>QGSO01000368.1:0-640000 GCA_011037825.1 Carya cathayensis
CTGCATGGTCAGCTTTTCGAAATCCCATAACACATTCCCAAGCTCTTGACGCCATTTAATACCCAATACCATGTCACAACTAGCCAATACCAGCACTTGTAATTCCAAGAGAAAAGTAGTCCCTTGGATTACAACCTTCACTCCCTTGCAACTTCCTTCACTAACAATGACTTCCCCATTAGCAACTCTCACTTTTACAGGTTCTTGATTTTTCCATGATGTATTGGTTCTCTTGAGTATAGCAGGATCTAAGAAGTTATGGGTGGAGCCCGTATCAATCAGTATGGTGATCCATTGATTGCTACTTCTTCCTTTTACTCTCATTGTTCTTGGATTGTGGGTTCCAATTATGGCATGCAGGGAAATTTCTGGTTTGGTTATAATTTCTAGTTTGGTTATTGTAGTGCATAGGTCTAAGGTTGGAATGGGTTCTTCTTTGGATTCACAAGGTTCTTCTTCAACCTTCCTACTCCCCTCACTGTCCAAGGCTATATCATCCAGCATGTACAACCTTGGGTTCTGACATTTATAGCCGGGTGACCATTTAGAGTCACAGTGATAGCATAGCCCCTTTTCCCTCCTATCTTTCATCTGGTTTTGGTTTATTTTGTGGATGGTCAGATTTGGTTTGAGTTTGGGGTTCTCGGCTGGATGGGTTTGTGGGGTTTTTAAAATTCCTGGGGCGGGTGAGTATGTTAGGTTGGGCCGTGGGTATTTCTTGGAGAGGTTTGCTTTTTCCTCTTGGATTCTTACCAAGTCGAAAGCTGAGATAAGGTTTGTGGGATTAAACATTTTTACTGTCAATCGAATATCATCCCTTAATCCACTCACAAAGCAACTGAGTTTGTAGGCTTCCGATAACCCACGTAATCTATTCGATAGGGTTTCAAACTTAGACTAGTAATCCACCACCGTACCAGATTGTCTTAGCTTGGTTAGCACCTCAATGGGGTCGTCATAAATGTTTGGACCAAATCTAATAAGCAAAGCCTTCGTAAAGGCATCCCAGTTTGGAATGTGTCCACTGTCTTCCATCTCTTGAAACTAGATTAAAGCCTTACCATCCATGTAAAAAGAGGCCAACCTGACTCTATTTTGTGGAATGACATTGAAAAACATAAAGAAATGATTTGCCTTGTAAATCCAACCTGTAGGGTCTTCTCCATTGAAAAGAGGAAAGTCAAGTCTCAACACTCTTGGTTGCATCTGCGTCTCACCCATTTGCATGATGTGTAGGTTCTGTTGTTGTTGTTGAAAAGCCTGTTGGTGTTGCTGAAAAGCCTGCTGTTGTTGCTGAAAGTTCTGTTGTTGAAAAGTCTGTTGCTATTGCTGTTGTTGCTGAAAGTTCTGTTGCACAAAGGCCTGCTGTTGTTAGTGTAGGTGCTGTTGTAGCTGCAGGTTTCCAGCTTCATCTAGTGGTGGGGGTCCCTCAAATGGTTCGACACTAGAGCTGCTGCTAGGGTTCCTTTTCTGCATTTCCACAGTGAGGATGGCCAGTTGTTGGACAATGGCCTCATTTTGTTTTTTTAGGGTAGCCATGTCGCTATCTTGTAGTGTTGATGACTCCTCAAAACTACCTTCAGCCATCTTAAGTCTAGTTCTAGTGTCGAGACTCCTCCTTAAGTCTAGTTCCTTCAGCCATCTTCTTCATAGGACGAGTCTCTTGATACCACTTGTAACAAACCCCTTGAGATTCTCAGGAAAACAAGCTCTTTAGAGGAGAGCACCTCCAGGTAGAATAGAAAGATAGAGGAAAAGAAGGAAATAACTTGTAATAAATTCTCAGATGCCTAACACAGACCTGGCGACGCCTCATATAAGGTCACCCCCTTACCTCATAACGTAAATGGGCCATGGGCCACTAACTGGACTGGACTAAAAGACTGACTTACAAACATTAATTGAAAACAGACTTAAATTAACATAGATCGGGCTCAACAGAACCATGCTCAAGGCCCAGCCCGGCTCATTTCACTTCCTCACAAGTACATTGACCCCTTTTGACCGAGACTCCTCATTCAGTTTTGTGCAGTACTTCATTTCAGACTTAGGTTTTGAAAGCCTTCCTGCTGCCGTTGTCTTCCATCTTCACAGGTTCTCCACGCGTTGTCCCTAGTTTTCTCGGCTGGTTGTTACAATTTTCAACCCAAACTGAGTAATATAATAGCAACAGAGCTTAAAGACCAAAGTAAAAATACAAAAGGGAATTACCTCTTGTTGCTGTGCAACAAAACAGAGCGACACGGGGTTGGGCACAGGGAGGCCGAAGAGTGGTGCTGGGGATATTCTGGTTGGGTGGAGCTGGGTGGCGATGAGTCGGGGGTGCTGAGCGACGAGAGGGACAACAACGATTCGCGGGTGCTGGGCGACGCGAGATGCTTTCAAATGCCAAAATGGTTTGAAGGTGTGGGTATTCCCAAATCTCTAGGGCAAGAAACCACTCACCATTTGATGGGGATGTGTAGACGGGCTCAGTGTCGCCTGAAAGAGACAATGAGGTTCAACGCTGATGGTGGGGAGGCGATGGGCAGATGAGGTTGGACGCTGGCTCGAATTCAACGGGGGAGAGGGTCTTGAATTCAAATTGGGAAGAATAAAAGCTCAAACGCTGCCGAAAACAGTGCGTTTAATATAATTTAAAAAAAAAAAAAAACAATTGCCACGTAGGGTGTGCAAAAGTACATGGTTGATCCCCATCAAAACTCAGCCCGCACTCAACTCTTGAACCCCGAGCAAGTCCCTCTCGCTCTCGCGTATATAAAACGGTCCCCCTAAAATCCCCGGATGCTTAGTCTGAGAGCGACGCCATCCCGTTTGAGCGCCATGTCCAGCGCTAAAATTTTAACCTCGTCTTCATCGTCATCGTCGGCGTCTATGGCCCTGAGAAACCCTAGAGTACAATCGCAACTCTATTCGAGTAGTCCAAGATTCTTCGATGGACTTCTACGTGGGAACAGTGTTTCGTTCGCTTTTTCTCCCTTTTCTTCTTCTCGCTTCGCTCATGCCTCGCTGCGGTGCTACTCGTCTTCGGCTGGATTCGATAGAATTCGGGTGCAGAATCCTATTGTGGAGATGGACGGTAAGTTCTTTTAAACCCATATTTTTTACTTGTTCAGCGGGCTCTGTTTTGGTCGCCGAAAAACATAGAGGAAAATGAAAGCGAAACGAAGTTTTTGAATGATATGAAATCGCATCTTACTTCTTTTTGCTCACGAAAATGAGAAACTCAATCCAATACATTCTAGTATCTGGAACGCGCGGAATATATAAATAGCTGGGCCGATCTTCGATTGTGAATGTCCTTGTTTTATAAATGCCCGGTAATATTTGATCGTCTTGGATTCCTTGTTTCTTTTTCAATAGTGTTTTCCGCAACCAAATGGAACATTTGTTGTTTCATTATGTGTCCCCTTCTGAAGCAGTTTTTATTATTGTGCGTGATTTTGGTATATCTTCTGTGCTATTAGGTGATGAAATGGCAAGGGTCATGTGGAGAACGATAAAAGACAAAGTATGAATTTTCATTTTGACTGATTTTCGTTTTTCTAATGGATTTGTAGATGCCTCTTGATTTGGTTTTTTGGGAAATTCTGTTTTTCTGTTGCAGCTTATAACTCATAAAAAAAATCTATTGCAGCTTATATTTCCATACGTCGATTTGGATATAAAGTACTTTGATTTGGGAATTTTGAACCGCGATGCAACGGATGACAGAGTTACCATAGAAAGTGCTGAAGCGGCTCTTAAGTAAGTGATTGGACCGGAAATATGTTAAAATGCATGTGTTGTGGTCAAGTGAGTTGGATTTTATACCTCTTTTTTTTTTTTCAATCTGTTTTTCATAATATGAAAAGGAGAGGGCATTATAAGCCGATTGTGTGCACCAAACAGAATTATAACAAATTCATTGGGTGATATAAGAATATGGGGATAAATAATTTGGTAGTGTCAGTATCATAGCCACTAGTTTATTGGTACATAATATGGGTTTTTTTTTTATATTTTCATGTTTATAGATGGCAATTGCCAATGCTAATGAATAAAAAAGGCTTTAAGAATAGGAGACAAATGCCATGTGAAAATGGTCATAGGTTGGTAACTGATCAGAATGTCTGTTTAGTTCACCTGGTTACTGAATCATAATCATATATGGTTCTTGTGACCAGAAGAAGTCATGTAAAGGAATATGCCACTTTAATTTTGGTTTAGCCATTTGCTGGTTGAAATCATAGTGATCAAGGGTGGATGACGGGCGAGCGTTTTCTGAAAGCTGGGGTTACAGAGTGTTGTTGCATCTTAATTAAAGTACGTGTATGGAAATTGGCATAGATTAATTTTCATGGTGGTGGAAAAAAAACTTTGAGTAACATGGTTTATACTAGCTGCTCTTTTTTAATTCTTTAAAGGTTCATGGAATGCTTTTCTCAATGCACAAAACAAAAGCAAATCAAAATGCAAATGCTTACACTTTATTTGAATTCACTGTTTCTTAGTTCACCTTGATGCCTAAAGTCTTATCTGGGACCTTTTTTTTTCTGTATTTCATTTTAACCATATATTTACTGCAGGTACAATGTTGCAGTAAAGTGTGCTACAATTACTCCTGGTTAGTATTCCTTTTTTTCTCCATCATCCATTATTTTCACCAGAAAATGTTGTTCTATAGACATGTCGACCTTGCTGGTCCATGTTTTATAGACATATTGACCTTGCTGATCCGTGTTTTATAGACATATTGACCTTGCTGGTCCATATAATGATTATGGTTATCAAGTACGTAAGAAATTGGTGGTGCTCTTGCTGCTTAAATATGGGTTATGATTTTGTTTTGAGTCACAGAGAATTATTAGCATTTTGCAATGCAATATTTTGCAGATGAGACCAGAGTCAAAGAATTTGGGCTGAAGGCTATGTGGAGGAGTCCCAATGGCACAATTCGAAACATCTTAAATGGTTTGTGTTTGATAAATAGCATTTTCCCTTATAGAAGGAAAGGGTATAAATGCATTTGGTTCTGTTATTTAGTCATTTATCAAATAAATTGGGTTTTTTTCCTCTCTCTCTCTCTCTCTCTCTGTGGTATCAGCTAGTTTGGCATGCTTGACTTACCTGAGATGTTTGTTGTGACAATGTTTCCTTCAATGGGAAAATATGGTCTTGATTAAGTATAGGCTGATGCTGTCCTAGTTACATACCAACTTATCGAAAAAGCTGTCTTCATTAGATACAAAGTTTTTTTAAAATTTATTAAAAGTAGCTGTTATCTTTTAAATTAAATTAATAAACTGTAATTATAATTCCAGTTACTAGGGTGTCATATCTAGTTTCTCTGATGTTCATAGCACAATCGACTGTCCCAAAAAAAGAGGTAACATTTGGTTAGTGATAGTGGAATCTTCATGTTGCCAAATAGATGGAATTGCCAAACTAGCAGCTGTCCCAGCTTTAAGTGACCTATCACGAATGATACAGGTTATTTGTTTGAATGCTTTCAATCTAGACACCTGAAAGATATATGTTAGTTGTTACAAATAATCAACAGCAAAATTTTGCTCATGTTCTCTTTCCTGTCGATCTTTCTTTCTTTTTCCCCTTTACACTTTTTCGCACTTTTTTTTTTTTTTGGGGGGGGGGGTGTGGATTTAAAGGAGATATGTTGAAGTGAGATACTGAAGGGTTGCTGACTTCTATAGGTACTGTTTTTCGTGAACCCATCCTATGCCGTAACATTCCCAGAATTATTCCCGGTAAAGTTCTGGCTTCCATAATATTGAATGCGAAATTACATTAAAAAAAAAAAAAAATCAAAGGCTGTTCAGCTCTTATTTTCAATTTACAGGTTGGAAGAAACCCATATGTATTGGTAGGCATGCATATGGCGATCAGTATCGTGCCACGGATACAGTCATTGAAGGGCCAGGAAAGCTTAAAATGGTTTTTGGTATGCTAAGTTTACTTTTCTGTTCATATATGAGCTGAAAAGCTTTTCTTGTGCACTTATCTGTCGGTTTTTATCCTCAGTCCCTGAAGATGGGAGCACACCAGTGGAGCTTGATGTTTTTAATTTTAAAGGTCCGGGAGTAGCACTTGCTATGTATAATATTGACGAGGTTTGTCTAATCATATTTCAATTCTTTAATATGCATTTCAGTATGTTGATTATGCATTTTTGACAAAATTGTGTGAATTGTCAGTCTATTCGAGCTTTTGCCGAGTCGTCCATGTCACTGGCATATGCAAAGAAGTGGCCTCTTTACTTGAGCACCAAAAATACCATTCTGAAGAAATACGATGGCAGGTAATTGTTGCATTATCTGTTCCATTAGCTGTGCTTCTTTCCCTAAATTCATCTGAACGTTAGACATTCGCTAGCATATTCTTTCAACCTTTAATGATTATCTGTATACCGCAATTTTCACAGTTTTAGAACTATTGCAGGTTTAAGGACATATTCCAGGAGGTATACGAGAAGAAATGGAAGCAAAAGTTTGAAGAGAATTCAATATGGTTTGTTTTTGTCCACTGTAAAGTATGATGTTCTATTTCCATGCTCAACATATTTTCAAATCGTTTACTGAAGGGCTATATTGCTTTAAGGTATGAACATCGGTTGATAGATGACATGGTTGCTTATGCACTAAAAAGCGAAGGAGGATATGTCTGGGCTTGCAAAAATTACGATGGAGATGTGCAGAGCGATTTACTAGCTCAAGGTGCTGCCAAGAGCTTAATCTGACTTTTGTAGGGTTGACTACATAAGTATTTTTGACATTTCTTGTGGCCATGGCCATATTATGTGCTTGTGATAATGAAATTTACCAGTTCATTTTTTCAAGTATTTTCTTAAATGGGTGATTGGTTAAGAAATAGTATGACTAATGGTTATGAACTAGGGATTAGACTTTTACATTTGGAAAAAGAACACTTGAGTTTCCATATTTTAAAATTATACTAGTGGTTTTGGGAGATTTGTCTGTTCATATGCATTGATGCAAACATGTGTTTGCAATGCCCTTCAGAATTTATATATTTCTTATGCTTTTTTTCCCCTTATTTTATGAAGATTTGATATTGAAAAAGTCGGGTTTGCACCATGAGTCAACCATCAGCACACCATCCATCCTAGGAGCGCAGAATTTAGTTAAAAAGTCTTTCTAAGCTCATAAAAGTTTTCATATCCGGCAAGAAGTGCACCCTTAATGATATGTCTCTTCTGGTGTGTACATTGAGAAGCCAAGATAGATGCTAAAGCTGGCCCTAGTCTGATACAAAGTAAGAAACTTTGTTGCTCAATCATACGTGATATAGTTCTCTTGTGACACGCCATATGATAAGGATAAGGGTAGGTGGTGTATGAGATCCCGCATTGCTTGGGAAGGAGAAGTTTTGCACTTTATAAGATTTCAATGGGGCTCCAGTTGTATCATTGACTAATCCTTTTGGACTATAGGTCATGTGGTTCGGTCCTTCCATTGGGGCGTTACATCTCTTTATGTCCTAAGTGATCATTAAGGAAGCTCTTGAGAACAATGAGAAATCTCCGATAAAATATATAAACGGACCCCTCTTCGTTAATATGAATGACCCTGAAAAGTGTTTGCAAGTGAAATGCATTTAGTGAAACTGTCTGAACGTGTTTCTTTGTTGCAGGATTTGGCTCCTTGGGCCTTATGTCTTCTGTGCTGGTTTGTATCAGATTTCTATTACTGTTATTAATGTTCCCTATATTCAGATCTTAGGATTATGCAAAATCTTATTAACTACAATTTGTGCAGTTATCCTCCGATGGGAAGACACTAGAAGCTGAGGCAGCTCATGGGACAGTGACTCGCCATTTTCGATTACATCAGAAGGGGCAAGAAACCAGTACAAACAGTATTGCCTCAATATTTGCTTGGACACGGGGGCTAGAACATAGGTCAGTTTCTGTTTAAATTAAATCGAGGTTACATCTATCACTTTGAAAATACCATCGTAGCAATATCATTTCCAAATAAAAAACATTGTCACATGTTCTGACTTTACACAGGCTCTTCACCATTATATTGGGTTCATATTCACATAGGCATAGACTTTATTGTTTCTTTCTCCCCCTTTCGAAATATGTTCAAAGCATTTATGTTAGCCTGTAAATTATTGAGCCTTGGTCATATATGTAAATAGATAGGTGTCACTTTACAATTTGATAATTTTAGGTTTGGTTTTTTATATATTTATTTTTACCCTATTGATTCTACCATTGAATTATTTTCTCTCCCTTTTCTCAGGGCCAAGTTAGATAAAGATGAAAGGTTGCAGGATTTCGTTCACAAGTTGGAGGCTGCATGCGTTGGGACTGTGGAGACAGGAAAAATGACCAAGGATCTTGCAATTTTGATCCACGGGTCCAAGTAAGCTGAACATTCCCTCTATTATGCGATGCCCATAATTATGTTTTTGGAACCAATTTTACAACACTATTTCACGATTTACATAACTATAAAATGAAGGTATAAATTAACACGAGGAATGAGTCTCGCAGTGCTTGTTATAGATAAATTTGGTTTAAGGACTTGAGTTGCCTGAATGATTAGTTCTTTCAGAACTTTGGCACATCTCCCAAATCTGGACTGCTCCTAATTTTTCGGCACGTCTAACAACTGTGGATATCTACTAATGATATTAGCGGTTTAGTGTTGGAAGTCAGATTTTTGCAGAACTGAATATTGACGAGTACATCGGTGCCCATAATTCTTAATTACTGAAAGTATATTTTTGTCTTCAGGGTATCGAAGGAGTATTATTTGAACACGGAAGAATTTCTTGATGCTGTTGCTCAAAATCTCGAGGTCAAGCTTCGAGAACCTGCTGTGGTTTAAATAAACGAACATTTAAGTGACCCTATCAGATGGTCATTCAGGAAATCAATCCCCAAGGCAAGAAGAATTTTTTGAGGTTTGGTTGTTAAGACTTATGAGGGAATAGCTTTCTATCTTATTTATATTTTAATAAAGTCCCAGTGCTTCAAACTAGTTTTACGTTGGCGATAAGTTGTGTTCAATGGCAATTTAGGTCCTGTTTAGATCTGAAGTTGAGTTGAGATTAGTTAAGTTCTCTATGAATAGTAGTGAGTTAAGATGATGGAGTGAGTTTTGTAAGGTTCAGCTAAGATGAGTTTAGATGTATTTGAATGTTAAGATGAGTTATGTATTTATGAGAAGTTAAAAAATGTTATAGATCTCGCGTATAAAGATATATTAAGTTGAAAAAGGTTGTAAGTCTCACATATAAATATGGTTTGAATTTATACGAGTTTAATAATTTGAGAGTCGGGTGTTTGAATATTAGAATTAGCTTAAAATTTGACTGAACTTCCAAAGTTTGGGGTTAAGGTTTCTTTGAATAGTTTGTCAAGAAAAATACTGAACAAAAACATCAAAAAAATAATAATCCTCTTCCAATTGGCGGTAATGGTACCAACACAACAGTAAAATCTTATCCGTAGGTGCAGGTTAAACGGGATTGAGTGTGAAATAGGTAGATACTTTATATATGAATAATGATAAATATATAACTTTTTTCATTTCTTTTTAGATTTTATTTTAATTTTTATTGATTATGTAAAATTAAAATAAAAAAAAAAGTATTTAGGTTTTGTTAGGTTAATGAGCATATCTTAATTCTTATCGTCTAATTATTACAATTTTTCAAACTTTTAAATAAAATATAATAAACAATTCAATTTTTTCAAATATCAAAATAAAAATAATATTTTATTCAACTTTTAATTTTCATCTCAACTTAACTCATTATCCAAATCTTATACTTTTAGTTCCATCCAATTAGTTGTACCGTAACCACAAACACTCCATAGTTGAAACTTAAAGAACATGTTTGGATAATGAGATGATATAAGAATTGTATTAATAATAGTGAAATGATTTAAGTTAAGATATTTTATTAGATTTTAAGAAATGAGAAAAAAAAATTCAATAAAAAAATAAAAAATTGTCAAAAAAAATTATTTTTATTATAAAATTTATAAAAATTGTATTATTTTTTATATTTTATTTGAAAGTTTGAGAAATTTGTAATGTTTATATGACAAAAATGAATATTAGAAATTAAAAAGTATTTTGTATTGAATGATGTTTGGAAATAAAATTATGAATTTTTTTAAAATGAGAACATCTCAACACATCTAACTTTCCAAACAACCTCAAGGTTGTCAAGTATAAAGATAATTAAAATTTAGATAATTTTTATTTAGCAGCTCTATACCATATACATTTATTTATTTATTATTTTATTTTTTTCTCTTACCAAGTTTGTGGTATAGGATTGTATTGAAAAGAATTTTATTATTTATCATATTCACACATTATATACTATATTTATTTATTTTTAAACTAATTGATTTTTTCAACTCATCATTTATACCTAACGTATTTAGTAATAGAAAAAAATAAAAAATAAATATCGGATATAGTGATATAAGAATGATGAGTAAACTTTCTCGCTTCACGATTGAGAAGCGTGGACAAGACGTATCCTTATTATCAAGTTTAAAGATAATTAATTGGGTGATATGGATCTTTCACGTATCGAAAAAAAGGTATAAAGATAATTAATTGATCATACACGTTAGCCTTTTATATTCTTACATTTTTTTAATGGTCCGAAATAGCCTTGGATGGCCCACCAATTTCAAAATCCAAAACATCGGTGGCCACAAATCGATGCCCTCAACGGTCCACTTCAGACCCAGATCGTCGGTGGCCACAAATCGAGGCCCTCAACAGTCCACTCCAGATCCAGAACATTTAAAAAACAATTTCTTCCCTCTACATAATCACGCAATCCCCCCCAATGGCAGAACTCATCCATGCCGGTGCTCCTCTTAACATATTGTACGAGCAGTTTTCAGCTTTGGGAGAGAAATGGCGTTGCCGAAGGCCAAGGAGATCGTTACGTCCAATCCCGTCGTTGTTTTTAGGTCCCATTAACTCTCTTTCCCTATACTTTCCCCATACGTGCATGTGAAATCGTGTCCTTTCGATTTTATGGCTTTATATACTTCTGTCTGTGCGCGCGCCCGCGCGCATCATTGATATCGGTGTTTGTGATGACAGCAAGACATACTGTCCTTTCTGCAAGAAGGTGAAGCAGCTGTTGACTGAGTTGGGGGCCAATTTCAAGGCTTATGAGTTGGATACCGAAAGTGAGATAAGATGCTCTTGGGATATTTCATTTTTGAATCGAGTGTTCTATCTCGTTTTTTTTTTTTAACTGTTTCTCTAAAAGCGTCGGAACTGGAACCCCACTGTGTAGTCGTTTCGTTTATGCGCGGAATTTAAATCGAATTTAAAAAATTCAATGAAGCATTTGCAAGAATTTTGAATTCTAACTGTAATTCAATTTGGACTTAATCCAGTTCTTTGTTATATAGTAATTTCCTGAATCCATTTCCCCTGGATTTCGTTTTCCACGGATTACGAAAGGTTATTGTACTGTCTGCATTGATGAGGTCCGACTTGATTTCGTTGCTTGAAAACAACATATAATTGATGCAATATCAGAATATCTTGCTATAAAGGCATGCGTTTGGAAGGGTGTACGTGTATATGAAGCAAGGAACTTATTTGTTTCTCATAACATTAGGACATAATCTGAATCATTTGATTGAAAATAAGGGTTAGGATTTTGCGATAGAAAAATACTTTAGCGGTAAATGGATTACACAAAAGTAGATCTACAAAGTGATATGACTTTATGTGTACATCAGATTATAAAATTATTTTTATCATAAAATGAATCTAACAGATCATATAAGATCATGACAATGTATAATTCCTTTATCTTTATAGCACTTCTCTTTGAGAAATTTTCTACAATGTCTGGGATAGGACTTCATTTTTACACACACCACGTAATTTGTGATAACGTGTTAAATTTATTAAAAGAAAGGTAATCATATGTTAAATTTAAAAGGAGCAAGGGATGAATAAGTTCTTGGGTATGTTATGATGTCTTGAAGGTGATGGAAGCGAGATACAGGCAGCTCTGGCTGAGTGGACTGGACAGAAGACAGTGCCCAATGTATTCATAGGCGGGAACCACATTGGTGGCGGGGACGGTGCGGCCTTGCTCATATTACATTTATATATTTGTATGGATAAAGAATTTTAACGTTTGTTTTTTTGAGCCTCCATGCTTAAACATTCTCTTCCATCGTTCTGCAGCAACTGCAGCCATGAACAAGGAGGGAAAGCTGGTTCCTCTGCTGACACAAGTTGGAGCAGTTGCTACTTCTTCTGCTTAAAATGAACTATTAGTTATCTTGGTTCATGAGTTGAGCGTAATAAGTGTCCTGTTTTATGGCGTGTTTATGTTGCTGTCTTATCTATCGATGCTTTTCAAAAGGCTAAATAAAATTGGACCTTAAAATTGTGTATTGAATTGAAGCGCATTTTAATGTTTCATTCTCGGTTTATAATTATTGTTTTTAGGGAAACTTTCTTGTGGTTCCTTGCACCACGTTAGAGTATGGAGATCCCCTAAAATTCCTAACCAAACTTAAAAGTGGTAGAAAGATAGATTGAGGAGTAGAATCTTCGAATCAAATATTCGAATGTAACCTAAGGAATAGCTCAGTTGATCAGGTTTTGAGTTTGTTCTCAATAGTCACCAGTTCGAGTCCCCTCAAGACTATTAGAGGTTTACTTGGCCATTAACTTCAAGGGCCAATGTGATTAGTCAAAGTACGCGCAAGCTGGCCTTAACACCCACGAATTAAAAAAAAAAGAAAAAAGTTATCGAGAAACGTTAAGAGGCTATTTGGATTGAGAAACATGCTCAACCCATCTCATTTTATTATTATAATTTATCCAAATTTTCACATAAAATATAATAAACAGTTTAATTTTTTCAAATACCAAAACAATTAATAATATTAAAAAATAATATTTTATTCAACTTTCATATAAAACCATCTCATCTCATCTCACTATTCAAACAACCTCTAAATGTCCAACAAATATTATGAAATTTATATTAATTGTCTATATCTCTTTCAGTTTAAGCTCAAATTATTAAGGAGTTCATTCAAGAAATACATATATAAATACACGATAAATGTTATAAAACAAAAAGATTATACACAAGCAAGTTCATAAATTAACGTGACTTTATGTGATCCGTTATATCTATCTTATAATAGAAGTAACTTCAAAATTTGATTCGTTATATATTCTTTATAATAAAAGTAACTTTATAATATGATGTATCGCATTAAATTACGTCAATTTGTGAGTTTAATTTTATGTAATTCTTTTATGATTAAAGTATTTTTCTAAATATATTAAATAACTTAGCCCACACGGAACCTTATTATTTTTAACCCATATTAACTAATTGACTAATTATTTTAAGATAATTAACAAATCAATTGATTATATATATATATATATATATATATATATATTGTTTCTAGAGCATTGCCATTGCTAATTGCAAGTCTAAAATAAATGGAGTTGGAGACGTGAATGGTCTGCAATGGCCTAGTTAAACTTCAAAAGTTTGACATAAACTGTACAGTAATTGTAAGCTGCTCTCCAAGTCTGGCGAGCAACTGTACCGAGTCCAATTATTATTTTGTCATTTTTCTTTCACCCGCTCTCTCCCCTTTCCCTCAGTTTCTCGTTTCCCCCCAACAAAATCACTCTTCTCTTTCTTTCTTCCGAACTGCTCGGATTCGCCCTTCTTCTTTAGCCGCCGCCTTGAATCAAGTCCAGCGATCGCCTCCTCCAGCAGACGCCGTCGTCTCCGAGCGGTCCAAAGTAAGTCTCTCTTCCTCTCTCTTCCTCGCTCTTCTCTCCCTCTTCTCTGTTGAAGTACTCTGAACGAAACTCAGCCCTCTTCTCTCCCTCTTCTCCGATTGCCAATGAAATGTTCATGTTTTTTCATCCATTTCGTGCCCTGTTTTGCCTAGCCAGGTCGAATCAGCCTGTTAAGCATCGGCTTTTGATACCCAATTCATGCCGAAGGTTCTTCCTCCATGAATCTGCCACTACAGGTACCGTATGTTTGGGTAAATGTGATGTTTTTGGTTTTTTTTTTTTTTTGTAGATGAAATGGTAAACGGTTGGCATTATTGTTTTTATTTTTTCCTGCATTTGGGCTAGAAATTTGGTTATATCTAAAATCTGGAAGTGCTTGGACCCTGATGCCTCATCTTGACGTTGCTTGATCATGTTGTTTGGGGTTGTTGCTTGACATTGTTGTAAATGGAGTGTTGTTTGTCTATTTTATTTTTCTTCAATGTGTTTATCAATTCTTAGTCTGTAGTTGGGGAAATCGAGTGTATTTGGTAGACCTAACAGTCTTGAAATGGCAGCAATCGAACTCTCAATTAGGAAAGTGAAGACTGCCACGAGTAGAATGTATTTTTGACAACTTCTTCATGAATTTGCTATTATGAACTGTGTCAGTGTTTTTGGGTGGTGGTTTCCAAGTCTAGGGTCTTAATAAAACTGCATCAATTAGCTGGGAGTTTCATTACAGCCCTCAAATCCTAGATTTTCATGTTAGGAGCCAGAAAATGATAAAGAAAGTCATTCAAGCTAGTTACATTGAATAAACTAATATTCAATCAATATTCCAATGATAACTCCTAGAATATCAGTTGGAACAATCACAAAGTAGGCAAAATCAACTCTAAAAAGCTTTAACTATTGGGTAGTGTATCAATTTTAATAAGTAAAAACAAAGAAAAACTAAAACACCTCACATGCAAGCTCACCCAATAACCATGAACTAAATGTGGGCCTAGCATATGGAAAAACTAAAAATGCATGGTTTACACATTAAGTAAAGTGCTTGAACTCCTTATATAAGGGAAACAAAATAAAGTAAAATGCATGGTTTACACATTAAGTATCCTTCTACAAAAATCTGGAGATGCCAGTCCAATGTTATAATCATTTATTGTGAAAGTTTTCATTTAACGCTCTTAGCAACGAGGGATGCTATCTAAATAATCACCACTAGTTTATTTCGACATAACTAGGCTTTGCATTATTTCTATGACCATTTTAGTCTGGCTTTACCATGGTCTGTTTCCTGTCAACTTGAACGTACCTCTCTATTAGTGAGAAACTTTGTTTCATTTCTTCCTCTAATGTACATTTTTGGCCTTACTGATACGGTTTTCTCACCCAACCCATGAATTTCACATGAATGCTTTTGGGGTAGGGCCCTTCTGGGTCCCTCTATTATTCTCATAGTTTTTGGTACCGTACTATACTGGCCGGTACATTCTGTACCGGTCACTAGGCCGGTACAGGTATGGTACCTGTTTCGTACTGGCTGAAATACCGGCCTGTATTTTGGCCTGCGTACCGGCCTATACCGGCCGGTATTTCGGCCCTTTATCTTTTTTTCTTTTTTTTTTTTCATTTTTTTAAGCTATAATCTCATTTTTTGATCCCTAATTCATACTAGACTATTTATAATTTATATATACATATGTATTCATGTATAATTTATTCATATATAGACTATTATTTTGAAATATATTATATATATATTTATATATATAATTTATTTATATATCGATTATCCCGAAACGGTACCAGTACCGAAATATTTCATTCCAGTGCCTTGACCGGTACGCCATCCGGTACGGTATTCAAAACATTGATTATTCTCACACCTGATTTGCAGGTCCATCCCCTACCCATCTAGATCTTTCATATTTTATTCGAGTCTTTGGTGTTACATGGTAGTATGACACACACACACACACACACATATAGATATAGAGTATAGAGTATCAACACCAGAAATAAAATGAAATTAGGTATCCTAAGCTGGTTGATATGTCAGCTTCAAGTTTAGTCAATTATATGTTCCAACCTCATCTGGACTCTGTTATAGTTCCTTGTCCTTATTAAGTCAACATGCTGATTTACTGTAAAAATTATAGAAGGTTTGGAAGTAGAGCTAATGGAAGCAGAGTTATTGATTTTCTTATTTTTGTGTCAGTATTTCTTTAGATCATTAGGAAATAGAAACTCGGAAAACTGGAGAAATTCATTTCAAAAAGCTGAATATATAAGATAATGGATCATTCCTATTTTCATGGATTGGACTTGTTTTCCTAAAGACTAATCCTAATGAGAGGGCCAAAATTTGTGAAGAAGGTCGAAAGGCGCACATTATATTGTTGGTTACTCTTCAAAGATGTTTTACACATTGAGTGATATGGGAATTGCATTTAAAGTTATGTACTGAGTCTACTGTGATATGAAAGAACTCTTGTTGTTCTTATTAAATAATGACTTATAAAATATGTTCTAATCAAATAATTTTCCATGTGTTAAATCTAACATTTTCCATTTTAATAATGATAAAAACCTCCACCTTTTTGCATTGATGTTGAGAACCTCATCTTGCTGCTTTGTCCAAGAAGATGCCAAACCATCATCAGATTTTGCCAACTCCACAGTGAATCTCGTGAAGCTGAACACTAACTGTGAGTCCGAATTCACTAAATCAAATAATACCAGAAAATATTGCCTTAATTGAAAGAAAATAATATTTGGCACAAAAATTCAGGATAGTATAAAACAAATAATAATCTTAACAAATATATCCTAGGATTGTAGTAAAGAAAAAAAAATTAAAACAATTGATTTTTGCCTATACCCAACCAGTAAAACTAGAAAATGAGAAAACCAATTCCTAGCTTGTAATTAGGCATTCTCTCTTGTATACTCTTGTGTACTTGGGCTATGTCTAATTACGTGATTTAATAATCCTCTTTTTACCTATAAAAAGAATAGGATTACCAATTCCAAAATGGACTCAAATATGTTTCAGAGCTCATTTTTTGGAAAAGATTATTTTTGTTCTAATTGAAGTTGATATATGATCTATCATTCCTATATCCTTGCCACACACTTTTTTTGTTGTAAGTATCCTTGCCACCCAAATCTTGAAAGAAATTCTGAATATATGTCATTTCAGAATTTCTATAAACTAGTAGGAAACACAGCCTCAGAGCCACTATCAAGTGAGGCCCAGTCACACCCTTGTACTCATGAGATATGCTATCAGCAAAATAGTGGTTGTATTGTCTTCCCCAACCCCATCTCATCACACATTTATTCCATTTAAATTGTTATTAAACAAGGAGAGCATCCATTGAATTAACCCTCTACCTGGTATGGCATTTAATTATGCACCTTGAAGCATGGATGGTTGTTCAGTTACTTGTAGAATTAAATTTTCATGGATTTACAGATGCCCGGCTGATTTTTTGAGTATTATAATTAGGTTTCTATTATTATCAGCCAAAAATAAGGACTGAATGGAGTGGAAAAGTCATGATTTCTTCAAAGTCTAGAAACTCTTCAACATCTAGCATTTTCAATTAAATTGATGCACTGGTCAAGCAGTTCAACACATTGACCATATGTATTTATCTACAGCTTTCAGATTTTCAACCACTTGCAAAGAAACTCTCTCTCTCTCTCTCTCTCTCTCACTCTCTCTCTCTCTCTCACACACACACACACACACACACACACATTTATTTCTTTACAAGTTAAGGACTGGACGGCCACTTCACATGACCAGGACTAGTTTCTTAAGTAGTACATGTCCAGCCCAAGTTTCTAATTATTAATGAATCCTGAAAGAGGTTAGGTTGATACTTTCTTTTCAGATTTTTTGTCACCTGCTATTATCTTTATTTTAATCTTTTTTATTCTTTCATTCATCTGTTTATTTATTAAGGACTGACTTTAATAATGATATTTGCAAGTGATATTCAAAAAAGTATGTTTATGGCCTTGCTTGCTAATTTCTTGGTTATATCAATTATGCAATTCTCCTTTTATGTCTATGTGGGCTGTTCTCCTTTGTTTCTACAAAATGATGTTGAAATAAAAGATATATGGACTTCGATACAGAAATGGTAATGTTGAGATGCTTTATAATTCTCAGCAACTTGCTAATATTAGACGTGACTATTAGGCAACTTGTCTGACTCCTTGAAAATTTAATATTTTTCAAGGATGGACATGCATTTTGATGATGACCCATTCTTCACCACTCTATTGCAAAGTGGAGGAGGAGGTTGTAATAGCACCCCAACGCAACATGATAATATTGTTGTCCAAGCAACTCCAAATGACGGTGAAAAGATGCATCTTTCTAAAAAAGTTCAACGTGGTGCATCTTTCACCGTTGAAAAGGATAACCTCCTCGTCTCAGCTTGGCTCAATATTAGCTTCGATGCGATAAATGGTACTGATCAAAAGTCCACTCAAATGTGGGAAAGAATTACCACATTTTATCATGAATATAAAAAACCAAACATTGCTAATCGTTCGGAAGGCTCATTGATGAATCGGTGGTCCACGATTCAAAAATGGACAAATAAATTTTGTGCATATATAGCACAGGTAGAGTCATTGCACCCAAGTGGTGCAACGGAGCAATATAAGGTATGTCCCCTAAAACCTTTTTGAATTATTAATAAGTAATGTACTTACTTATGAACTAAATAATATTTCTTTCACCTTGGTAGATTGAGAATGCGAAAGTGTTGTACAAAGAGTTGATAGGGAGCAATTTCACAATGGAGCACTGTTGGTGTCTTCTAAGACACCAACCAAAATGGCAGCAACACATCTCCACCGTTAATAAGAAGAGAAGGTCACCTGAAAAAGTGTCTAATGTCATTGATGTTGACCAAGCTGAGGAGAGCATAGAGGTTTTTGTTGAGAGACCTCTAGGCCAAAAAGCTGAGAAAGAAAGGGAGAGGAAGCGGAAGTCCATGGAAGGCAATGATGGTGAGATCAAGGCCGCATTGGCTAAAATGATCGAAAATCGAACGACGATCATGGAAGAGCGTAGAAATGCGACTCGGAAGGCAGACCTAGAAAGATCATCAAAATTTGAACTAAAAAAAAGGAAATTCGAGGCAAAGATAATGTTGCTAGATTTAAGTAGCCTGAATGCCATGCAACAAGAATACTTTGGCTATATTCAAAGGAAAATTTTTGAGGAATGGAGGAAGGATATCGGGGGGACATCTACATCTCCTTCGACACCTTATGAAGGTTACTAACTCTAATGTTGGTAGTGAAGATTATTTTTGAATTATTAGTGGCTACCCAGCCACATGTGGGTTGGATAAACATGTGGCTGGGTAGTAACTAAATTAAGGGACTGTTTTAGATAAATTAGTGGATTGTAGTAATTATTTTTATGGACTGTTAGTTTGTACATTTATGGACTATATTGGAAATATGCAAATATTGCAGTTATGGATGTTAGTATTATTTCAACAATCCTATTAGCTCTAATTACTATTTTAGTAATTTTTGAGATGTCATTGTAAATTTTTTTACAATTTTCTAACATAGTAGGGAGAAAGTTATTTAGAAAATGTCACTTAGAATAACCTTGGATATGAACTAGAAAAAAATATCTTACATAAGCTTGGATATTGCATGAACTAGAAAGAAAATCAATGTCAAAACTTTGCTTCAGGTTGAATATTGAATTGGCAATTACATGAACTCCAAATCTAAATTATAAATTTGAATTAGAAATCCAAATTAGGTATGGCCATGAATATTCCATAAATGATCGATAAGGTCAGCCTGGAGTTGACTATGAGTGCCTCTATCTCTAATTCGATGATGTTGTGCAATGAACTCTATGAACTCAGGTATATTATCCTGTGAAATTGGCTCATTTGGAGTCTCTTCCGTTTGTTCACAAATGAATTGCTCAGCCCCGAGATATAGATGCCGCTCATCTTCAACGATCATATTATGTAAGATAATGCAAGCATACATAATGTCTTTTAGTACTTCAAGCTGAAAAAATCTCGCAGGTCCACGCACAATTGCAAATCTACCTTGGAGTACTCCGAATGCACGCTCCACATCTTTCCGAGTAGATTCCTGACAAGCAGCAATGTGTTTTTTCTTATTTCCCTGAGGACATGGAATTGTTTTCATTAATGTTGCCCACGAAAGATATATACCATCTGCAAGATAATATCCCATTGTATATTCGTGACCATTGATTGTGTAATTGCATGGAGGAGTATGACCTTCGGCCAACGCAGCAAAAACAAAAGATCAATCAAGTACGTTGATATCGTTATGTGATCCAGGCAAACCAAAAAAAGCATGCCATATCTAAAGATCATAAGATGCAACAGCCTCCAAAATAATAGTTGGTTCATTCACATGACCAGAATACATACATTTCCATGCAGTAGAACAATTCTTCCATTTTCAGTGCATACAATCAATGCTACCCAACATACCTGGGAATCCACGTCTTTGTCCGGTATCTAGTAATCTCACTATATCACTACTGTTTGGATATCTCAAATACTCATTGCCAAAAATTGAGATAATTGCCTTAACAAATTTCTTCATGCTTTGCCGTGCTGTACTTTTTCCGATTCTGATGTACTCGTCCATTAGATCTGCGGTGACCATATGCTAACATCCTAATCGCTGTAGTCATCTTTTGAAGGGAAGACAATACAAGCCTCCCACTAGCATCTCTCTTTTGGACAAAATAATCATCGTGGGAGACTACTGCAGCATGTATGCGTAAAAAAAGATCACGACTCATTCGAAACCTTATTCTAAAAAGATTGGGCGGATATATTGGTGTTTCAGCAAAATAATCATTCCAAAGGCGTTGATGACCTTCAAATAAATCACATCTGATGAACCTACGACGTTGAGGAGTACGACGAGGTGTAGAAGATGTTCCCTCGGATATCATTGCAATTGCTTTCATCATATTCAACTCATGATCAGAATAATCATTATCAAAATTTGAAAACGGATCCATAGCAAATTGAGGGAAGAAAAATAAAGGATTGGAGGAAAGAGGTTAGGCTTTTAATGAGTAGAGGATGAGTCTATTTATAGAATTTGATCCTCAACTATTAGTTACAACTAAAGAAGTTGGTAAAAGAAGAATGGTTGGCAAAAATTAGTTCATTCAAGAATTGTAGATGGTGATTGGTTGTTATAGAAAGTTGTTGGCATGTTTGTTGGCAAAAATTAGTTCATTTAAGAATTGTATATGATGATTGGTTGTTATAGAAAGTTGTTGGCATGTTTGTTGGCAAAAATTACTTCATTCAAGAATTGTAGATGGTGATTGGTTGTTATAGAAAGTTGTTGGCATGTTTGTTGGCTTTAACCACAATTCTAAATATAAAAGTTGGATAGAATAAATGTTGGTATGTTTATATATGTGATTGTTGGGTGAATGGTTGACAAAATATAATTATTTTTATAATTAAGTAAATTATAAAAATAGTATATTTGTAATAATTTGAAATTAAATAGTTAAATAATAATTTATTTAATAAAGTTATTAACTAATATAGGAAGTGTATTTGTAAAATATAAAATAAAAAAAAATTTAATATTATTAAAATATATAATATTTTATTATTAATTATACTTTAAGATAACTAATCTAATGTGAATTAATCTATTTACAAATCTATTTTAAAGTTTAAAATTGACATTATAGCTATATTATTACCAATGCTCTAAGAACCATAAGCGTAGGCTTACCCCCATTATGTCGGAGGCTGGGCCAAAATCCAATTTGTTCAAAGCAGCCCCAGACCGGCCCACAAATATCTTTAAAAAACAGACGCCTGCGATGGAGCGTGGAGGCCCTCGCAATAATTTTCGGTTCCCAATCTCTATATATTTCACTTCTCACAAGAGCCCCAAACTAGTGCTAGTTCTCTGAGTTACCGTGCGAGTGGTTTTACAAATAGCTGTCGTTAGGTTTGGGAGAAAAATGGCGTTGCCAAAGGCCAAGGAGATCGTTGCGTCCAATCCTGTCGTTGTTTTCAGGTCTCTCTATTTCTTTCTCTCACTTTGCTTATATATGAAATCATTTTCTTCTAATTTGAGGGTTATAGAGATTTGGATGTTGATATCTTGGTGACAGCAAGTCGTACTGTCCGTTCTGCGTGACCGTGAAGCAGCTTTTGACTCAATTGGGCGCCACTTTCAAGGCCATTGAGTTGGACACTGAAAGTGAGATCAAATCGCTCTCTCTACATATGTAGTTTTGACTCTAATGGTTTGCGCCGTTTAATTTCTTGGAGAAAGCACTACCGCTTTATTAAGGCGTTGGAACTGAAATTCATGATTTGGCTGTTTTGTATGAATTTGAGGATTTGAAATATGATTTAAAAGTTTCATTGAAGCAGAAGCAAAAAGCTTTGATTTCTAACTGCAGTTGATTATGGAATCAAATCCAATTCTTTACATGCAGTAGTTTTGTATATCCGACTCCCCTTAATTTCCTATTTCACATGTAACGACAATCGTTTGCTCTGTCTGCTTTGATGTGATTGGGTTTGGTTGCATGTATTACAAATAGACATATCGTTATGCAATATTAGCTAGCATACTTTTAGCCTCGTCAATCTTGCTTTAAAAGCATTTTTTTTTTCTATGCCTTTGAAGTGTATATATGCGTAAAAAGTAATGAACATATCTGATTCTCATGGTGTGTCAAGCTCTAGTGGTGTGGGTTTACTATGATGCTTTGATTCTTAAAATATTGTTTTTTTTTTTGTTTGTTGTGTTATTCTACTTGCAAGCCAGTGTGGAGGGACACATCTTTCACACTGCTTACATGGCAAGATTTGATTTGCAAGAGATTGGTTTTTAAACTTCTCTTGCAAATCAAATTATGCCAAGTCAACAGTGGGGAGGGTAATCTTATACACCAGCTTGCAAATAGAATCTTTCTTTGTTATTTCGTTGGAATTAGGTCCATCTAGATGACAAAATCCAAATAAATTGATAAAAAATGATGGTTAGGATTTTGAGAATTCCACGTTGGAGTTATCTCAGTTAGGAAACTTAGATGATTATGATCCACTTAATTTGTTACTTACAAACCGCACCGTTGTAAAACTGTGTTGAAGGTGATGGCAGTGAGATACAATCAGCTCTAGCAGAGTGGACTGGACAGAAGACTGTGCCCAATGTTTTCATCGGCGGGAACCAAATTGGTGGCTGTGACAGTAGGATATTGATCCCTTAACACAAAGCTATAAGCTTCCTAGTATCGCATTTATATTTGTATAAATTTAAGTCATGCATGTTTGTTTTGGAGTTTATGCTTATATGTTCCCTTCTATTGTTTCAGAAACCACAGCCTTACACAAGGAGGGCAAGCTGATTCCTCTGCTGACAGAAGCTGGAGTTCTTCCTAAGTCTTCTGCATAAAGTTCCATGGATCATGAGGGAAGTTTGTGTGTGTCGTGAGTAAAGTATGAATAAGTGTCCAGTTTTATGATGTTTTTCTATTCTGTCCCAACGTTATGCAAAAACTTAAATAACATGGGACTTGTATTTTTCTGTGATTGTTGGTATGCCCAATAGGAAGATATGCATTATGCAGTTGCTTATAGGGTTTAAGGTATCTTGTTTCTCGTTTTAGGAATTGATCATTCCTGTGCGTGCCCAAACTCAGTTCTGTGTTTATGTGTTGTTGTACTCGTGAGTTTCTTTTATATGAAAAACTATTTAGGTAATTCGGGAGTACGATGACGTGGTAGTTCTATTCCATAATGCGATGTCGTGTCTTTAAAATTGTTATATACGCACTATTTTAATGACATGTCATCTTGTAATAAGATTGGAATATCACTGCATAATAATTAATCCTTTTGGATTGTGGTTATTTGGTGGATCTTTTGTCATTCTGACTTTCTGAGAAATTTCGGATTAGGGAAGTCATGCTTGCCACAAGAGGCTTTTAGATTATGTGGGGAGCGTCCCGCATTCTTGTGGATTTATGTTAATGGCCAAGTCATTTCCGAGACCCACACCTTGAGTTTTCGGTATCCTTCATTGCATGTATATGAGCATGGAATTGACTGATACGGGATACCGGAAATGAAGGATAAGAAACTTTTACTGTACAATCCCAATGAACAGCCTAATTAATGCACAGCATATGAGCATAACAATCAAAATAAATAAATTGAGGTGTGGACAGAGCATTCGCAATTCCAAAGGACTCGGATTTGTTGAGTTCAAGAAGGAAAAGATTTCAATTTTTAACTGGGCTGATGAAATTAGAGATGATTATGAACTTTGACACCATGCATCTCATAGATCAATATTGTTAGGAAAAACTACAGGGACTACTATTTTTCGATTGTATCATAAAATATAAAAGAGTTTTGCTACGGATCAGCCACTGTTCACGACTGATCTGTAGCACACCTTACGTGTCACTTAAAAAAAAAAATCAAAACGTGCGTTTCATCAGTTTGAATGCTGCCGCCCTCTCCATTCCACACTACTCCCAAATTCAAAACTAGCGCTCCGAAAGTTTCACTCTCCAAGGCATTTTGTTTCAATTATTTTCAAAGAACATTTCGATTCCCTTAACGATGGAGGCCGCGAAGACGACGAGGGGAGCGGGAGGTAGAAGAGGTGGAGACAGGAAGAAGTCGGTCCGAAGTCTATCAGGGTTGGGCTTCAATTCCCCGTGGGTCGGATTGCTCGGTATTTGAAGAAGAGTCACGACGCTCAGAGGACAGGCTCTGGTGCTTCGATCTACCTCGTCGCGGTTCTTGAATATCTCCCTGCTGAGGTACTTTTAGATCTTGGATACATCTTTTGATCTTTTTGCCATTGGTATCTTACATTTCGAGTGGTAGTTTGCTCTTCTGTGTTTGTTGCTCAGACACCGAGGAATAGAAAAGTGAGAACTTGAGTATTCGTTTCTTCTTCCCAGATTATATAGACACTGAGAGAAAGGAAATGTAGATGACCATCCCTGGTGTTTAGCAATTTATTTTCTTTGCATCATATAGGACTTCAGTTTCTTTTTTATTCTCAACCGTGTGGGTAAATCTTTTCCTAATGGCTCTTAAGTTTATCTTGGTGAACTCTTTTCGTGTGTCGCTAAATGTAGAAAAAATGAGAGGAAGCCAGATGCTAGGATATGAAATACGGATTCTCAGAATCATTGTATCATTTGTGATGCATTATTTTTTAGTCCTAATCGTGTTGTCCTCCAGTTTCAGGCGCTAATTTTTTGTGTTGGGGGAAATGTACGTGTTGCCCTCCTCTCTCTTTGAGAAAAATGTTATTTTTTTGCTACTCATAAAAAAATGTCATTTGAAGTTCTCTGTTTTCATCATTTACTTGTGAGTTCCTCTTTTTTCTTTTCCAGCATGTAGAGTTCAGACGCTTCCTTAACCCTTTTGGGCTTGAGGTTTAGAATTTTTCGTTGTCTTGATTTCATAACAAGCGTATAATTCTTTCACTACTTTTGTATATCAGAATATTTTGAACTCTGGTGCTATTTGAGGCTCTCTTTTATTTTTTTGCCTGTTTCAAGTGCCAACTCCCAAATAGTTGCTATTTTTGTTTTTTGTTGGGATGGACAGTCGCTTGCATATGCTTCTCCGCCATTAATTTCTTGTGTTGATTCCCTTCTAAAGCTGCTCTCGATAGCTTTGTCAGTTAATGATGAGAAGTCATATTTTCTCTATAAGTTTGTAACAATCTTTGCACTAACTGCTCAATAAATTTATCTGATTAATGACCAATTAAGGTTCGACTTCATGTAACTTTGATTAACGACCAATGAGTTTCGAATTTGCATCTATCTACTGCCTCTCTCAGGTTTTATCCCTACCACTATTCTCCTTTTGCTTCTGATCTCAAAGATCTTATTGATTTAGAAATTACTTTTTTCTTTTGGAAGCCTTTTAAACCCTTTGATCAGCTCATGGGAACACTTCCAGCAGCAATGTTTTTTTTTTCCTTCTTTTTATAGGGATTAATTTATTGAGTTATTTTTCTTTTTATTGCTTGTGGTGGTGTGTAAGCCTGTTACTTTCATGTTACATTTCAAGTGCTCTGCCAGAAAAATACAGAAATTTGATGACCATAACAACAGGATGTTGTCAAGTTGTCGTTCATTGATGAGAAGAAGTTGCTTGCTACAACAAAGAAGCTTGAAGCCTATTTTTTCTCTAGTGTATGTTGAAGCCTACATAATTGAAAGGTTAAATTATTTTTGTTTTATTTCAAGTGGATGAGCATCTTGATGTGCTATAATGATGGATGAGTTTTTGGATATTTTGTGGAGGATTTTGTAATGATAGAGATTTTGTGGTGCAGTGGTGTGGAGATTGTGTTGTTTTAATGATGGAGATTTTTTGGAGGTGTAATTAGCAACATATTTATAATTTAGTTAATGACTTTAGCACCCTATGTGGTTGCAAAGAATGCACCCATCTTCGTATTGACGTTGAGAGAGAGAAGATCATGATTTTCTTATATGTAGAACAATATTGTAAGTTTGTTCAATGTAAGGATAATTTTCTACATTCTAATTATGCTGCTATACTTCTCTAGGAAATTATTTAAGGTTGGAATATTTTTGATTTATATAGATTGCAAGCAGTTCTCCTATCATAATGAACTGATTGAATTTAAAACGGTGACCCAGAAAAGGAGGATATATATCGAGAAATAGAATAACTATCATAGAGCTCAATTCTTACATTTTTAAACAACAAATTCAAGGATTAATAAATATTGACAAACCATCGTGTAAGAGTGAGATAAAAGGTGTAATATATAGCATCTTTCTTAAAACAAACATTTCGGATGAAAACAAGAAGTTGTCCACTTTGATTGAACGAACCAAAATTGTTTGTTAATGACAAATACGCAGAACTACGTTCATAATAAAAAGAACCGAGCAACACAATTCTCATGCCAAAAAAAGAAAAATAGCAAAAGCTAGATGGCAACTTCATAATCCTGCATTCAGGCTCCAACTGGTTCAGCAGGCACCTCCACCATAGTCTCATTTGCAGGCCTCTCCACCTTGACACCAACATCATCTGAATACTCACCATGAACCTACACATACGATCATAACAGGCAAGTTAACATGCTAGCTTCCATATGTAGGATTTCTAGAGGGTAGATGCCCGAGGTTGCCTTCTCAATCTCTTTGCCAATTATCTCTGGGATGAACTTGCAAACCAACTCCTTCAGATCTCAATCTGATCTTTCTGTATGCATGATCCTCATCATCCTGAAGATCAAACAGAGCAAAGATAACAAAAGAATCATACCAAATTCACAATTAGGGAGGAAAAACACATCAAGGCAAGGATGCCACAACCAGAATCAAAGTCATAAACTGAAAAATTTTATGTTCTACGGCGTTAAAAGAACAACAATATACAAGGTGATTAAAAAAAAAAGGGGAAATGAAAACAATTTTCTTAAAATAAAATAAAAGCAGGACATGCTCAAACTTATTTTTTTTTATAAGTAAAATCGTATGTGATGAAGGATCTTGAACTTATAACCTGGATAGCAAGATTTAGAATTCTTCCTGAAGCATTTGCAACTCCTGAAAAGAGAAAAAAAAAAATTTAACATCAGTTGTCACAGAGAGAAAAAAAAGAAATGTATGCCATAAGAGGCAACATCGGCAACATCTACAGCCCCACACCATTAGTTTCTAGCAAATACAGGGAGCCAAAAAGAATGAAGTAAATAGAGAAAAAAAAATATTTTTACTCAAGCCCTAGAATCACAGATTATTTACCTTCCCAAAGATTTTAGGGATTCGCGTTGGTGGACTGAGGATGGCTTCACGTCAGTGGACTGAGGGTTTCGCGTCGGTGGTTGCTTGGATTCGAGGGCTGAGGAGATTCGGGAGGGGGAGTTTATGCGAGAGAGGGGGAGAGTGGGCTGAGAGTGCTGGTATACAGCCTACGAGAACTGAGTATCGAGTCGAACGTCGAGAACAGACGTTCGGGAGAGAGGAGGGAACTTGAGCCCAGTTTCTCAAAAGTTTTTCAAAAATCAAAAGGATGAGGAGATTCGGGAGGGAGAGTTTGTGCGAGACGAGGGGGAGAGTGGGTTGAGAGTGCTGGTATACGAGAACTGAGTCGAACGTCGAGAATGAGAGAAGAGGGAACTGGAGCTTTGTTTCTCAAAAGCTAAACAAAAATCAAATGTTTGCTGGAGCTGAGAGAGGGAACGGAAAGTCAGGGACAATTTTGTCATTAATCAGCTCCACGTATTGTGTGCGTCCGGCTGCTCCTAAACAGGGGCTGACGCGAAGATTAATTCAATATAAAAATTGACAAGGTGCTCCTATACCATCAAAACTAGGCCTGCAACCCCATCCATGCAAACATGATTTTGGGCCGACCTGACCTGGGCTGTCACTCAGGGTGGGTCAACCCGACCCGATATGTGCCGCCGCTCAAGTCATTTTGATTCAAAACTTGTAAAATTACACGTTTGGTCTCGGTCTGACCATTAAAATTGAAAAAAAGTAACACATTTGTAATGACCAACTTATATTTGAGGATGAAAATTTTCAAAACTTTGTGATTTAAGGTAGAAATTATCCAAATATGCAAATCGAAAAAAAACTAATAATTCAAATGTAAAACCAAAAAACCTCTTCTTTAAATTTCAACCAACCAAACAATCAATCCTAAATTTTATTTGCGATTTTTTAATTCCAAATTATTTGGGTCATGATACTTTATACAGGGCCGGGATTATAGAGTCGGTAGACCCAAAGGGCTTTTAAATGAACCTTAAAAAATGACACGCCCCAAAGTCCCGCAGCTGGAGGCCCACCCAAAACCCCGTCTACGCACGAAAACCCTAAATTCACATCCACCAGCTCCCATATAAAACTTCCCATCTCCTTTCTCTCAAACATCACCACCACCAAACCGCAACCATGCAGATCTTCGTGAAAACCCTAACGGGGAAGACCATAACCCTAGAGGTCGAGTCCTCGGATACCATCGACAATGTCAAGGCCAAGATCCAAGATAAGGAGGGCATCCCGCCGGATCAACAGCGCCTCATCTTCGCTGGGAAACAGCTCGAGGATGGCCGAACTTTAGCCGACTACAACATCCAGAAGGAGTCTACTCTCCATCTCGTACTTCGTCTAAGAGGAGGGGCCAAAAAGCGCAAGAAGAAGACCTACACGAAGCCCAAGAAGATCAAGCACAAGAAGAAGAAGGTCAAGCTCGCTGTGCTCCAGTTCTACAAGGTGGATGACTCTGGGAAGGTCCAGAGGCTGAGAAAGGAATGCCCCAATGCGGAGTGTGGGGCGGGGACCTTCATGGCTAACCATTTTGATAGACACTACTGTGGCAAGTGTGGGTTGACCTATGTTTACCAGAAGGCTGGTGGTGATTAGGAAAATAATTAAATTTCGAGTCTATTGGCCACCCTTCCGGTCGCTTGTTTATGTTTCAACGTTTTTTGAGCCGGTAATTTTGGTTTTCTAGACTACTGCATGTAATAGTTTATATATGTTTTGAATTTATGGATATCTGGATTTGATGCAATTGAATACTTTATTTACTTATTTGAGGTTCAAGTAATATGCTTGATTGGATTTAGTAAGATATGATTTTTATTTAGAAGATTATAAATATTAATTTAGACTCGCTGAATTATGCAATTCAGAGGCGATTGCAATTTCTGTTTTGATCAGGGGGCGATATTTGTTCTGCGCATGATCTGTTGTGGGGGTTTTGATCATCGAATTTGCAAAAAATTGAATTATATGGATGCTCTGAATTGAATATTTTTGTAGGACTGAGCAATAAGTATGGTTTCCTTTTCTTTTTAAGTAATTGGAAATTTTATTGAGAAAAACAAAAGTCATAGCCTCACTATACTGGACTTTACAGGCTCCCTTTGCTACTGTGGGGTAGTTAAGAACAAGTTTCAGGAATTTCGTTAGTTTGTCGTTAATCACTCCTCTACATAGACAAGATTTGCTACTTTCTGGGGGGAAGTGAAACTGTGAAGCATGCACTCGACAAGTAAATAATTCGTGACTTTGCCCTCCTCCCTATTCACCCTGCTCTTATTGGGAAGGATTAGCTACTTGAGTTTGACCTCCTTGGCAGGTATTCGCCTGTTAATATGTGTGTACATTAAGAAGGTAAAGGTTCAGTGTCACAAAGCTGATTCGAAGTACCCTTCTTTAGTTGTTTGCGAGCACCTTTATATAGCTTTAGTGTTTGTATACTTAAAGAGCGTCTTAAAATGTGTTGAACCCTCGGTTGAGTTGCCTGCGAAACTGTTTTTTTTTTTTTTGGCCGTCAAATAGTCAGGCATGAGATGTATAGATTTTGGATCAAGATTTACTAGAGTTTTCTGGGTTGCTTTGACACAAGCCTCTTTCACCTTGTTTGTGAGGATATGTGCTTTCCCATTCTCACAAAGATGGTTCTTACAGATGGCTTCTGCTTTTAGTAAATTAGTAGTAGTACCCCTAGGGGTTCCCCCAATTGGTAAAGACTTTGGGTTTGGGGGTATGCTTTCCCATGTCTAAGGTTTAAATTTTCCTTGGATGCAAACAATCTGATTGGTGGATATTCTCCTTAAATTATCTGAGTTGCACTTATGAGACTCTCTAGTTCCTGGACACCTTGTGCCAATAAAAAAAGTAATAAAAAAAAAGTAGTCATGACTGGACCATACGGTCAAGAGATTCTGCAGTGAAATTTATTTGTTGGCATCGATTTCTGCTACCATTTCTTAGTTGCTATCCTACCATATTTTCTGGTGTTGTATCCCAATGATGATATCAACAATCATCTAAACCAGCATAATGATATGTACCTTCGGCTAGTAGGCAGCTGCTCTGGTATTTGCATGCGTGCTATACTACATTTGTGCATTCTTACGTGATGCCGGATGACGCTTATCTGAGTTCTGGGAAAAAAATTGAATTGGTGACCAATTTGGCAAACAAATTACGGGCCCCTAGTTCCATTAAAAAAATTCAAGCGAAGATGTGTTATTCATTTGCCTCGAACTTGATTAACTGTTGTTTTCTGCTAGGGATGGATTTTATTCTGCGTTTTCTGTTAAGATTGCTTTGCTATTAGATTATTGCGAAGGACCAAGCTACTATGCTGTTACCGCTGGCGTGCCGTTCATGACAATTTTTTTTCCTCTTTTTTTAAATATTTTTAAAAAATAAAACAATACATCATTACATTAAAAATTACTTCTTTAATTATTAAATAAAACTAAAAAGTAAATTTTATGTTTATTGAGCGGTACATTTGAGTGGCCAAATTAGCTTTATCCTATTGCAAATGCACGCATGGAAATTAACCAATCTTAAATGAAAATACATTCGATTTCATTCCGTTAATAGAATTAAAAGGTTGCTACTTTCTAGTGGCTAGCACAATCTGTTAGAACTTAAAATGAAGAGAGGATCCGACAACAAGAAGGCTTGATTAGACATAAAGCTGGAGTACAGTACATAAACAATACGAGGCAGCGAGCTGTTTCTTCTGAGGCCCGGAGGGACTGAAGAAGATAACGAGAGAAGAGACCCTCGAAGCTACTTCTAGAAAGTTGACTGATAGTAGAAGTTTTGCTAATGAGTTTTGTCACGTATAAATAACGTCAGTTATTAATTTATGTATTAATATTAATTTTTTTTATTTAAAATTTAAATTATTATTATTTTTAATAAAATTTATTTTTTAATTAATTACATTAAATTAATATACATATTAATATATATTTGTGTTTATAATTAGAATTTTCCTTGGCTAATTATCTCACAACACACCTCATAACAAACTTGACGAGAGAGAAAAATGGGAAAGAGGAAACCGTCCCAGTTGGAGGAAAAGAGTGAGAAAAAAAAAAAAAAAAAACTAGCTCACTTATTAGAAACGACGTTGTTTTTATCTACTATTGGGCTTTTCCATGGGCTGGGCGTTACATGAACACTAGTTGATAGTTGAAAATAATATATTTTTCATTTCACTTTAAATATTCCTAGATTTCAACACAATTTCTTAGCTCTCAAAGTAAGAACCCAATATTTCATAGCCATAGGAGTTACCAAAACGATTGAACAAGTTATGAGCATCTCAATAGAGTACAAACATCGATGGTTTGGGTCGGTTCATTTATTACTCTATTCTGTTTCAAACCATATGGTGAAAATATATTATATTTTGTATTTTATGGATTCTCATATATAAAAGTCTACTTTATTTTGTATTTGGTCGGTTCCTATTGGTAGAAGAATGCTAAGCCTTGCTTTTACTATTGTACTGATTTAGGGTTAAATGTACTGCTTTGCATTTTGTTTTTTGAGAAATATTGAGTGAGTTGTACACGGAATCACAAGAGCTCTAATATTCTCTTTGTTTTCTCTCTGTCATTATTACCAGCCAAGTGTTTGTGTATATGATCACTAAAAAAAATTAAACCTGTGTTTGAATGTTGAGTTGAACTGAGTTCTTTATAAATAGTAGTGAGCTAAATTGGTGGAGTGAGTTATGTGAGATTTATCTAAAATGAATTTAAACTTGTTTGGATATTAAGATGAATTTAATACTATTAATGAAAAATCAAAAAAGGTTGTGGGGCCCCACTTATAAACATGTGTTAAGTTGAAAAATGTTGTAGGTTTCACGTGTAAGAAAGTTTTGAGTTGAGATAAGTTTAATAATTTGAGAGTTGGGTGTTTGAATATTAGACTAAACTTAAAATTAGACTCAACTAAGTAGTTCAACAATCAGGATTTTTCTATATTCTCAACTTGCCTACTGTACATATTTAATGAGAATGGACTAATATCTCACCAAGATGCTTATTTCACAAATCTTTAAATAATAATGACTTTTTAATGGAATCTACAAATGAGATAAATTAATGAACATCAATTATCTCCCCCCAAGTTGAGATTATTGAGGTTGAGCCTATTGGATGAAAATTACGAGGTATAAATTCTAGTAACGAGGAATATTTAATACTTGTGGAAGGATGATTTGAAGTTTCCTTGGATTTAAAGGGTTTGTTATTTAATATTTATGAAAAGTGGACAGCTAAAGTGAGTTTTCAAATCAAATTGATTTTAACTAAAGAGTAGCTAGTTCACTGCTAATGTTGTCAGTCACATGCATGTATAATGAATTTTAAACGCAAGACCCGACGTGAACATATGCATCAATGTTGAATTGCGTAAATAATTATTATTTTTCTTTATTTCCAACTATTAATAATTAAGCATGTCATAAATGCAGAGCACTTCAAGAACATCACTGCCAAAAAGGCAAAAACACGAGACGAGAAGAGAGGGTCATGATCAAACAATAAGGAATTTCTTTGAATTCTTTTTAAAAGGTTCGTAAATTAAAAAAATAGGAGAAACAGATCGACATATGCGGCCAGCTAGCTACTATCATATGTATAGTTTAGTCAAGAATAAGGGTAACAACACATTCTGTACTTCTTGAAGTGCGAGTACATGGTAATTTTATCAAGATGAATAATATTTATTTATAATTTCTTAATGATATAACTCGATATAATAATTATGATATCCAATATATATATTTCCAATAGGAAAATGATACTTGGACTAACAAACGTGACTAAAAAGGTTTCCGTCTGGGTGCTTTCGGTCTAAATAAATAGTCGGCGGGTCCAAGTGTTTAAGACCAAATCGGATTCGGTTTCCCAGAGTCCAACTCCATGCATATATCAGCCAGTCCACGCCTATATATTTGCCATATATTAGCAACTTTGATTACCATTCAATTATAGTCTCCAAATTAAAGTACTTAAGCAAGAATTAAAAAGAGTAAGATCAGGAAGAGGAAGAAGAAGAAGAAGAATAACTCGAAGGATTGATTTGCAGAAAGATCTTAGTCAAGAACATGGATTCGCCTCTCTGCGCTAATGGTTGTGGCTTTTATGGATCCAAGGATAAACAAAACCTGTGCTCCAAGTGCTACAAAGATTTTCAAGCACAAGAACTTTCCCAGGAAGCACCAGAAGTACTACTTGCAAAGAACATGGATCGCCTGCAGCTTGCTGCGGATGGTTGCTGTTTCCCGCTTGGAATGGAAGACAGAAGCAACCCGTGCTCAAATTGCTACAACTTCGACCTTCTCAAAGAAGCGCTTGCAGAGACAGAGATCGAAGCACCAGGCTTGGGGAATCCTGCAAAATCAGATGCTCAAACATCCATGGCTTCGGATATAGCCGCCATTGTTAAGGATTCTGGGGGTGTGAGGAAGAAGAGGTGCAAGAGCTGCAACAAGAAAGTGGGGTTGACAGGGTTCGATTGCCGGTGTGGGAACGTGTTTTGTGGAATGCATAGATACCCAGAAGAGCATGCATGCACCGTGGATTTCAAGGCTATTGGAAGGGAAGTTTTGGCCCAGCAAAATCCGATTTGCAAGGCCGACAAGTTGCATGGGAGGGTTTAGAGCTGGAAGGCGAGCAAGTCCTGATTTATAATATAGGTGTTGGTTGGGACTTCAATATGCAGTATATGTATTTGTATTAGGCTTCATACTGTTTGCCGTCTCTACAACTATTTTTTCCTTTTTGTTTTCTTTATCCGTATCTTCACAGTATTAAGGTTTGTTTGATTATATAGATAAGACGTGATGAGATGAAAAATCTGTTAATAATAGTGAGATAGTTTGTAAATAATAACAAAATTGTTTGAGTTAAAGATGTTTTATGAGATTTTAGAAAATACGAGAGAATCAATTGAATAAAAATATCATAAAATTAAAATATTGTTAGACAATAAATGAATAAAAAGAAAAGTTTACATTGATGAACAGTGCCAACTAAATGGAGTGGAATTACTGTAGCAAAGTAGCAAATTGTGAAGATAAAGATATTGAAATATGCACAGGTTTTATAAACTTGTTTTATCATATCAAGTCATATATATAATTATAAATGATAATTTTTTTATAATATCTTATAAGTGATATAACTTGGTATAATAATTACGATAGCCAACATATAATATTAATTCCCGGCCTAGAGGAAAATGATCCTTCATGAACTAATAAAAGTGACTAACCATTTTGATAGACACTACTGTGGCAAGTGTGGGTTGACCTATGTTTACCAGAAGGCTGGTGGTGATTAGGAAAATAATTAAATTTAGTCTATTGGCCACCCTTCCGGTCGCTTTGTTTATGTTTCAATGTCTTTTGAGCCGGTAATTTTGGTTTTCTAGACTACTGCATGCGATAGGTTATATATGTTTTGGATTTATGGATATCTGGACTTGATGCAATTGAAGACTTTGTTTACTTGTTTGAGGTTCAAGTAATATGCTTGATTCGATTTATAAATATTAATTTAGACTCGCTGAATTATGCAATTTCAGAGGCGATTGCAATTTCTGTTTTGATCAGGGGGCAATATTTGTTCTGTGCATAATCTGTTGTAGGGGTTTTGATCATCGAATTTGCAATAAATTGAATTATATGGATGCTCTGAATTAAATATTTTTGTAGGACTGGGCAATAAGTATGGTTTCCTTTTCTTTACAAGAAATTGGAAATTTTATCGAGAAAAACAAGAGACATAGCCCCACTACACAGGACTTTACAGGCTCCCTTTGCTATTATGGGGTAGCTAAGAACAAGTTTCAGGGATTTCGTTAGTTTGTTATCAATCACTCCTCTACATCGATAAGATTAGCTACCTTCTGGGGGGAAGTGAAACTGTGAAGCATGCACTCGATAAGTAATGAATTCGTGACTTGGCCCTCCTCCCTATTCACCCTGCTCTTATTGGGAAGGATTAGCTATTTGAGTTTGACCTCCTTGGCAGGTATTCGCCTGTTAATATGTGTGTACAGTAAGAAGGCAAAGGTTCAGTGTCACAAAACTGATTCGAAGGACCCTTCTTTAGTTGTTTGCGAGCACCTTTATTTAGCTGTAGTGTTTGCATGTATACTTAAAGAGCGTCTTAAAATGTGTTGTGGTTGAGTTGCCTGTGAAACTGTTTTTTTTTTTTTTTGGGCCCTCAAATAGTCTGGCATTAGATGTATTGATTTTGGATCAAGATTTACAAGAGTTTTCTGTGTTGCTTTGACACATACCTCATTCACCTTGTTTGTGAGGACGTGTGCTTTCCCATTCTCACAAAGATGGTTCTTACAGATTGCTTCTGCCTTTAGTAAATTAGTAGTAGTATCCCTAAAGGTTGGCTCATGTGGTAAAGGCTTTGGGCTTGGGGGTATGCTCCCCCACAGTTCAAATTTTCCTTGGATGCAAACAATCTCTAGGGCCATCCATCGGACTAACGGATATTCTCCTTGAATTACCTAAGGTGCACTTACAGGAAATTCCTTACCTAGTTCCTGGACACTTGGTGCCAATTAAAAAAAAAGAAAGAAAGTAGTCATGACTGGACCATACGGCAAGAGATGCTGCAGTGAAATTTATTTTTGTTCGGTGGTGATTATTTATTTGTTGGCAACGATTTCTGCTACCATTTCTTCGTTGCTATCTTACCATATTTTCTGGTGTTGTATCCCAATGATGATATCAACAATCATCTAAACCAGCATAATGATATGTAAGCCTGCACAGAAATCTAACTCGTCCAGATTTTGGGTTGACCCGACCTGCAGGGAAAGACTCACAAATTCGGAGCGACCCGACCCAACATTTACAGGTTGGGTCAAACCCGTTCTTTACTCTGCTTTCAAACCTTCATTTGCAGAGTTCCATAACCCTATCTCTAATCTTACGACTTGCGTCCCTTTCCACAGTCGCCTCCTCTTCTTCTACCAAAATCAAAGTTACCCAATTTGTATTATGGCGTTGGTGTTGGTATTGGTCTAGCTCTGGATGTTGGTATTGGTAAAACTGCGGCTCTAGCTTTGGATGTAGAAATTGGTATTGGTATTGGTCGAGGTAATCTTCCGACTGGCGAACTCGAGACGAGCTTGAAGACGACGCCACATTGCCTGAAGACTCCCTACGCCTCGCCGAAGAAGAAGAGGCAGAAGAAGAAGAAGAGGGAGCCGTATTTGCACCTTGATCTGGTTTTGCCATTCTACATACGGAGAGAAGTTAAGATAGAGTAAGTGAGAGATTCAGAGGAAGAGGAGAGATTCAGAGGAAGAGGAGGCTGAGATTTGAGAAGGGAAATTGAAACCCTGGCCCTAACCATAGGGATTTGGGGGGCGGTGGAGAATAGGAACCCTGGCGTCACGGAAGAGAAAGGTCCATGGAGCGAGGGAGTGAGACAAACAGACAGGGAGAGAAGCTGAAAATTGTACCAATTGGTCGTCGTGTTCTTCGCATGAATGGTATCAAGATCAAAAACTTGCTCCTGGCTTCTAGATCTCCAGATCGATTGGGTTGTTGAAATTTCGTCCGATATTAGTTGGATTGAAGGGTTGATGAAACCGACATGCACCAAATTCGATTTTAACGGGTTCGACCCAACCGGGTTGTGCGGCCCAGCGGGTATTTTGCACAGGCCTAATGATATGTACCATTTCTCACATACGAAAATGCAAAAAACATGACGTTGGGATGATGACAACATGGGTCAAGCATCTCAATAAATAGTGTCAAATGTGTGTACATGCAAAAAATATATAATAAAAACAATGCGGCGTATAATTTAAATAAGTTGACTAAATATCAGAATTGTTTAATACAAATTCACTTAAATATAAGCGTTTCAAAAAATATTACAATTATCTAGTGAAAGCATAAATAAACAACAATATAATATCCAAAAGTGGGAAACAAATCTCATCCCATGATAAAGTGATCCTTGATCATTTCTTCAGCGTAGCTGCATCCCCAGGTTCTAGTTTATCATCTGTATCAAAATCTATGGTACCATGAAACGGTATTGCAAGGTATCGAATACTATGAGATTGCGAGTCTCAGCAAGTAATAAACCAAACAATCAAAAAGATAAAAATATATTAATGCATCCAACAAACATGTATACACATGACAAAACACGAATACGACCCAAGAAGACCATTTTCCAAAAATAACCATTCCAAAAATAACCACCCACAATTTTTCTAGAAAATGGCCTAATCATAAAATCCACAATTTTTTTTTCAGAAAATGGTTCATATATTCATATATTAAAAACCGTCATTTTCTCAGAAAATGACTCATTAACCAATTAACAATGTAGGCAAGAATCGTAGGTGGGACTCAACCACCATCCTTACTGCGTGCACTGTAGGTAGGAATCACAAGCAGGACTCTATCACTATGCATGCTTACCACCACCCCTACAGCTTCTTTATCCTCTCTTTCAATCTATTAGAGCACTATAGACGGAAATCACAGGCGGAACTCTACCACCATCCTCACGGCGTACACCGTAAACGGGAATCATAGGTAGGACTACCACCATCCCTACAACTTCCACTGTAGGCAGGAATCGCAGGTGAGACCACTACTATCCTTACTTACCATTATCTCTACAACATGTACCGTAGACGGGAATCACAAGCAGAACTCTATCACTGTTCCTGCTTACCACCATCCTTACAATCTCTTTTTCCTCTATCTCAGTCCTTACCAATCATTTATCACAAATCAATTCAAATTCCTTTCTCACATGAAAACTCAATTTTTATGTACAACGCATAAATATGCATGCCATAATGCAATAAAAATCATAATACCAAATACAATATAATACACGCAAGCACAATTTATCTTAATAAAAAAAATCATAAAATATAATTTTTGAATGATCATGAAGGTGTTAGAAGTGGCGGCACAGCCATGCAATAGTGCAAATTGGACAAAGGCCATGGGTCTCAAAATATCAAATTTTGAACGGAGACAAACGAAAACTTAGGATGGCTAGGAAATGGCCTAAAGATGTTGGTGAAACTACTGGTAGTGGTGGTTGGCTGTGGGTAACGGCATGGGCGGCGGTTGAAAGCTAAAATATCCAAATTGAAATAATAGGATGAAAGGGGCTTTAATGGTGGCGAATCTAGACTGAAGTTGGGTGGCTGGAGGGATGGCGGTGGTGTGATGAAAAGCTGGTGGCCAATGGTGGCGCGACGGTGACGCGAGAGCTCAAGGGAGTCATGGCTTGGAGATGTGCGTGGGGGCTAACAGTGGCGATGGAAGAGCTGAAAATGGGTGAGGGAGTTCGCCGGCCAGAGGGGAAGAGATTGGGAGGGGCAGTGTCAAGCACAGGTGGAGCACTAAGAGCATCCACATTGGCCTATGCATCCACATATGCAAAGCCAGTTTTGCATAATATTAGCATAAAACTGACCCACATTGGATTCTTCATCTCTAAAATTTTAGCTAACTATAAACAGGACATTTACAACTTTCCATATCCACTATTCTGTCTCCAAATTATATTTTAATAGTTATTTCTCTCTCCTCCCACTCTCTCTCTCTCCGAAACCCCCCCCCAAACGGTATTATTTCTTTCTCTCTCCCCGAAACCCCCCAAGGGATTATTTCTCTCGAAGCAGAGCTCTCCACACGGTTTCTCCCCTCCGAATCTCCTTCCCTTTCTCGACCCAAACAACCCCATCGGAAGAAGAAAATCTGTGCACCTCTCTCTGACGAAGGTTGTCGACGGAGCTTGCGACTGCTGAAGTGAATCATCCCGGTTGCTGGTTTGCTGAAATTTCTTCTATTTCAGGTATGATTCTCCGTTTCTCTTCACGGTTTCGGTTAGGGTTTTAGATTAGTAAAAGTGTTTTTGTGTTCTGTTGTTGCCATTTCTTCATTTCAGTTCTTGGTTTTAGATTAGGGTTTGTAAATTTCAGATCAGTGGCATTTGATCTTCTGTTCTTGCCCACTATTATTTCTAGAAAGAGTTTAAACAGAAAATAGGCAATGAAACCGTGATGATTCCCTGTGTACGAGAGATTTTTTATTCTAGGAGCCATCGATAGGTTGGTGTTTACGAAATTTGCTGTGTATCTAGGCAATGAAACAAAAAATCGTGCAAAAAATAAAACTTTGAAGCATGTTCTGAACTCTGTTTTAGTGCTTTTCTTGATTGGAGATTGTTTAAATGGTAGACAGTGCCAAAGTTGAACATATATAGATATTGAATTTTCCTCTTTTGGTTCTTCCTTTATGTTATGAATTGATTTTGTTTTCAGTGCATGGTCTTAAATTCACATTGTCGTGCTTGTGCTCCCTGCCTAGTGCTTGAACATCATTGTCGTGCTTGTGCTCCCTGCCTAGTGCTTTTCCTGAAACCTCTTGCTCTTCTTTTGGGATTGTTGACATTAAATTGAGATTGAATATAATGAATCATTATAGAGAGAGACACAGAGAGAGAGAGGGAGAGGGATTAAAACCGATGATGCATTTTGTAAACTGTTTACCTTGTTGTATTGCTTGCTGCTTGTTGGTGCTAGAGCCGCTGGAGGACCCAATGGCAAGGCTATTTTTGTTGCTGCTGAAGGGTGCTGGAGGGTGCTGAAGCTGCTGAGGCTGCTGGAGGGTGCTGGGCGTGCAGTTATTTTTTGGTTGCTGAATTTCATATATGCTGAATTTGTTGGTTGCTGAATTTGTATAAAAATCAACTTTTTGCAACTTGTATTAAGTTGATTTTGATACATAGAATTAGTCACATGTAAATTTTGAAGTTGATATTAGTCAAATGTAATCTGAAGTTGATATTAGTCAGATTTTATTATATATAGAAAGCTGGAAATTTGGATGCAATGAAATTGGGTATGGATGCAGCACAGTCTATATATTATTTCATTGACAGGTTCGGTTTTAATTGATATTATCTATGTACTGGGTACTGATTGCATGTACAAACTAGTGCATAGAAATTGCAAGGTAAAAAAATTACTATTAGGCAAAAAAAATATATTAAAATGATAATTTTTATTATTATTTTGCTTTAAATATGCATAAGCCAATGTGAGAATTTTGTTGAAATGACAAAGTGGTTATGCAAAAGAGGTAATTTTACATATGCATATCCATATACCAATGTGGATGCTCTAAGGGGCATGAAAAAACGACAGAGGAGATGGGGAGGAGAAGCTGGTGCGGGAAAGGAAAGCAGGGGAGAAAAAAAGAAACGGAGGAAAAGAAAGAAAAAGAGAAAAATTGAAAAGAAAAGGATGGGGAGAAAAAAAGAAAATGAAAGAAATTAAGTCCAATATTTTTCAATTTGGATTACTAAAATTATTCAACGAAAATAAATTTCAAAATGGCAAGTTGAATAAAATAATTTAAATACAATGACTAGCTAAAATAAAATAATAATAAAAATCTAACACAAGAATTTTAAAATCCAACAATAAATTAATTTAAAATAAAGAGTAATTTAAATACAAAATAATAATTAATATAAAAAAAATACATTAAAATAATTTTCACAATTTAAAAATTATAAAAATATATCAATAAAAAATTTGATAAATTTAAAACAAGAGAATTTATATTTAAATTAATTAAAATAATCATTTAATTAAAATATCTTAAAATATGGGATATCATAGGTACACTGGTATATTTGAGTGGACAAACTAACTTTTTTTTTTTCTATTGCAAATGCACGCATCTAAACTAACAAATCTTAAATGAAAATACATTCGATTTCGTTCCGTTGATAGAATTAAAAGGGTTGCTACTTGCTAGCACAATCTGTTGGGGGTTAAAATGAAGACAGGGTCCGATAACAACAAAACTTGATTGGACATAAAGCTGGAGTATAGTACATAAAATAAAAATTAAAAAAAAATAAAAAAAATAAGAAGAGATAAAGAGGCAGCGGGCTGTTTCTTAATGAGAGAATGGTCCGATTGGATAATCAAAATTAAATAATTTCATTTCAACGTATTTAATTATTATAATTTTTTGAAATTTTTATATAAAATTAATATTAAAAAATTATATTATAATAATATTTTATTTATTACTATTTAAAATATCTGAAACTATATAACCAAACGGAACAGAAATCTTTAAGACTACTTCTAGTAAGTTGAGTGATTGCAGAGAGTTTAATGAATATAGGGAATTTGTATGTATTCCTAGATTGCAATGTAATTTCTTAGCTCTGAAAGTAAGAACCCAATATGAATAGCCAAAGGAGTTACCAAAACGATTGAACAAGTTATGAGCATCTCGATAGAGTACAAACATAGATGTTTTGGGTCGGTTCATTTATTACTCTATTCTGTTTCAAAACATATGGTGAAAATACATTATATTTTGTATTTAACGGATTCTCATACATAAAAGTCTACTTTATTTTGTATTTGGTCGGTTCCTATTGGTGGTAGAAGAATGCTAAGCTTTGCTTTTACTATTGTACTGATTTATGGGTTAAATGTACTGCTTCACATTTTGTTTCCTGAGAAATATTGAGTGATCAGTTGTACACGGAATTACAAGTGCTCTAATATTCTCTTTGTTTTCTCCCTCATTGTTACCGGCCAAGTGTTTGTGAACATGACATAAAAAAGGTTAAGACTCTGTTTGGATGTCGAGTTGAGTTGAGTTCTTTATGAATAGTAGTGAGTTGAATTTATAGAGTGAGTTATGTGTACCAATCTAAAATAAATTTAAATATGTTTAAATGTTAAAATGAGTTTAGTACTATTCGTGGAAAATTAAAAAAGCTTGTGGACTCACCTATAAAGATATGTTGAGTTGAAAAAGATTGAATGTCCCACTAGTAAGAAAGTTTTGAATTAAGATAAATTTAGTAATTTGAGAGTTGAGTATTTAGATGTTAGACTCAGCTTAAAATTAAACTGAGGTGAGTTGAGTTTAACAACCAAACAAGATTTTTCTATATTCTCAACTTGCCTACTATACATCTCATGATCTAATGAATGGACTAATAACTCACCAATATGCCTATTTCAGAAATCTTTAAATGATAATGACTTTTAATGGAATCTACAAATGAGATAAATGAATGAACATCAATTATCTCTATCCAAGTTGAGGTTATTGAGGTTGAACCTACTTGACGAAAATTACAAGATACAAATTCTAATAACGAGGAATATTTAATACTTGTGGAAGGATGACTTGAAGCTTTCTTAGATTTAAAGAGTTTGTCATTTGATGTTCGTAAAAAGTGGATAGCTAAAGTGAATTTCTAAATTAAATTTTAGTTAAAGAGTAGCTAGTTGACTACTGATGCTCTCAGTCATATGTATAATGAATTTTAAACGCAAGATCCGTACGTGAACATATGCATCAATGTTGAACTGCATAAATAATTATTATTTTTTCTTTATTTCCAGCTATTAATAATTAAGCATGTCATAAGCACTTCAAGAACACCACTGCCAAAAACAAAAAGAGGGTCATCAAACCAAAGGTAATTTCTAGCTACTATTATAGTTAAGTCAAGAATAAGGGTAACAACACATTCTCATGAAAATTTGCTACCAGTTTTCCCTCGCAGCTAATTTAGACCACTTCGGCATCTACAGAAACGGTGGGGCAGAGGAAGAGAATTTTCTGCAATTTATTTAGCGGCCACAAGGAATTGCCGCAAAGATCCAAATTCACCTGCGTTTTACCTTGCCCCCGCAACACAAGCCCTGTTTTAATCACGGGATGGAATTCATGCGACAGATTCCTTATCCCAGGAAAAAAAACCGCAGCAAAAACACACATGTGTTGTAGTGGTACTTCATGTTCTTGAAGTGCGAGTACATGGTAATTTTATCAAGATGAATAATATTTATTTATAATTTCTTAATGATATAACTCGATATAATAATTATGATATCCAATATATATATTTCCAATAGGAAAATGATACTTGGACTTATAAACGTGACGAAAAAGGTTTCCGTCTGGGTGCGTTCGGTCTAAATAAATAGTCGGCGGGTCCAAGTGTCTAAGACCAAATCGGATTTGGTTTCCCAGAGTCCAACTCCTTGCAAATATCAGCCAGTCCACGCCTATATATATTTGCCATATATTAGCAACTTTGATTACCATTCAATTATAGTCTCCAAAAGTACTTGAGCAAGAATTAAAAAGAGTAAGATCAGGAAGAAGAATAACTTGAAGGATTGATTTGCGGGAAGATCTTAGTCAAGAACATGGATTCGCCTCTCTGTGCTAATGGTTGTGGCTTTTATGGATCCAAGGATAAACAAAACCTGTGCTCCAAGTGCTACAAAGATTTTCAAGCACAAGAACTTTCCCAGGAAGCACCAGAAGTACTACTTGCAAAGAACATGGATCGCCTGCAGCTTGCTGCGGATGGTTGCTGTTTCCCGCTTGGAATGGAAGACAGAAGCAACCCGTGCTCAAATTGCTACAACGCCGACCTTCTCAAAGAAGCGCTTGCAGAGACAGTAATCGAAGCACCAGCCTTGGGGAATCCTGCAAAATCAGATGCTCAAACATCCATGACTTCGGATATAGCCGCCATTGTTAAGGGTTCTGGGGGCTTGAGGAAGAAGAGGTGCAAGAGCTGCAACAAGAAAGTGGGGTTGACAGGGTTCGATTGCCGGTGTGGGAACGTGTTTTGTGGAATGCATAGATACCCAGAAGAGCATGCATGCACCGTGGATTTCAAGGCTATTGGAAGGGAAGTTTTGGCCCAGCAAAATCCGATTTGCAAGGCCGACAAGTTGAATGGGAGGGTTTAGAGCTGGAAGGCGAGCAAGTCCTGATTTATAATATAGGTGTTTGTTGGGACTTCAATATCCAGTATATGTATTTGTATTAGACTTCTTACTGTTTGCCGTCTCTACAACTATTCTTTCCTTTTTGTTTTCTTTATCCGTATCTTCACAATATTAAGGTTTTTGTTTGAATATTATACATATGAGATGTGATGGGATGAAAATTTGTTAATAGTAATGAGATAGTTTGTAAATAATAATAAAATCGTTTGAGTTAAAGATATTTTATAGGATTTTAAAAAATATCATAAAATTAAAATATTGTTAAAAAATAAATGAACAAAATAAAAGTTTACATGGATGAACAACGCCAACTAAATGTAGTGGAATTACTGTAGCAAAGTAGCAAATTATGAAGATAAAGATATTGAAATATATATGCACAGGTTTTATAAACTTATATTATCATATTAAGTCATATATATCATTATAAATAATAATTTTTTATAATATCTTAGCGATATAACTTGGTATAATAATTACGATAGCCAACATATATTAATTCCCTAGAGGAAAATGATCCTTCATGAAATAATAAAAGTGACTAAATTGTGATCGAATCAAATTTTTATTTTTAAATTTTGTTTGAATAACAAATGGTGTTTATAAATAGTTTTATACTCAAACAAGAGTTAAAAGTAGACCAACAAACTAATGTTGTTTGATGTGGTACGTCAGATTATAGTTACTTTTATTATAAAATAGATTTCATGAAACTACATTAATTTATGTAAGAAGGTAATAAACAATGCTGCAACGCAGCCAAGTGTAGCAAAAAAACAATGGAAAACAGAGAGATGAGTGGATGGAAGAAGAAGAAAAAGATTCCTTTCTATTGCATTCTCTCGTACACAGAAGGTGCTAGTATATATACAATAGAATATTCTAACTAACTAACTGTAAGTCCAAATGAGCAAATGACATCTGTAAAGTAAAATAACAAAACCAAAAAATAATGAAATATGATAGCTTATATACAAGGAATGGTGGGGTCTAAATGACTTGTAACTTGCCCTGTATCCTCTAACATCACCCCGCAAGATGGAGAATAGAGATTAACTATTCCTATCTTGGAGAGGTGTAATTGTAGAAGGTAAGAGGGCAATGCTTTAGTGAAAATATCAGCCATCTGGGTTTGAGAAGAAACATGAGCTGTTGTAATAGCTCCAGCTTGAATTTGATCTCGAATCAAATGGCAATCGAGTTCAATGTGTTTCGTTCTCTCGTGAAATACCGGATTTGCAGCAATATGGAGAGTTATTTGATTGTCACAAAAGAGGAGAGCAGCTTGTGGATGAAAGATGCCAAGGTCTTGAAGTAAATATCGAAGCCAAGTTAATTCAGAGCAAGTGGCAACCATGGATCTATACTCAGCTTCAGCTAAGGATTGAGAAACCACATTTTGTTTCTTGGATTTTCAAGAAATCAAGGAGCTGCCTAAGAATACACAGTATCCTGTGGTTGATCAACAAGAATCTGGGCAAGAGGCCCAATCTGAATCACAATAAGCTTATAGCTGAAACTGAGATGAAGAGAAAAGAAAAATTCCTTGTCCAGAAGCTGCTTTGATATACCTTAGAACCTTATATGCTGCTGCCAAGTGAGTTGAAGATGGTTTATCCATGAATTGACTCAACAATAGTACTGCAAAACATAAGTCTGGCCAAGAGATGGTAAGGTATAAAAGTCTACCAATAAGCCTTCTATAAGTGCTTGGTTCAGAAAGAGATGTACCCTCATCTTTGCTAATTTTAAGGTTTTGATCAAGAGGCAGCTTAAGGGGTTTGCAATCAAGCATACCAGAATCAGCCAATATATCTAAGGCATATTTTCTTTGAGAAATGTGAATGCCTTTGGATGATCTAGCAATCTCAAGGCCCAAGAAATATCGTAGACAGCCAAGATCCTTAATTTTGAACTTACAATGAAGAAAAGTGCGAATGGAATCAATAGAGGTTTGAGAATTGCTAGCAACTAAGATATCATCCACATAAACTAACAAGGCAATGTAAGAATCTCCATCTTGCTTTGTAAATAAGCTATAATCAGCTTTTGATTGGATAAAACCAAATGCAAGTAGATTAGAGGTAAGTTTAAAATTTCATTGTCTTGATGCTTGTTTAAGACCATAGAGACTCGTGAGCAATTTGCAAACTTGATGTGGCTTACCCTTGGTGTACCCAAGTGGTCTCTTCATATAAATCTCCTTTTGTAAATCACCATTAAGGAAGGCATTGTTTACATCAAATTGATGTAAATGCCATCCTTTAATGGCAGCAACAGTGAGGAGGCATCTCACAGTGACCAGCTTAGCAACTGGAGAGAAGGTTTCATGAAAATCGATGCCGTCTTGTTATGTGTAGCCTTTGGCTACTAACTTTGCTTTACGTCTTTCTATAGTACCATCAGACTTAAACTTAACCTTATAAACATACTTACAATCGATGGCTTCTTTCCTTTTAGGTGAGTCAGCGAGTGTCCAAGTATGATTATTTTCCAAAGCCTCAAGCTTAACTTCCATAGCTTTGCACCAACCAGAATCCTTCAAAGCTTGTTTATAAGAATTAGGCTCGGATTGGAAAGAAAGAGAAGCGGTAAAAGCTTGAAAGGAGGGATTGAATTTATGATAAGATAAACATTTACTTAGAGGAAATGACTTACCATTTGAAGCAGGAGCATCCTTGGAAAATGATTGTTTAGGAGGAGCTAGCAAGGTCTGATGACAGTGAAAATCTTTCAAGTATTGAGGGGCAGTTCTAATCCTATTGGACCTTCGAAGAGTGGGAATGGGAGGGTGGTCAGGACCAGAATGAGATGGGGATTCAGTGGTTAGTGAAGGAGGTGACATGCTGACAGTTGGGGGTAGGAGGGGCAGAAGGGGAAATAGTTTAGGGGATGGGAGGTGCAGTGAAGAGGGATTGAAAATTAGAGGCAGAAGGTGGAGAAGATGAAAAAATTGGTAAGGGTGATTCTAGAGGGGAAGATGAGGAGAGAAGTGTACGATTTTGGAAAGGGAAAAACGGACTCATGAAAAATTAATCACTTGAAATGAAAATGGTGTGGTTGGTAAAGTCTAAAAGTTTGTATCCCTTGATTCCAAAGGGATAACCAAGAAAAACACATCTTCGACCTCTAGGATCAAATTTATTTCTACCATTTAAAATGGTTGTTGCAAAGCATAGGGAACCAAATACTCTCATGTGACCATAAGCAGGTTTTTCATTAAACAGGAGTTCATATGGAGTCTTATTATTTAAAAGTAGGGTTGGAATTCTATTGATGATATATGTTGGTGTCAAAAGATAGTCACTCCAATATTCTGAAGGTAAATTAGCTTGGAAACAAAGGGCACGATCAACATTAAGCAGGTACTGGTGTTTCCTCTCAATAATGCCATTTTGTTGAGGGGTTTTTATACAACTTTTGTGATGAATAATGCCTTTGTCATTAAAAAAAATTTTCATGCAAAACTCAGCACCATTATCACTTCTCAAGGTTTTAATTTTGAGTCCAAATTGTGTTTCTACCAAAGTATAGAAAGATTTGATACATGCTCTGGTTTCAGCTTTGGTAGAGAGTATACCAGACATTTTGGAAGAAGGAACAGGAGATTGAGAGGGTTGAGGTTGATTGCCAGAGTGAAGAACATTGGCTGCAATTGAAGAATCCTGAGGTTGAATTAAAGACATAAGCTGCTGGTATTGAAACTTGGTCAAACCAATCCTGTCATCACTAACAATTTCAGGGTCAATAGCATTAGAATGAATCGCTTGGTTAGCAAGAAAACCAGGAGCCTGCTGCTTGGCATGAAACTTGTGACCAGGTGGGTAACCATTCAACTTGTAGCACTTGTCGACTGTATGGCCAGTTAAGTTGCAGTGTGAACAGATGGAGGCTCCTGCATGGCCAAGTTTGAAGCAGTTTTCCAATAAATGGCCAAAAATTTTGCAATGGCTGTAATATGGCCTTTCCTTTTTGGAAGAAGGATTTGTTTTGGAAAATTTTGAAGGGGAAAAAGGTTTTTTAATGGCCAATGCCATGGTTTCAGTTGAAGGGACAGTGAATATTAGATGGTGGTGCCTTTCTTGTTGCTGAATGAGGGAGAAGACTTTTGTGACAGGGGGAATGGGATCCATCAACATGATCTGGTCTCGGATAGGGGAATAGGAGTCATGTAAACTCATTAGAAATTGGAGAACACAATCTCTCTGGTATCGATCCAAAAGTATTTTCATGGTGCCACAATTACAAACAGGAATAGGGTCATAGATGGAGAGTTCATCCTAGATAGTCTTCAACTTACCATAGTATAAACTTACTGAATTATGCTCCTGAATAAGGCCAGCTAGTGCTTTCTTGAGTTGGAAAATTCGTGGGCCATTTTGTTGAGAGAAACGGTCCTGAAGATCTTGCTAAATTTCCTTTGCATCATCCACAAAAACAACACTAGATTTAATAGAGGGACTTATAGAGTTTTGTATCCATGAAACAACCATGTCATTGCACCTTTCCCATAGGTCAAGTAAAGGGTCCATGGAATCAGTAGGTTGCAAGAGGGAACCATTGATGAAACCAATTTTATATTTCGTATGAAGGGCAAGGCGCATGGCACGGGACCAAGTGGCATAGTTTTCTGCAGTAAGGGGCTCAAATACGAGGGTAATGGCAGGGCTATCTCCATGATCCAAGCAAAAAGGATTGGCTGGATCAGAAAGGTTGAGGTAACGAGATAAGGTATTTGTGTGAGTGGGATTTGGGGGAGGTGGGTTTTTCCATCAAAAAATCTCTCAGTGGCTCTATGATACCATGTAAGAAGGTAATAAACAATGCTACAACGCAACCAAATGCAGCAGAAAAACAATGAAAAACAGAGAGATGAGTGGATGGAAGAAGAAGAAAAAGATTCCTTTCTATTGCATTCTCTCGTACATAGAAGGTGCTAGTATATATACAATAGAATATTTTAACTAACTAACTGGAAGTCCAAATGAGCAAATGACATATGTAAAGTAAAATAACAAAACCAAAGAATAATGAAATATGACAGCTTATATACAAAGAATGGTGGGGTCTAAACGGCTTGTAGCTTGCCCTGTATCCTCTTAACAATTTATAAATTTATTTTGTATAATATCTTTTAACAATTTATAAATTTATTTTGTATAATATCTTTGTGAATGCAGTAGCTCTAAAAAATTATTCTATCAGACTATCACTATTCGGTCACTTTGGAGTAGTGTTTCTCCCAATGAGAATCGCTCGCTTTCCCGATTATACTCGAAGTTTACTATGTTTCGTTTTTAATCCATCAACAATTTCAACCGTTCCCGATACCCGAAATTAAAACAAAAAGAAAGGTTTCCGTCTGGGTGTGTTCTGTCTAAATAAATAGTCGGCGGGTCCAAGTGTCTAAGGCCAAATCGGATTCGGTTTCCCAGAGTCCAACTCCATGCATATATCAGCCAGTCCACACCTATATATATTTGCCATATATTAGCAGCTTTGATTACCATTAAATTATAGTCTCCAAAAGTACTTGAGCAAGAATTAAAAAGAGTAAGATCAGGAAGAGGAGGAAGAAGAAGATTAACTCGAAGGATTGATTTGCAGGAAGATCTTAATCAAGAACATGGATTCGCCTCTCTGTGCTAATGGTTGTGGCTTTTATGGATCCAAGGATAAACAAAACCTATGCTCCAAGTGCTACAAAGATTTTCAACCACAAGAATTTTCCCAGGAAGCACCAGAAGTACTACTTGCAAAGAATATGGATCGCCTGCAGCTTGCTGTGAATGGTTGCTGTTTCCGGCCCCTTGGAATGGAAGACAGAAGCAACCCGTGCTCAAATTGCTACAATGCCGACCTTCTCCAAGAAGCGCTTGCAGAGACAGTGATCGAAGCACCAGGCTTGCACTACAAAAAAAGTGGGAATTTTCGGCGTGTAAAATCCCGCCGGAAATATGCAATTTTCGTTTTAATTTCGTTATTTTCTGTCCAGTGGGAAGTGCCGCCGGAATAAATACTTGTTACGGCGGGCTTTGTCGCGGTAATAAGTTGCGCCGCAATAAGCGTTTTATTGTGGCATGGAAATGATATATTACGGCGACGATACTGCCGCAACAAGTCTTTTAAAATCAGTTAAATCGTGCTAAAATCAGCCCGCGCGTTTTTCCCCCAAATCCTCTACCACTTCACCGATAGTGAGCTGATCTGTTCTCTCCATCGTCTCTCTGCTGTGTGCCGGTTCCGATCACCGTCGATTCAGCTGCTGTTACCTCTCGACGCCGGTGAGTCTCTCTCATATTTCTCTTACTCTCCGAGCTGCCTCAACCGATATTTCTCTCTTGGTACTTAGGGCTTTGATTACTTTCAACCGAGCTGTCTCAACCGAGCTGTCTCAACCGATAGTGTAAAAAAGTGTTGTTACCAATTTAAAATATTATCGTTAGTCTCGCGTATCTTATCTTTCATTGATCTTGATAGTTTGATTTTAGTCGAGTGAAAGTAATCAAGTTTTTAGTCTAGGGACATTATGGAATGGAAGTGACTGGGTTTTTGGGGGAGTATTTTTTGTTTGACTATGAGTTTAGGTAATGGGGTGCGCCATTTCAGATTCTATTTTAGAGTTCCCCATCTTCCTTCTGCTCCATTGTAGTAGCTTTTCCTTGTAATGCTTCAGCCTTCCAAATAAATATAGTAGTGGTACCAGAGACAAAGGGGCTCACTCTCGAGGAAATCGAAGCGAAATGCCTTTAGGATTTTTTGCTTCCATTTCCTCATACTGAAATTTTAATTTAAACCCTGGGTTAAGAAATCTCTCCACAATTTCATATATACGTCACTCATTCTAATGTGATAAAATTGAACTGCAAGGATCCGCATGTGTACGGCTGTAGAGCCCCTCATTCCTTTTACCTAATTATATATAACTTCGTTGTGGAGTTTTCGATTCTAACTGTACGTGCTATTATTCGAATATTACTAAATATTGTAATAATTAGTTAGATATATAAGAAAGAATACATGGTGTTTTAATTTTTTTTAAATTCTAAATTCTCCCATATTTATTCATGATATGGCCTTTTAAATTATTTTAAACGTAAATAAACAACATTATGATTGTTTAATCTAGCTAGGAATAGTTTATTTTCTTGGCAACAAAACTACTGATTAAATGATCTGTTGAATGAACTGCAATATATGGTTGCTTTATCAAAGTTCTTTTTCTTTTCTTTTTTTCCTCCATCTTTTCGTTGTTTTGATTTTATGTCTTTGGTTATTCGATCTACCACTCAAGTACTAATTCGTGAGTAACTGCAATTATTGCAAATATCTTTCATTTTTTCTTCTTACAGTAGTACCATTTTCATTTTGCAGGCTGTTGATATTCGGAGTTCTCAATTCTTCAGCCCCCCAAGTGTGAAGGTATGAGGACGTTATCGGTTAACAATAGCATTTTTCGAGTATTTCAACTTTGTAAATTATTCCCAGCACCATCCATCATATATAACTCTGCAACAGGATTATAATTATGGCGAGTTGTACCAAGCAGCATTGGCTGAGATATTAGAGGTTTTAGCAATTGTTTGCAAGGCACATAGATCAGGGGTTATGCACAACAGAACAAGGGTTCTTCAACATTGGCAATCAAGTTGCTTTGGTCTTTAGGGTCTTTTCCTGCTTCTACCATCTTGACCAATACTGAATTATACTTTCATTCAACTTCCATTTGTAATCCTTTCTTCTGCAGAGTGTTAAGGCCAAGTTCTTCCAAGGGCAAGTTGCTACTTTTTCCACTCATAGACTCAGTTGCTCAAAGGCTGGTCATGATCGTGGCCATGCCGGCTCAGTAGTACTCTAGGGCCACTGAAAATGGATGCTGGTCTACTCTGTTTGTTTTGAATTAGGTGATAAGATAAGGTGTAGTCTGCTTTATTTTAAACAATAATAATAATCAACTTAAAAGCAGGTTTTACAAGTACTGACATGTTATGGAGGCTCCAAATCATTTCCACTTTACTTACTTAAAGTGATAGTATTCATTTTAGTGTAACACATTGGGTATTTTGAACATTTCTCTAGCCGATTTAATCCATATTAAAAACAAAATTATCAAAATACGTAAGGTTTCATAATAAATGAATGACCAGAACCATCTATTTTTAAGTACAATGAAGATGATCCTGATTGCATCGTTTGGATTAATATTAGTGGTTGTGTTCCTGTACAGGCCATCATCTCTAATTTATCCCAATTCCCAGTTAATTTCCTATATGGGATAAGACACCGTAAAGAAGTACTTGACAAATCCAAGTACTTTCATGCGCCTAAGATGTTGCTGGAACGCCTATTGACTTCAATTAATATTCAATTAATCATCTTAGTGACTTCAATTAAAGATGTTGCTGATAATAATTTATATTATGTTTCTATTTTTCAACACTTCATCTCTTTCTCTCTCTCCATTTTTTTAATATATGTCTCTCTGTGCGCGGACTGCAGGGGTCCCCATCAAAATCTTTAAGGCACGATTCTTTTCCTCATTTTGGGGAGCAAGTACTACTACAAAAACTGAAGGAGGTTGGAAATTCAGTGAAGGTAGAAAACCAGAACAAAATCCTATTTTCTATAAGTTTGGAATGCTCTCTTTTCTTATCATGTGTATTCTATCACAGAGAATTCAAACCTTAATTGAGGACCAGCAGTCTCAAACATCAGAACCAATAGATTGAGGTAAGTGGGCTCATAAGGCATATTAGAATGACTATTTTTCTTGCTTTGTCCGATGCTTTGTTAGACATTTCTTTATGCAGAAGCTGAATCTTTTGAATAATAAACTCATTGAAATGCATGTATCACCATCTTCAAGTCTACCAAAAAATAATGTAGAGAAAGTATTACAAGAATCAGTGGGAAGAATTACGGGGGAATGTAGAGAAAGTGTTGGCGAAGCAAGCCGAGTACGACAAATTATTAAGTTCATACATGGAATCACAGAGGCAAACCCAAGGAGAGTCTCATAGAGAAACTCAGGGACCTGCATAGGCAGTTCCTTTTTTAGTCAATAAGTTTTTTGTATGGAGATGGATTTGTGCCTTACATGTCATAGAAAAGTATCTCCTACTATAACTTTTTTTGATTATTAGATATTTGGTATTAGGCTGTATGTTTTGAAAGAGTTTCCACTGACTTGGAGCTGCATGCAGTACAACCTTCACTGTGAAGGATTTTGATGTGAAAGTCTGGTTTTGCAGTACTTTGGTTTCTGTAGGCTGGGACCAAATGAAGAAGTGAAAAAGGTGCATATCTATGATTCTCTATTCTTAATATGACTTGCATGCACCCATTTTCTTTTGATTTATAATGGTTTTTAGGTTTCCTAATTTTGTAGTTGCAATTTAAATTTTTGTTGGGTTTTGGAAACTAAAGAAATATTTGTGAATCTAAATTTTTGCATTTTGTGATCAATGAAGGAGGTTTCCAGTTTCCAGATGAAGAGGTATACCTTTGGTTTTGAGATGAAGAAGGCAGCTTCCATGATGATCAAGACTTGCTTAGGAAATCCTTGTTATACAATAAAGATGAGGAATACACATGTAAACATATATTGGTCTATTAATGTGGCATGTTGGGGTGAATTTCAAATAATACTTCTTATGATGAATGAATGATATACCGACACATGTTAGGGTATTTGAAACATTTATATCATGTAAACGATTAATTGATGATATTATATGTTTATTAGATAATATATTGATCTATTACATGCGTTGGATATTGTATCTAATAGGAGACTACAGATATTTAAAAAAAAAAACAGGTGGAAATGGTAAATAATTATAAATTACAGAAATTCAGTACATAAGACTTTTTGTGGCGGCAAAAAGGACTTTTTGCGGCGACTAATAGTCGCCGCAAAAGGTAAACTTCACTATTCCTAAACAGGCTACGTGAAATCTTTTTCCGACGACTATTTGACTATTTCTGACCACGCTTAACCCACGCTGAGAAAAACTTTTCCTCACTTAACTATTGCGGCATAGCACCGGCCGGGATAGTGAAGCCACAAATAACTATTTGCGGCGACTATAAGACTTTTTGCGGCGGTATATAGTCGCCAGAAATAGTAGCTTTTCTTGTAGTGTTGGGGAATCCTGCAAAATCAGATGCTCAAACATCCATGACTTCGGATATAGCCACCATTGTTAAGGGTTCTGGGGGCGTGAGGAAGAAGAGGTGCAAGAACTACAACAAGAAAATGGGGTTGACAGTAGGGGTGGGCTCCGACTCCAATCGGTAACTCCGACCTCCGACTCCAACGACAGTCGGAGGGAAAAATTTTTTCCGACTCCGACTCCGACTCCGATCGGAGGTCGGAATTCCGATCGGAGCCGTTTTGAACTTTATCTGCCTCCGATTCCGATTCCGAGCCTCCGACTCCGAGGCCCACCTCCGACTGTCTATTGTCAATCTAAGGCCCGATTTCAAAAAAATAATGTAAAAATAATAAAAAAACATCTCTTACAAATGAGATTGATTAAACAATGGTAAACATCTCTTCCAATTTTTTTCTCTCATTTTCCAAAATCCCACAAAACATTTTCATCCAAGTAATTTATATTTTATCTCATCTCAACTCAAATATATCATTGTTATTCACAAACTATCTCAACTCACTATCCAAATCAGGCTAGGCTATGATTGTGAATATTAATGTGATTTCATATTAGTTTAGTTGACTTATATATAGTAATATTTTGTGAATTCTATTTAGATGTATTTTAATGTAAGGTTGTTGTTGGTGTGCCACTGTGCCATCCAGCTTTGACTGTTGGGCATGCTTTTAGTGCAAATCTTCCCTTATACTTAAATAATATTTAAAAATTAATAATAAATATTAAAATGAGATAATATAAATTTAACAAATCTTCACTCAAGAGAAAGCACAGGAGAATTCATTTCACCACAATTAAGAAGTCTCTTGGGAGTAGTACGGTTGATTTTTGGTTTTTCCCTTTCTTTTTTAATTAATGGATCTCTGCATTAATTGGAGTCAATACAGTTGAATACCAATTGTATCCCTCTCTTTATTGTAACCACCAGACAATCAAAGTCTAAAAATGTAATTACAAGCATATATTATCCGTCTACTACTTTCCAGTTACCAATGCAAGTCACTCCCTCTTTTACAGTCAAAAGTGTACTAAAGAATCATCATTTTTATTGAAAATAAATAAATTGATTATATTAATAATATATTTAAAAGATATTACTTTTAATTATAAAAAATGTAAATACAATGCAAATTTTATTTTTAAAAAAATAAATAAATACGAAATATTTATAAAAAATTGCCTAAGTTCTAATAATAAATTCAATTTTTTGCATCATATTAGTAACACTTATACCCTTCGTGTATCAAATATTATCTAATATATTTATAATAATTTAATAATATTTTATAATCAATTAAAGACCATGTTATTTAATATATTTACTTCAAAATAATTATGTTTATTTTGGGATAATCTGATTCCTAGATTGTGGTAATATTCTGCCTCCGACTCCGAAGGCCCACCTCCGACTCCGAGGCCCACCTCCGAAGGTCCATGCTCAATCTAGATCCCAACCACCTAATTGACTTTTGATTTCAAAAAAATTATGTAAAAATAATAAAAAAACATCTCTTACAAATGAGATTGATTAAACAGTCATACATTACACAATCAAAGAGTAGTAAATTAGTAATTGAACATTGACAAAGTCGTGATTCTTGAACTTTGAGAAAGAAAAAAAGTCTTGATTCTTGAAATTGAAGCCAGTAGCCAGTCTCATAATGTTTTATCTGCAAAATGATACATATGAAAATATTTTATTAAAATATAGTATGAATTATGAAATGGTCAATAATTTCTTAAATGATTTAAAAATATTAATATAGTACCTGAATAGCATCACTACAATACATGAACACAACTCCTCATCCATGTAACTTGTAAGTCATCCGCAATTATCACTCATCTGCAACTATGCTAGGGTTCACAAGTAGGTCTACAAAATCATAATGATTAGAAGTTGAATAATTAAAACATTACAAATATTTAAATCACCATTTAAAAGCATATAAAATATAAGTTACCTGATTCAAGCCTATAGCTCTCGGGATCAATGATATCTACTCCAATGGGCATTTCACATAGCCAGTTCTGTGTGCAAATGAGGGCTTCCACAGTTGAAGCTGACAATGAACTCCGATAAGCATCCAACACACGACCTCCAGTGCTAAACGCCGACTCAGAGGCAACCGTAGTGATAGGAATCGCCAATAGATCTCGAGCTATTCGGGAAAGAATAGGAAACTTGGTGGAATGAACCTTCCACCAAGTTAATAACTGAAATGCATCACTAGGTGCCTCGACATCTTTTATCAAATAGCGTTCAACCTCAGACTTACACTGCATAATATTCCTCGATGCACGCCTTTGATGATATCGCTGCACCAGTGGTGATGAAAGAGCTGCAGCAGAAGCAGTGTAATCACTGGAAGATGTCGAACTGGTCGGGTGTGAGGAGCTACGGCTACCACTTGCTGGAGTAGGATGACTATTACTGTTGTAGTGGCGATATAAGTCATCAATATCCTTTCTCAGCTCTCTAATAAACTCTTCAGCCTTATCTTCCCCAAGGATGTCAATGAAGAAAAATTGTATAATTTCTAACTTATATCGGGGGTCAAGGATTGCAGCCACAAGTAATAATCTATTTATCTTCACAATATCCCCCCAATATTTATCATATTTTGATTTCATCCTCATAGCTGTAGCAAATAACAGTCCCTCACTGTTAGCATAACTTTGTTCCAGGTGTTCGTGAATCCTCGAAAGCTCGTCGAAGTACAAGTTCGCAGTACAATATTTGGATCCAGATATCCGCATAGTTGTATCATAAAACAACTTCAAAAATTCAACAAATGATCTGACACGATCCCAATCAACTGCATCCGGAGCACCGAGCCCCCTTCTCCCCCAGTAGACTCCATCAAAGCATACCTCAAACCCCCATCCTCGACCTCCATTCTCTGGAACGCTCTTTCGTACTTCTGCGCCACATCCAACATCATATATGTCGAGTTCCATCGAGTCGGAACGTCCAAACACAACATCGCTGAAGATGGAATCTGAAGCTGTTCAGCTATAGCCTTAAACTTGCCAAGCCTTTGGGGGGAAGCCTCACATATCTCACAATATTGCGGACTTTGGTAATTGAATTATCAACCTCCTTCAACCCCTCAGAAACAATGAGGTTGATGATATGAGCACAGCATCGAACATGTAGGAACTCATGTCCACGAATGATATCATCTTTTACCGTTGTATTCCTCTTGAACCACTCAAGAGCAGTGTCATTGGCACTGGCATTGTCAACTGTGATACAAATGACTCTTTTAATACCCCAGTCCTGAAATGTTCCCACGTCCACGACCGTTTTTTAGAAGGTTGTGGCGGTTGATCACGCTCAATGGGCACATCTGCCATCTCCTCCTCTTCATTGAACATATCTTCATCTTCTCCTTCAATATCTATTGGGAGTCGACTACTTGCACAGGAAGTAGCTGCTCTAGATGCTGCTCTGGGTGCTGCCCTAGATGGGGCAGTAGGGGTGGAAGTACACGCCTTCGGAGGGGTGGGAGCCCCCACCGGTGTAGGAGCACTGGCATTGTCTCCAACATCTCTACTTCCACTAGGTCCAGCATCCATAGATTCCTTAGTATTGAAATCAAAGAATCTGAAAAATTAGATTAAAAACAAGGAGTTAGTTGCTAAATAAATTATGTAAATACTGTAAATAAAATAAAATTAGAGCAAGTAAGTATATCATTTATGCTATGATGACATTCATGCTTTTGTAGATTGTAACATGCAATTTTGTAACAAGCTTTTGTAGATTATATCTTGATGGGGTTTACACTTTTCTGAAAGCATTTTTGAAACCCTAGTCTCAATGATGCAAATATATATTCTTCTTTCTTTTTTGATCTTCTTTTCTTTTCCTTTTTGTTTTACTGTATTCTCTGGGGAGTGGGGACCAAGGGGCCACTACTAATATTGATTTACTTTTCTATACATGTTAAAAATCTGAAAACAAGAAAGAGTTTACTGGTTTTAACAGCCCTATTGTTTTATTGAGGATAATGGATACACTTGGGTGCTTTCCAAGGGACATTTTAACAAACACATTCCGTTCACTGTCCAACCACAAACACCAAGACAAAATTTCTCACATATACGCTGCCTGGAGGTATTCTTGGTGATTGGTTTTTCAGACGTGTTTGAATTTGAACTATTGTATAGATGGTATATATGGTTTGCATAGATAGGCATACAAAATGTTTTTATGTTGTTTGCTTTGGTTAAGGAATTTGTAATTAACCCCAAAACTTTTCTTATTGTAAATGGCATTCATCCGTCAAAATTAAGAGTCATAATATATATGAATTTTAAAAAAAATAAATAAAATTGTTTTGTCCATAGTTTATTGCAATCATATATTGTTCCTAAATTAACATTATATTTCACTACACCAATGTAACTAAATTAACATTTTTCCTATAATTATAACAAAAAAACAACGTAGTTATGAGTTTACAATTGTATAAACTAAGACAAATAGGCTACAATTGTCCATTTTTCAGCCAGTTGGTGAAGTCTTTTCTTGGAACCAAAGCCTTAACAAATTTGACTACAAACCACTCAAGGCTTTACGAAATTTGACTCCCAATTCCAAAGCCTAGGTCCCAGGCCACATGATTTCTTCAATATTATGATAAAGAGTAATTTTATATAAAATTTTTATAATACAAGTAGTTGTTAAAACACAAAACAATCTGTGCTAGTGACAAGTGTGCTGCCACTGATTGGAATGATGTGCATGAGATGGTCACCGCTGCTTGCTATACACCGGATGGTCAGGTTGGTCATTAGCTAATATGCCCTGTCCTTGTATAAAAAGACAAGTTGAATTTGTGTAAAATCAGGTTGTTCAATTAGCTCAAGAAACTTTGTTGATTTCTGAAGGGTGCACTGGTTGGTTCATACAAGGGGAGTTGCCTTTTATACATTACATCTGGTATGATCTCATACAGCTCCCTCTCTCCATGTGGTGTTATTGCGTTGTTGCGGGTGTGCTTGCCTAGTTCTATCAAGCCTGCCAGTGCCTTAGGGATTACAGTGTGTTAATGGTTTTTTTTTTTAATTAATCTGTGCTGCCTTAGGGATCTATATCAGTTTTTTCTACTCATAAAAACTATACAAATTCATTAAATCCAATTGAACTCCGAAAGGCGTTGACAAAGGCATGCTGCAGTATATATTTTTTGGTTGGGACATTTTAACAAACACATTCCGTTCACTGTCCAACCACAAACACCATGACAAAATTTCTCACATATTCACAACCATTTGCTACAATCACACAACCCAAACCGATACCCATACATTTATACAGATTGAGATTATAATATTCATATCCCGTTAAAAAGTTGAAAAAATTTATAAGCCAAAATTACCGTTGCAACTTGCTGGCGGCGTGAACTTCAGAACTGGGAAAATGGCAACGATTGGTGGTTGGGCCGTGAGGTGTGAGGGAATACGACGGGGCGCCGTGAGCCACTGAGCCGAGCGATTCTGCTCTGCTGTGGTGCGTGCGAATGAGAGTCTGGGTTAGCAACTTAGCCGTGAGGTGAATTGTGAGACTGTGAGAGACTGAGAGTGTGAGTGTGAGTGGCCCAACGGTCCGAGACGAAGAAGAAGGGGCTCAGACTCAGAGCAAAACGACGTCGTTCCTGTTTAAATGGAATGGCGTCGTTTAAATGAAGACCGATTTATTTTAAATTAACACAGATGCAAAACGACATCGTTTTGCATCTGTGTTTTTTAAAATAAATCGGAGCCGGAGTTTGGATTTCGGAGTCAAACATGACTCCGGCTCCGACTCCGCCCTCCGACCGAATCATCGGGGGTCACTCCGAATTCCAACTCCGATTCCGAAACTCCGACTCCGAATATCGTCGGAGTCGGCGCGGAGGTCGGCTGGAATCGGAAAAATCAGAAATTTGCCCACCCCTAGTTGACAGGGTTCGATTGCCGGTGTGGGGATGTGTTTTGTGGAATGCATAGATACCCAGAAGAGCATGCATGCACCGTGGATTTCAAGGCTATTGGAAGGGAAGTTTTGGCCCAACAAAATCCGATTTGCAAGGCCGACAAGTTGAATGGGAGGGTTTAGAGCTGGAAGGCGAGCAAGTACTGATTGATTTAGGTGTTGGTTGGGACTTCAATATTTGTATTTGAATTAGTAATGCTAAGTACATTTGTAGAGTGCACAAGTGATTGCACGATACTTACGTATTCATGACTGTAATTATCATTCCCTATTCACAATATTATTACTCTTGATTAGGTGAGCATTGAAATTATTGACAAAAAACAGAATGAAAATAAATATTAGAGGGAATTGTTCTTCGCCCTTAATTGTTATTTGTCTAATTAATCAGTATCTGTGAAAAGAGGTTAATTATGTAGCCTATAATAATAAAAATTTAAGTACAATATAATCACGTGATGATCGGAATTGGCTGGTATCACAATTTCTAATTTTCTATAAAAACTTGAGATGCGATAAAAATATGTGTTGGGTTTGATTTGTTTCGTTGGATTGACTTATATATGTATATATATATATATATATATTAAAAAAAATACAATCTAGCATATTATATTAAAATATATCAATTTGTAAAATAATTTTTTGTGATGCTTTTTATTAGCTAAATATTTTATAAGGTTTTACACTAAAAAAACAAGAAGTTCAATTGAAAAATAGATAATTATGTTTGGAAAAAAAATATAAATTGAGCAAGCTCCTGCTTGAGACCGTTGTCACAAGGCTATCCAAATAGTGAGTGAATCTTCAGAGTGTAGGCTCGGAGGGTGAAGTCCTTAGTATATGTCACATCTAGAGGGCAAAATGAGTGGTATAAATTAAGGATATAGTTGCATTACTCTTTGAGTAGTTATGAACACGATATTTTATATTAGGGCTGAGCAAAAATTCAAAAATTCAACTCCAATTCCGCTCCAACTCAAATAAAAAGGAGTCGAAGTCAGAGGTGTCCCTGGACTTAATCTAACTCGACTCCAACTTTGCATTTCGACTTCGATATTGTATATATGTTATAAATTAAAATCTGTATTTACTTATATATTTATCATATATAGTAATATAACTATAACTTATATAGTTAAATTTAATAATCTACTAGTATGAGCTAATTATAATAAAATAATATACTTATACTATAATATAAATAGATTAACGATAGTTTAGTATATATAAATATCATAGTATTACTACCATACATAATCAAATATAGAAATAAGTTAGACACTAGTATTTAAATAAATATAGTATAATAAATTAATAACACATATACTAATTTACTAAAGGATAATAACATGTAATTAGACTCTAAAAAATCTAGATAATTAAGTTATAAAGAAGTTATGTATTAGTACAATAACATGTAATTAGACACTATAGTATTAGTCTTGTATATAAATAAATTAGACACTAGTAGAGAAATAACCAATAAATCTAGTATAGAAATAAGTTGGATATTATAGGATAATAACATATATTTAGACATTATAGTATAAGTCTACCATAAAAATAAGTTAGATATTAGTATAGAATTAAATTAGCAGTGAATGGTTTAGTTTTAGTTTTAGTTTTTTTTTTTTTTTTTTTGGAGGGGAAAATTTGAGATTTGAAAGTCCACAATTTTTTTTAATTGACTAAATATGAAGTTAAAAAAAAAAGGGGGGGCCAAAGAAAGCTAGAATCCGACTCCGCTCTAACAAATTGAAGTTGGATTTAGAGAGATCGGACTCTGACTAATTTCGTGCTCACCCTTATTTTATATCTAGTAATAATATACCTAATTAAGATTTTTTTTACAATTATCTATTGCAAATATTTTTTTAAGTAGGTAAGAGATTGTCATATAACATAAGAATTGCACGATATTTATACATTAATATCGTGGAGATATTGTGTAATTTTTTGCTAAACATAAAAAATAATGATAAGGGTTCCAATTTGTACACATTACATTTTAACTAGTACACCTATAAAAATATATTTGAAAGTCTTGAACACTCAACATATTATTGATGTGAACTTTTCACATCAGCTATGCTAAAAAATAATTAATATTTTAATATTTTTAAAATTATAATAGGTCACAGACTCACAGTGGTGTATTAATACAGTCTTTTACGTAGCAAAGCTCAGTATTTTAATAAATATAGATTAATGATAATATATATGGAATAAAATGAAATTTGGTGGGTAATTAAATGGATATCCACGGGTACCCATCAGGAGCCCATTTACTACCCACATTAAACCCAATTAGCCCACAATTGTCGATCACAAGACGCCCTAATATACCAAACGAGCTTTGCTTGCAAGGAGTTTCTCAGCCTTCTGGCGGTTCGCTTTCTCAGTAATTCCCACTCTGTGTAAGCATCTCTCTCTCACAGTTCGTTAATGGGTTCGTGAATTTATGTGATTCCTGCTTTTCCATACTCCCCCTCACAAGGACCGGCCTCTATGCTTTGAATCAACACTTGGATATCTACAAAAGGTAGAACTTTAAGACTTGGATATTTTGGATATCTACAAAATATGTAACTTTAATGTCAATGCTTGTCGTCTAAGATAGTTTCAGTGCTTCTCTATCAGCTTAAAGAGAGGGAATTTCCATTGCTTCTGCTTGTTTTTTCTTTCCGGTATTTTTCCGGGAAGGTTTGGATTGTTTTGGCTAAAGTTCAATTCTTTGTATGTTTAAGAATCTGCCGTTTAATTGAGCTTATAGTAGTCAGCAATTGTAGCAAAAAAAAAAAAAAATAGTCACATTGTTTTGTCTTGCTGTGCCGGTTGAGGTCAGGTCTTCGCAAAGATTAAGGATTTGCGATTTTGTTTTAAATTCAGTGAAACTACGCTAGATTCTTATAGAGGTAAAAAGCCTTCAGATTGCCGAATTTCAGAGTCCTCTGGGTAAAAAATAACATTGGTTTCAAAATGCATTTACAATTTGATTCAAATAGGGGGAGCTCTGGTGTTATTTTATAAGCAATCGAGAATTTTATTGAAGAATAGGGGGAGCCCAGATGAAAGAAATTAAAGAACCCTCCACTTAGTTGATACCCTATTCTGAGGATTTTTCATAGTGATCAGACTAATATTTTATCATTTTTTGATAGGTTAATATTTTATCATTTTTAGTAAAGATCTAATGGTTATCTGTGAGCTTTTGGTTTACTGAAGTTCATTTGATGCCATTTGTCCATGGGATTTTGTGTGTTCATGCGTTCCATGCTAAGTTGCAAGAATTTCGCTTCTGCCCTTGATCGGGGTATAAGTTTCTTTGTTGTGTTCCCTTCATGCTTATTATAAATTTTATGCTGATTGAGCAAAACTGACTAGGCCCTTGTGAAGCACGAAGGATTTTGTGTTTTTGTTTTTTTGATCGGTTCAAACGAGAACGCTTGGTTTGGGATAAAGAGGCCGAAGCCCCCCAAGGATTTTGTGTTTTTGTTTGGACTGTTTTCTGCAAAACATTGAATAGCAATGTGCAAAATGTTATTCAACACTTTTTATATTCTTACACATATTACTAGCTGGTCACTTTCACTTTATACGATTTTAATTTTTGCAGGTAGCTGCTGCTGCTACTGTATTTTATTTTACAATATCAGGATTTTGAGGATGTTGCCTGTCGATCCAAACAAAAAGTTATCTTTTACTCGTAGCATTTGTGATGGAGATTTGGTTATTGTCTATGAGAGGCATGACAACATGAAGGCTCTTAAAGTATGCAAGGATTCAGTGCTTCAGAACCGATTTGGTGTATTCAAACATTCAGACTGGATTGGAAAGCCCTTTGGAACCAAGGTTTTTAGCAACAAGGGTGGTTTTATTTACTTGTTAGCTCCAACTCCTGAATTGTGGACTCTGGTTCTAAGTCACAGGACCCAGATTCTCTATATTGCTGATATTAGCCTTGTCATCATGTACTTGGAAATAGTTCCTGGTTGTTTGGTTCTTGAATCTGGGACTGGAAGTGGATCTTTAACTACGTCACTTGCAAGGGCCGTTGCTCCTACAGGGCATGTCTACACATTTGATTTTCATGAGCAAAGGGCTGCCTCAGCCAGGTATAATAAAGGAATATTGTGACTTGATTCTCACTAATTGGTTGGTAATGGTGATTATATTTTCCAGTTTTTTAAGCTATTGATTGTAATATGAGATTTGTGTTTGTTTCTCTCAAAAGTGGAAACTAGTTTGAAATGGAGTTGCAAAGTTACTAACTACATTTTATAGAGCTCAGATGTAATTGAATATCTGAAAAACTTACCGATATAACTTGATTTAAATATTTGGTTGTCTATCATGTTCTGGGGGGATCTTAATTTCTAAGGGCCTCAAGAAACTAGCTTGACGGATCTCAAATGATATCCATAAAGCAAGTTTTTAAGAGATCTGAAAATCTGAGTTGTAGTAGTGCTAGGGAAAATAAATACATGAGCTAGTTGCTGCTAGCTAGTAACTTGAAATGTAATCTTTAATTGAGTCTAAGCTTCGTTTTGTTACTAAAAGATAAGATATATCTGAAAGGCTGATTTGATGTTTATGTTTATAGGGAGGATTTTGAGAAGACAGGACTTGGCAGTTTGGTCACTGTGGGAGTTAGAGACATTCAGGGTCAAGGATTTCCAGATGAACTTTCTGGGTTTGCTGATTCTGTCTTCCTGGACCTACCCCAACCATGGTTGGCCATTCCTTCAGCTGGAAAAACGTTGAAACCAGATGGGGTTTTATGTTCCTTCTCCCCGTGTATTGAGCAAGTACAACGAGCCTGTGATACTCTTAGATCAAACTTCACAGGTATGCCTTCATTTACTTTAGATAGTTTCTCCTCTTGCTCTAAGCTTAAATTTTCTAGTTGATTTATTAATTGCTGATTTATATGTATCTTCTGGTTGTGTGTTAGACATAAGGATATTTGAGGTACTTCTTCGCACTTACGAAGTTCGAGAAGGAAAAAGGGATTGTGGCCAGGCTGATGGAGGCAACCTTGGGTCTCTTCCATGTAAGAGGCGGCAGCGTTCAAGTGAAGGAAACACTGCGCATGACAATTTGAGTTATCCCACGGTCATGGCTAGGCCATGCAGTGAGGCAAAAGGGCACACTGGCTATTTGACATTTGCAAGACTCAAATGCCTCTCATAATTCTGCCACGCTTCCATTTTTGTAGGCAAGAGTTTCTTGTTGTTCAACCTGGTTCAAGGGTGCAGCCCAGAGATAATGTAAGGAATTCTTTTTTGTCTAAAATGAATCATGACCGAAGATTTGGATGAGTGGTTCGTGGTTGCCGGGAAACAAATATCTGGATCCACAGAATACCACATACAAAAAAAATAAAAAAGAAGGAGAAGAAGAAAAGAAAGAAAGAAAAAAGAAAAAGAAAAAAGGTACATGAATTGGGCCTAGCGTCAATAAATGCATGCATGCTTTCCAAGCCTCATGGGATTTATAGGCTTTGTCCGATCCATGTGATCGGAAAATCGAAGCATCACTTCAAACCCAAAAGAGAGTTTATTTATATAACATGCACGACGGTAACTGGTCCAAGTTTCCCCTCATACTTGGGGGTTCAAGTCTGACAGTTGAAAATGCAACTAATCCAAATTCTCTGACACCAACGAAGGAAAAAAAACTAGGCAAGAAAATGACATTTACCACTACTTTTACGCTTCAAACGCTTCTGAAAAGTTCAGAAGAAGTCTTGACTTTGAGATACTTTGTCAGCTTGCCAGAGAAGCCGAGCGGGAATTCTACAGAGCTCACAGATTGCCCTGATATATCAACTCCATCAAATCCATCTCCTTTGCCTCACCCTGCGCAAGATTATCCGTCTCCAACGGTGTCTCATACTCCATGTTGCTCTCTTCGACCACAGAACTACGGGGCATCTCTTCCAGCATGGACATAAAGCCATGAGTTTCCGGAAGCATATTTTTGTCAAAAAGCAAACCCAGAGCCTCGTAATAATTATGATCGTTATAAATTGGGATTGCCCAGTCGGCAGAGTTGAGTTCTGAGCTCTCGAGCTGATCAATTCGGGGTTTGGTCGTCATTCTGACCATTTGTTTGTCCGGTGCAGAGAGCATATTGATGTTCTTATCGATTCTGGGTGCTGAAGCTGAAGTCACGCTCTTTATGTAGCTTTGCAGGAGGGAGCCATCCGGATCCGAGTCCTTGCTTTTCTTCTTGGAGAGTTGCCTTCTTTTTGTTGCATTCCAATGATTCTTGATAGTGTTCTCAGTCCTTCCTGGCAGCCTCCTCGCAATTGCTGCCCATTTATTTCCTATTTCTTTGTGGGCTTCAATCAGTATCTTATCTTCTTCCTCACTCCATGCATCTTTCTGCAAACACAAGTACATGCAATATGTAAGTAAATGCATGATCAGTACTACAATCGTTAAACCGTACGTATAATAAGAAAGTAAACCCTAATTTATCCAAATAGTATAATATCCTAATCTAAAAATTAAACTGGTGTAGATATTAACTCCAATCAGATCATATGCACCAGCTTCTTGCATAATTAAAAAAGAAACTAAGGGCGCCAGACCTTAATTTTATGATCCGGCCGGCCAGTATGATCATCATGATCTCGCCAAGTAAAATGGCTTCAACGCATGCATGCATAGACATTGCGTTTTTAATCAAAATAAAATTGAAGCCTTATATATATATATATATATATATATATATGTATATATAAAAGAGCTAACATGATCAACGAGGGAGATATAATAATAATTAACTTCCAAACCAACAATATCAAGGGCCAGCTGATCATTTGAGATTTCACATGATGATCTACATATATATATATATATATATATATATATATATACATAAAAGAGCTAACATGATCAACGAGGGAGATATAATAATAATTAACTTCCAAACCAACAATATCAAGGGCCAGCTGATCATTTGAGATTTCACATGATGATCTACATATATATATATATATATATATATATATATATACATAAAAGAGCTAACATGATCAACGAGGGAGATATAATAATAATTAACTTCCAAACCAACAATATCAAGGGCCAGCTGATCATTTGAGATTTCACATGATGATCTACATATATATATATATATATATATATATATATATACATAAAAGAGCTAACATGATCAACGAGGGAGATATAATAATAATTAACTTCCAAACCAACAATATCAAGGGCCAGCTGATCATTTGAGATTTCACATGATGATCTACATATATATATATATATATATATATATATATATACATAAAAGAGCTAACATGATCAACGAGGGAGATATAATAATAATTAACTTCCAAACCAACAATATCAAGGGCCAGCTGATCATTTGAGATTTCACATGATGATCTACATATATATATATATATAATATTATGGCTAACGATCGAGGTCTTGGGTTTAAAAAAAATAAGAAAAAGAAAAAGAAAAAAACTAGTCCAATTCGGTAGTTCTCCATGCGTGTTCTTCATCATGTGTTACGTTCATGTCAAGCAAATATTACTAGCACTAGCAAATGATGGATAGAGCAAATGTTCGGGGCAGGTTGTAAATACAACCGTACCACAAGTATATACATATATACATGTACTACAAGTATATACAAGAAAGAATAACAATAGAATTAATGCAACATATAATTAATTAATATTCATATATACACATTTGATAACACGCATACAAAATGTAAAAATAATTTCAGATTTCTTCATAAATGGATGATCACTAATATAAATATGTACAACATTTATATGTATGAGTACACATATGCATATGAAATATATATAAGACTTTATAAAACACATTTAAAAAGAAAAGAAATTGTAGAACAAAAAAACAAAAATGCAACGTCATAATCTCCATACATTTGATAACACGCGTAAAAAATGTAATAAAAATTTCAAATATTAATAGAAGGATAACAATATGTCATGTATAACATTTAAATGCATGTATTATGTATGCAAATTAATGAAAATATGGAAACTATTCACAACTTTATAAAACACAGATAAGAAGAAAAGAAAAGACAAAACTATGACGTCATAATCTCCATACATTTGATAACACGCGTAAAAAAATGTAACAACAATTTCAAATATTAATAGATGGATAACACATGTCATGTATAACATTTAAATGCATGTAGTATGTATGCAAATGAAAACATGGAAACTATATATTCACAACTTTATAAAACACAAATAAGAAGAAAAGAAAAGACAAAAATGCAATGTCATAATCTCCATACATTTGATAACATGCGTAAAAAAATGTAACAACAATTTCAAATATTAATAGAAGGATAACAACATCTAATGTATAACATTTTAATGCATGTATTATGTATGCAAATGAAAATATGGAAACTATTCACAACTTTATAAAACACAAATAAGAAGAAAAGAAAAGACAAATGCGACGTCATAATCTCGAAACATTTGACGACACGCGTAAAAAGAGTAAATAATTACCTATTGAGGAATAATTACCATTTTCTTTACAAATGAATATATATATATAAAGATTTACACAGTGTTTATATTATAACGCATGAATAATATATATTACAAGAAAAATGATTATTTGTGATGAATTATTTTCGATAAGAATGTACTTATTTTAATAGGAAATGATCATTTCATAGCAAATAATTACCCTACATGTAAAGGTTTTTCTTGCAATACATATATGCAGTATGTATATGTCTATAACTTTAAAACAACAAAACACCTTTGAATAAGAGAGTTGTGATTTTGTTTATATTTATGTGTGAGTGTATGTATAAATATGTATGTATGAATGGTAGTAGGTGAAGAAGAAAGGGGGGGGGAAACCCTAATGTCTGGCCGCAGATGGTTGTGCCATCTCTCCCTACACTGCTTTCCCATCCTTCCATTCAGCATCCTAGCGATATGAGACCATTTCTTTGTTCCAAACCGATTGACCAACTGCACCAACAGCCTGAAAATAGAGTTGAATTCAATAATCAAATCTGCATAACTGGATAACAATACCAAACACCAAAACCCTAACAAAGAAAAGAAAATTCCTTGTTACCAAAAACGTTAAAAAAATTAACCAAAATAGAGTACTATAATTCTCTAAATTACCTGTCTTCTTGAGGAGTCCATTGGCCTTTGGTTATGGTGGGTTTCTTTTGAACTTTGATTGTCTTTCTCGTGTGCACAGCTCGCTTCCTGATCTTCCTCTGAACTGCTAATTTCCTGTTATATCCATTTTCCGCGGTTATGCATGAGATATCATCTGCAAACTTACCATTTGTTGGTCCATCATGTTCTTGAATATTCAGCGGCAGATAAATATGACTTTGGCCGCCTGTCGTAGGCTGAACCAGATTTTTTTTATCAGGATTATCCCAAAAGCTCAGATTATAAGAACTTTCAAAACCTTGCATGTTTCCATTTGTACTATCCGATGCAAACAGGCTTGCAGTGAATTCGTTCAGAAACGCATTTGCATAAGCTTCACACGGATCCGTACACGGATACTCTCGAATCCCAGAAAGGGGGTTCGAGGTAGAACCCTCAAAGTTGAAATGATCATCACCATGGTCGTGAGGATTCAAATTAGACCCGGTAAGGGGAAAGTGATCAAAATGGCCGTCAAAATCATCAAACAAGCTGGCCTTACAGGAAGAGGGTTCTAAGGAAAACCCATCTGTCAAATCTGGTTTCGGGGGAGTATTATTATCAGAGAAAAGGTTGGAAAGATAAGGAAAATCCTCTCTGAAGTTTGCATCAAAATCCATGCAGTAGAGAGAAAAAGCTCAAGAAAGGAAGGGTTGTTTAATGTGGGGTGTAATGGGGTTGTCTGTATGGGCTTTTATTAAGGGAGAGGAGCGCAAAGCTGTGGACCCACTCGATTCAAAAACCGTTGCTCATTCCTAAATCCTACGGCTGATTTTGCTTGTTGACTGTGACTGTTGAGCTTCCGTTCTTAGTATTTTCAGTGGGGGGAAGAAAAGAAAGAGTGTATAATGATTGGGTCGTTATAAGCTCTTTGTACTTTAGGATAATTCTCAGACTGGCTAAGGACACATGGACGACATGTATAGCTAGTGCTGCTCTAATTCTCATCGTTTTAAGGTAGAATTTCTAACAATTATTAATTACGATATTGTGCTTTATTTTGTTTAAATCAGAGCCGTTAATACCCTTAAAATCAAAGCTAGCTAATTTATGATCTTGAGACAATCCACGGCGGGGATTCGATTAATTTGGTGGGAGATCAAAAATTAAAAAGAAAAGGTTAGGCTACAATGGCACTCTTATATCCTTTTCGTGAGCAGATTATCATTTAATCACAGATTTCTTTAATTGGCATCCTAATTTCTTATTTAGCAACATCCAACTATTTTTCAGAGAACATTAATATACATTTATTTAATTCATGTAGCTTTAAATGATTTCTCTCTCTCTCTCTCTCTCTCTCTCTCTCTCTCTCTCTCTCTCTCTCTCTCTCTCTCCCCCCTCTAAAAAGGTAAGCTTATTACAATTGTGAGTCAAACTAGTAAAAGTGGAGATTAAATTCATATATTGAAAGGGTGATTAGTTCAAATGGTAAGTTTTCATAGCTAAATTATTTCTTTGTTCACATTAGGGGTGGGCAAATTTCCGATTTTTCCGATTCCGGCCGACCTCCGCGCCGACTCCGACGATATTCGGAGTCGGAGTTTCGGAATCGGAGTCGGAATTCGGAGTGACCCCCGACGATTCGGTCGGAGGGCGGAGTCGGAGTCGGAGTCATGTTTGACTCCGAAATCCGAACTCCGACTCCGATTTATTTTAAAAAACACAGATGCAAAACGACGTCGTTTTGCATCTGTGTTAATTTAAAATAAATCGGTCTTCATTTAAACGACGCCGTTCCACTTAAACAGGAACGACGTCGTTTTGCTCTGAGTCTGAGCCCCTTCTTTTTCGTCTCGGATCGCTGGGCCACTCACGCTCACACTCTCAGTCTCTCACGGTCTCACAATTCACCTCACGGCTAAGTTGCTAACCCAGACTCTCATTCGCACGCACCACAGCAGAGCAGAATCGCACGGCTCAGTGGCTCACGGCGCCCTGTCGTATTCCCTCACACCTCACTGCCCAACCACCGATCGCTGCCATTTTCCCAGTTCTGAAGTTCACGCCGCCAGCAAGTTGCAACAGTAATTTTGGCTTATAAATTTTTTCAACTTTTTAACGGGATATGAATATTATAATCTCAATCTGTATAAATGTATGGGTATCGGTTTGGGTTGTGTGATTGTAGCAAATGGTTCTGAATATGTGAGAAATTTTGTCATGGTGTTTGTGGTTGGACAGTGAACGAAATGTGTTTGTTAAAATGTCTCAACCAAAAAATATATACTGCAGCATGCCTTTGTCAACGCCTTTCGGAGTTCAATTGGATTTAATGAATTTGTATAGTTTTTATGAGTAGAAAAAACTGATATAGATCCCTAAGGCAGCACAGATTAATTAAAAAAAAAAACCATTAACACACTGTGATCCCTAAGGCACTGGCAGGCTTGACAGAACTAGGCAAGCACACCCGCAACAACGCAATAACACCACATGGAGAGAGGGAGCTGTATGAGATCATACCAGATGTAATGTATAAAAGGCAACTCCCCTTGTATGAACCAACCAGTGCACCCTTCAGAAATCAACAAAGTTTCTTGAGCTAATTGAACAACTTGATTTTACACAAATTCAACTTGTCTTTTTATACAAGGACAGGGCATATTAGCTAATGACCAAACTGACCATCCGCTGTATAGCAAGCAGCGGTGACCATCTCATGCACATCATTCCAATCAGTGGCAGCACACTTGTCACTAGCACAGATTGTTTTGTGTTTTAACAACTACTTGTATTATAAAAATTTTATATAAAATTACTCTTTATCATAATATTGAAGAAATCATGTGGCCTGGGACCTAGGCTTTGGAATTGGGAGTCAAATTTCGTAAAGCCTTTAGTGGTTTGTAGTCAAATTTGTTAAGGCTTTGGTTCCAAGAAAAGACTTCACCAACTGGCTGAAAAATGGACAATTGTAGCCTATTTGTCTTAGTTTATACAATTGTAAACTCATAACTACGTTGTTTTTTTGTTATAATTATAGGAAAAATGTTAATTTAGTTACATTGGTGTAGTGAAATATAATGTTAATTTAGGAACAATATATGATTGCAATAAACTATGGACAAAACGATTTTATTTATTTATTTTTAAATTCATATATATTATGACTCTTAATTTTGACGGATGAATGCCATTTACAATAAGAAAAGTTTTGGGGTTAATTACAAATTCCTTAACCAAAGCAAACAACATAAAAACATTTTGTATGCCTATCTATGCAAACCATATATACCATCTATACAATAGTTCAAATTCAAACACGTCTGAAAAACCAATCACCAAGAATACCTCCAGGCAGCGTATATGTGAGAAATTTTGTCTTGGTGTTTGTGGTTGGACAGTGAACGGAATGTGTTTGTTAAAATGTCCCTTGGAAAGCACCCAAGTGTATCCATTATCCTCAATAAAACAATAGGGCTGTTAAAACCAGTAAATTCTTTCTTGTTTTCAGATTTTTAACATGTATAGAAAAGTAAATCAATATTAGTAGTGGCCCCTTGGTCCCCACTCCCCAGAGAATACAGTAAAACAAAAAGGAAAAGAAAAGAAGATCAAAAAAGAAAGAAGAATATATATTTGCATCATTGAGACTAGGGTTTCAAAAATGCTTTCAGAAAAGTGTAAACCCCATCAAGATATAATCTACAAAAGCTTGTTACAAAATTGCATGTTACAATCTACAAAAGCATGAATGTCATCATAGCATAAATGATATACTTACTTGCTCTAATTTTATTTTATTTACAGTATTTACATAATTTATTTAGCAACTAACTCCTTGTTTTTAATCTGATTTTTCAGATTCTTTGATTTCAATACTAAGGAATCTATGAATGCTGGACCTAGTGGAAGTAGAGATGTTAGAGACAATGCCAGTGTTCCTACACCGGTGGGGGCTCCCACCCCTCCGACGGCGTGTACTTCCACCCCTACTGCCCCATCTAGGGCAGCACCCAGAGCAGCATCTAGAGCAGCTACTTCCTGTGCAAGTAGTCGACTCCCAATAGATATTGAAGGAGAAGATGAAGATATGTTCAATGAAGAGGAGGAGATGGCAGATGTGCCCATTGAGCGTGATCAACCGCCACAACCTTCTAAAAAATTGTCGTGGACGTGGGAACATTTCACTAAAATTCCTGGTGATCGTGAGAATCCCAAAGCACGATGCAACCACTGTGGTCAACTTTGTGGTTGCCATTCGAAGAAGCAAGGCACCAGTGTATTGATAGCACACCTGACTGGTTGCCAACGGTATAAGATTGCGAAGGGATTGGCGGCCACTGGCAGTGATCAAACCAAGCTCAGTTACGAAACCAGCATGGCAACTGATGGCGGTCCTTCATATGTTAAGAAGCTTATAATCCCTCAATATAGTGAGAAGATGTTGCGGGAATTACTTGCAGAGATGATCATTACTGATGAGATGCCTTTTACCACAGTTGACAAAAAAGGCTTCAACAAATTTGTCCGCTGTCTTGAGCCACGTTTTCCCATGCCTTCACGGTATACGGTTATGCGAGATTGTATGAAGAGGCATGTGAGGGAAAAGAAAGAAATGAAGGAGATGTTTAGTCAGACTGGTCAGAGAGTGTCATTCACCACTGATACATGGACGTCCATACAAAATGTGGGCTACATGTGTATCACAGCTCACTTTATTGACAGTGAGTGGACGCTGCATAAACGGATAATTGGATTTAAAGAGATTGTTGATCACAAGGGTGCATCCATTGGTGCAATGATGGATGATTGTATTCAGGACTGGGGTATTAAAAGAGTCCTTTGTATCACAGTTGACAATGCCAGTGCCAATGACACTGCTCTTGAGTGGTTCAAGAGGAATACAACGGTAAAAGATGATATCATTCGTGGACACGAGTTCCTACATGTTCGATGCTGTGCTTATATCATCAACCTCATTGTTTCTGAGGGGTTGAAGGAGGTTGATGATTCAATTACCAAAGTCCGCAATATTGTGAGATATGTGAGGGCTTCCCCCCAAAGGCTTGGCACGTTTAAGGCTATAGCTGAACAGCTCCAGATTCCATCTTCAGCGATGTTGTGTTTGGACGTTCCGACTCGATGGAACTCGACATATATGATGTTGGATGTGGCGCAGAAGTACGAAAGAGCGTTCCAGAGAATGGAGGTCGAGGATGGGGGTTTGAGGTATGCTTTGATGGAGTCTACTGGGGGGAGAAGGGGGCTCGGTGCTCCGGATGCAGTTGATTGGGATCGTGTCAGATCATTTGTTGAATTTTTGAAGTTTTTTTATGATACAACTATGCGGATATCTGGATCCAAATATTGTACTGCGAACTTGTACTTCGACGAGCTTTCGAGGATTCACAAACACCTGGAACAAAGTTATGCTAACAGTGAGGGACTGTTATTTGCTACAGCTATGAGGATGAAATCAAAATATGATAAATATTGAGGGGATATTGTGAAGATAAATAGATTATTACTTGTGGCTGCAATCCTTGACCCCCGATATAAGTTAGAAATTATACAATTTTTCTTCATTGACATCCTTGGGGAAGATAAGGCTGAAGAGTTTATTAGAGAGCTGAGAAAGGATATTGATGACTTATATCGCCACTACAACAGTAATAGTCATCCTACTCCAGCAAGTGGTAGCCGTAGCTCCTCACACCCGACCAGTTCGACATCTTCCGGTGATTACACTGCTTCTGCTGCAGCTCTTTCATCACCACTGGTGCAGCGATATCATCAAAGGCGTGCATCGAGGAATATTATGCAGTGTAGGTCTGAGGTTGAACGCTATTTGATGGAAGATGTCGAGGCACCTAGTGATGCATTTCAGTTATTAACTTGGTGGAAGGTTCATTCCACCAAGTTTCCTATTCTTTCCCGAATAGCTCGAGATCTATTGGCGATTCCTATCACTACGGTTGCCTCTGAGTCGGCGTTTAGCACTGGAGGTCGTGTGTTGGATGCTTATCGGAGTTCATTGTCAGCTTCAACTGTGGAAGCCCTCATTTGCACACAGAACTGGCTATGTGAAATGCCCATTGGAGTAGATATCATTGATCCCGAGAGCTATAGGCTTGAATCAGGTAACTTATATTTTATATGCTTTTAAATGGTGATTTAAATATTTGTAATGTTTTAATTATTCAACTTCTAATCATTATGATTTTGTAGACCTACTTGTGAACCCTAGCATAGTTGCAGATGAGTGATAATTGCGGATGACTTACAAGTTACATGGATGAGGAGTTGTGTTCATGTATTGTAGTGATGCTATTCAGGTACTATATTAATATTTTTAAATCATTTAAGAAATTATTGACCATTTCATAATTCATACTATATTTTAATAAAATATTTTCATATGTATCATTTTGCAGATAAAACATTATGAGACTGGCTACTGGCTTCAATTTCAAGAATCAAGACTTTTTTTCTTTCTCAAAGTTCAAGAATCACGACTTTGTCAATGTTCAATTACTAATTTACTACTCTTTGATTGTGTAATGTATGACTGTTTAATCAATCTCATTTGTAAGAGATGTTTTTTTATTATTTTTACATAATTTTTTTGAAATCAAAAGTCAATTAGGTGGTTGGGATCTAGATTGAGCATGGACCTTCGGAGGTGGGCCTCGGAGTCGGAGGTGGGCCTTCGGAGTCGGAGGCAGAATATTACCACAATCTAGGAATCAGATTATCCCAAAATAAACATAATTATTTTGAAGTAAATATACTAAATAACATGGTCTTTAATTGATTATAAAATATTATTAAATTATTATAAATATATTAGATAATATTTGATACACGAAGGGTATAAGTGTTACTAATATGATGCAAAAAATTGAATTTATTATTAAAACTTAGGCAATTTTTTATAAATATTTCGTATTTATTTATTTTTTTAAAAATAAAATTTGCATTGTATTTACATTTTTTATAATTAAAAGTAATATCTTTTAAATATATTATTAATATAATCAATTTATTTATTTTCAATAAAAATGATGATTCTTTAGTACACTTTTGACTGTAAAAGAGCGAGTGACTTTCATTGGTAACTGGAAAGTAGTAGACGGATAATATATGCTTGTAATTACATTTTTAGACTTTGATTGTCTGGTGGTTACAATAAAGAGAGGGATACAATTGGTATTCAACTGTATTGACTCCAATTAATGCAGAGATCCATTAATTAAAAAAGAAAGGGAAAAACCAAAAATCAACCGTACTACTCCCAAGAGACTTCTTAATTGTGGTGAAATGAATTCTCCTGTGCTTTCTCTTGAGTGAAGATTTGTTAAATTTATATTATCTCATTTTAATATTTATTAATAATTTTTAAATATTATTTAAGTATAAGGGAAGATTTGCATTAAAAGCATGCCCAACAGTCAAAGCTGGATGTCACAGTGGCACACCAACAACAACCTTACATTAAAATACATCTAAATAGAATTCACAAAATATTACTATATATAAGTCAACTAAACTAATATGAAATCACATTAATATTCACAATCATAGCCTAACCTGATTTGGATAGTGAGTTGAGATAGTTTGTGAATAACAATGATATATTTGAGTTGAGATGAGATAAAATATAAATTACTTGGATGAAAATGTTTTGTGGGATTTTGGAAAATGAGAGAAAAAAATTGGAAGAGATGTTTACCATTGTTTAATCAATCTCATTTGTAAGAGATGTTTTTTTATTATTTTTACATTATTTTTTTGAAATCGGGCCTTAGATTGATAATAGACAGTCGGAGGTGGGCCTCGGAGTCGGAGGCTCGGAATCGGAATCGGAGGCAGATAAAGTTCAAAACGGCTCCGATCGGAATTCCAAACTCCGATCGGAGTCGGAGTCGGAGCCCGGTCAGAGTCGGAGTCGGAAAAAAATTTTCCCTCCGACTGTCGTCGGAGTCGGAGGTCGGAGTTACCGATTCCGACTCCGTCGGAGTCGGAGCCCACCCCTAGTTCACATCATTAATAGGTAAGATATGGTTTACCTATATAACTAAATCTAATTATGTGGGAACTCAAATATAATACAAAGAAGATCAATAAAGAGTCCCATGCAATTAATTCCAACTTATATACATATATATTTGAGTTATACTACATACAGTCACTTTTATGTACTCCTTATACACTAATCAACTGATATGATTGTCAAAGCAGTTATTTTATATTAAAAAATGGTGCAACCTATCATATTAGTGAAATGCGCAAAGAAGGATACAAAAGTGATTGCACATAAAATTTATGTATATATATATATGTGCGTGTCATGTCGTGTGTATGCCTAATTTGCTAGTTAATTAAGGTCAGCAACTTGAGACTCTGATAAGGATGATTTCTCAAGGCGCGACCCATTCAAATGAATAGGGAAACCCTTGAGTTTTGTAAAACCGAGATTGAGGATCTTCTTGCTAAAAATATCATTAGGCATAGCAAGTCACCTTGGTCGTGTGCTGCGTTCTATGTCCAGAAAAAAGCTGAGATTGAGCGAGGGACACCCCGTCTGGTCATAAACTATAAACCACTGAATGAAGTCTTAAAGTGGATTAGGTATCCTATTCCCAATAAACAAGACTTAATTCAACGTTTAGAAGGTGCAGTCGTGTTTTCTAAGTTTGACCTTAAGTCTGGATTTTGGCAGATCCAAATTAGGAAGTCAGACCGATACAAGACTGGTTTCACCACCCCCCTGGGTCACTATGAGTGAAATGTCATGCCTTTTGGGCTAAAGAACGCTCCTAGTGAATTCCAAAATATCATGAATGACATTTTTTCGTCATTCACCCTATTCACCATCGTTTACATCGATGACGTACTTGTATTCTCCAAATCTATTGATGAGCACTGGAAACATCTTGAAACGTTTCTTGCAGTCATCAAAAGAAATGGACTTGTTTTATCTGCTTCGAAGATGAAATTATTCCAGACCAAGATCAGATTCCTTGGTTTCGACATTTTCGAAGGTAAAATCAAACCTATCCAGCGAGCTATTGAGTTTGCTGACAAATTCCCAGATGTTATTCTTGATAAGAACCAACTACAAAGATTCCTTGGTTCTTTGAATTACATCTCTGACTTCTATCAGGATATGAGAAAGCAGTGTCGCCCTCTTTTCGCGAGACTGAAAACTAATCCTGCTCCGTGGACTGACGTTCACACCAAGCTTATCCAGAAAATCAAGACACATGTCAAAACTCTTCCATGTCTTGGTATTCCTATTCTAAATAGCTTCAAGATTGTCCAAACTAACGCCAGTGACACAGGCTATGGCGGCATCTTGAAACAAGTTGTTTCACCAGGTTCCTCCGAACAAATCGTTCGTTTCCACTCCGGAACTTGGAATCCTGCACAGCATAATTATAGTACTGTTAAAAAAGAAATACTATCTGTTGTTTTATGTATTTCTAAATTTCAGTCTGATTTGCTTAACCAAAAATTCCTTTTGCGGATTGATTGTAAGTCAGCAAAGGAAATTTTAGAAAAAGATGTTAAAAACATTGCATCAAAACAGATTTTTGCACGATGGCAAGCTGTTTTAAGTGTTTTTGATTTTGACATTGAATATATTAAAGGATCGAATAACTCCATCCCTGATTTTCTTACCCGTGAATTCTTGCAGAATAAACCATGAGTAAGAAGAAGAAACCAGGAGGACTTCCCAGTTCCTCCTCTACCTCTTCAATATCCAAGTTGTTTGTACCTCCGGTACCAACAACTTCTTTGACCAAGGCTTCCTCCCCACTGGAGATAGCCAATAGATTTACCAGCCTAGGACGAGTTCCCAAACTGGTAACCCCTGCCTCTTTTGCCTCAACATTAGCCACACCCTGTGACCCCTTTGCCAATCCATTGGCAGTAACAGGACAGCGACCGGCAGGCAACTTTATCCGTGCCAACAAGGCACCCTATCACCAGAAGGTATGGTTTGACAGCCTGTTTTACATTGAGAAATCGATTAAAACAGATCCATACCAAATTGCAATTGAATATTTTCCACGGGACTTTCACTGGATCCCTGACAATCCAGCCAAAGACCTCAAATTCTACCTCGGAATCACGGTGAAAACCGATTTCGTTTCTATCAAACCGATTTTTGATAAATTTGACAAATCAAAAATCATTTTTCATAATTGTCAAATAAACCATGTCATGACGGAAGAAGAATGGGTCACCCACCCTTCTACCTCCAAAACTCTTAACCTTGAAACAGATACTGTTTATAATTATTATGATTATATTCAAGCCTGGTTCAAATTCCCTTTATATCAAACCCCAGACATGTCACATTCCTGGTTCTTTTCTTTTAACAAAAGATCCAAAAATGGTTTTCCTCTGTGGTTTCAACGATGGTGGGGCTATTTTGGTTCCAGCATCGAAATATTTCCCGATGATCTTCAGCAGGTCATCAAACACTTTTCCATAACCAACAAGGTAAAAGGGCGAGATGCCAGATTACCTTCTCTTATCCACTTCTGCGCCAAATACAAACCTCCATGGATTTGTAAATGGACGTATGAAAAGCGTAGTGACATATTGGTCAGACAATATTTCGCTAAATGGTGGGATAAATTTAATCTCTCAGATGAAATTATCTCAAGAGTCTCTTCAGATTTACCCATAGTGCCAAATCTGAAATGTAAGGAGGAATTCCCTTCTCCTTCCCCTATCCAAGCCATTGTCCCCTACCCTTCTCTAACAGGTGACAAACTGGCTCCAGAATGTTCGAATTCTTCAACCAAGCAGAAGAACTCATCTTCAGCAAAAAAGAAGAATTCAGCGGAATCAGTATCCTCGAAAGACAAGTCAACTACAGACCTTTCGAGCACAGAAATATTCCAACTATTGCAGACCAAGCTCCAACAAGAAGCAGAGGCCCGCAACAGTGAAGAATCAGCTGCAGGATCACAAGCATCGTCAGATGACTCAGACCCCTACAGCAATGTATTTGGTCATGACTCAGAAGATTACCCGCCAAACCTGGGGGATGATTGAGCCCTGACCCGGACAGCGCACCAGCGCACTAACCAGCTATCACTCAACCACCTTCATTTTCGCAGGGGAGGAAAGGTGACTGCAACTTTTGACCACTTTGCACGACAGAAGACAGAAATGCTTTCGGTGCAAAAAGAAGATTACTATAGGCAGAAGACAACAAAGCTTCTTTCGGCGTCAGATTGCCAGCATGAGTAAATAGTGACAAAAATTCACTATTCATTCACTATTCACCCCGTAATTTACGGGACGATTCTATCTTGTACAGGAGCCCCCTTACTCTATAAAAGGACTCCTCTTTTCATTTGTAAAGCACGGCCAATTTAGCTCTCAACTCCAGAACAGCAAATTGACCACTATCCCAGAGAGAATCCCAACTCCCTGATATCCCTTACAATCTTTTGATTTCTTTTCTTAAGCTTGTAAGTCTATCTAGTTTCAATTTTGAAACTTGTTTATATTTGTTTATATTGAAATAAAATATTTGAAGTTTTATTTCATTACTCTGTCTTACATTTGAGCATTCATGCATTGGTAGGCCGAGCCTCCACATATTCTGCTCACGATTATATTCCAATTCAATATCAATGGAAGGCTATGCCTCCTATCGTCTTTATCTTTCTTGATCTTATGCCGGGTCAGAATATCTATCTTTCTCTGTCTCTATTTCTCTTATCTTCACTTGATTCTGCTGTTTTTGGTATCAGAGCCATCTTCGGTTTTGGATATTAACTACTGAATTCTATCTTCTTATCTTGCTTTTCTTGATCATATCTGGAGACACTCTGTCTCTCCTCTTTTCTAAGTCTTACTACAGTTCAGTTCGCGGCCGCCACCGCAGCCGAATACACTAGCGTCCAGAAGGGCTCCTAGATTGCCGTGTTAGCCGAGGGACAGGCGTTTTAGGCATGTGGAGTGAGGTTGGGTTAGTGTTGTGGCCCTCCGGTATGTGCGGAGGTTGCTGCTGGGAGTAGTATTGACCTAGGTCTAGGAAGGACCCCGAGTCTTGTTTCAGTTGTGACCAAGATGAACAAGATGTTTAGATCTAGTTCATCAGTTAGTTCCAGGTCGACTTTGCCTCCTGATATAATTAACGAAGAAGATTGTGAAATCTCAGAAAATGAGACTGGGATTGATGATATAGATCAATGGCATATGCCAAAGATCAAGGTTAATTCCTTATATCACCAGTCTTGGTTTAATTTCAAATCTAAAAACCTGTCCCAAGTAAAAACTGTGGAACAGACTTTTTCAATATCCGATACGCAAGAACAATGTGTATTATTTAAAAAAGAATTAATAAAATCTTTTAAAGAAAAAGGTTTTAAATTCATGCATATTGCATCTGTTCAGGTAGCAGTGAAACCTTTGATCAAAAAAGGTATCAATGCTTCTGTTCTTTTATGTCTACGTGATGATAGATTTATGAACTTTGAAGACAGTGCCTTAGGAGTAGTTCAGACTTCTCTTATGGATGGTCCAGTTCATTTTGATTGCTATCCTGACTTGATGGTTGATTTGTATGATGCAAATGTTCTGTCTGTTTTAACTTTGAATGTTCTAACTTCCGGTTTTAACATGAAACCTGGCAGTAGACCAATATCATTAGTTTACCGTATATATTACAGAGTCTTGAGTTCTAGCCTTGAGACAAGGGCTAAAATTAAGTCTCCGAAAAATGAGACTTTACTGATGTGCAGTTCTACTGAGAACGCTAATATCAGAACTCCCAAGAGACTCTATTGGAAGGATATCCAACTTCCAACAGAATGGACCCTTAAGGAAGAGCTGCCACCAGTGGCAATTCAACCTAAGGAAGATCTTAGTTATATCAAGCAGTACATGGATGGTACTGTAAAGATATCCTTTGATACATCTAGTTCTAATGAAAGAAGAAATTCTTTCGCTGGATCTAGATCCTCCATTAGTTCGGACCCAGGTATTCGTGATGCGAATATTAACAGATACCTGGAAGAACAACGTTCTTCTCGTCCGGTTATTATCCAGGAGTTTCATTCTACTGTTACTCCAAACAACCAAGATCTAAGGGATCTAAAGTTGAAAGGGATTTCAACTCAGTCCCAGGTTACATCTGCCATGTATTCTGCAAAAGATAAATCCATACAGGAAGAAGCACAGGAGGAAGAGGACAATTCTTTGTCCCCTACCGCTTCTGATATGGTCGCTCCAGTTCATCATCAATTATGTATGATGAGCAGGACGAATTATCTTGATCATGAAATACTAACGCATGATTCAATTGACTTAGTTTCTTTACTTGCTGAGTTTAAATCTAAAGAAAACCGTGATAAAAGAAAATCTTATTGCAAGATTTATTCATCTTCTGAGAAACAGAGGATTCGTAGAAAATGGATGGATAAGATGGTTGCCATTAACAAACACATCTTATTCTTTGATTTTCTTGAGAATCATTATGCCTCTAAGAAGGATAATTCTAAAAAGAATTTAAATGTTTTGAAAACAAATTTTATTAAAGAAGAAGGCAGGACTGTTGTTAAAACCAGCCACCCTCCTTTGGAAACTATCCTGATTTCTCATCAAGGAGTTGAAATAAAAGCTTCTCCTTTTAAGATTTCAAAACTAGGTGAAAATGTTTTGCTCGAAACAAAAAAGATTATTGAACAAAACAATTTTGTTAACCAATCTCTCCATACAATAGGTCTACAACTAGATCGTATCGAGAATATGGTTGAAACACCTATTTTCCAAAAACCTGCCAAAACAATTGAAAAACCTTTGGTTATCTTACCTGAGAGAAGGCCAAAAATTGATTTCACACCGGCCGATAGTACTCTCGATAAGGTTAATCGAATGCTTGCTAAAATCAATAAAGAAGTTAAGCAAGAAGGACCCTCTGTCAGCGCTTTAAGCAAAGACAGCAAAGGGGTTAATTTTGATGATTCATTTTCTGTAAAAACTTTGGATGATGATGGTTTGTCTGATGACACTTTGTCTGATAATTCCTTAGTACAGAAAATAGACTTAATTCAAAATGGTTTTCAGGATCTTTCTCTGGAAAGACCCACGGTTGCCAGACTCTATTCGAAAGGACCTACACCCATTGGTCTTACAAAAAACTGGTATTCTAGACCAAAACCCCCTGACTTGCAGTTTGAGGAAAGAGGTTTCCAATCTCAATTCTCAGTATCTGCTGACCAAATGTATGAATGGAATATTGACGAATTATCTGAGCAGGAAATCCTCAATACTGTCCAGCGTATGTCTATGGTTGCTAATGCTTACATCAACAACAATCTTAGCCAGCCTAATATTGTTGATATCCTGACTAATGGATTCTCAGGCATGCTTCGTTCTTGGTGGGATAAACATCTTACCGACGCAGCAAGAGGAGAAAGGTCATAAATTAATTAGCTAGCCATGCATTTTCTACAAATTGGTAGATAGATCATCACTTCATGTGAAAGATCGAATAAGTCCTTTAGCATGATCCTCATGATCACCGACCAATATATATAATTAACCGATCAGCCGAACTAGCTAGCTAGGGATGAATTAATTAAGCAGAAAATGGCCGGGTTTTATTAATTTAAAGTAAGTAGCTAGTCATGTCCAGATTTTGTGTTTAATAGCCTTGAACGAGGGTAGAGATGAATTAGGTCATTTGACAACTCAGGTCATGAGTAATCATTTTAGTTTGTCTTCCTTTGGGTAATAATTAATATCCAAACCTGGAAGGGATTGTTTGAAGTCATGACATGATGATCATCATGGATACTGCAAATAAAAGCTCAGCACTTAAAACTTGTAACTGACCATTCAATACCTTCCTTAATTGGCATCTGTATTTATTCCTATTTAAGTTATTCCTAAACATGGGTATTGCCAGAAATTTAGTCCATATATATCTATTCACTCTCATTTTAATTTTCTCCTGCTAGCTACGTACATATATCATGCGTAGTGCTCCGATCCATAAAACTTTCATTTTTGATATTCTGTTTGCATTGGAATATTGCAGAAGCAACAAATTAAAATGGAGTGTAAATAGCATTTTGCATTATTTTTCTCGGCTTAGTATTAATTAGATCACTCTTAAGTGTATTTTTATTTAGTTTTAGTAACAGGCTTGAGAATATAATTATTTAGAAGTCATATTATATATATATATATATATGTATATGTATATAATTCCAGCTTGTAATTATAAGGCTACATTTGTATGTTGAGTTGAGCTATGATAAGCTGAATTCATTCTGAATAGTAGTGAGTTGAGTTGGTGGAGTGAGTTATGTGGAGCCCATCTAAAATGAGTTAGATGTGTTTGGATGTTAAGATGAGTTTAGTACTATTTATGATAAGTTGAAAAAAGGTTGTGAGTTTCACGTATAAAGAGGTGTTGAGTTGAAAAAGATTGTGGGTCCCACGTGTAAAGAAGTTTTGAATTGAGATAAGTTTAGTAATTTAAAAGTTTGGTGTTTGAATATTAGACTCAACTTAAAATTAGACTAAATTAAACTGAGTTCAGTTGAGTCTAATAATAACCAAACGAGCTATCTCTATTTGTTGCGACCGTAACTCAATTTAGCACTAGATCAACTTGCTAGTCACAAGTCAACTCTCGGAAGCGGATAAAATTATTATTACTTCAGGATAATTTCAGATGAAACTTGAGAAGGATAAATCATGCGTCGAGAATTAATATCAGAGAGAGAGAGAGAGAGAGAGAGAGAGAGAGAGAGAGAGAGAGAGGGGGGGGGGGGGGGGGGGGGGGGGGGATAGGACTCATGAGCTAGCTAGCAGGAATATTATCCATCCTGATCATGTGGCGAAATGTAGTTCATGGAATACATGTGTACGTACAAACTGAAAGAAAATTAGACAAAGAAGAGCTGCAAATAAGCCAGAACAGAAGGATGTCATCGCACGTTACTAGGTAATTTATATATATATATATATATATTGTAGCTTTGTCCTGGCCATTTCGATTGCACTGGTTATACACTACAAGGAAATACATTTTTTACAGCGCCACAATTAGTTGTAAAAAATATACAAAATCGCTGGAAATAAATTATTCCAGCGAACTTTTGTGCGCTGCACGTTAGTCGCAATTGTATACTTACTTATAGAATAAACTAGCGGGAGAGAAAAGTCGCTAGAAATATTCAAGTATTTCCAGCGAACACTAGCGCTGCGTATATAAACAAAATCGCTACAATACTGGGTTCCAACTTTGCCAATAATCGCTGGGAAAACAATTTCCAGCGTAACAGTAATGTTGAAAATAACCTTATATCGCTGGAAATAATATCATTATTTCCAGCGCAATTAAAGGCGCTGGTGATATTACAAGAATATTTCCAAAAAGGAAGGGGAGCTAGAAATCGGATTGAGGGTTCTAGAAATCTATTGTGCAAACAATCAGGCAAGGTTCGAAGAACATAAATTCATGCATGAAGGGGAGCTATTATGCGACTTAAGGGGAGAAGTAAAAATGTTACCTTGGAAATAAAACCTGTCCCCGATTCTCTACACGCCGGTCGATTCCCCAAAATGAACCCAACACCGTGAGTTCCAAGCCGAAGTTTCTGGCACTTGAACACCCAAACTCTTTGAAGGGTCTTCGCTGGATCAAAGTTACAGGAAAGCCGTCGAGAAAATGCAGAGTTATGCGCTCCGTGAGCTCCGAAAATGTAAAGAATGGAGAGAAGGAGGTGGGAAAATTCAACCCCGAAAATGCAGAGAATTCCGTGGACGTGTGTGTGTTGTGAGGCCTTCAAGCCGAGTGTTTGAACGGATGGAAATTACCATGGATTTGCAGAGAATCGCTCCAGAGATTCGGCTTCTAGTACATGGGTCGGGGGAGTGATTTGGGGAGTTTCTTGGATCTGTTTGGGGGGAAAAGTGATGGGGGGAATAAAGTAAAGTGCTAGAAGTTTGGCGCCTCACTTTTTCCCGAAGTAATAAATCGCTGAGCTAAATATTTTTGTTCTGCAGCGCCAATAGTTGCCGCTATAATATTCGAAGTCGCTGCAATAAAATAAATACCTTCTTCCTTTCACTTATAACTGGATTATTATAAGCGATATAAAAATCGCTGCAAATAAGAATCATATACAGCGATTTTATTTGCAGCACAACGATTTTATTTGCAGCAATTAAAAAAACGCTGGAAAAAACTTATTTTCTTGTAGTGTTAGAGCTGCATTAACTAAAAGGGCCTGGAAAATTAATACCTGGAATTTCAAACATCTAAATTATAAATAAAAAAAATAACATGGAGCAATAACGTGTTCCTGCTTAATTGCCCGAAGAGAGAATCTAGCTCGTTGGCTCTAAACGGTAGGCGTTGCGGGTTTTTATTAGATCGGCAGCTGTTAACGACTTACCGTTATATATACTGCAGTAAAAAATGACAGCGATTACATACGACATCAATTTTGAGAGGCCCAAGAATAAAAGAAAGAGAACGGTACAATGTTTCCTACCAGTTGGTACTTATGAAAAGTAGACACAGACGCCGACGTTGCTGGAACGTAGAAACTAGAAACAGCAAGTAGATCTTTAAGATTTAAGTAGGGAAACAAAGACGTACGCATTGAAAAGAAACGATCAAGATGCTTAAATGTCATGATTATCCAGCTAGATGTATGGTGTTCATGACTGACTGACTGACTGACTGAATGACAATTAATGCAGTGAAGGCAAAACGGATGATCATTCTAGCCATCATGGATTAGGAAAGCTGATTTGGAGTCTCTATAGATTGCGAAAGACATAGCTTTTTCTTGAATAGAATGCCATCAAAAGCTCTCCTAATCACATGCAATCTCTACACCATTAGCAAAGAGAGAAGTGGAATAGTGAGTCCACTTGGTTTATGTATAGGTTGTAGCCCTCTCTCCAGAGCTCACAGTCCGAGCGTAGTAGATCATTTCAATATAAATATGTTCTCAAGTCCAGTCTCGACTTTCTCGTGCATCAAGTAGGAAAGTACATAACCCTTTTCAAAGCATGAATGGCTCCTCTTCTCTTCTCTCCTCTCCTCTCCTCTCCTCTCATCTCCTCTCCTCTCCTCTCCTTTTCTTTGTATTCCCCAAATTTCTTAATAAACTCACTTGTGGCCGGAAGAATAGCATCGTCAACATACCCTGTTTTTCTATAAGCACCAACTCACACTACCATGCTAAACGAATATATAAAAGATGGCACAGTCGCCCCCACACGTGAATCCTTTTTTAACAATAGAAACAGCGAGTGATATAACATTCATAGGTTCCTGAGGTTTCAAATTCTCACACTGACTACACCAGAGCATTAAATAAGGCAATAACAAATAACTATGCCATTGAGTATTCAGGTCACCATGTTTACATCAAAACATTCATTGTGTGGTGCTTTTCCTTACCCTTTCTTCCGTACAGAATACAAAAAACTATTGCTAATTACGATGTCAAAGTTAAAAATGGATCCGGTTAAGTCTTTTAGCACCCCCTCGAACTATTCTGAAGACAACCCAACAAAATTCAACTTCCACACCCTTTTCGGCCTTGTTATACTTATAGCACATACTACTTTCCACCAACAACACAAACAAAAAGTTAAAAAGCGCAGAAGGCATGCTCAACCCGTTTTAACCCCAACTATAAGTATTGTTCAAGAGAAACGATGAGCACCTTCTACTTGTCAACCTCATCCTGAGGTATCAAGCCTTCCTCCTCTTCTTCTCCAAAATAAGAAGAGTGAGGTCCATTGGCAAATCCTCCATCATCCTGCCCACCACCCGAGGATCTGCCCCACCCCCGTGGTGAACCCTTGGGTTCCCTTGCATTCCCACTGTTGTAAGGTGGCACACGCTGCTGTTGATGTGGTGGGGATGACCTCCCTCGTTCCATCATTGCCTGGTGAAAACTGCGCACTGGGGAGCGGTCACGACTACGGCTACGATCACGGTTCCAACCTTTATTGCGTTCACCCCAGGCAGAACCCTTGTTAGGGCTGGGGCTGCGACTGCGACCTCTATCTTGTCCATAGCTGTAACCACGATCATACCTGTCATACAAAAAGGTATGTCTAACCATTTACTCAGATGCACAATATTATGGCTCGCAGAGAGAAATTTCTAAAACTGCCAAATTGGGAAAAAAAAATAAAAAAGAACTTCCACCAAGTAATATGAAATCAAAATGCAGAAAGAAAAAACAAAATTAGAAGTAAGATGTTGGCAAGTCTGATTTATGTACATGCTGAACCAATTAAAAATAAAAAACATAAATCATGAACAGCATTGGTAGGCAGTGGTACCACATTAGAATGGAACGAGTTCATTTTGAATTGGCACCAAACCAAACATACACCAAACATACAAGTTCGTATGAATCAGCAAAAGGTCAAAGATAACAAAAAACTTGAGAAGAAGAAAAGCCCTAATACCTCTCATGTGACTCGTGCTCATATCCATGACCTCCACTTCTTCCAATATGACCTGAATCATTACGTCCACCACGGCCCCCATCACGACCACCAAACCCAGAACCAGAACCCCAACGTCTTGACCTACCTATCCCACCACCACGGGATGCCAGTTCACAAATTTCTGGGGGGACTCGCTGATTTGACCCTTCCAAAACTTTGATGAGATCTGAGGCATATTTGGCATCCTGGTCACCAAAGAATGTAAAAGCCAGACCTGTGGCACCTGCCCTCCCCGTCCTCCCAATCCTATGAACATAATCCTCTACTCCTGTAGGGAAATCATAGTTGATAACCACCCTGCGACAGAAATTATGAATGAAGTTGTTGCTTTGAATTTTCAAGTCAGAAAACAATGACACGGGAATGGACACTAGAGTTTATTTTCTGTATTGTTTCAAGTTAACTTGATCAAAAGCATCAGAAGACTATTCAAGAGGCACAAATTGTTAATTATCGAGGCTGCATTGTACAGCAGAAGCTGGCAGACAAACTGTAGATGGGGTTATTCAAGAAGTCTAAATCAACACATCAACTAGTTACTCCCATTGGTACTGTGTCAGCCCCCAAAACAAACCTAACAAGAACGCATTTAATTCTCCAACCCTCAAAGTAATAACTATCATGCAAAATGTTGCTATCAATTCAACTCCCATAATTGAAAACTTAGATGACATATACAAGCTATCAGGTAGAATGCAAGCTATGAGATCGCTTTACCCTTGGTGGGTACATCCATAAATGACTTCAACCATGCAGTATGTCTAAAAGTCTTGCATGCCAAAAATGCGGGCCCCAAACCCAAACAGAACATCAGTTCTAAAACCTAGAAAAAGCGACCAACCTGATGTCCTTGATGTCCAGTCCTCGAGCAGCAACATCGGTGGCTACAAGAATTGGAGACCTACCATTTCGAAACTGACTCAACACGTGATCCCTCTCACCCTGAGATTTGTCTCCATGAATGGCAGCAGCACCAAACTGGCGGGTAAGATTGCGGGCAAGTTGGTCACACATCTTCTTGGTTGAACAAAAGATGATTATCTTTGATCCTGGTTCTTGAGATCGCAGTATCTGCTCCAGTCGCCTGTGTTTCTCCATGGGTGCCAATACTTCAACATGCTGCAATTTGCCAACAAGCACTGAATAAGCAAACTTAACAGCCATAAACTTCACGAAGCATAAATAGAACACATACAGAATGAGACATTAAAAAAGTAAGAGAAATAAAGATATATGTCTGCAATGCTTTGGGCTGAATCATGACAAGCAGCAATCCTACAACGAAATGCACACCTGCATGATGGACTTGTTCGCGACAAGCTCATCCACATTGCCGATGTTAACCTGAACAGGATTGATGAGCAGATCTGCTGCAATTTTCCGAACCTCCTTTGGCCATGTTGCTGTATACATGAGGGTTTGGCAGCGAGGAGGCACCTCCTTTACAATCTGCCTTATCTGAGGTTCAAAACCCATGTCGAGCATGCGATCAGCCTCATCAAGCACGAGGTAAGAAACTTGATTAAGGCTAATTCTCTTCATTTCCAGAATATCATTCAAGCGACCAGGGGTAGCAACCACTATATCTGATCCTCTTTCTATATCTCTCAACTGGGGTCCCTTTGGAGCTCCTCCATATAAACACTGACAACAAAACATAAAAGCATCAGGAACGTACCATATGTCATGCATAAGCCTCAGCACACATGTTGGAAAAAACTTAATATTTATAATTTTAGCAGAAGTACTTGTACTTGTACACAAACTACATAAATCAGAAAACATGTAAGATATACATAACATGAGTAATTGGATCTAGAGTAATATACCGTGCACAAAATTCTTGATGACTTTCCAAACTTCACAGCTTCATCTTGTATCTGTGTTGCCAACTCCCTAGTTGGCGACAAAACCAACACAGTTGGACCCAATTGAGGGTTGTTACGGCAGCGCTTGAGATGAATAAATCCTGGAATCAAGTAACCCAAGGTTTTCCCGGAACCGGTTTTAGCAATGGCCACTATGTCACTACTTTGAAGAGCAATTGGCCATGATTGTGCCTGAATCGGAGTTGGGGCAGAGAACCCAGCATTGTGTACCTGGAACAAGCAAAAAATCCAGCAACCCCTGTGAGAGAGGTACTGGCTCCAGTATTTCTGGTTGATTTTTTCTTTTTGAACTTATAGAGGACTGGCCATTGGCAGAAGAAGCACCATCCCCCATTCGCAGGCGGTCAATGCTTGCTGATGCAAGCTAGAGCAGGAGGAGGCCTCTTCTTCCATTCAGACTGAGTGGCAGACTGAATCATCAACAACAGCAGTCCTGACCACGAACTTGGATGATTCGGAAAGCCCTTCCCAAAAATTGGTCCACCGACAAGGGCGCTCCAATTTAAATGCAAACCCCCAACAAAGAGGGCACACAGCGTACGACATTAGCTCCTCGCAGGAGCAAATATCGCACCTAAGACAAAAAGTACAGATGGCAAAAGAAGATTAACATGAGCCTGAAACTCAGCATTGGACCTCCAGCAATGACAGGACTTTGCACAAGAAACACTCAGGATACATAGTTTAGCAGACTTACACGAAATCTTGGACCCCGTAACCCATAAAGACCCCCAAAAAAGAGGAACAAAAGAGAACTAGAAGTTCATACCTCTCTAAGAATCTCAGATGGAAAGCCAGTAGCTTCAAATGACATAAAAGGTGGAGGCACATTATCACCCTAAGGGGGAAAAATTGAGGGAAAAACTTATGTTTCCATAAAAGATCATACAATAAAAAAATAAAAAACTAAATAAAAATGCAACTATCGGCACCCAAATATTTCATGATTGGTAAGTATAAAGATTTATGACCTACTACTCATTCTATAGGCAATAGCAAGTCCCTTGTAAATTGCATGTTCAAAAGAACCCACTTTCACCGTACAGCTACTAACAAAGAGTAGGCCTTTTGCATCGATTAATGAAGTTTCATTACTTTACTTACATATAATATATGTACATATATACTTTCACCGTACAGCTACTAACAAAGAGTAGGCCTTTTGCATCGATTAATGAAGTTTCTTCATTACTTTACTTACATATAATATATGTACATATATATATATAAGAGAGCTTAGCAGTTAATGGAATAACTTCAGTTTAGGACAAAACCAGTTAAGATGCATCAGATACTCGGACTTTGTTAGTCAGAGAAAAAGAGGGTACCATAACTCCAATTTAATTTACATATTATCAACGATATAAATCAAATGCATATTCAGGCCCAACAAAACAATATTTTGGGACAATGAAACAAGAACAAAAAAAAGTAAATCGCATAAACAATGAATTAATTCTACTAAATTCTGACAGCAAATGAATTATCTCTTTAATCAAAGTGTCAACTGAGGATATTACTAATTACCATACTAAGCCAAACATATATATGATAGCAAATGAATCAGGTCTTTCAGCAAACCACAGATCTTGTGACTTATTAATCCTGATATTTGCTTCTGCCTTCTCTTCAACACCCAATGGTAGAAAGTCCGAACTACACCTTTCATGCCTCATAGATAATCAAGCTAAAAGATATCATGTAAATAGCCATCCACCAACCATCCAAATTGGGGGAGAGGGACAAATTCTAATTCATCCAGTTGTTATGTCAAGCTCACAGAGATTTGAACATTACTGAGGTAAATCCAGTGTAAGAAGCTTTAAATACTTACAGAAACAGTTATTTCATGCCGGCGACGATAAGACTCTGCAGAAAAACCAACTCCTACATCTGAAGCTCCATGTACTCGTGTAGAAGATCCACCAGGTCCAGCACCAAGTGTCCCATTTGCAATATTACTGGAATGGACAGTTGCACCTCTTGTATTCTAATGCAAAGTTAAGAACATGGCATTAGTCCAAACAGCTAAGATAAATCAAACTTCATCTACACTTGTAATAGTTTAAAACGAGGGGAGTGGGTCAGTTGATCCCCACATTCATACTTTCCATAACTAGCGTTGCTGGTCCTTTTGAATTTGATTTGTCCACTTTTTAGGTTTCAAGATGTTATTCTATTCACTGTTATATTTTTCACTTCTATAGTCCTTTGGGCCATTGCTGTAGACTTTAATGGTCAAAATATGCACAATTTTCTGGTCTTCTTTAGCAACTTAGATAGGTTTTATCTCTTGTATAACTTCTTGTTTTACATGGGCTATGCCTATTCGTATTAATACTATCGTTTACCTATCAAAAAAAAAAAAATCTTTCACTGCATCTGATTAAGAGACTTGGTTCCGTGTTTTCCATGTTTCATTTTCATATTCTATGAATAATTTTACTGACACTTTTATAAACTAAATGGTTAAAAACTAACACTTTTTGTAATTAATTGTAATGGCATGAACTTTCATGAATTTCTTGTATCATTAAATTATCATGTATAGGTGATACTCGTATATGTCCAATGTACTTGGATTGCTGTCCAAGGTTTTAAATTCCGTTCCGTTCCGTTCCAGCTGGAATGGCCGGAATTTGCCGTTCCGGTGTAGTGTCCGGTACACTCTACTATCCCGTTCCGTTTCGCTTCAAATTCCGATCATTCCGATCCTGTTTTGGCCATTCCGGTCAAATTCCGGCCATTTCAGCCAGAATTGAGCGTTTCGGTCCCCATTCTGTTTCGGGCTATTTTTGTAATTTTCTTATACTTAGATGGCATTTTTGTAAATTTTAAATGCAAATGGTATTTAATTAATTCTAAAATATAAATATATTTATATAGTTTACATTTTTTTATAATTTTAAATATGTCCCCCCATTCTCTATTTTTTTAAATATTATTATTTTTAATAATTTATCTATTCTTTTTTTTTTTCTTTATTTTTGTGTCTTAACTCAAGTTTGTGATTTTTTTCAACATATATTCATTTTATAAATATTCAATTCTTCTATATATATACACATATACATGATACACACTTACATATATATGTATTTATTTTATTAGTTGTTAGTTTATATATAAATATTTATATTTATATATAATATATAATTAATCTCGAAACATACCGGTACCGAAATATTTCATTCCAGTGCCTTAACCGAAATGGTCACTGAAATAGTATTCAAAACTTTGCTTCTGTCTATTGTTATGAATAAATTTTGTTTACATTCTAATTGGAATCTTTTTCAGAAAATTGAACATGAAGGTATTTTTTGCTTTCATCATAACCCAAAAAAGCTTTATTAGAATTTTTTCATAAAATGTGAACAGGAAATTAATTTTTTGCTTTAATCATAACTCAAAAACTCGTCATGTATGTAGAGCCCTGTGCTCACTCCAACCTCAAAGAACACGCAAGAGGACATGTTTCTTGCAACAGTCTATGGGTATTTCAGACTCTACAGCCTCTAAAATGAGTATAGCATGATTATAACCAAAAAAAATCAAGTAGCACCTGCCAAGCCATGTAAGTACAGATGAAACAAGAATAAATATCAAAAGTGAAGTCCAAACCTGCTGCATCCTTGACTCAACCTCGAGCTTTGACCCACCATTGCTGCCCCTGCCATAACTACCATTGTCATCAGGACTGTAGCCACAAAGCTGTCCTTGAGAATATTGTTGAACTAATACAGAAGAATTAATAGGAGCCGAATAAGACTTTGGAGGAGGAACTGACCCTGTAGGCCTCTCATATTGAGTGACATTCGTCTCAGGATTCCAAAAGTAAAGGTACCCAGTTTTACCATCAACAAGGCCTCTCCATGGTTTGGGAAGCGTGGGGTCCTCAGGGGCATATCGCGGACCTGTGGAAGAGACGGTCATAGCGGCAGCCATTGCAAGTGAATCACCAAAACAATCCGACACAAATCTACAGCAAAGAATATGTTTTAAGTTATAAACAGAGTAAAGCCAACAAAATACTCCAACAGACAAGTCCTAAATCCCTAGGACAGATAATTTTTTTTTTTTTATAAATAAACAATTGTATTAATAAGAATAGACATAGCCCAAGCACACAAGATGGTATACAAGAGGTAACACCTATTTAGAAAGAAGAAATGGAAACAAGAAATTCATTAAAATCAAGGCCACTAAAATCTACAGTTGTGGACCTTATAAATAGAGTCCTGACAAAAGTAATCTAAGTTCTTCTGATAAGCGCTCCTTGTCCTCGAAAGTCTGGTCATTTCGCTCCTTTCATAGGCACCACAGGATACAAATAGGGAACCATTTTCCACATGGCTGCGATTTGTGGAATACCTCCTATATTTGTCCAGCTGGCCAAAAGCTCAACCACAATGGCAGGCATAACTTATAACCCAAGTTAGCTCTAATCTACTAAACACTTCATCCCATTACGCTCTAGCAACCTCACAGTGCAATAGAAGATGATCCATAGTCTCACCACTTTTCTTGCACCTCACCAATCCACTATGATCACCCTACATTTCCATTAGTTATCCATTGTCAAAATCTTATCTAATGATGTTGTCCAAGCAAAAAATGCCGCTTTGGGAAGCACCTTATTCCTTCAAATCCTTATCCTTGGAAATTGATTGTTCTATGGTTGTGTAAGAGTTATAGAAAGAACGAACCGAGTATGTACATTTACCTGCGAGAACCCACCACAACATGTTAGCTCCTTGAGTTTTCAGTTTCATGGAGCATAGAAGACTAAAGAAATCCTCAAAGCTGCCAACTTCCCAATCTTGTGCAGCCCTAGTGAAATTCACGTTCCATTGGACTAGGCCACCAGATATCTCCATACAATCAATCACTGAAGCTTCTTTCTCATTTGCAGTCTTGAAAATTGAAGGGAAAGAGTCCTTAAGGTCGTTATCTCCACACCACATGTCGCTCCTATCCCACTTGACCATATGAAATTTGAGGTCATCACCTCCTCAACCACTCCAAAGGAAATCACAATGAAGTTTCTCGATAGCCACACTTGCTTCAATTAGGAATACAAATAATAAATACATTGGTAAATTAGACCGAATGCTTTTGATTAAGGTGATTGGAAATCACAATGAAGTTTCTCGATATGGATCGCCACCTTTCAACAAGTACAATCTCTTCCAACCTGTCAATTTGCATTCAATCTTCTCAATCACTATATCCCAAATCGATTCAACCCTTGAGGCTACCCCCAAAAGAAGACCAAGGTAATTCATGGGAAGAGAGGAGGCTTTACATCCAAGAGTATTAGCCAACTGCCGGATGTTGCAAACATTACCCACTGGCACCAATTTTGATTTGTCGAAATTCACTTTCAAACTTGATACCGCTTCAAAACAGAGTAGAAATGCCCTCAATGCCTGAATCTGGTTTTGTTCTGCCTCACAAAATATCAGCGTATCATCTGCAAACAGCAAGTAAGAAATGTTAGAGCCCCTATTGGGGTCACCAATCGAGAATTCAGCCATAAAGCCACTATTAACCAAGGCTAAGATCATTCTACTTAACGCCTCCATAACAATGACAAAAATGAGTGGAGACAAAGGATCTCCTTGTCTTTAGACCTCAAGAGCTGTTAAAAAAACCAATTGGACTGCCATTCACCAAGCTGAAAATTTCCCCATCAAAATGCACCTCCCAAGCAAGTAAAGTAAGAACTCTCCCAATTGAAATGATCATAGGCCTTATCTATATCCAACTTGCATAGGATCTCCATATTGCCATATTTGTGATGGCACCAGATCCTTTCCCTTGCCATTCTCGGCCTCTGAAAATAACACATGGGATACATCCAGAGGCTGTCGCCGAAGAAGATGCCACCTATAGCTCAAGAGAGGGCTCTCCCCCACTAACCATCGGCCTTGTCTGCCCTTGTTGGGCCAGAGATCCGACACTTAACGTTGCTACATCAATGGGAAATGTTTTTAGTTCTACCGGCATTGACACTACCACCATCGTCTCCACAACCTGGGCAACTGTTGAAGGTTTCTCAACCTAGAGCAAGGCTACTAGGATCTTTTCCGGCAAGATTGGTTATCTCCCATGGTTGGAAGGCCCAGCCTCACACCTTCTATCAGACCAACAAAGGACCTGCCATCACCACTCTTCCACCATGCACGAACCATACTAGTAGTTTAAGGAGCCATTTCGGTTTCTTGGCTGTTATTATGTCTCACGGTGGCTTTACGCTGAGTTGTCCCACCGTCGATAGCTCCACCCCTGAACTACTCTCTGGACTACACCGGCAACATCGCCTGCAGTTGTGCCTCCTTGTAAGAACGATTTTGCATTCAAATCCCCACCACTGGCAGCCTCTGCAATACCCCACCCTATTGAGGTTCACAACTTCCGTCTCCAATAAGGCCTCCCTCAACGCAGATGCCACCCTCCTCCATCCCTTCCCTTCCATTTCTTCTGTTATGAAGATGAAGTTTCTTCTTTCACCCACCATATTCAACTAGTGTCATGAGTCGACCGTAGGCATTTGAGCACCTCTGCACTACGAAACTTCTAGCTCCCTCCCTTGTCGTAGCGTAGAAGTCTTCATCCCACCCCTCCGACAATCCTCCAATGTTCTAATAAACCAATGCACCGATACCATCCCAAGTCTCATCTCCTTCAGTACCTTCCAGCTCCTCTCTATTATGAGTAAGAAGCCTCCAATCCTTCATCAACATAAAAACTTTCAATTCTATAATTATTTGTTTAAGGAATCCCATGATCACTCTATGGGATGCTTGGAGAATGAGATGAAATGAGAATTTTGTGAATAGTAATAAGATGGTTTGTGAATAGTAGTAAGATAGTTTAAGTTAAGTATTTATTAGGTTTTAGGAAATGAGAGATAAAAAATTGAATAAAAAATATTATAAAGTTAAAATATTGTTAGAATATTATTTTTTAATATTATTTTTGTTTTAGGATTTAAAAATGTTGAATTGTTTTTTGCTTTTTATTTGAAAGTTTGTGAAAGTTGTAATGATTAATTTGAAAAGGTTGTAATAATTAATTTGAAAATATTTTTATTTGAATGATATTTAGAAAGGAAATGAGATGGGATGGGATGAGATATATTTCCAAACATCTCCTAACTCACCTAAAACTCTTTGCCCAATCGTAAAACTCACAGTTGGTATATCCAACTACACAACAACTGTTGTAACCTCAAGAATGGTAATAAGAAAAAAATATAATTGAGAGATGGGATAAATAGAGCAAAAAATTACTAATCATGCAATATAAAGAGAACGCATGTCTACTATACCTAAACCCTGAGTCGAGTAGTTTGCTTTGATTAATAACATATGATCCCAATAAATCTAATACCCTCTCATCCGCTTTCCAAGGAAAAATACAATGCACGATTAACAAAAATAAAATCAATCTCAAGGAATCCTAGCTCATAACGAACAAAAAAATCACATAACACCCAAACCCAAGAATTTTCCCTACACTCAGGCCTTTTTTGTGTAACAAGATATTCTCAAATATTTCATTTCCAAACATCACTCAAACACAACACTTTCCAATTTCAAATATTCAGTTTTTTATCTAATCATTATCCAAATAAAAAACCTAATACAACTTTCTCAAATTTCCAAACAAAACACAAAAACTTGTTTCAAATTTCAAAGCAAAAATTATATTTAAACAATTTTTTAACTATAATATTTTATTCAACTTTTTATCTCTTCATTTACAAAACTCAATAAAACATTAATTCAAAACATTTCACTTCTATTTACAAACTATTTTACTACTATTCTGATATATTCTTAAGGCCTGTTTGGGAACACAATTGTTCTCAGATATTCTTATACTACTTTACTACCATTCACAAATTACTCACCACTATTCACAAACAATTTCAGTGTTATTCATAGATGATCTGATATACTCTTAGCATTCAAACGGAGCCAAGTGTCCAAACAAGCCCTCAGTTCATTCAGGTTGAAAAAATATGTTGTGCAAAATTCCAACTTACGGACAAGTTCATATCCCCGCAACGAAACAGTAATCGAGCTCCAAAACGTCGTTTGACTCCCGAGAACACCAACGAAATGAACACGAGAACAGAAGCTAAAACAAGCTCCGATTAACCATCAAAATAATATTACCCAACTGCATTACTTTAAAAAATAAGGTGATCCCTAAACAAAAATTTACAAATTCTTCGTGTCCGAGTAACCAGGCAGAGCTTTGAGAAAGCACCAAATCGCACCCACTAAAACCCTAGATTTAATTCCCGTGTCACGTTGATGACTCGTACATAAAACAAAATTGGCACTCAGATCTGACAATTTGTGAAAGAAAAAAGAAATATGACTTGTACCTGACGACGTCTGATGTGATTTACAAAGCGAGAAATGGAGGGAGTATCTGAGGGGCCCTTCCTTATCTCTCTCTATATGTTTGGCTGTATATCGCTCAGAGAGAGAAGCACGCTTCCGAAGGGCGATAAGCGCGTACAGGAAGTAGGAAGCATACTAGGGAACCAAGCATGTGTATTTATAGTATTCTCTGAGGTATTGGAAGGAAAGTGAGCATGGCGTTCAGGCTTTGTATTGGGTTGGGTTAGTTTCTGACCATGGTTAGGAACTAGGGGTGTCTTTTTGGTTCCGGTTTGAAACCCGGAATCCGGATGCACCCGGACGTAAAATAAATCTAGATCTGGTGGGTCAAGGTGTTGAAAAGGGTTGAAGAGAATTATGAATAGTAATAAAAGGTAAGTGAAAAGTAATAATAAGGTGATAAATATTTTATATATAAAAAGTGTGTATGAAATGGAAAATCTTGTTTTAACGATTTTTCTTGTTTTTCCGTTAAAGTTAACACCGTTTGTTTAAATACGTGTTAATGTAATCGACATATAGAATGAAAACATAAATGTTAAGAGAGATAGCATTTAATATTATTATATGATTTATTAATCACAATAATTACAATACTTAATAGTTTATATAATAATAAGTAATTAAATATTAGTTATTATATTTTTCTCTTTCTCCTTAACATATACACGTGTATTAGGTGCATAAGACGTGAATCCCTAAATATAATACACGTGTATTATAAGTTTCATTAACTCAGATTATTGAGTATTTCAAATTTAAAAATCTCATATAATATACAATACAAGTGTGTTTAATCAAAGTGTTTTTTTTTTCATAGTAGTAGGATGTAACTTCCGCTAAGTCATATTCCACACGTGGGCTTGCTATGATGGGTACGTGACAAAGGTCGTGATCCTTGAGCTAATTAAGATAGAGTAAATTCAGCCAACAATTTCAAAATATATTTTAGGATTTATATATATGCTATATATAGAAAATATTATACCACAAATTTTATAAAAAAAATTATGTTTTAACTTTATATCGATCCTGATTGACTAAACCGTAAAATAAGAATTTCAATGTTGTCTCTATTGATCGTCTACGAAATGACATAAATTGATGAATTATAATACAAATATCAAACGACACATATTTTGAATTGCCGTTTGTGTTGGACTTTTATTAAATTTTTCGTATGCATCTTTGATAAAATTATGGATGTTATAAACATGTATTGGATTATATGATATTTTGAATTAATTTTTTTTTTATCTTTTCTAATATGCTTTAAATTATTAAGTGACATCAATAATTTTTATAAAATATATATTAATTTTTACAAATAACCATTTCATAAAATTAGACAAACGTGCTTTGCACGTTGCTCCCACCTAATATTAATAAAAAGTATATAAAAAATAAGAAATAATAATAAAAATAAGTAAAAAATAATAATAAAATAATTAATAGTAATGAAAAGTGTTTAAAAGAGTTAAAGTATTCTTGGTATCCAAATGCAGCCTCATCCAGTTTTGAGACCCAGTTATTGGTAACGGAATTTTTCTTTTTTCTTTTTTAATCCCAGCTATACGTTGTCACTTCCATTTTGAAAAATTAAAAATAACACTTCTAGTGTACGCGCTTTTTAACGAATTTTGTTATGTATATATGAATTTGCCTATCAATATTAATGTTTTATATTTAAATTTTAAATTAGTATTATTTTCTATAAAATTTATTTTCTAATTAATTATATTGGATGAATGTACGTATTAGTATGCAGAATCATTTATAACGAAATTTTTTCAGAGTATAAAAGTATTTTTCTATCTAGAGAGTTGAGACTGACGTATTATCTATTTTGTATTTTTATTTATTTTATTCTTTAATTTATTTTTTAAAAAACTTTTAAAAAGTATTTAAATTATTATTTTTTAAATCTGGACAAGTTAAACATGATATCAAATTTAAAAAAAAAAAAACAGAGCTATAAATTTTTTTAAAGTTTTAGGTCCCCACTTGGATTCAAAGTTCATCTCAATTTATTTCATATCATCTCATTTAATTATTACAAATTTTTTAAATTTCTATACAAAATATAATAAACAATTTAAAATTTTCAAATTTTAAAATAATAATAATATTAAAAAATAATATTCTAATAAGATTTTATTCAATTTTCAACTTTAATCTCAACTAATCTCATTTAATCTTACTATCCAAACCTAACCTTAAAGTCTTTAAAAAAAAAATCAGATTATATCCAGTTATAACCCTGATATCTAGGTTTTAAGTCAAAATTTGCAAAAAATCGAATATTTGGATTGAATCTGATTATTCACCCGGATTGAAATTCAGATTAATTTAGGTTAATAACCTCACATTTTTTATAATCCGGATCCGAATCCTGTTGCACTCCCCTATTAGGAACTTAGGGATGGCCTTTTGACCAAGGTTAAAAGTCTCACCATTTAATTCAAAAAATTATTATTTCTAGACAAATGCTTTGGGACCCAAATTTGTGTCTTGAATGTTTTTTTTTTTAACTTAGTACTTATGGAAGTATGTTTTAATAATGTTGCGAATTTTTTATTTAAAAAAAATATTTAAGAATATATAAAAAAAAATGAATGAAAAAAATAATAAAAAATTTGCCTTACTCGGTAGGTTCTCGGGCTACATCCCTTTAATTCAAAAAATTATTATTTCTAGACAAATGCTTTAGGACCTGAATTTGTATCCCGAATGCTTTTTTTTTATTTAGTACTTAATGAAGTATTTTTTAATAATATTGTGAATTTTTTTATTTTAAAAAAATATTTAAGAATAGAAAAAAATGAATGAAAAAATAAAAAATTTACCTTATTTGATGAGTTCTTGGGCTACATCCCTCTCGGAATGTAGCAGTACTCTTATTTCTAAGTTGGTGTTGATAACATTTAACTAGTGCAAAAGGTGACACATAAAAAATATTATGAGGGCAAAGTAAGCCTTTTTAAAATATTATATTTGTTTTATAATAAAAGAAGTTTTATAATTTGACTATCATACTAAATTACATCAACTCATAAATTCACTTTTATAAATTTAATTTTTTTTAGTTGAGAATTCATGTTTTTATCTTGGATATTGTATTGATCTAAGAAAAAGCAGAACAAATATTAAAAATCAATTATTAAATTTGTTCACCAAGAACATACTCAAAACGGAAGAAAAGTTTTTCTACGTATAGTTACTTTTATGTATTCTTTGCACACTCCACTAATATGATTGACCCAAAAAATTATTTTATATTAAAAAATGACAGCAAAACACATTAATAAAATGCATAAGAAATACATAAAAATTACTGCATACAAAATTTTTGTTAAAATATTTTGAGAGATTTGTCATAATTGTTGTGACTTCTAAAATTAAGTTTGTATATGTATAGTGACATGGGACTAGACTTTGTAGTTCCTCCTTTTGGGTCTCATCTAAAAACAAATAAAATTTAAGAAAAGGATTAGCGAGCATCAATCTTTCTTCACTATATTGTGATTTATTTTTCTTCGCAGGACTGTTCATCTGTATCCAATCTAGTCCAGTCCGAAACCCACAAATCCGGCCACCCTAATGTATTAACAAAAAAAAACCAACCGAGTAAATTTACAAGGTGGGGACTCCAACTATAATTTAAATTTGATACAATATTTAAAAAGTAAAATATTAGGAAATTCATTTTCCTTTTTTCTGATATTGAAGTAAATAGAAACACACACACACAAACAAAACACTTCCTTCACAAGCTCTACACTTCAACATGGACTAAAAAAGAAATGTGTCATCCAAGCAACCCTGCCCAAGTCCCAGACCAGCAGAGGCTACAGCTCGCATTAAACAAGACCAAGAACAGAGCCGCTCGTATATATTATATCTAATTTATAAAGAGCCACGAGAAATGTAACCTAACCAAGAAAACAGAAAGGAGAAAGTGGCTTACAGCCATATTGCCCTTCTTCGCAACAAACTTTGACCCCAGAAAGTTGTGCCTCCAGACCCTCAAAGATATAGCAGCATGGAGGATAGCAGCAAACATCCAGCAAGTCATAATAACAAAGGCCATCCTTCTTCATCCAGAATATAGCGTATACCATCAAAATCCACATGAACTGCACAGCCAGGTGTTTTCCTGAGTAGGAGCAAAGCTATACCTTGAACTGACCCTACTCCTTGCCCCCAAAACAAAATATCCAATAAGAACTTTCTAAGCTGACTTTCTTTTTTTTTTTTAGGGGGGGGTGGGGTGGGGATTGCAGAATGTAGTTTTATTCGCCTTATTAAAGAGACTGCTCCAACAGAATGAATAGCAGACCAAAGTCACAAACATAAAGAAGAATGTCAGTTAATAACTTTACCTTCGTTTGCCAACAATTGTTTCCCGTTTAAGCAGAAGCTTAAAAAGAATCTCGCAAGTTATTGTTTCAATGTTTAATTCAAGAAAAAAAAAAAAAACAAAATGAAATAGATCCAAGAAATTGAAATTAACCAGAAGTACCAGGAATAAAGGCTCCTTTACATGGAATCATTGTGCTTTTGTCATGATACATTTGACCAAGTCCAGAATACGAAAGTAATCGTAGAAGAGTGCAGATTCTTTACCCTCAAGTCCATCTCGATGATGCCTGTTGCTACCAGCAAGATTATTACAAGGGCTGCCACCAACTACAAGATCAAATCCGCCAAATGAGTTCATCATCTGCTCCAACCGGTCACCATTTAACTGCTGCACGTCTGCAAGGTCAATCAAATTCCCTCTCTGGTTTGTTTGCTCCCACCAACACCTGACGATATTTCTATTTACTTCTGAAATCTCAACTGACACAACATTCTTTAGACGGATGCCAAGCCGATGCAGGGCTACTTCTGCACCACCAATCCCAGAGAAAAGAGAGAGAAGATTGATGCCACCAGGGAACATGTCTTTCAAGACGGATAGATGGTATGCTACTGTGTCAACCTGAAAAAACCAACAAGCTAGTTGACAAATATAATTCCCAGCGATATCCTCAAATGGGAATGATTTAAAATTTGGAAATCTCTAGGGAAAATTAGAGAAGAAAATGAATTACAATGAAATAGCATGCATTTTGCAACTATCTAAATTGCTTGCAACATTTCCAAATGAGTAATTCACATATTATATTACTGACACATTCATCCTATATAGGGATTCATACCTGGAATGAGTTACCAAGTGATTTATACCTATCAGTTCGACTTATTCCACCTCCCCTTGTGTGGTTCCTTGGGAAACCCAAAAGCATTTCTACTTCATCAGGCTCAAGTGGGGCAACCTTGTTCCTCCCAACCCAGACTAGATTCCATTTTCGACATTCATCAAGTACATACTTCTGAACTCTCAGAGGTGGTTCACCATCATAATCCTCAAGTGCCTTGCGAATCCTCTCTGTCAACTTTGCACTACCAATGCAAGTTTGTATGCAATTCAACTTTGTCCTCTGATCCCATGAAGGCCACCATTTCCTTGTTAAGGGTAATGCCTCATGAATGGTCCGTGGTGGAAGCGGAAGAAGGGGAAATCTGTTTTCTATTGGAAGATTGTGAACATAGCCCCTTTTCCTAGCAGCAGAACAGAAGTATTTTGAATCAACAAATTCCGGTTCGACATCATATAGGAACCGTGAAATGGTGGTCCAAACCCCTTTAGGAGCAAGAGCCACATTCTCATAATAGAAAAAGGGAGGCCCAACAGCTGCCTCTGGAAGTGTTCTACAAATTGTTTGGCATGGTTCACCAGGTGCACCAAATCCAGTCATTGGATTTGGGAGATGAATAGTCTCATCATCATCATCTTGAACACCGTTCCGCCTTTTCTTTTTCCACATCGCATAATCAGAAAGTTTCCTTTTCTTATGCTTAGAAAAATCACTGTATGAATGCTTAAGCTTCGGCTGTCAAAATAGATAAAACTAATCACCTTTGACAAATATTATTCCAAGTAGTATAAACAACATCATAGATAAATTATGGCCCACTTATAAGGGGAAAATAAATAAGAATATTAGCAAAGCTTCATTTCACCTCTCTCTTTGGTGGATGAGTTTATATCCACTTAAAGAGGCAAAATGGAGTACCTTGACTTCAAGGGGAAGTTCTGGAAAATGTGCATCAGCCACCTTAGCCATTTGAGCAGCACAGATAAAATCTGTCAACTCCACAAGTGAGGAGTTCTGACCTGAAGTGTTTGGAGGGCATAGTAAGCTGAGGAAAGAGACAATATACATTTTGCTACAATGACATGAGATTGAAGAACATTTATATTGTCTACTACGAAAATTACCAGTTGAAGCAGACCAGGGGCTTCTCTAAGTATTTACTTATAAATGATTATTGTAGTTAACAGCACCAGAAACAAAATGTCACCAACCCAACTTGGATTCTACCTAGATAATAGAGGGCTTATAAGACGGGTGTGGCTACTTAACTCCACCAAGTCATCCCCAGTATGTTAGGTTACCAATTATGGAAGAAATCTAAAAGGCTCGACAAACTAAATATTTTTGCTCCATGATTCACTGGTATGAAAAACCATCACCATAAAGCCTTAATAGAAATTTTGTGGTAGGTAAGTCAGTATGGGAGAAGACAAAATGACTAAAATTCAGCACAAGCTACCACGAGTCTCCTTGATGTGGTTCAACAAAAGTGACTACACAAGTAGCTCACTATCGTTTAACATAAATTATTACGTGGCTACATGAAGATAACACCCAAATGGAAGACCCAAATCACATGGCCTATACTCCAAAAGGATTAGTCAATAATACAATTGGAGCCCCATTAGAACATTATAAAGAGCAAGAACTTCTCATTCTCAAACAATATGGAATCACATACACCACCTACTCTTATCCTTATCATATATGGTATCACAATCTACCCTCCTTAAATTCCCGACGTCCTCGTCTAACCTATCTATTGTAGGTGGCACGGTTCAAGTCCCACATTTTTTTTTGGGACAGGCTCTGATACCATTTGTAACATCCCAATGGGAGGCCCAAGCCACATGGCTTATACTCCAAAAGGACTAGTCAATGATAAAATCAGAGCCCCATTGGAACATTATAAAGAGAAAGAACTTCTCATTCCCAAGTAATGTGGGATCCCATACACCGCCTACCTTATCCGTATCATATGGGGTATCGCAATGAATCTCCTAAACCATAAGTTACTACCTCACCCCATTTGGTTTTTAAAGTTGTTCTATTACTTTTAAATGTTCCATTAAAAAAATACCAAAATGGAATTAGTAGGATAAAGAAGCAAGCAAGAAAAGGTTGTCAAAACAACTATCAAGGGGCAGTATTTTCAACTAGGGCTCATTTGAACACTTGGAGTATCTCAGAATTCTGCAAATAGTAGTGAAATGGTTTGAACTAAGATGCTTTATTGGGTTTTGGGAAATAAGAGAAAAAGTAGAATCAAAATTTTATAAAGTTAAAAATTTGTTTGAATATTATTTTTTAATATTATTTTTATTTTGAAGTTTATAAACATTGTATTGGTTTTTGTGTTTTGTTTTGAAATTTGTAAAATTTGTATTGGTTTTTGTGTTTGGATAATGATTAGGTAATGATTAGATGAAAAGGTTGAAGATTTGAAATTGAAAAGTGTTTTGTGTTTGAGTGATATTTGGGACTGAAATTTTTTTTTTTTGATCGGTAAACAAATTTTTATTGATCAAAAGAGAGACAAATGCCCAAGTATATGGGACATATACAAGAGCAACGCCTAGGCATGCTAGTTTTGAGATACAAGGAAATCATGAAAAGACATGCCATGAAAATCAATTACAATCAACCGATGGAGTAAAGTATTGAAACTTATCCCAAAAAAAAAAATGGAGTAAATTATTGAACAACAAAACGAGCCTAGGTGTGCTAGTTTTGGAATGAAATTTTTTCTGATAAGTAAAGTTTGGGAATGAAATTATGAGAAGTTTTGAGAATTCTGTGTCCAAACAAGCCCTAAAATAGCACTCTATTCAAATGAATCCTAACTCAATAGTCACAAGTTATCTCATAAGTATTACATAGAGCTTTCTCATGAGAGATTATACTAGAAGTGTTAAACCCGTAAAAAAGTTCCTCGGAAAGTGAAACATTTGGTGATCAGTATGTGTGCGTGTGTATTGAAGTTACATTGGATGAAGCAAAATGAAAATTTTAAATTCACACTTACCAATGCATTGTCGCATGAAATATGGATGAAGCAAAAGACATCAAAAGAAAATTGACTAAAACAAAGACAACACAGTAAAAAATTCACATAATGCTGAAATTCGCACCACATCTCTCTATTGCTATTGAAGCCTCATCCACTGTGTACCCCATCTTAACTAAGGACAACAATTTACCATCCTCATCAGACTCAGGAATCATGATTTCCTGCCAGACAGATCAATGTATGAGCTGATTTATACACATAACGAGCAAGAAAAATAAATTGTCAATCATAGGCCAACATGCCCCATGTAATTGTAATCTTTGTGGACAGGGAAAAAGGAGCTTCCAGGAAGCCCATGCAAAATAAAAATTTGCTAGCATTTACAAATTTGCAGAAGAGCATATTAGATGAATGTACTGATTATAGAGTCCATAGCTTAGCCAAAAATAAAATTCCACCTACCTCAGTGTCAGAAGAACTATCAATATCTGAGAAGTCATCCAGAAAACTCCCTCCACTGTCCAAAGAGGAATTATCAGAATCGACATCAGGCTGTCCTTGAGGAGAGCTTTCGATAGCCTGTAGAAATTGAGACTCTCAAGGCCAGACTAATTAAAGTTGTGAAAGTTGAAGCCAACGACTTTCATTAGACTAATTTTTTCATTAAATTCAAGAGAGTACGCCATAAAAAATAATTGTTGGTCTAGCCAACGCATGAGCAAAGAGAAAGGTCAGCAAAAGAAATGTTTGATCCCTCCCTCTCTCACAAAAAGGAAGAAACAAACAGAGGGATAGTAAGAATGATTTATTTGATACGATGTGGCTTACGCAGCCAAGACAAAAGTAGCAAAAACAGAACCTGAGAGTTGGGCAGGTATTAGCTCACCGAGTATGTAAGAAGGGTTTCTAGAATTGAATCTGTATTTTCCTCCCCTGAAGATTAAACAGAAGGGTTACTTGCAATGCTAATAAGCTAAAAACATATTCTCAATTTAAGTAAGATTGAGCTTATACCATTTTCCTGAATTGCTTTGGAAACCATCTTTTTAGAGAACCCCATCCCAATGAAATGATCAATCAACTTGGAGTTGGAACAACCAGCAGTTGAGCGTGCCTTGAGCCAGATAAGGGGGAAATAATTATTTAACGAACAATATGCATTTCAGGGAATGATTTTATTTAAAGAACAATATGCATATCAGGGCTAATCATTTTTATTAGAGAAGTACATTTCAGGGCAAATCTTGACATACAGAAACAAAAATCATTGCATGAAGCTCAAGCCAACAAAATTTAGTACAGGCAGCTAAAAAAGTTTTACCTCACCACAGCCCACAACAGCTTCTCCATTTGGAGGTGTCAAACTTGAACAAGAAGATAAAGAGAAGTCATTAACTTCCAGCTCATCATCAGTGTTCCAGTCAAAATTTTCACCCCCTACACCAGAAGCATCCCCATTCTGCTCAAGTATACACATCAACACCGACATGCACACCATACAGAACTCAAATTATGGCCGATATATAAATATATCAATACAAGAAGGTTTCATTTAACATTTAGTGGTCAGTCGAGTAAAATATTTTGGTTTGATTCAAACTGAAGAATTATTATGAAAAACAGAAAATTATAAAACAATATATAAATAGACAAAGCTTGAATGAATAATATACTGTACCATTTCTCTGCAATCTACGGCTTTGTGCAAAGTTGAAGTTTCAACCTGTGCAGGAACACAAACAAGAAAAAAATTTTATGAGAACACAACAATAAGGAAATAAGTGCCAAAAAAGGCAAGTTAAGGCACAACCACTAATTACAAAAGTAATGACAATAACTAACATTCACGAATTTACACCAATCACCATGTGACTTCCATAAGGATTTGCTCACAGAAGGCTAGGACCAAACTAATAATACAAAGGTCCAATTTAATAAATCGATGACCTGAGGTCCTGGGATGATCTCATAAAGTTGAGATATTTAATTTGTTCTCATACAATCAAGCGGAGACAAGATTTTGACATACAACTATCAGACCAAGATCTTTAGCACATAAGAAATACAATCTAAAGGCCTACAACTATCAGACCAAGATCTTTAGCACATAAGAAATACAATCTAAAACAAACCTACCTCTGTTTGGTTGCTGAGTAAACTTGTGAAAACAGTTTTGAAGGGAAAAATCTGAAACCCTATGTCTCGTGTTTTTTGGATTCCAGAGAATTTGATAGCTTTACTTTCAAGTCAGTCCTATAGTCCAACATACTTTCTTGGCCCCAAATAGTGAAACAAACAATTATTAAGAAAATGAAAATTTTTCTCCCGTTCCTTTTGCTACCTTTTCTCGGTAACCATACAGAGCATGACAGATTTGCATACAAATCAAATAACCGCATAGCGACCCTCTTTATTGAATATAGCTCTAAACATTAAACCCAAAAAATTAAAAATTAAAAAAAAAACCATATTAACAAAATATGGTCAAGAAATTGACATCGTTCAGAGAAAACTTACCCCTCTGAAACGAAAATAAGAGGAATCTCGCTAATCGCGAAGCTACCACCGATGTAAACGATAATGTACTAGGTCTCTCGGCGAAAACCTCCACCGTAGGGCTAAAAACGGAGCTCTTGAGTCTTTCTACCGAGATATATTTCAGAGTAATGGTAAAATAAAATAAAAAAATGAAGTATAATACTGCAGTGAGAAAGAGTGGAGGAAGCTACGTGAGGACAAGGGCCGGATAAATTCTACAGAGAGAACTGGAGTCTGGAGAGAGAGAACCCATGTTGCAGGTGGGGGTCAAGAATCCGTGCAAAATTGAGAGACCCCCCTTTTCTGATCGTTTCGGAATCTGCTTTGAGTTTTCGGGGGGCGCTGTGCTGTTAAAAAAGCAAGAATAAAGGGCTCGTCGATTGGTATACAAACAAACAAAAAAAATCGTAGAAGTGGATTCTCGCCGATTGGTATACAGTATACTGAGTTACAGTAATCAGAGAGTAATTGAATCGTTTTATTTGGACCGTGATGTCCTAATGATGTGTTTTGGGCCGTTGATTCGGATAAATAAGTGGGTCCATCAAATATCGGCCAGCTTTGAGTTTGTATTTGGTGGGTTTGACGGTGGGATTTGGGATGTGAATTGAGATGATTAAAATAAAAGTTTAAAATTAAATAAAAAATTATTATAATATTTTTTTTTAATATTTTTTTTAAATTAAAAAAATTTAATTATTTATTATATTTTGTGTGAAAATTTTATAATGATTATATAAGATGGAATGAAATGAATTATAAGGTTTTTTTGTATCCAAACCTCCTCTAATGCTAAACGTAATCATATATTTTTTTTCTAAGCAAACAAGTTTATAGATAAATTAAAAGTTACATGATACAAGATTTAATGTAGTGAGAGTCTCCAACAATCATCTTAGAACAAACAAGTACAACACCAGTAAAATTTAAAAAAAAAAAAAAAGAATTTGCTTGATTTTAACTTTTACTTGCTTGGTTTGAATAGAATATGCTTCCATCTCATCTCAATAATTAAACATCATAAATACAAATACTTTTCAATTTTAAATATTCAATTTTTTCATTTAATCATTATCTAATTATTACAATTTTTCCAAATTTTCAAATAAAACACAAAAAAATCAATTTTTTCAAATATCAAAACAAAAATTATATTAAAAAATTACATTCTAACAATATTTTAACTTTATAATATTTTTATTCAATTTTTTTCTCTCATTTTCCAAATCCCACAAAACCTTTTAATCCAAATAATTTCTATTTTATCTCATCTCAACTCAAATATATCATTATTATTCACAAACCATTTTAACTCACTATCCAAACCAGGCTAGGCTTTGATTGTATATTGAGGTGATTTCATATTAGTTTAATTAACTTATAAATAATAATATTTTGTAAATTCTATTTAAATGTATTTTAATGTAAGGGTGTTGTTAGTGTGACACCTGCCTCTAGTGCAAATCTTCACTTATATTTTAAAAATATAATAAAATTTAAAATGAGATAATATAAATTTAACAAATCTTCACTCAATAGGAAGTACGGGTGAATTCATTTCACCACAATTAAGAAGTCTCTTGGGATTGGCACTCTTGATTTTTTGTTTTTCTCTTTTTTTTTTTTTTAATAGATCTCTGTATTATCCATCAACTTTTTAGTTCATAACAATCACTTTAGGTGTCAGTTAAATACCAATTGTATCCATCTCTTTATTGTAATTTAAATATTGTAAATTAAAAGATAATTTATTATTTTTATTTTTATTTTAAAATTTAAAAATGTTGGATTATTTTTATGTTTTATTTAAAAATCTAAAATAATTATAACAATTAAATTAGATAAAAGAATTAAAATTTTTAAATTAAAAAATTACTTCTATTTAATAATATTTAAAAAAATAATAATAAAATTTAAAATGAGATAATATAAATTTAACAAATCTTCACTCAAGATAAAGTGTAGGTAAAATCATTTCACCACAATTAAAAAGTATATCGGGAGTAGCAATGTTGAATTTTTGTTTTTTCCTTTCTTTTTTAATTAATGGATCTCTGCATCATCTATCAACTTTTCAATTTATAGCAATCACTTTTGGTGTCAATACAGTTGAATACCAATTGTATCCCTCTCTTTATTGTAACCACCAGACAATCAAAGTCTAAAAATGTAATTACAAGCATATATTAGCTGGCTTCCACTGTCCAATTACCAATGCAGATCACTTCCTCTTTTAAAGTTAAAAGTAAAAAATAATAAAGTACTAAAAAATCATCATTTTCATTGAAAATAAATATATTTTTTATATTAATAATATATTTAAAAGATATTATTTTTAATTATAAAATATGTAAATACTATGCAATATTTTTATTTAAAAATAAATAAATAAATACAAAATTTTTATAAAATAAATTAATTTTTAAAAATAAATTCAATATTTTTTTAAATAATTAGTAAGACTTATACCCTTCGTGTATCAAATATTATCTAATATATTTATAATATTTTATAATCAATTAAAGACCCTGTTATTTATTATCTAATATATTTATAATTATTTTATAATCAATTAAAGACCATGTTATTTACTTCAAAATAACTATGTTTATTTTGGGATAATCTTATTCCTAGATTCTGGTAATTATTTCAAAGAAGTATATTTTTAATTATCGAAGTTTAAAAAATAGTAATTAGACATTTAAGAAAATTGTGGGGTATATTTTATTTCGAACGAAAACACATCATTTATTTCATTTCAAACGAAAATATAACTTTCCACCTTCATCAAATTTTTTTTTTTAAATGATAGTTGCAATCGTTAATATATAAACATTGTGTAACTATTTTGAAAAAAAAAATTAGATCTATATGAAAAAATAATTTTTTCCTTTTTCTTTTCCACATTTTTAAAACATCTTTTAATATTATTAAAAAAACACATCATTACATTAATAGTCACTTCCTTAATCATTAAGTAAATAAATAAATATATGAACTATCAAAATGATGGGTCAAACTCGTTTGACATACTATCATTTTCCTTTAATGTAAATATGTTGAAATATATGTTTGAACGTATTAAATAAGTTTATATGAATTTTAACTTTTTATATGAATTTTAAAAAGTAATGAATCTTACAGATTATTAATTTAAGATGAGTTGAGATGATTTCCATCTCATTTGCTTTGGAGATTGAAAACCAAAATTTTGAAAACTTCTCAAAGTTTTCGTAGAGTAAGAGGTTTTACAAAAACAAACACACATTTTGATTTACCAGTTTTCATCTCAAAATATCTCAAGTTTTTATCTCCACAGATCTCACCTTATTTCAATATTGTTCTTTCAAATAATACATTTTAAATAAATAGTACATTAATATGAATAAACACTGCAAAAAAAAGTAAAAGTTGTACAAAATGTGCAGCAAAATTATTGATTAAAAGAAAAAATATTTACACATAAGGTAAATAAATAAAGAAAGCATCAAAAAAAAAAAAATTACATCATTGGTAAAGAAATAAACAAATGAAGTAGCAAAAAAAAAAAAAAGGACCAAATGGTTAAAAAAAAAAAAAGTAGAAAAAAAATTTGCACCATTAATAAATAAGCCAAAACAAAAAAAGAAACGACCAAATGGTTTAAAAAAAAGGGAAGCAACAAAAAAAATTCTTTTTGCACTATTAGTAAATAAAATAAACAAATAAAATATTATAAAAAGTACTACAAGTACTTGTGGATCCCATCATATTACTAACTATAATAAAGTTAAACTAATCTCATATTTTCTCTATAAACAAACACATATTTTATCTAATCTCATCTCATCTCAAAATATTTTATTTTATTTCATCTATAAAAACAAACGAATCTTTCAAATCAAGCCTTACTTAGGGTTATATCTTTACTTTCACACTAGTCAAAAAGTTAAAAACTAGTGCTAGATTTTGAGTTAGAAGTTTATAGTTGGTTACAAGTTAATGCATCAATGAAAAATGGTGAGAATGGAAAGATAATTATTGTTGGCACATGATGCTTTCCTTTTATGATCTTTTTGTTTTTAGATGGCAACTCAAGATAAAGGTCTCAAACAAAAATAAGCTCAAACAGCATTAGTATAAATAAAAAAATAAACAAATTTTAATTTTTTTTTTTTTTTTAAGAAGAAGAAGAAACAGAAGATAAATATTACAGGCATAGTAGAATTATATAAAAGTAAATTTATAAAGCAACGTGACTTGATATTATATATGAGATTATAAAATTACTTTTATAACTAAGTAGTAAAAAGTAGTAAATAGTTTGTAAGTAAGAGTGAAATAATCTCAACTTACCAAACATAATCTTAACGAATTATGTAAAATACGTTAATTTATAAATTTATTTTTATAAAATCTATTTATATATGCAGTACCTCTCTCACTAATAACAACAATCAATTTTAAAGATAGAAACATCACTCTTAGATTTAGATGCTTGGAAAATGAGATCTAGCCCCGTATAGTTACCAACTCACCCCAACTCACTTCATCTCATCATTACACATTTTTAAAATTTCCATACACTTTTTCAAATTTCTATATAAAATATAATAAAAAATTTAACTTTTTCAAATTTCTATATAAAATATAATAAAATATAATCCCAACACACTCATAATATTTAAAACTAATATTCTAACAATATTTTATTCAATTCAACCCAACATCAAAACCCAACCAAGTTCAGCAAAACCACCATCGGCTCCAACTTCAATAGAGTTGGAAAAATCAAAGTTTATAATCGAAGTAGGAGTTGCTCCAAAAAACCTGGCCGGAGGGAACTTCGACTCCGATATTTATATTTAGTATATTAAATACTATTAGATATTGTTATATCTGTTGGATGGCCTAACAATACAATAGAGACTTTGTTTTGCCCACCATAACTTGCGTTCGAGCTTCCATACAGTCATGTTTTGCAACTTGTTTTTTAAGTAAAGGAGAAAATGATGCAATTTTCTTATCAATTCTCCTAAAACCCTAATTCTTCCTTCTACGCATTTATCATCCTGTATAAACATTCTCTCCCTTCCTCTGTTTTATCTCTTCTCCCTGGCTTTCGACATTGTTGGCTCTACTCCTCACAGCTTTGGCATCCCTGAGCTGATCTCCAAGCCCTCAAACTCTCACGTCTTTTTTTTTTGAGTTCTCATACCATACCAACTCCACTCCTGTTATTGAAAATAAAAGGAAAAACAAGTTTGGTTGTTGTTTATAATTTTGTTAAATAGGTTGTCGTTGCTCCCCATGTTTTGTTGGATTTATTGATTTTACAGAGTTAATCGGTTTTTGTTTGTCATTTTGTTAAATGTCATTTTTTTTATTTTATGTGAATTTAGTTGTTGCTTTAGGGCTACTCTTTTGTTCTTTTTGTTTGCTTTTCTTATTTTCTTCAACTCTTATCAGAGTTTCGACCTTCGACTCCTACAACTCTAATTGAAGTAGGAATTCATTCTGTTGCCCAGTTGACTAACACAAGAGGGGGGTGAATTGAGTTGTATTTAAAAAAAATAACAATTATAAATCAAATATACAATATAAAATATAAACAAAATATAAAACAGCAATAAATATAAAGAGTAAGGGTAAGAGAGAAGCAAATTCAGTATGTTAACGAGGTTCGGCCCCACTGCCTACGTCCTCGCCTCAAGCTACCCCTTGAGGATCCCCGAATTCACTATTCAATCTCCTTCAGGTGGAGATAGAAACCTATTACACCTTTGAACAACACCGCTACAAAGGATCCGTGTAGAACACCCTCTACACTTGCAATCACCTTACACGTGGTGATTCAACGATTCCCTGTGTAGAACACTTTCTACACGCACAAGGGTTGTACACACCCTTTTACTGATACAAGAATTGATAGTGGGTAGGATATCAGAAAACACTCCTCAATGAGTGAAATAAGAACAATACAAGCACAAACTATATCTCTCAAAATGAATAAGGGTTAAGGCTCAATGCTTAGAGAAGAGAGAATGAAAGCTTTGAATGAGAGTTGTATGCTCTTGGTGTTGTGAATGTGAAGCTCTCAAATGATCTATTTATAGGCATATGAGACTTCATATTCAAATTTAAAAAGATTCACATGTCAAAAACATCATCATTCATTTTTCAAAAATTTCAAACCTAATCTTTTTACTTTTTGCATATGACAAAAGGAGCACACTTTGCTTTTCAAAAATTTCAAACCTAATTTTTTACTTTTTGCATATGACAAAAGGAGCACACTTTACTTTTCAAAATATTCAAACAAAGGCATCTTCCTTTTGCATAAGTCAAGAAAAGCATCAATCACTTTTGAAAATATTCAAATAAAACATGCACATGTGAAAGATGACAATCAATCATCTTTAATATTTTCAAAGTTCAAACCTTTAATCATGGCATGCACATGTGAAAGATGACAATCAATTATCTTTCAAAATTTTCAAATTTAATTTTCAAAATATTCATGCACATGTGGAAAATGTATTTTAATGTTTTATGATAAAATATTAATTTTTGAGCCTTAATCCTAATTTCGAATTTTAAGAGATTTACAACATTTCTCTATGACTTTAATGTGAACTTGTTTCCTTCTTGCTCATGCTTGGTTCCTTGATGTGCTTGACTCCATTGTGTGGACAAATTGAGCTTGAGACTCATTCATTCTTTGAATTCATTTGTTATCATCAAAATCCACGTGTAAATATATGATTACACAAAACTTGAAACCTTAGGTTTAACACATTCCCATTCATAGTTGGAGTCGGAGCTGAACCCTAACGAGATAAGATACGAAATATGTGAATGATAATGAAATAATTTGTGAATAGTATTGAAACAGTTTGAATTAAAATTTTTTATTGGATTTTAAGAAATGAGAGAGAAATGATTGAATTAAAATATAATTTTTTATTTTTATTTTTATTTTAAAAATTAAAAATGTTGTATTATTTTTATGTTTTATTTAAAAGTCTAAAATAATTATAAAAATTAAATTAGATAAAAGAATTAAAAATTTTAAATTAAAAAATTACTTATATTTAAAAAATAATAATAAAATTTAAAATGAGATAATATATATTTAACAAATCTTTACTCAAGAAAAAGTATAGGAGAATTCATTTCACCACAATTAAGGTTGTGTTTGAGTGTTGAGAAGTGTTGAAGTATGTTGTGAATAGTAATAAAAAAGTAGATAAAAAATAATAATAAAATAATAAATAATAATAATAAAAAATATAAAAAATAATAATAACATATATTAAAAATATTGAAATACACTCAACAACCAAACAAATCCTTAAAAAGTCTCTTGGAAGCAGCACTATGCTGATTTTTGTATTTTTTTTTATTTTTTAATTCATAGATCTCTACATTATCCATCAACTTTTCAGTTTATAGTAGTCACTTTTGATGTCAATACAGTTGAATACCAATTGTATCATTCTCTTTATTGTGACCACCAGACAATCAAAGTCTAAAAATGTAATTATTAGCATCTATTAGCTGGCTTCCACTGTCAATTACCAATGCAAGTCACTTTCTCTTTTACAGTCAAAAGTCAAAAAGAATAAAGTATAAAAAAATCATCATTTTCATTGAAAATAAATAAATTTTTATATTAATAATATAAATAGAAGATATTATTTTTAATTATAAAATACGTATATATTATATAATCTTTTTAATTTTTTGTATAAAATTAAATAAATATGAAATCTTTATAAAAAAATTAATTTTTAATAATAAATTCAATTTTTTTAAATAATTAGTAACACATACACTTCACGTATCAATTATTATTTTAATCATATAGAAATGTCAGGGTTTAAAAAATAAAATACTTATTTATTTTTAACTTCTGTATTAATCTTAATCTAGTGTGAATATTTTAAAAGATAGTTATTGTTTCGTAAATATGCATATTGTTCAAAAACCAGCAAGTCACGGTCGTGGGTCGGTCCATCATCCACGCGTGGGAGTTGGCCCACGCCATAAACATGACTACTTTTCTAATCTTATCCGACTAGTCGTTTGGGGGACTATTAAACTCTTCCTTCATTTTGGGTTTTATAGGTAGCCCAAAATTTGGATCAAGAATCAAGACCAAAAAATAAAAAAAATTAAAACTTCCCCACCATTATAAATATCGAAGATACTATTTTTTTTTTATAATTTTTAAATGAATAATAATTTGAACAATTTTTAAATATTTTTTTTAAAGTAAAACAATTTTTAAATATACAAGTCTCGTATGGTCATTTTATAAAACGGTAGACTCTTTTATGAAAATGTGTTAAAAATATGACAAAGAGCATGCACATTGAGCAGTACTTACATAACTTATGCTCGTAACTGGGCACTAATCTTTAAATATTTGGAGAGGAAGACCGTATTCAAAGTAGAATAATTTTATTGAGAAATGACAGAGCTTCCGAGTTTTTTTGTACACATTTTTTACTGATTTTTGTATTTTATATTTTTTTAATAAGTTTTTAAATTTTATTTTTTAAAAAACAGACAGAAACAAAAACATTACACTGTTCGATATACGGGAGTAGCACCACCGCTCAATTTTACTTAAAAGCATGACTGGACAAAATAAATTTATCCTTGTCCAAAATTCATAGTTTGGTTACTAAATACTTAACCATTTTAACCATTTTGTCTTATATAATCATTATAATTTTTTTAAATTTTCATGTAAAATATAATAAATAATTTAATTTTAAAATAAAATTAATATTTACAAAAGCATATTATAATAATATTTATTAGCTTTCTACAAAATATTTGATTTCATCTCTTCTTATATAACTAAACTTATATAACTAAACGAGACAAAATAAGGAAGAATCCAGGTTCAAAGAGTTACGATTTACGACGTACGAGCACCGCCTCGTAAAGGGAAAAAGAACGAGACAGCTCTGAGCTAATTAACCGGACATTTAGACTACGATTAAAGCACCATACGCGTTTTACTCCTAACAGAAAGCTGAGGCGGTAGACAAACTATTTGAGAAACAAGTAAACAATCCATGCGACGAGGCATGCATTATGATAAATAGAACTTCATCTTGAAGCTTTTTTCAGCTCCCAGCACCACTTTCCTTCCCTCAAATGGTATGCATCTCCATGGAAGAAAGACAAAAGTCTAAAACCGGGAGAGAGAGAGAGAGGGAGAGCAAGCAACTGTACATTGAGTTATTACTTTATGATTACAGACACGATCGGCTAATAATCACCCCCGAGTGTTTTACACAGTGTACCGTGTCCACAGGCAAAAGGAAAAATAGTAGCAGGCATGGATAGTCAATCAAGTACTTGAAAGTTGAAAAAGTACATATAATAACAATCGCGGCAGCACTAATTCCTGCAGAAAGCAAGCAGGACAAACGTGATACATACAATCTTACAATCATTACATCCATTCAGCGTTTCATTCTACACTGTGTCTACAAAGCAAGGAAAGGGCATTGTTTCCGGGCATGCTCTGGTATCAGTTTGGACAGAAGCTCCAAAGTTGCTCCTTTCAGCTCTGCAAATGTGACCCCCAACGTTCATACCACATTATATATAACGGATTAGCTTGGTTATTTAATGCAAAAGTTCCACTGAGAAGTACTGATCAAAATGAAAAAAAAAAATGAGGTACAAAAAAGAGAGAACAACCTTGAGGTTTGAAGTTAAAGAGAGGCGGCAAGGGGCGTCCATTAGGAAGACGGGCATTAGGATCACGAAGTTCATTAAAAAATGGGTGGACACAGGCCTCTAACTGCAAAAGATATATAACAAATGATCATTTCAATTGATAGACAGTGAATTCAAATTAGCAGCAAGTCTCTTTCAAAATGGAAGTAAAATATATATATGTATGTTTTTCTTTCTACTGCAAATCGTCAAGTATATTTTAGCTCTTACATAGAATTCGAAGAAGTATAAAATGTGAGTGTAGGATCATAATCTAAAATTTAAAACGTGCAAGGAATTATTCATGAAAATCTCAGCAGCAGGACCCATTTTCTGTGATGGTAGCATCCCAGCAGATATGACTTTCACCTTCAAACACCATGGGCAAGGAAAGGAAATCATTTTGATTGCTCATTCAAAAAAATGCTCAGCTTTTAGATCAAGAAGCACGAGATGTATAATATCGAGTAGAAATCACACCCACTGGCAAGCCATTTGAACAGTGCAAAGGAGAGTTTCCACATAATGAACTGAATGGCTAATAGGAAAAAACAAAATCCACAATATCAATCTTTATCCTTTGCTTGCATTAGGACATAAGGAGGAGCAAATGGGAAATACTTACGGCAGTGCACCTCAGATTTGGAGAGTACTGAAGAAGCCTCGAGACAAGATCTACTGCTTCTGGAGGCATGCGCTTGTGGAATATCTGTGTTCAAAAGAAGACTGTCAGTTGAATCTACGAGTATCATGCAAAAAATTAGCAGAGATCGTGGAACAGAGGCCAAGGATTCACCTTATGCCAGGGGTGGGCCTTGATTTGTGGGAATTTAAACTCAGTATAGTTTGGGTTCATACATTTGATTTCCTCACGAGTTGGTGTACCAAGCACCTAATTCAAGAAAAGGATATTTGATCATATTAAATTTAAAAAAGCTAAATGATCACAACTTTTGAGTTCATCCACTGATAAAAATGCACCTTTCTATCGCACAAAAGGCTGAGGATATCTTACCTTAATAATCTCAACTAGCTGGTCAACTCCACTTTCACCAGGAAAGAGAGGCTATAAAATTTGGGTGGCCCAAAGAAAAAAGAAAAGGAAAACAGTTTACAATCAGTACCTGCTATACATTTGGTGAGACCAAAAGGAAAAAAAGAAGTCACAGGTAGATATTAATATATTTTTTTTTCTTTTGTAGAGAACCTGTCCGAGCAGCAGTTCAGCAAGAACACAACCCACAGACCAGATGTCAATTGCAGTAGTGTATTCAGTTGCTCCAAAAATAAGTTCAGGTGCTCGATAATAACGGGAACAAATATATGATATATTTGGCTCACCTTTTACCTGTTCCAGATGTTAAATAAAAGAGCAAGGGATCCATCAATCAAAGAGAGGTCAAGTTAATAGTCAAGAGTGCATAAAATTAAGGCGGCCAACCAGAGGGAACATCATTAACATCATGGGGAAGCATATCTCTCAAAAACTATGCATATAAAAAATGGCTATACATATGACATTATGAAGTCGAGAGACAAAGCAACAAAATACTACCAGAACTTTTGCACTTCCAAAATCACATAGCTTGACCTGGTGAGTATGGGGGTTAACCTGCAACACAAACTTGTATTGGTTACAGGATCCAATCCCTAAAAGGAAACATCCCCAATATTCAAATACAAACCAGTAGATTCTGAGGCTTAATGTCCCTGTGGCATATGCCTATGCCTCCATGAATATATGCCAAAGCTCTACATATCTGCCAAAATCCAATAGGCATTAAAAATCATAGGATAGTCAGCACATGCTAACAGGTTTTCTAGTGATCATCAAATAGTTCACGAACATAAAAATAATAAATATGAAAAGAGACTTTGATCTAGTGGCAGAATATCTCACAGGTACCTCTTAGGTTCTGTCCTCATTATCACTAAGTATAAAGTGATCTAAAATAAGGAGGAAATATATATATAGATATATATATATATATATATTGTTTTTTATATTGTACCTATATGGGCATGCTCATGATTGGGACGTTTAGCAATCTTCCACAAATTTTGGCTTTAACAACCACCATGTTTCCATCAAAGTGTGTAAAATGGATGATTAAATGCACCACTTATATAATAAGATGAACAGTCATGGGGGAGCCACAATTTATCTGGCTAAATTCACCGACTTTCTCTAATCAAACAAAAATGGTAACCAAAGAGCATCTAGAACCAAACTGAAAATATATTTGGCAGTTTTCATAGATTAAAACAAACAAACCAAGAAAATGAGGTTTTACTCAGTTTAAACAATACAGTTGTAATTCTTTGACTCTTGAACTTGTTGACATTTGTCCCCCCGCACCCCTCCCTTTTTTTTTTCTTTTTTTCCTTTTCCCCCCGACCTCTTACTTCAATTAACTTTTTAGCTTTCTTGTGCTGGATAATCATAAATCATTGCTAAAAAATCTCATTACCAAGTAGAGCAAATATCACGTTTAAAATGACAGCACTCTAAGCCTCCTCCCCCACATCCTAAAAAAAAGAGGAAAAGGTAGCAGAGAGAACCTGATATGTATAGAGTTTGACGTATATCATGGGCATCCGCTGATTTGCCTTGCTGTAGTGCTTTGCTACACGATATACTGTCTCAGGTACATATTCGAGCACCAAATTGAGATAGAGCTCATCCTTTTCCGTGGTTGAGAAGAAGCAATGTTTTAGTGACACAACATTAGGATGATCAAGAAGGCGCATTGTTTGCAATTCACGGTTCTTATATCTCTTATCCTGCAAGACCTTCTTAATTGCAACAGTTTCTCCAGTTTCTAGACACTTGGCCTGCAAAATGATATGTGTGAAGCTTCAAATTCATAATCTTACCCAAAACCTTACCCAAAAAATCAACAATCACTATAGCAATTCATTATTGGCAATTAAAGTATCACCTGAAACACAATACCAAATGAGCCCTGTCCTACAACACGCTCCGCCATGTAACTTATGGTCTGCGGCAAACATTAGAAAAGTTAAAGCAAAACGTAAGTATTTGACTTCCACAAATTAACGCACACACTCAACTTCCACAAATTAGTATTTGCAAAGTTTTGTCTCCATATCTGTTAGTATACACACTTGTCCAGGTTAGAGGCTAAAAGTTCACATCAAATCTAAAAGCTGAAAGACTGGAAAACTTGTCAGTAGGTGTTATATAAATATATATTCCAGAGAATACAGTGAATTTCACAAACAACATATAGCATCAGATCAGTGTGATCTTCTCATGACAGGTTGATGCCCACAATTATCAGTGTTGTTTCCTTTCTGATTTAGTTTCCAAGATAAAGACATTGGGTTTCATTGTCTCTTCCAAGTGACCTCGACTTTGTTAGAAAATGACTCATTTTCAGGAGGCATGCATGGTATTATCTCTCCACCCCACTAATTAACGAGAGGGAACTGATGCGATTATGATTATGTAGTTTCACATATCTACCTGTTTGGGTTGACCATTTCGACCACCAATTGTGGTTACTATAATGTGTCCAGTTTCAGTTCCATTTCCATCTACCACTGTTGCTTCCATTTCCTACAACACAGAAACTAGCAATAAAGAAACTACATACAGAAAACAATTATACAGAAAATGTACAGACAAAACATAATCTACAAATATTTGACAAGCCAACCTTTTCAACCTTTTCATCCCTGATCTTCATTTCATTGATTTCCTCTGGGAGCTTGTCAACAATCATTGCCTCGCCAGATGGTTTTCCAACAGCTGAAGCAGGAGCTGTACCGGCAGTAGCCATAAATTCTGAAGAGATTTGGAGGAAAGATGTTTGCAGATTCTTAAAGCAGACCAGCCACGCCAACCAATGCAACTGTTATAACCTGAAGAAAAGTGAAAATACAACAACTCAGACATATAAAATAATATTATACCATCCTATGAGATGGGAAGGAGAATTCGTCACTGTGCTCGCTTACAACACTTAAGCAACTAAACATACATTACCATAGTTACGTTATCAAAAAACATTTAACTTCAGATCAAATATGTTCTTGTGCTGCTGTTATAAGCAGATACTCTAATACAACTATGTTTCATCGTGTCATTATCCTGTCCATAACCTAGCTACGTCGTATTCTGCTGAATTTATTTCACAAAAGCTTGCAGTTGTATAGTCCAGAAATCTGTAAATAGAACATAAATTTCTATATGATTAAAATAACCACATTCGTCTTTTCTGGATGTATATCTAACCCTATTCTCCATCTCATTGTACATCTAAAGACTTTGGTATAACTATTCCTGTGTCACCATTCCGACAGAATTAATGAACTAGACCTACCACACTAACGAGACCCTAATACTTGTTTTTTAACCTTTTAAATCCAACATAGACTAGAATGCATAGATTTCTGAACTCCTCTTAGCGAGATCACTGAGTATCATGTCAATCGCATCCCTAATCTTGTGCATTGCAATATAACTTAGAAACTTATAAGACAGTCAAAATGCCGAATCTGTAACTATGAAATCAGCTTAAGTCGAAACAAAAGGAAATAAGAACTTATCGTAACCTAAAACTAAAAAAGGAAAATTAACATTCTTCGTACATTAAAAAAAAAAAAAAAAAAAAAGCCTAAAAGCTCCGTTTGGTTACTGAGAAAATATGGAAAAAAAAGTGGAAAAACAATTTCAAAGTGTAGATTTTTTTAACTGCGCTAAACCAAGCTTAAAAGCAACTAGAAATCCCAGCTTTACCTACAAGTAAAACCAACAAAAACCCTTTTCTTTTCTTCTACTTCCAGTCTTTCACCTTCCTAGAAACCAAACAGGTGTTAAAAAGAATCGAAGTGTACCTGAGCTTCGAAGTCATGTGAAGCTGTAAATCCCTCACATTTTGCAGTTTCCTCGATCCAAATGTTTGTGTGCGTGTGCGTGTGCTTGAGAGAGAGAGAGAGGGACAGAGAGAGACTATATTGCAGAGAAGAAAAACCGATCCAATTTTCTTCGCAGCTTCAGAGGGATTTCTTATGGGCTTTGACTAAAGAGAGACTGTGTTTGAGTCTTTGGATGCCCTTGTCCTGCGTTTTGTCCGATGAGTCTGACCGGGCAATGCGGAACCCAACTGGTTTTTATCAATCTCAGTTAAGAGTCAGTTTTCAAGTCCGTACTTTCGGACACTAGTTTGACACGTGGTAGTTAGTGGTTGGATAAGTTAGAGACTGACGTCTTGGCCGTCACCTTGCTTCGAAGACCAAGACATGATGGGATCCATCGAACTTTATCACACATTAAATTGTTGGCCATTTGGGTATCCAATCCAAGTTGGCCCATTTATGATTCCGAGCTGGGCCGACTCAATTCCTTAGTTGGATAATTAGTCTAAGATTCGTAATGACATAATAAAGTATGAAGAAAAAGGTTGGGAGGAAAAGAAGAAACAAAAGAGAAGAGAAAGCACGAAATTGCTGTTTTTTATGCAATCAATCTCATGTGCACCTGTTGCAGTCATGGGCATGGCTAGAATTAGACGTTTGTCTCTATTAATGTCACACATTTTTTGTAATGTGAATTAATTATTTAAGGTGCTTAGGAAAAAAAAATGATGGAAATTCATGCTAAATCAGCGTCAACAATGAGTAATGCTAGCGTGCACCCGCTAGCACAAAGTTTTCTTCTTATTTTTTAATATATTTAAATATTTTTTAAAAATAAAAAATATATAAATATATTAAAAATTATTATTTTTAATTATTAAATAAAAAAATTAAAATACATGAATGGTTAAATAAACAGAAATTTAGGCAGCATACTATATTTTTTATAAAGAATAAATACTATTTGTTTATTAAAACGGGACGACGTCGAGGAATTGCAGAAAAATGAGAATCTATAAATATAAATATACAAAGAGGGAGTGCATATGGCCGAAAATCTACCACCAATTCAACCATGCATGTGATGCAGATCACTATTATCATGACGGCGATTGATTATTAGTTTTGTCTTCTCTTTTTTGTAAGAGAAAAAAAAAACGTTGCCTCCCTTTCAAGGTGACAGGCGAGATAACGAACGAAGAGGACAAATTTATTTTTTGTTTTATTCTATTTAAATATTAAATAAATTTTTCTACTCCTAATTCATATATTATATATTTAATAAATAAAAAAATAATGAAAAATTATATATAATAAATGGTGTAGAGATATTGATGAGTATAATTTTTAAAGATAAATTATAATTGTATTCATGATTGTGTAACCGCCTATAATTATTTTTAAAAAATAAATAAAAATGAATTTATTTAAAAAGAAATTAATTTTTTAATAATAAATTTTATTTTTTTTCAAAATAACTATACGATAGCCTTACTTATTTTTCTTTAGCAAATAATGCAGGTGAGTTGGTACAAAAATTGGATATTTGAAGGGGGATTTGCGCCCTAGAGAGAGAAGAAAAACTAAGATGAAACTAACAATATTAATAATTTAGATGGCTTAGCTTGGTAGTTAGCCAAAAGGCTAATTTCAATCAAATCCGGAAGATCATATCAAGGAAATTAAGTCGGAAATTATCAAATTATTAATTATATCCAAATCAGATATGTGTCAATAATTCAAAGTCACATGTATAACAGAAGCTAGATATATATATATATTAATAATTAATTGGGTAAATAAAAGACCGGCTAGATAGGGAGGATCAGGAAATCTTTGAATTTGTAACGTACGAAGCTACAAACCTGGCCTGATCTAATTAATGAGTTTCCTGAAGCTGACCTCATCAAAATGAGAAAGGGTTTTGTCTTTTTAATTAAATTAACGATATATGGGGTGGGTGCATGAACGTACGTAGCTAGCTAGCTAGGCCCTGCATATGGTCAGTGGATCAGTAGTACTGCTGAGAACATGGCGTGATCGGTGTAACTTTGCAATCACGGATATATATTTTTTAGTCCTCTATTTTCAAACATTGCGTCCAATATTTCAGTTCTCTATTTTCAGCATGCAAGGTCATGGCTGCACAGTACCAATAAAACTCGATCATGCAGAAAAATAATGTCCCAGCTTGCGCACATGATGATAGATTGTGGAATTAATGTCATTGGAACTTTGAACGAACATGACCTGATGATCTCTCTAGATCTAATAGGAATTTGCCGTGAAAGGCGAGAGAATTGAAAACCCGGCCCCCACTAAGAGTCTTTGCACGAACGTACACAGCAAGATAAGGTTAGAGAAAAGAAAAAGTAGGAAAGAATCATTGCATGCATTTGGTATTAATACTAGTATTACTGTATGGAGGCCAATCCCTGAAGGCATGGCACGATATCTGGGGCATGCAACCGATTTAACGGTTTTCCTTTATAAATTAGAACGAGTCATGATTGGAGGATTCACGTGATGTAACTGTCACTTTCGCAAATTCGTCAATTTTCTAAATATTTAGGATCCCCACACGCATTCTAGATCGTTAATTACTTTTTATTCATGTCCATAGATATATATATAGGTCTAGTTTGACGTTTCCTTGCCCGGTTTTAAAGGCTTTTCAAGCATACTTTTGATCAATTTATTGGGACATTCGCACGTATACTTTTTGTTTCTTCCATTTTCTTTATTCTTCTCGTAGGCCATGAATGATCATCATGGGAACATTTGAGAGTCGACGTAATGACCTAGAAAGATGGCCGTTGTCAATTCAGTAATGTTGGGCCGCATGATTTTAGAATTTGTCGAGCTTTAATTTAGGACGGCTTGTCCGGATATGGATGACTCGTGAGTCGTGGCTGTGTATGCATGACGTGGTAAGAACGTCAGTACTTGGTTAAATTAATATATATAATATTTGGCGCAACAAGCAATTAAGCAAGCTGCAGCCAACTCCGATCGAATCTAGCTATCATGATTCATGCATATAAATGATAAAAGTAGTGCATCTATCATGATACGAATACGAACATGCGTGTGTATTGGAATATTTCAAGTCAAATGAATTAATAATTATCGGCTGTATTAAAAAAACAAAGAATAACCCTTTTAATTAATATATTTATATTTAAATGATTATTTGTTTTCAAAATTAGGTTAATTAGCTATGAATTATCCATTTTTTCAATATTATACACATTTAATTTGTAAATTCAGTATAAGAAAATTGTTTAATCGTGACTAGTTTTTTTTTGTAAAAATAATTAATTTTTGTCTAAATAAATATATTTTAATCACAAATAATCATTATTGTTCTATATAATCTATTATAAATAATCATATATATATATTTTTGTCATAGTGATTGTCTATGTAATTAACTATTGATCGTTAATTTTTTTAGTTTTGCTATATGCAAACAAGGTCGCATATTAATTTGCGTATCAATACTGATTCATTCATATTAAAAATTTAAATTAACATTATTTTCAATAAAATTTATTTTTTGACCAATCACATTAAATTAATGTGCAGATTAGTGTACAATTATACTTACAACTAGATTTTTTCTAATTTTTTACTTGTTTTTGCTGTGCGTCGTTAACCGTACGTGTCAGTATCATGTGCCTCTGTTTTTTGTTAATAAAAACAGACTAATCAAGTGGTACAATGATCTGATCTCGTACGTAAGTGCATGCCGTGATTTGGACAAATAACCAACAACGTTAATTAGATCAATTAGTCATGCTAATATATGGTCACTTTTTTACTTTATGTACTCATATTTTGAATGCAACGAGATGGTAAACATGATTATGTGTTATGAAAATGATACATATTACAGATCATGCATACTCCCTGATCCTGATGCGATGTTTGATGGGGGTAAAATCAAATTCAGTGCGGATAAGACATTCTGGTGAGAAAATGAGCAATCATACAAATACTAATGCATCAGATCTTGTGATCAAAATTCTCTAATTAAAACATGGTTAGACCACAATACTATTAGAATGAGTAACCTTTAAACAAGCACATCACTACAAGAATTTTGGTCTTTTCCTATGAGTTTTTTTTATTACCCTTTTCTTCTGAGAGATCTAATATCATGGTAAATACGTATAGCTTATGACACGAAAACTGTTGTGAAAAAAAATTCACGAGATCACATTCGTAGAGCAAGATTTTGTAGGAAAACGAATTTTTGCAACGCATTTCCACCAAATTAAACCCCGAACTGGTTTATTAGTTTTTGTGGTGAGGAACTATTACCTTTTACAGCGATGACCAACTGCTGCAAATAGTTTTAAAGATGGATAAAGCTTGTGTGCCGCCCGGGTGGTACCGTTCAAGTATACCGTTCGGGAAAAAAAAATATTTTTTTATTTAGTGATTAAGAAAGTGATTTTAATTAGTGTATTGATATATATTTTTTTTACTGCATGATTAAGAAAATGATTAAAAAAATGTAAAATAAAAAAAATAAAAAAATAACCGCCCAGCGGTATGGGTCAGGTGGCATAGTAGCCTAACCCTTTAAAGATTAATAGTCTCTTTTTATTTTTTTTCCCATTTTTCTTCCCAACCCGATACTTTCTTTCTTTTATCCCTCCTCCCACCACGTCCTCTCCAGCCCGTGCCCTACACCACCTGCCTCATGATGTTAGATCAACAGTGAGCATGCACCACGATGTTAGATTATTGATCATAAGAATGTTTATATTTTTTAAGTGCAATATTAAATCCACATGATATCATGAGTACGTACTGTTCTAACTTGTAATTTGCCGTTTACAAGTTTATTTATTTGTATTTTCGACATAACGTATCAACGGCGGGTATGTGGGCTAATAAATTAAAGAATATAGGAGAAATCAGAATGATTGTGCTTCCAACTTGTAATGTCAACTATTGCACTGCGCGCGCGCGCACATTACATATATATATCGCGCGTGTGTGCAGTTTACGTACGTGTATGTATATAGTACTTCATGTGTGCATAGTGCCACAAGCATTCTACCTATAAGTACAGCCCCAACTTGTCAAACTAGTACTTCATTAAACATATAAACTTTATTCAAGTATTTGCATCCCCTGATCCCTCTCTCCGGCCATCTCTCTCTCTCTCTCTCTCTCTCTCTCTCTCTCTCTCTCTGTGTGTGTGGAAAATGATTAGTAATTGGAGTCTGAAAGACCTTACATTGATCATTTTTATTGCCTTTTGTGTCTGGTCTTCAAGCTATGAAACTTGCTGCGCCAGAGAAGGCAAGCAATGGATCAGGCGAAGCAAAACTAAATTAGGTCATGGCCGCAACCAGCACCCAGCTGGTCGTAGTCTCTTGAGCTCTGCCATCTTCAATGTCTTAGACTATGGTGCCAAAGGCGATGGACGTGTCGATGACACAAAGGTGATCACCTTATCTTATAATAATTAATAACTTAATTCGCTTTCTCATTTTGCGTACGTCATGGTTCAATATATATTAATGCTAATTATTTCTTATATTAATGTACTGAGGCAGGCATTCGGAGCAGCGTGGGCAGCAGCTTGCAAGGTGGAGGCATCAACAGTGGTTGTTCCATCTGGGTCTGTTTTCCTCGTTGCACCAATCACTTTTTCTGGGGCTACTTGTCAATCAAACATTGTATTTCAGGTGAAATATTACATATTATCAACCCCATGTTAATTCATTTCACATGAGATATCTTGATCTTATGACTCTTCTAATTATACTTCAACAAATAATATAAACAGCATCGATTCCATGTATGTTAGTTGCCTTCAAAGCCCAAGGTCGCAACCAAAAGTCAGTGCACATAATAATTGATTAAATAATAATAATTAAAAAGACAAAAAATCACCTAGAGAGTTACTTTAATTAGCAGCCTCTACATGAAAAACATGCCGAAGGTTGTAGCACCGAAAATAAGCGCAGACATTTGTTGACACGTTCATTTTATAATATTGTACGTACGTGTGCCAACTAGGCTGATTTATCAAATATATCAAAATATTTATCATGCAGTTGGATGGAAAAATCATAGCACCTACAAGCTCTAAACCTTGGGGATCAGGTCTCCTACAATGGCTAGAATTTACAAAGCTGAAAGGGATTACCATCAAAGGTAAAGGCATCATTGACGGACAAGGTTCAGTCTGGTGGGATGACTCGGTACGTAAGTCGATCGCTCGCAACTTTATGTCAAGTCAAACGATTAAGGCCATTCGCTTTTTCCAAGTTATAAGAAGTAATATGAAATTGCCACTTCTAAGTCTAATATTCTGCTTTCCATGCATTCAAATCTTGTGTAGGGGAAAATGCCAAGCACCAAGCCCACGGTAATTTTTCTTGTACTATATGAATAGGTTCCTCATTTTTCTTAAATATGACAATGACTTCTCATGATCAAATGAAGAATCTTTATAATTTGTTTTGGTATATATGCAGGCCCTGAGGTTTTATGGAAGCACCGGAGTTACGGTCACAGGCATAACAATTCAAAACAGTCCTCAGACACACCTCAAATTCGATAGCTGCACGACCGTTCAGGTTTACGACATAAATGTGTCATCGCCCGGGGACAGTCCCAATACAGATGGAATCCACCTGCAAAACTCCCAAGATGTGGTCATATACAGCACCAATCTTGCATGTGGTAATTCCAAAAATCCAAGTAGCTAGCTAGCTAGCTAGGCTACTAAGTTTTATCTTTTCTCAATGTCATGGACACTATAAATGCGCAGATGCTGGCTCTACAGTAGCTGATCGGGCCGGGACAACAAGGCTTAGTTAGAAACAAATTAAAAGAAAGTTCTACATTATTCAAACACTAGATTAACGAGAGAGAGAGAGAGAGAGAGAGAGAGAGAGAGAGAGAGAGAGAGAGAGAGAGAGAGAGAGAACTTGAATTCGTATCAGACTTGGGTATGATATATAATTATGTCTTTGAGTCGGACATAGTATATACTAATTAAGGCCGGCCATGACCATGTTGTTATCGTGATGGTGAGCTCAGTTTTACAAAAACGAGAAACTCGATCGTATATGTTATTTGAGACTGTAAGAGCTAGACTTGTTAATGATTGATCATATTCTATTCCAGGAGATGACTGTGTGTCCATCCAAACTGGATCCTCAAATGTATACATACACAATGTCAATTGTGGACCTGGACATGGAATCAGCCTTGGAGGGCTTGGAAAGGACAATACTAAAGCTTGTGTGTCAAATGTCACTGTTCGAGACGTCCAAATGCATAATACGTTGACCGGGGTTCGAATAAAGACTTGGCAGGTATTATTTATAATATTGTGCTGCATCATGTCTAGCTTTATATATATTGGGTTAAACACCCTTTTCGATCCAATATTATTGCAAAAGCTAAAATTCTAAAACTCTGGTAAGTACGTAGCACTAGGCTAAGAGTCCTTATTTTGCCAATAATAATGATATCGCAGGGAGGATCGGGCTCAGTACAAGGAATCATGTTCTCCAACATTCAAGTTTCTGAAGTCAAAACTCCTATAATGATTGACCAATTTTACTGTGATAAGAGCAAATGCAAGAACGAGACATCGGCTGTGGCAGTATCGGGCATTAACTACGTAAACATTCGAGGAACCTTCACCGTAAAGCCCGTGCATTTTGCATGCAGTGATAGCGTGCCTTGCACTGGAGTCACTCTCACTACCATTGAGCTCGAAGCTGCCCAAGGAAGTGGTTTTTCTGAACCTTTCTGCTGGGAAACATTTGGAGAGCTAAAAACTACAACTGTTCCTCCAATTGACTGTTTGCGGTCAGGCAAGCCATCGAGAAGCAGGGTTCAGTCTAACCCTGATTCTTGCTGAGATTAGCCTGATTATTATTATAAGGACAGACGATGTAATATTATCTTCTCGATCTAGAGATAATGCATCATGTGGTTTCTCATACCGCATTAGACTTTATCTTTTCTTTTTAATATTCTCCCACATCATCAAGAGGGGATAGGCCACTGCAGAGAGATGGGACGTGCAGTGTGGTCCACTCCGCCCAATTACGCAAGCTGCTATGAATTTGTTTCAGCGTAATATGAATGAGAATATATATACTACTAAGTTATTATTGTCCTTGATTACCAATTATTTATTCAATGATTAGATCGAGTGCAAAATCACATAATTAATAACTGAATGACTATGACTGCACGGGTTTTTTATTTTCAAGGAGAAATCTAGTTCCAACACTAATTAAGGAAAAATTATATAATTAAGAGTTGAATGAATATGACTGCATATTAATATGTGTATTAATTTAATGAGATTGATAAATAAATAAATTTTATTAAAAATAATACTAATTAAAATTTTAAATATAAAAAAATTAGTATTAATATATACATAACTTTACTTATACTTAATAATTTTTTTAAAAAAAATTTACGGAGGATTTGACGTTTCTCCTCAGGAAAATGATGCATCGTCTACCGAGATGCATCCCAATAAAACTGATCACGATTTTTTTAATTTTTTATTTAATTATTAAGAAAATATTTTTAAATGAGTTTATGACTCTTTTTTTTAAATATTTAAAGTGATTTAAAACAATGCTTAAAAAAGGCACACGAATAATCAAATATATTTTGCACTCCTCGGTGGGACCCAATATTAGTGGCCCCAGCAGCACCGTTTCCTCCCTCACAAAGTTTTATGGGCAGTGTTAGGGCCAGCGAGACTGCCAACCGATAAGTACATTTTTGTACTTTTCAATTTTGTGTGATTTTTTTAAAATTAATTTAATTAATTTTTTAAAAATTACAAAAAATCAAAACACTTCTTTAACAATTAAGTGAAAAAAAAAAAGACAAAATCGATAGAAATCATTGGGAGAATGTCTAAGTGGGTTAGTGTTTCAGAATTTTATTGATTGTCTCGATCTTCGAAATCAACGAGTGCAAATAAACAGTGACGGCATTGTTTATGCTCGTATATGAAATAGTGTCAGTATTATAATATTTAGAGGATCGATGATTTTTATGGGCTGAACCATAAAATGGAAAATCTCATATAAATGTTAATTTCATACAGCGTCCCTAGTTACAAAGACTTGGTTGTTCTTGATCGTTCATTAACCAACGTGCCACATCATGGTCATGATCGTGGTGGTGAGATGTTCTATTATAGGCCAAAATTGACGCCACAAATAATCATGCTCGGAAATTCAACACAGTAAAGTAAATCAGTTGGGCCATGCTCAAAATTGCTCTCCTGAAAGAGTCAGCAGATTATAAGGTTGGTAGCGAGGTCCCCATGATTTAATTAATTAGAAAATACGAGCAAGAACAAATGATAAAGATATTGAAAGTACAGACTTGGGAAATTCGAAGATGAGGAGCACAGAGCCAGTAATTTCTCATTTGCAGGTCTAGAGCCCATATGGGAAACATTAAGATGTCGTTTGGATGTTGAGTTGAGTTGAGATAGGCTGAGTTGTTTATAAATAGTAATAAGTTGAGGTGATTGAATAAGCTTTATACAGTTTACCTAAGATGAGTTTATATGTATTTATGAAAAAGTTAAAAAATATTGTGAGTCTCAAATATAAAAAGATGTTGAATTAAAAAATTTTGTGTATCCTAAGTGTTGAGTTAATATGAATTTAGTTATTTTAGAATTTGGTGTTTGAATGTTAGATTTAGTTTAAAATTAAACTAAAATCAAGTTACAAATGGGGCCAAAGACAATTGACAGTCGAGCGCGTGAGAGATCACTCATGTACCTAGAACGGGTTCAAGTTCAACCAAAATCTCCATTTGTGCAGTAAGGTCACATCCAAAATAATATTTGACCCAAAACATCGTAACGAACACTTTCGTTTTTACTACTTGTTCCTTTTACTTTATTTTTCATGGTATATTCTCTATCTAAATCCTACAACAGTGTAGGGGTAAGAGACTTGAAATAGAAATTGAATTGTCGAAGAAATAAGAAAATCCTAAAATTTGAAACATACATCTTTGGAGGACTCGGGAACATAGGAGCCCCAAGAAGTCATGAATGTCTATTTATCTATATGCGATGCGAACCGCATCATGCAGGAGATCTTGTTTATCCGTACAAACTGGATGCTGCAACATATACATGCATAACGTCAGTTGTGCATCTGGGCATGGGAGCAGCATCAACGATTCAACTCGCTGGGAATGGATAACACCAGAGCTTGTGTTTCAAATGTCAGTCTCATTCAAAATCAAATATGAAACTATTTGTATAATTACACAACCACTTACTAATAAGCAATACTACTTTTTGAATTTTATCATTTTTATTCACATAAATTAATATGAAATATTGTAAGTTGCTTTATAAGAGCATCCCCATCAGCATCTGCATACCGATACTTTCTCTATAATTTGGAGAAAATTATAGGGTTTTCCCCAATTTTGCTCCTCCATCCCATTCCCTAAAATGGGGTTTGGGTTTCCGGTTTGTACAGTAAATTCTCATATTTGTGCATCGACTGTACATCCCCAAATTTGATTTTCTCTCTCTTGTCCCGCGGTTCTTGCTCTGGACAGTTGGGTGCCCTCGCGATTTCACCTCCTCCCTTACCATCGGATTAGTCCGCAACGATTGTAAGTGATTTTCTTCCCTTTCGGTTTCCTCCATGGCAAGATTCTCATATTTTCTCTTTCATATTTTGAGTTTCGGCATCTGAAAATGGTTGGACTTTGTTTTAATCGGGATCCTCCATGGTTGGCCACCTAGCTTCTGCATTCTCATTTCATATCCCTCACTCGGTTTCCTCCATGGTTGCATGTATTTGGAGATTGATTATTGTGAAAAATATAGATCAAATATGTATGTATTACAGTCTGAAAACCCTAGCTCCTACTTGCTCAAAATCGTTGATAAATCGATTGAGTTTGGATTTGGGTTACTCTGAAATTGTTGCTTCGATTTGGGTTGCTCTGAATTTGTTGTTTCGGTTATGGGTTGCTTTGAATTTGTTGTTTCGATTACCATTGCTATGAGATTACATATGGGGATGGGGATCTGTTGAAGGACCGAAATGGTTGTTGGACTTTGGGGCTGAAATTTTTTGTGCAATAGCAAGGAATTTTTTGGCAACCCATGTTTCTGTAGTTGTATATTTCAGTTCTGGGTTTGGCAAGTTGATAAATCTTCATCTTGTATTGGCAGTTTACTGAGTTTTGTGGTGGAACTGCACTGAGATTTTCTATGATGTATGTTATGACTTGATGCCGTGCAATATTAGCTCCTTTTTTGATATTTGATATCTCATTTAGGTGTACCAAGTAGGGTGAGATTGTGAATTTAATATCTATCTATTGGGGGTTGGATATCTAAACCTTATTTTTGCACTTGGATACACATTACCATTTCTTTTCTTTCAGGACTACTCAGTCCATATGTTTTGGTTGATTGGATATTGTATTAACTGCAGTTGGACCAAGCTTACTATTCTATATATACTTGTAATGGGTTGGTCAGTGCAGACCCATTGTAGTTGTGACAATATGGAGCTTTATTATTTTGAACTTCATTGTAATGGATGGTTGAAATGAGACTTGGTTGTTGATTGTTGGTTTTAAGCTTTTGGTTTTGAATGCCATTTTAATGGATTGGTCTGTGCAGACCCATTGTAGTTGTGACAATATGGAGCTTTATCATTTTGAACTTAGTTGTAATAGATAGTTGAAATGAGACTTGGTTGTTGATTGTTGGTTTTAAAGCTGTTGGTTTTGAATGCCATTTTAATGGGTTGGTCTGTGTAGACCCATTTTAATGTGTTGGTTTTAATGCTATCATCTTCAGAGGATACGTATGTCAACAATTTGTGAAAGAAAGTACGAGCTATTTGATGAAAGAAGTGGGAGATCAGGGGAGACTATTGAAATTCGGTTCTATAGATCAAATAAAAGAAGAGTTTGTGAGAGTGTGAATGTTAGCAATATGCGTATTTATGGAGGAAAAAGTTACCGTTACACATAGGACGAAAAATGTTACCGTTTGAGAGAAGACAAAAAAAGTTACCGTTTGAGAAAAGACAAAAAATGTTACCGTTGGAAAAAAGACAAAAAATGTTACCGTTAAAAAAATGAGTGGAAATTTTATATTCAATACGTGACTAGTTATTATCATTAAAAGAACGGATAAAGAATACTAAATAATAAAATATGGCCATCACGTTAGAAAATGTACTAATTAAATAAAAAAAATTACTATTTTTATAATACGAATTTCGGTTAAAAAAATACTGTATTTGATAGTCAAAACCGTAAAAAAATTTAATAGAAATTGATATTTGAAAAAAAAGATAATAAGACAAAAGAGTTAGTAGTTAAAATTGTAAATGGAAGAGAGAGAAAAAAAGAATAAAAAAAGAATAGACAACTATTATTTAATAGAATAGAGATATGGATGAGAAATGAGATGTGAGAGGTTTTTAGAAGATGAATAAAATTTAGGGAAAAATTTGAGAAAATGTGATTTTAAATTAAATTATAAGGATGAGGATGGGGATATGGATGTGAATGCTTTAAGTAAACCACAGTTACTTGAGATGCAACACATTAGTTGATGTGATTGGGGACAGCAAAATTCAGAATAAAGAACAGCATTTGTTTAATATTATACAACTCCAACTTGGGGCCCCTACCAGATATGTTCTCATAGTTTCCCGCTGCAGGGAGGCTCAGGTTCAGTAGGAATCATGATCTCATACATTAAAGTTTCTGAAGTTGATGATCCAATCATAATCAATCAATTCTACAGTACTAATGCCAACAGCAAAGGCCAGAACAAAACATCAGCTGTGGTAGTGACAGGCATCAACTATATTATAAACATACGGGGAACATATTCAAGCAAACATACCTGTATATTTTGTATGCAGCGACAGCCTGCACTGCACTGGTTTATCTCTCGCTAAAATAGTTCTCACACCCCTCCATGATAACTATGACTTGTGTGAACCTTTCTGTTCGAAAGTATATGGACTGGTAAGAACTAGAACTGTACCTCACATTTATGCTGTAATGACAAGCAGTAAGATTGTTCAGGTTTGACCTTGTTCTCCTTGGGTTTTTGTTTCCTAGGAATAAAAATGTTTTACATTTCAAAGTGCAGAACATTGCTATTTTCTTGATTCTGGTTTCTAGACTCTTCAGTGCAATTTTTCCATTTGTTAAACACTGCTCAGGTGCATCTTATAAGCTGGATTTGGAAAGATATTTTCCATATGATATTATCTAAGGAGTGCATGAACATTGAAAAGGGAGAAAGTAAACACATCAACATCTATTTTACCTTTTTTTTTTCCTCCTCTTTTCTTTCTTTCCTTTTGACTAAAATCTTGAACGTAAATTTCTTAAAGCCTCTGAGGTGAAAAAGGATTTCTAGGAAAAAAAACTCAACTTTATTAACTCCAAAGATGACTTACAGTGACAACTAAAAATGCTTATTATCAAATAAGCCAATAGAAATTGAAATACTGAAGTTGATCCACATGCTGAAGTTCTAAACTATGTACATCGAATCAGCCATTTCTTCCTTCTATGGTTTCATGTATTTGATATTTGCCTCTACTCAGCAAGTTCCTGTGTATAATTCATCCAGCATCATGACTAATACACAGCTATCCTAAATGGCAAACAAGCAAAATAACAATAAAATGAATTAAAACAGAAGAAAAAAAACCAAATTCTCAGTTTTCCATTGTAACTACGGAAGCCTGATGTGTCTAAGGAACCCAGCATGTTCAAGATTTTCCAAAACCTGCAGCAACCTTCTTCCTTTTGTAGGTTTCAATTCTTTCAGGGCTTGCCAATCCTGTCCTACCCTCATACTTCTTTTCTAGTGCCTGTCATTGCCACATGAACAAATTAACATAAGAAATCAAATTTCATTAAAGTGTAAAGACACAACCCAAGTACATATGAAGTATACAAGATAGACACCTATGTGGGACACCATTCTGTTACGACTCATGTCACTAATTCACTTTTTTTTTTTTTTTTGGTAACTCATGTTACTTCTTCACTATTAACAATCAGAAATGAGCATGCCGCTCAAAAAATAAAAAAGCCTTCTGGTTTTTTCCTTATAAAATTAATCACCATAAAGAATGGCTGATAATGTCCAGGGTGCTTGAGATCCATAAATATATTGTTTTTGTCTAAACAGAAGGATGGTATCTGAGATTGAGATGAAAAATTTACAACTAGCAGTAGCCATTGCTCATTGTTTGTTCGCTTTTATCAATAAATAGACTTCCCAATGAAAACAAAAGTTCCAGGTATCATCATGTTCTACAATTTTTAGGGGAGCATGCTTTCTCACCTGTAACTCTGCCCGAATACTCTCGAGAACTTCATCAGTCATTCTATCAAAGAACAGAACACCCTACAAAGTCAACAGTTATCTTAGAAGAATGGCTTACAAGTGAACAAAAAAACTGAGGACCGAAAAAACCAAACAGTATTCAAATGCATTAACATAAACGAATGATCCAATGGAAGCTTCAGCCGAACATGTTTCGCTGTAAGCAGCACACAGTATTGCTCCATCAAGAATGGGGATACAAGGAAATGTGTTTGTATATGCATAAACCTAGATAAAACTGTTTTTCCGCATGGACATCTGCTCTTTTACATTGCATTACCTTGAATTTTTTAGAGCCTTAACCTAAGCATCTGCTTCAAGATCAGGTGAACCATAATATTCCTTCTCTTGTCATAATCACGGTGACAGATCAAAGCCTAAAAAGTATGAAGTTTTTTTGGCAAAAACATTGGAATTACAATTTCAGAAATGAGACCGAATCAATAGTTCCATGCCCTCTTCTTGTTTATTCATATTACTCAAAAAGGGGAAGAATATTCCCACTTCCACGCATTATTTCTCTCTCTCTCTCTCTCTCTCTCTCATTAATTTTCACTTTATCACATTCTAACTTCTAATTGAATAAATTCAAACATAGGCAAATCCAATTCTTTTAAGTTCTGGGGTAGGTCGTGAATGGAAAATTATAAAACCAACTTACTCTAGATACCCCAACAATCCACATTCCATGTTGATGGTTAATTATCAAGACCATAAAGTTTTAGTTTCTTCGATGGTTAATTATGTCAAACTAAAAAGGACAGGGTTTTTTTTTTGTATTACAAGAGATACTAAATTTGAATTAGAATGAATGATGGACCTGCAAATGGTCATACTCGTGCTGGAAAACCCGTGCAGGAAGACCTGACAAGTTGACCGAAAACCTTGCACCTTTACTGTCCTGCGCATCAATCTTTACAGATTCTGGTCTCTGCACGTACAAACATGATGCAAATTGTAACATCGGAAACAAACAAGCCTTAGAAGACCAAATACAGAATTAGATAACAATACTTGTAATAAATATTAATAAGATGCATATATTTTTCTTTTTATACCTTTTTTAGCAGTGTAAAAAACTTGTACAAGGAGCCTTAATGCAATATTATCTTTTGATTCAAGCTCACAACAAGATCAAGAGTTACTGATGACCTCAAGAAAATAAAACAGAAACTTTAAGCAGGCATCAAGAGGAAACATAAACAATATCAGAAGGTCCAGCTTAGCATTAATGGAGGAAAGCCCAATGATATTTATATATTTTACACAGTCAGCAACAAAGTTAAGATTAATGGGAAGATCATGAATGCATCGTCAATGAATCGGGAACAAAGTATCGATGTGCGCTAAAGAAAATTGCAAGCTCAAGGCAGCCATGTCCTAAAGACTATTTGGAATACAAAAGAAACCAAGGAGGAGATCATGTAAGGAACAACTAGCTTATTCGAATACCTCGACATCAGCATAAATCCCTGGGAAGGATAGGCAACCTTCATTAAAAAGCACCACTTTCTTTGAATATTTATTTACTCTCGGATTTACAAGAACAATTTCCTCCCCCTCACCACGTTCCCCGACAGGATTAAACACCATGAGTTGAACATTAATTCCTACTTGGGGTGCTGAGAGCCCAATACCATCAGTTCTGCAGAAAAGGAAGCCAACAATTATTGTTCACACTCCTGTAAATAGCAAGGATTTTCAATAAGCATCTAAATCTAAAACATCTAATCATAGAAGCATTCAATTTGAAAACGGGAAACAATAATTAAATGAGTTTAGAGAAACTCATAACCTGCACGGCAAGACCAGCATAAATCTCGTTCTCTCCGTCTGGTTTGGTTACACAAACCAAACCATCTCATCTCATATATATATATATTTTTATTTATCATCTCATATAATTATTACAAATTTGCCAAACTCTCACACAATATAATAAACAATTCAAAATATTCAAATTCTTCAACAAAAATAACGTTAAAAAATTATATTCTAAGAATATTTTATTCAACTTTCAACTTTTATCTCAATCTCATCTCATCTCATCTCATCTGTGCAACTAAACGAGGCCTGGTCTCTCTCTCTCTCTCTCTCTCTCACACACACACACATCTATAATCAAAACTCCCAAATAAGGGTTATATTCAAAGCTCTGAGTTAAAATATTATTCTGTAACTCATTTTCTTACTATAGAAAATGTTCGTAACACATATCTATAATCAAAACTCCCAAAGAAGAGTTAAATTCAAAAGCTTAAGGAGCTGTATTTGGACCAATAATATCATAACAACTCACTCCTATCATCATTAGTCCAGGTTGGATTCCATCTCACGCTAAACCTCCAAACAGTACAAATAACTAAATAACACGTAATGAGAGTAAAGGGGTGAGGAAGACTTACTTGTACATTACGTCGAACATTTCGTCGGTGAGCTTCTTCAAATTATCATCGAAAGAGTCGATTCGCTTGTTCTTCGCTCTCAGTACAGGGTCTGGATATTCCACTATTTTGAGCGGCGCTTCAAAGCGAAGATTATCGCCTAAAAACAAAAAACACGAGTATCGCAAAATTAGAGCTCTCAGTTTTTTCGCTCAAAATATCGAGCCAAGTTCAAAACTCAAGTGATTAAAAAGGTACGCGAAGGTTGAGAGAAGCGCTGAAGCGTGTGCTTACAAGAAGCTACGTCGTCGTCTTTCATTGCAGAGCCTCGCTTGGCTCGCGCGTGGACCGGACCTAGTGGAGGCAAGGAGGATCCGTTCAAATAGGAAAAGAGTCGACCGGATGGAGAGGACCGGTGGAAGATGGCGGGAAGGATGGATGGGGGACGGAGAGCGTAAGATAAAGAAAATGTGTGGAGCCACGTCGCACTGGCCATGGCCAGAAACAGCGGGGTTGAGCCTATTGGAACGTCGAATTTGTGACTTGTGAGGTTGCGCGTGCGCCGAAGAGGCCCAATTTTATGAGCAAGAAAACCTTAGGACCGGTCCATCTTATTTTTGCAAATCGATTTAAATGAGATGATTTTCCACTGTTATATAATAGAATTGGAATAATTAAATCTGTTAAACTTTTTTGTATCTCATTTTATAATTAACTAATATAATCATACACTTCATTAAAAATAAATTTTAATTAATAAAATTACTCTTCATTTTATATAATGTTATAAAAAAATTATATTCAACAACTTATATCACACATCTATTTTTATTTTTTATTTTTTTCCCTTTACAAGTATGTAGCACTCTCGAAGCTTAATATGCTAAATAAAATTGTTTTAAAACTGTTTATAATCTTAAATATAACACACAATTTATTATGTTCATAAAAAAATTTAAAATATCATAATTTTTTTAATATATAAGATAATGTCATAGTTTTTCCAACTAATAATATGTTTAAAAATTTTATGTGCAGTCATTTTTATTTTACGTACTCTTTTGTACACTCTAGTGATATGATTGGTTGTGTATTAAAAAAAATTAATCTAACCAATCATATCAGTAGAGTGTATAAAAAATACGCAAAAATGACTATATATAATATTACTCGATCATTGGTGTGCAGTAAAAATGCTTGTGAATAAATTTATTCAAAACCAGAAATAAATTAAGATATTATCATATGATGTCAGATGTGGCAGGCTTTCAACGAAAAATAAAGTTATATATATTTTTCTAAATATTAATTAAGAATAGTGCTACTGTATCATTTAAGTTTGTTCACTTATTGTGTTTTTAATGTAAATTTTTTACTTTTATTTCAGATATTTTTAAAAAATATTTAAAAATAAAAAAGTCAATATACTGATAATTATTTTCTTAATTATTAAAAAAAATAAAAAAAAATACATAACCATAAGGGACAAACTCAAGAATCATCATTTTCCTTCTTAAAAAAAAAATAATCATTTTCCATTAATGAATGCCATCTAGAATGTGTGTAGTAAAAAAAAAAAGGGAATGTTTGTGGTCACTGTAGTGGGTTACCAGAGATGACATTCATATCATAATTTATTGAATTTTCCCCACAAATCCCACGCGACTCAACAAACGACGCCGTCCACGTTTCACAGTTTACCATGGTAATTCACCTAGTACTTAAATAGCGAAGAGAGAGAATCCATTGTCTCTCAAAAAATCGCGGCTCGCCACTCGTCTCTGCTCCGCTCATCCCTTCACATCCTTCGTCGAAAGGTCTCTCTCTCTCTCTCTCTCTCTCTCTCTCTCTAATACCATATTTTCCGCTCTACATCTGTTGCAGATCTTTGCTTGTCTTGACCGGCAGATCTCTCGATTTGAGTCCATTGATTCTATGTAAAAGATTCGCAACGGTTTATCCATTATTTTCATTTGACGATCTGTTGGCGAGATCTTGTTTACTTGTTTCTTAGACTTTCCTTTCAATTTGGGGTTCATTACTTCATTTCCATGATTTGGGATTCTGGCCGTGAATTTTAAAATTCGATGGAGCTATTTGAATTTTTAAGAATTCGTGATCAGGAACTCGCTTTACCGTACTTTGCTTCAGCACGTTGTTTAATCGGTCTATTTATTCGATCCGAAATTATTTGGGCTTCATATATGTTTTCCTCCTGATAATTATGCCTCTTTATTATGGATTTATATGGTTTGCTGCCTAAGGTTTACTTATTTTGTCACTTAGATTTATTGTGCCTTTAAATGCTTTGTAAATCTTTTTTTGTTTTTTCAACTTTGATGATTTCTTTCATTTTTTTTATCTTATAAATAAATCAGAGCCGACTGATCGATAGGCAGCAAGGACTACGGCTAGAAGTAAGAATGGGGCTTACATTCTCGAAGTTGTTCAGCAAGCTTTTTGCCAAGAAAGAAATGCGTATTTTGATGGTAGGTCTTGATGCGGCCGGTAAGACCACCATCTTGTACAAGCTCAAGCTCGGTGAAATTGTCACCACGATCCCTACTATCGGTGAGTCCCCCCGTCTTTGGTACTAACTACATTCTGGTTCATACTTCGAACTTGTTGGGTTTTATTTACTCTGCCTGATTACTTTATTCACGTCATCTTGAATGTCTTACTGACTAAAGAAGATTTAAAAAAAAAAGTAAAATGGAAAAAAGTTCGCCTTATTTCGTTTTTCAAATATCGTTGTTTGCTTGCAAGGTTTTTGTGATCTCGTCCTTATCATGTATAGGTAAAATAATTGACCTCAAGGATTATGTATAAAATATTGTGTCAGATAGAAGGAATACTGCTTGTTTGACGATGCACGGGACTAGTTCTATCATCGAGTTTACTGAAGCTTTTGAAGAATATCTTGATCATATATATTTCTCATGGATACATTGAGCACAATCTGATTTTATTTGATGGGTTGTGACTTAGAATCTGTTTATGTGTTTTTGTTCTGATGAGTTAGTCACTTGGTAATCTTATTTTGGTTGATTGGTTGTTCTTTGTTTAGCTTGATGAATTAGCTCTTATCTCTATTCCGATCCAAGCGAAGATCCATGCATTTCAGTCTTGACTCTTGTTAATTGAAGTGGTATTAGTTACTAATGAATAATGGAGTGAGTTGTATCTGCAGGGTTTAACGTGGAGACGGTGGAGTATAAAAACATCAGCTTCACTGTTTGGGATGTTGGTGGTCAGGACAAGGTACGACCCTACTAAGTCAAGTGCGTGTGGAAAAGGCACCCATGTGCCTGTCTGTGTGTTTGGTTATTAAACTGTATGCATATCTTTGATATTTTGAGTTGTATTTATGTTTTCGATTATTTTTCTATTAATAATGCAGGACAAGTTCTGAATGTATCTGCTTGATAACCAAAAAAAAGGTTGATTATTGTCTGAAATTTGGTAGTTATTCAGGCATTTTACAATGTGTGAACTATGGAACATAATAAGCCACATGAATTGAGACATTGGGGTGCATACAGTTTGAATTTTACAACATGAGCTTTAGCACCTGTATGCGATGGTGTCATTAAACAAAGGAGCAACATCGCAAATGTGTCCTTTGATGTTGCATAAACGGGTCATGAGTCATGTCAGCAGGTTTTCCACACAATACGTTAGAGGGGGAGTGTTGTTATAGCAGTGCATCTTAATTTTGTAGGGAAATTATTTAGTTGGATATGTTGCACAACTCTCTGAAGATATTTATTTTTCCGTAATGAAATGGTTGATTAACTGATATAATTTCTTAAAACAGATCCGTCCACTGTGGAGGCACTACTTCCAAAACACTCAGGGTCTAATTTTTGTGGTTGATAGTAATGACAGGGATCGAGTTGTTGAGGCTAGGGATGAATTGCACAGGATGTTAAACGAGGTATATGCCACTTTTCCTGTCTGTGTCTTGTTCCTGCATGTTGTGCTATGGTATTTGGATTTCTTTTCATTCTCACAGCATCTAAATTAGATTTATATAGCTGAGGTTGCATGCCTTTTTAATCTGTATTGATTTTTTTATTGTATTTTTTACACATTTGTGAAATTTGAATTATGTTTTCTTGCATTTTAATAGTTATTTAACTGGATTCCACTTTTTATACTTTCGTATGCAACATATTTTGTGATTGGAGAACTATCAATGTTCCATCTTTTATATACCAATTTTCTTTTACATGAATCTGTTAAGTTTTTTGAAGGCTAACTTATGTTGTTCTCTTAGTTCTATACATGCTTTGTTGAAGTCACAAAATTTTTATGCAGTCACCAGAATAATCTTAATTAGGACTCTCACTAAGTTCTGTGGTAATAGTGGGAGACTTGTAAGTTAAATATGGGGTTTGTGATTGCTTTAATTGCTTGTATTTGCAAGTCAACTAGGTCTGTGGCAGCTGTTTGATGAAGACCTATCTATTGATTCTTGCATCAGTAGGATAGGATCAGTGTTTATCTGTCTATCCTGTTACTGGCTCCTATTGGTTGCTTGGCCAAATATCGGGTTTATGCTATACAGTTTATTTAAGCTTGCAATTCTGATAAAGCTACATCTATTTTCTGTTTGATATGGGCAGCAAATTTTATAATACAAAATCTTTTTTTCTTGGTTTCAGGATGAACTGAGGGAGGCTGTTCTTCTTGTATTTGCCAACAAACAAGATCTTCCAAATGCGATGAATGCTGCAGAGATAACTGACAAGCTTGGCCTCCATTCTCTCCGCCAACGCCACTGGTACTATTTGTCCCCTCATTTCTGCCACCCCCCCCCCCCCCCCNCCCCCAAAAACAAAAAAAAAAACCATGTTGCATTAGGGACCATCATGTCATTTTTCTTTTCTTCTGAAATTTCAATTGAGCTACTCGTAAAAAAATGAATGAAGCTAAAGGAGCAAAAAACTCCTTGATTTCAGCATTCCTCTTTAAACTCTTTTAAGGCAAACTAAGAACAAGAAAACATGTTTTTGTTGAATTCGTATCAACGCTCAGGGAAAAAAAGGAAAAAAAGAAGAAGAAGAGAAAAAGATCAACTCTTGCTGATGCAGTATGTTGGTTCATTTCAGGTACATCCAGAGCACGTGTGCCACTTCTGGTGAGGGCCTGTACGAGGGGTTGGAATGGCTTTCCAACAACATTGCTAGCAAGGCAAGTACATGAACAAAGCTTAAAAGCTAAGACTAAATTATACATAGGACAGACGGAGACCATACCATAAAATTATAAAAGGTCTAAGCTGCCATCTGATTTGGCAAAGACAATGTGAATTTTAACTTTGAAAGATCATTCTGAAAGCCCGGTCATCGAATCACTTCATTGTAGGGGTTCCACATTTGCTATATCTGCACTATTCCTTTCATTATATTTTAGTTACAATCCTATTCCCCTTCTTTTCAGGCATGAGACATCAAAGAAATCTGGTTTCTGGCGATCTGGGAGTATGAATGCACTTTCCCGGTGGCTATTGTAATAGCTGACTGTTTGTCTAGGCCTTTTATATATATGGTTTTGTGTGGTTGCTACTTTAGCTAAATACTTTTAGCTTCTAAACCAATCTTTTATGTTGTTTCCATCTTTTTGGGTCATGACCGCACTTAATGATGATGCTTGTTTGCCTTATTATTGACGGTTGGAATTTTACATTGGATGAAAGAATGGAGGCAATGTCACTGTCATGGCCATATTTTAGTTTCAGAAAAGCTGAAAAAAAAAAAAGGGATCCCGCTGAGTGGCTTGCAGAAGGTGATCCCTGTACTATTCCTAAGATCATCTTTGAATCTTCGAGACTGGGTGTAACTTCCCTCGTGCCCAGGCTTGTCACTTTTTTTTAATGGATATAAACTTCATTTCATTCAATAAATTGAAGTTATAATTGTAATTTATCAATACAGAAAAATTTAGACTATAAGCTTAGGCTTGCCATTTAAGTGAACTTACAGCAGTCGAAAACAATTATTTCTCCATTGTTCTAACTTACCCCCCAGACTCAAAATAAAGAATAAAGCTAGTGTGCCGCCCGAAAGTGACCGCTCAAGTGTATCGCTCGGTAAAATTTTTTTTTTTTTTTTTTATTAATGATTAAGAAAGTGATTTTAAGTGTATTGGTGTATTTTTTTTTTTACTTTATGATTAAGAAATTGATTAAAAAAATGTAAAATAAAAAAAAAAAAAAAAATTTAACGCTGGGCGGTACAATGCAGGCGGCATAGTAGCCGCACTCCAAAATAAAATCAAAATGTACGGTGAACTCTTGATTCGTTATCGTATTTTTGGGTCAGAGATCGGGGAGTAATTGTAATTTCTGGTGCAGTTATGGTTGTGTTTGTAAATCAACTTGAGGTTACGAATTACGGTTCAAACTGACGAGCGAAATTTCATGTGATTAGACATGATGTGGGTAAAATGCAAGTATGCGTCCGAATTAATAAAGATGTCCTTTTCGCCATACGTGGTGTTGAATGATCATTTTCTCGCAGAATGTAGCATGCAGTACTGGCAACTGCCTAGCCCTCGTACAAGTGGATCCAAATTGAGGTTGCATATTAGCCGTGTGCTCACATGCCAACATTGCTTAATATCGCGATAATGCTACAGCCACTAATCCCCGGCTACAAGAAGTACTAGTTTCTTACCCATTTTCTCCAATTCAGAAAGATAGCAAAGATGTTTCTCACTAAGGCAAGGCCTCTCGCTCTATACATGTATTTGGACCTAATGGCTCCATCATACACAGACACACACACACCATATATAGGAAAGAGCTGCATGGGGCGGCCGGCAGTACTTTTCGAATATAAGCTGAGAAGAGAATGAGATGGTACTTTATATTCGGTAAGTAACCCCCCCAACAAATTTGTAACAATAGAGCAATAGATAATCAAAAGCCAAAATGAAAAGGAATTGGGAAAAAGGATGATCGATATTCATTCAACTTTTGCACAGGTGTTAATATGGGAAAGCTTTTCGGGACTAACGTGATCACGGTGATCGATGACAGATCATACTTACACTAAAAGGAGAATAAAAAACCATATATATATATATATATATATAACTCATGAGGAACGCCCTACAGTGCTAAGTAGAAAAATTATTTTATTTATAATTTTTTCTCAAAAGTTGTGCGATATAGGCTTCTTATCAGTAGAATTTTTCATATGTATAAATTTAATTAATTAATTTGTCATTTGGCAAGCCAGCCAGCAAGCTCGGACCCTTGTTAATTAGTCTCTCCTTTTTTTAGCAAGAGTTATAAGGCGGCCGGGCAGATTATTCCTAGCCAATTGAATATTGAATAGGGATCTATTTATATATAATTTTATTAATTCGTCCTTTCTTGTCTTTCCCAGCTAATTGTGTGGACTAGATCGAACCCTTTAGACCTAACTCTATCCTCTCCATCTCTCAAAAAAGAATAAAGCCCCTGTGCCGCCTGGGTTGACCGGCCAGGTTGACCGCAGGGTAAAAAAAAAAGTTTTTTTATTTTTTTATTTAATAATTAAGAAAGTAATTTTAAGTATATTGGTGTATTTTTTTTTTCTTAGTGATTACGAAAATGATTAAAAAAAATGTGAAATGAAAAATAAAAAATATATATATATATATACCGCCCAGCAGTAAGGGTCAGGCGGTAGAGTAGCCTGACCCCTCAAAAAATTATCATCTACTAGTACTGTTGGGTCGTTGAATAACAGTAGTAATTAGTACGTACTCATGATCTATATAGGACCGAGATCAGTCATTTATACGTAATTAACTCTTGGACCACAATTTTTACTATTTTAGAAACTCCAAAAAACAATGATTTTTCGTTTTTTTGCTTTGAAATAGCTTTCAAGCTCGTGAAAATTATAGGCAGCTCACGTACTTGTTCACTTGCACACAGAGTATACATGAAGAATTGACCCCATCGATCAAAACCCAATAATATGTACAATACGTACGGCCCCGTCCCTATTCATTTCTTGTCTCGGAATGGAACTATTCATATATTTTATATATATATATATATATATATATATGTTCATTTCCTCCTGCCGGGCTATTGCACATCAATTTTCGACTCACTACTCACAAGTAGCAGCACTCCCCCTACGTACATGATTTTACAATAAATACATCCGACCATTTCTTTGTCGGCGGTACTGCATACCTCCTACGCCCGCGGTTTACGGCTCGTTTTTATGGTGGAATGGTGCGACGGTACGTAAAACTATTTTTCACATGCATCAAAACATCGATATGAGTTATCAGTACTTTTTCACAGTTAAACATCGATATGAGTTATCAGTACTTTTTCACAGTTTTTGTGGTATGTATCATTAATCATTCCTTTTATCATTCTTACATACTAAATATTATATTTATTTTATTTTATTTTATTTTTTATTTTTTCTATAATAAATACGTAATATATAAAAAATAAATAAAACAACTCAATTAATTTAATAAGTATAAAATAAAAATAATAAAAAATAATTTTAAAATATAAAAAATGTGGTGAAGGATGATGAGTATTATCACTTTTATTTAAGTACGTACTGATATATATGAAAAATTCTATTTATCATCACCACATTTCATACACCACATTTTTTTTTTCATTTTTTCAATAATAAATATGTAGTGTATGAATGATAAATAGAACAATTCAATTAGTTTAACAACAATAAAATATAATAAAAAATAATATTAAAATATGTAAAATGTATGGTGTATGATGATATGTAGCATTCCTCGATATATATATATATATTATGTGTGTGTTTTTAACAGAAGATAAGTCTTTCTTTCAACATTAATATGCTAGTTATGGAGTTAATGGCTTTTGGTTCAAGTGACACCCACATCCACCATCCATGCATGCATGTTGCCTAGCTAAGAGCATCACAATTGCAATCATTTGCACTCATTTGGCTATGTATATATGCACATCTAACTTTAGATTCATATATATATATATATATGTTGCATGGTGCATGAATCATCTTCCATACTTCCTCTTCGATAAGTGTGGAGGATGACAAATGGATGGTAGCATAATTTTTTCGAATGCAAGAGTTACTGTTTAGGAGGCCAGAAGAATCTGATGTGATGGCCCAAGGTAGCCAGGATATATATATACACATATAAATATATATTATATCTGATATTGTACGTACACAAGTTGCTCCAATAAATGAATTTTGTTTTCTTCTTTAGGGGCTTTCTTTTTCATCATGAAGAATACAATATATAGCGAGTAGTAGATCAACATCGGTCTTACCATGCACGTGATTTTGTGATTCTCATTATATCCATTTCATTTTTTCATATACATTAATATATAATATATATGCTTACGCGCGATCGAGTGCATTTTTTCCTAATTTATTTATATAGACACAGAGATATATAGATTAAATATTATTAGCTAGGAAATATAAATAATAGACTAATTAATTACCTAGCTATATATAGCTAGCTAGCTAGCTAGCTAGGAAATTAATAAGATGTAGTCATGCATGTGCCGGGTTTGATCACTCAGTACGCATATATACATATGCATGCATTTACATATATGTAACTGCAATTCATTATCATATATTAGGTTAAAATTAAGCTCTCCTCTAAATAACTGATTAATGGCTGAATTACCGATAAAAATCCTCTCGTACGTACGCCTCCTCTATAAAAACCTGGCAAGCTACGTACCTGGTCCATTATATCATCTGATTAGTAGTTATCTAGCTTTCTACTCAAATCTCTCTATCTTTCTCTCTTTATCTCTTCTCTGATCTCTGATCCACAAAAATGGATAAGAAACCATGCAACTCATCCCAAGATGCTGATGATCAAGTGAGAAAAGGGCCATGGACCATGGAAGAAGACATGATTCTGATCAATTATATTGCAAATCATGGTGAAGGCGTATGGAACACCCTAGCCAAATCTGCCGGTAATTAAACCGCTAGATAATTCACTATCTATATACAAATATATATCTTTGGGAATTTGAAATTACTTTCGTTTTAGCAGCAGTATTAACCTAGCTAGCTAGTCATGATCAGTACAATGGAGTATGAGTTTGATTAATTTAGCATTAATTATCCTGCATGATGATCATCTAGGTCTCAAACGTACCGGAAAGAGTTGCCGGCTCCGATGGCTAAACTATCTTCGACCTGACGTTCGAAGAGGTAATATTACACCCGAAGAAGAGCTCTTGATTGTGGAACTGCACGCTAAGTGGGGAAACAGGTGCGCTCTGTTGCAAATAATCATAAGTATATATATGTATTTGGTGATCTGTTATATATATATATATATATATATATGTTAAATTTTACGACAGTAAGCCTCCAACCCTAGCTAGCTAGCTTTCTTTATTATTTCTAAACTACAAAGGTCAAAGCTGGAGAACTTCGAACTTCGATCGATTTCTTCTACAGTACTTGTTTTGACTAATCATACATGAACTCGGGAGCCAAGATAGAGAGGCCAGGTACTGTCCATCAGATCAGAGAGATTTTTGCAGTGCCTATGCAAGATCTTTCCCTGAATTTCCTATATGCCAATCATCTGGTTTTCTTGAATTTAGTATCTTAATAATTATATACTATTTATTACCAAGCCAAATAAGCTTACGATTTCCATCATCCGTAAGGAAGGACCATCGAGAGGTTTTTTCTTTAATTAGTTTATGCTTTTCCCTTTTGCAATTTTCACTTTAGGTGTTATATGCAAGTATGCAGTTATATATAATTAAGAGATTCCCTAAATTAGATCTATCAGTACCTTTTGTTTTCTTCACTTTTGGAGTCTTTTTTCTTAATTAATTTTCCGGCCAATCTTTTTTTTTAAACCCTATATCTACATCTGAGATGACATTTTTTTCAAGAAAAATTATATTATTAAATCGGTGTGTAGATCATACTTAGTAAAATATTTATATTACATAATTTGATTTGGAAGATAAATTTTAAAATTTGAATCTTACAAATCAAATTTTATCATTTAAATCACGTGGATGATATATTTTACAAATTGACTTGAAAAAAGAATAATATTAATCAAGCATGCAATTGAAAATTAGTACTATATATATCACTACATGATCCTCACTCCATTCCAAAAGTTTACAACTCCTTGAAAAAAATAACAGACAAAACCAAATCATGTGTACACCCTAAAAAGCTAATAAATGATTAAATTAGTTATCTAAAATTATAATACTAAAAGGTAATCAAAGATCTGGAAATACTTACAATATTACAGGTGTGAATCAGTAATTATAGGATCATGTTGAGAACCCGGGCCAAATAGATTGATCAGCAATATAATTTGTTTCCTCTTTAAGCCGAACCCATATCAATTGGTCACATGTTACGTACCCACGGTCGCTTTCAGAAGAAAAAGAAATTCTCTGAGGTAAACAGCCATGACATAATCTTTTCCATTCTCCATGACTACGTATAATGGCATGGCCCCAGTGATTCAAGCCGAAAGGATGTCTTCGACGCTCTCATAGGCCAGCAGATGGGTAAAGAGATCTAGAAGAGAACTGGCTCTTCTATAATTACCACATGCAGCCATGCTTCTCGATAAAGTGCTAGAGATCCGGCTCAAAGAAAAAGATACATATATATAGATATATTCCCTAGAACTGTTTTACTTGTTTTATGATATTTCACCAAAATCTTTTCATTTCTTCAAATTTTCCTGGCCCAACCATGCACATCATGCACACCAGAAAATGACGAAAAAAATACATTTTTTTTTTCTTTCTAAACTCATGCTTTGGAGAAAATGAAGATCGCTACGTACCTTAAAGAAATATTCTAGCTTTTAATGTCCTATATCCTTAATGTCTGTATACTGGACAGATGATCAGGTGGTCATGCATAATCTAGATCATAAGCATGAACAGTTTCATAACTAAATACTAAAACTTCAAAAGAAAAACGGGGAGAAAAAATAAAAGGGAAGAAGAAGATCATCATGAAGAGGAGAAGAAGAAGAACAAGAGAAAGAACGTAGTTAAATTTCTCTATCGTGCACGAGCCATTCAGAAACTTGGTTCATGAGTGGTGAGCCCTAGCTAGCTGCAAAGCAACAGCTCCATCAGATAGAGCTGGAAATTAATTCTAGTTTTCCTTATATAAAGTCTAACACATGCACGGAGGAATTAGGTTTTGAACCGTACATATATGGATCGGATGGGAACATATGGTTTGGAATAAGTCTCTTTAATAAATCAGTAGGTTGCATTGCTATCTATAACATTTGTTTCTAGAATCAACAAGAGGATCATTTTTGTTTGCTCGATATTATATATATTCGTACATGTTTATTTATGGAGTTATAATTTTTATGTCCCGCATTATCACCAAAATCAAGTGGCGATCTGATGAATCTTGGATCACATTAATTAAATAGCTATACATATTATATAATATAGCCAACAACTTTGTAGATCTCATGATCATCAAGTACCATACTTTCGGCAGCTTAATTTCTAGCTAGTACATGATGCTTTCGCTAATTCAAGATTTTAAGATGTTTTAGTCGAATCATATATATATATATATTATATGCTTGCTAGCTGCATGTTTTTCTGCACTGAAATCCTGACGGATTAATCTCATGATTAGATAATTAATTAAGATAATGATATTGCTACAAACTTATATTATATATGTCCCTAAGTTATAGCTGTACTTGATCTTTTGCGAGTTACTTGCTAAAGCAGGTGGTCAAAAATTGCAAAGCATCTTCCTGGAAGAACTGACAATGAAATAAAGAATTACTGGAGGACCAGAATCCAAAAGCATATCAAGCAAGCAGAGAATTTATATGGGCAGAGTAGTTCTTCTGTAGTCATTGACCAAACTGGAAGCTCAATTAGCCAAGTGTCTGCAGTAGGCCTCATGGACGTTGACCCGCTGGAAACGTACTCTCCGCCATCATTCCAAACAAATATGGATCAGCCTATTCCAGCAGTACCTCATTTACCTGCTCCTGAATCCATTAATGACAACTATTGGAGCATGGAGGACATCTGGTCCATGCAACTATTTGGTGGGGATTAAACAGTACCACATGAAGTATAACAAATTTATTATATATTGTGACCCAAATTCTTATTTGAACTTCGATCGATCGGTATTTTACGTACGTACGTATATGCAAATATCTATATATATATATATATATATATATTATGGTTTGTAATATATATAGGATCCTATACTTTTTCTCTCTTATTACATGAGTATCTTGCTCTGATCTTAATCTCTTTATAAACATAGAAGAAGGATCACAGTCGATCGACCAATGACTATGACTTCTTTTTCTGTTTACTTTTTGAGGTAACAAAGACAAAGAGTACTTGATTTCCAAATCTTAGTAGACATCGATGCGATGTCCCTTTCGCAATCTTCTCTCCATAAGGCCGTACCCTAGAAAGTCATATATACCTAACCATAATATTATAATATTATGTGTAATTACGTACCTGCACCTTGCATTAGTCTATCGGTTGATTATCAACGGCCCCTTGTATTTACATAACCAATCAATATTTTTCTGGCCTAGCTAGCTAGCTAGTACTATAAGATCACCGTATGTAATTGCTTATAAAGTTCAGGATCGATCAGACACACATGAGATCGATCGACATGCATAAACACTTGACAATTAACTATATATCTAGCTAGCTGATTTGGGTTTGAATGGGAACTAGATATATAATATATGACATGACTTTCACTGTTTAATTAATATTTGGCAATTAACATTAAAGTACTCCAAAATCTTGATGAAGTATATATAAATTCATGGTGGAGTACTGGCTAGTGGAGTACGTGGTATAATATCGATCGATCTTAGTGCTTCAGACAACGTATCAAAATAGAAGTGATTTTTCATGCAAGTAGTAGGATATATGATCATGAGCAGTGAGCTTGGCACGTAAGTAGACACGAACACATGCAAGTAGTGATTTTTCCGCTAACTTAAGCCATAGGGAATTTGACACGTAAGAAAGCTAGAAAACTATGCTTGTACGTATGTCATATTCCGTCTATGCTTTCCATGAATATCCATTTTTGTGCATAGCCATCCATATGCGACGTATATATATGCAAAATATATGAAGGCCTAACACTAATCTAATTCTAGCTAGCGAAAGCAGCGATCGAGCAAGTAGTGCTAGTACTGATCGATCTCGATCCCGTGCTCACTCATATCTATGTAATTCGCACATCGATCGATCCTGCAGCATGAGGTACTCCTCCAATTACATGCATGCAGACCATCTTAATTACTAAATCCCATGACCATAACGCTAGCCTAGCTAGGGCGCCCCTTCATACATGCATGCTGCATGCGTTAATATTAGATTACTACTAGTTAGCTTGCTTTTACCTCGTGTATACGTACCGACAGCCTCAAGTACTTTTGTTCCGAATTAATTACCTTACTCTCGAAGTTTGAAACAAATACTAAAGGGTTTGCGATCGAGCTAGCTAGGATCCTCAAGCTGATCCATTAGTACCCCCGGATTCTGTTGTACCGCTTTTGTATGGGAAAAAGTACACGATGATGACAAAATTTCAAGGCTTTCATTAATGTCATATGTTTTCCGCCACATGCAAGTTTCGCGAAAAAAAAAAGTCATTTCAAAAGATATAACCGCCATGTGCAAGATCAAAGGAAAACACATGACGGGTCGGCCAATATTGAGTACTCATGGAAGCGTGCATGCATGAGACAAGCTGGATGAAAATCAGTGCCAATATTCAGATAATTTTCTCCTATGATCGATCAGAAATACTTAGGCATGCAACATATAGTTGGTTGAAAAACGTAATTAATTAATTTCTACCTATAATATTTAATTTTAAGAGAAAAAAAGTGTATATATATAGGATATTACCAATTGAAGTTACCAATTATTGCGATATGTCCACTTCGATGTTGATATATAGAACGTTGCTTATGGGTATCGAAGATTAGTGTTCATTTTAGCTTTCAGTCATAATCATGACTAGTCAGCCAGCCAGCTAGCTCTCTCCATCTCATCATGAGTTCTGTGCCAACAAATATGGACTTTGAGCTGCAATATTTGTGATTGATGACCGTCCACTTTTAATTTGGATGCTGAGTAATTAGCTAAATCATATACACGCAAAGGTACTCAAGGGATCAAATTGATCAAGGAAGCTTTTAGACTACGTGATCATCTACCCAATCTAGCTATTTGGTCTCCAAAAGTAAAAGATCTGCCGAAATATTATATCCCTTTCTACCTTAATTGGTGTTGGAGATTTAGACCTCCCAAAAAAAATTTTTTTTTTCTAGTCCAGTCCCGAAATCTGGATCCGGGTGAATCCGGGCGGTTATTCGCCCGGATTACACCCGGGCGGTTGAGAAAAATCCGGATCTGGTTTTATAACCCGGTTCCTTAACCGGGTTATATACACTTTTTTTTTTTTTTTGAAAACGCTGTGGTTATACAACTTATTCGCTGGATTGATTTCCTCTCAACTCTCGTCACTCGTCTCTCGTCTCTCAATGGGGTTATGGTGCACGGTGGCAACTGGTCGGTGGCTATTGGTTTCGCATGGCTGGGAGGTGGGCTATCACACGGTGGTTTTGAGTGGAAGGAGGGCACACGATGGAGAACGCAGGCTCTGTTTTCGTGAGGTGGAATAGAGGCTTTGTGGTGGTCGTGTGGTTGGGTTTTGTGGCTGGCTGGGCAGTGGGAGTTGTCCCACAGTGGTACATGGCTGCGACGGTGGTTCCGCACCAAAATGAAGACTGTTAAGTTTGCGGAGAGAGTTGCCAGAGAAATCGTCGCAGCAAGCCCGATTGTACAGTAGCTCTGATACCAACTGTACCAAGGTCAGAGACAACGAAACTGATGAGAAGGAGAAGCTGCCGAGCACGGAAAGAAGATGAGGTGTAGCTAGTTACGTGTGACGAATCACCCGGTGGAACTTGCAGCTGAGCGCAGAGAGAGAAACCAAAAGGAACCTACAGCGTTAAGGGCTGTGCACGACGGTGAGTTGCTCTTCACTGAACCAAGACTATCAAATCGAGAGAATACAAGGAGTTCAGAAGCTAGGAGGGAAAAAATATGCTTTGTTTTAAAGGTCAAGAACAGGGGTAAATGTGGTGAACAGCAGACAACTACAACCTGGTTACAGCGAAAACAAAGCTAACGATAGGAGGGAAAGGTAAGCAAATGCAGAGGAAGAGAAATAATTTCGTGGAGAGACAAAATGATGTTAAGCCCAAAAAAAAAAGAAAAATCCGGTTATCTGCCCGGATTCAATCCGGATCAATCTTGGCGGTTATCCGCCCATATTTTTAAATCCGGATCCGGTTATGGCTGGATATCCGGATCCGGATGAACACCTCTACTTAGGATCTACCCTTTACATGAATATCAAGAAAAATAAAGAAATAATAACAACACAAGATTGTAGGTGGAAAACTCCCAAAACTGAAGAAAAACCACTAGACTCAAAGAAAAAAATCTACTACGTGAAAAATTGTTACAATCATATAATTTTTCTCTTCATCCCAAATACACCCACATAGCTTCCCCACTAGCAAAACTTTAACTCTTACTTCTTCTCATTTTATAAAAAATGGACAACAGGGAAATTTTACAAAAATCACAAGTTACTAACTAAGTATATAACTAGTGCACTTAACCAATGAAGCTAATCCACATTTTATAGGCCTTGATTAGCCTTACTCCTCATTTATTCACCACCAATGTGAGACAAAAGCAAAGAAGCAAAAAACCTAACAATCTCTACCTTGCGACTTTGGTTGGTCCCACGGCCACGCTTTGCCTCAATGAAAATCTTCATAACTTCCATTATCATGCTCCACCATAAAAGTATAATCATTCAGAATAAACCAATTTCAAGCATTTCACTTTGGCTCATGTCGAAAATAACCTTGTTGAAAATTATGGTATAACTTCCACGTTTGGTTTTGCTGGAAGTTTATCAGCCATCGACATGAATTTTCACTATACACCATGTATCAATATCAAACCAATCCATGTGTGCAAACTTGTGGACCAATATCTCTATTTACTAATTTGGAGCCACTTGCCGAACCTACTTTTTATACTAGCTATTTCACCAATTGCTAGTATCACTGCTGACTTCAAGGATTGGTCTGCCCTTCAACGCCTTGTGTAATCCAATTTCTCCACCTCAGGTCTGATAGGATTTGAAGTCATACTTCCTAACATTGCCTTAATGAATTTTAACGTAGAAATGAATAATACTTACTATATAAGTTTCCAGGAAAGATTGAAGGGTCATAAAAGTCCTGCTTAAATTTCAATCTCCTAAATAGAACTTTCTTAGACAGTACTTATCCAAGCTACCACATCAAAGCTCCACCCCACCAAAAGGATCTAGGCTCTTATACCACTTTTTGGGATTCGGGAATATGGACCTCCCAAATTTACCCCATAGGATTTACCATTTGCATAAATATAAAAAAAATAAAGAAATAATAACAATACAAGATTTTACACGAAAAACTCCCAAAAGAGCAAAAAAAAAATCACCTGACCCAGAGAAGAAAATTCACTATGTGAAAAATTGTTATAATCACATAATTTTTCTCATCACCCCAAATACCTCCCACATAACTTTCTCACTAGTAAAACTTTAACTTTCACATCTTTTCATTTTACAGAAAATGGACAACAGAGGAATTTTACAAAAGTCACAAATTATTAGCTAAACATATGATTAGTGTACTTAACCAAGGAAGCTAATTCTCCTTTATTCACCACTAATGTGGAACTAAAGCAAATAAGCCAAAAACCCAACAATTAGTTTTGATCTTGTGCTTATTTGGTATATATGATAAAATATATTATATATTAATAGAAAAAAAATTGCTCTATTGCTAAAGCTTATATTAAGTCAATTTTCAAATAAAGCCGATGCGTGCCCCTGGCCTCCCTGTCTTTTTCCTTCCCCCGCTCTTTTGTGCTGCCAATATTACCATCTCCTGGCGTACCGTTTTATACAAAAAAAGAAAAGGCACTTTCTCACACACACACATGACATATATATGATGCCACCTCCCTCGATCAGCATTGTCCACCATCACGAATATCATAGGCAAACTAATAGTATTACTCTTAAAAATTATTTTTATAAGTTGTTAATCAAACAATGGAGATCGTTAATTACTTTTAAAAAAAAACATTTTGTAGAGAAAATACTAATTGTTTGATAGAAACATTTTACACGGGAAACTAATAAAGAATGTAATATTTAAATATGGAAAATTTTATACACTACTATCATCTAACTTGAGTTCCACTAAATAAGATGTTGCACATTTACCACTATTGAATAATCATTTATTGCATGCTTTTTTATCATCAAATGGTAATAAATGCGTCATATTATATATAATAAGATGCAAGTGAGATAGTGGTGTAATGTATAACATTACTCAATTATTATATCTCATTATACATAGGTTTTAGGTACAACATGCAAATGAACATCCATTACTAATCATGTTCCTTTGCTTCATAAATATCTTTGATTTTCCCAATTAACTCTTTTGCGTGAAGGATTAGAAGATAGAACCTTTAAGTACCCATGTATTTATAAAAATTAAATGATCACTAGAGACGCTTAATTAAACCATAATTAAGTAGTCATTTATTGAAATGAGCTTGTGTTTGAACATTATAATTAAAATTGGTCATTATATATATATATATATATACTAGGTTGGAGCAACATGTAAAGTACATTTATCTAGTTGGGTGAAACAATATTTTTAATAAAAGAAATATGATTTTTAACAAAAAAAAATTAATTAATGCATAAAAAAAAGTAAATTATAGGAAATATGTTTGAATAATAATAAGTTAGTGAAATTTAATAATTACATGTTTTGATAGATTAGAAAATAAAAAGATTTGGTTTATTTGACTCAAGAGGTAAATTTAATTTGAAGAAAATTTGACTAACGATGCGGAATGTGAGATCTCAAAAATTTGTGTGTTTTAATTTATTTATTAATATTTTATTATTTATTTTATTTTATTTTTATTAATCACTTTTTAGATTTGGGCCTTTTGTGTAGTGGGTTCGGATAGGGGGTTTTTTGTGTTGTGAGCTGTTTTTTGGGCCAAGGGGTGGAGAACAAGCCCAACTATTAGCAAGTGAGCCTAGCCCCACTTAAACACTGCCGTTTTAGCCAAAGGGTGAAAACCCTATGTCATGATTCATCTCCTACCTCCTGCGTGCCGCACGCTCCCCCTCCCCCCCCTTTTTCTTCTTCTTCTTCACCGCTTCATCAAATTGCTTCGTAATCTCATCTCTTTGCTTCAAAAGCTCTTCTTTTGCACTATTTACCTTAGCCCATTCTGTTGTGATCTTCTCACTTGACCTCAGAGCTTCTTCCTTCTCGCGCAGAGCTTCATCCCCCTGCCTCCCGCTCTAGTCGTGCTTCTTAACTGCTTCATGAGCCAGAGCCTTCAAGCAGTTGAACGAAACTTGCAACTCCAATTTCGAGTTCTTTGCCACTGTGCGTTTTTTTTTTCTATTCTGATTAAATCTTGCGAACCGGAGCCTTCGTCCTTGTGCGTTTGTTTTTTTCTTTTCTGATTAAATCTTGTGGGAGCTTCGAGCAAGAGGGCAATCTCCATTGTAAGTTAAGAATTCAGTAGCGCAGTTAATCTTTTGCTTTCTTTCATTTTCTTTGTTAGTTTTGTTTCTGTTCTTTCTTCATGTTGTTTTTCGACCAAGACATCTTCTACTCAAAATTTGTTATAGATTTACATTTCTTGACTATTATTTTTTCCCTTTGATTCTTGGTACCGGATTGGCAGTGGGTCAGAAGTAGGAAATAAAATCAACAATGCACCATCCTCAAATTCCTTCATGTTTTCTTATGCTTTTTGTTAAGCAGACGTTTGACTGCTTAGAAAACTGAGGAAAATGCTAAATAATAGAAAATCTAACTCTTTGCATTCGGGTTCGGTCGTTTTGGTTTCCAAGGAATTAAAGAGTCTTCTAACATGAGCAGCTCATGAAGTTATATTCACAATGTACAGACGTTTAGACGAACGTAGTTAAAGTTAACGAAAAAATAAGAAAAACTGTTAAAATAAAAAATTTCGTTTCATAGATACTTTTTATATATATAGGATATATATATATTCACCTACAAAACAATTATAATTAAAATCATTGTTGAGTAACTCTTCGATCTGATCATGCATGCCTTGACATGCACGAATAGATGGCAACTAGTTAGCCTTTATTTGATCATTGTCGTTCCAATTGACTTTTGTATGCAAGAAATTTACTTATTTGCAAACATTTATTTTCAATGAAATGATTGTTTCCAGTTAAAATGAGTTTCTTTTCGTCATAAATAATATTTTTCATGGTAAAAAAATTGGTCACAAAATTGTAGACGTAAAATATGAAATTCGTGTGCGGCAGGCACTTCTTGGCAGACCTGGCCGGCCGAGGAAGAAAGAAGAAGACGAGGCAGCACAAGAAGATCAGGAAGAGGAGGGAATTAATGGGCTCTGGATCAGTAATATTTGTGATCATAGTCCAGCTTTTATTACTTCTTCCCAACCAAAACTCCGTGCTATATATTTTATGGTACTGTGTACCGAGCCCAACTTTTCGCGTTTTGGGCTATCATACTGGACCTAGATCTATCACTGGGACTCAATAACTACGAGGGGGATGAAAGAACTATAAACCAATTAAATTAAATTATATTATAATTAAATTAGTGATCTGCTTAAAATTAAAACAAGAAACTAAAAAGAGATGATTATTGATTGATAAGTTAAAATAAAATAAATACTTCCTTAAATTATTATTATTTTTTATTTTTTAATTTCTTCTTAATTTTAGTGGAAAAAGCACAATGGGAAAATAAGATGAATACGTAATATATGATATTGTTTAAAAAATAAATAGAAAAAGATAAGGAAAAGGAGGAGTGGTCTGTAGCAAAGTTGGAAACCGTAAGCCTCATCCACATTTTCAGTTGCACGAGGAGAATGTAAAGCTCGGATGACGATCATCATCTGACATCTATCACAGTTTCCAACCATATGCACCCTCTCACTGTCCACCGCTCACATACCATATTTCTCTTAAACGTGGCAGCGTATGACTGGCTGCATCCCCATCTTCATTTACTCCCACATAATAGGATTTTGGGATGATAAATGATATTTGTAATGTGATGGAGTGCGTACTGTAGTTTTTTTTTTTTAAATAAATATAAATTTTATATAAAATTCTAAATTATAATTTTTTTTAAATAAATACAAAATGTTGGTATAATATATAAGTATTTAACGTTAAAATTTTTTATATATTATACTACTATTTTATATGTATCTCATTAAATAAGATATATCATACTTATCATTATTAAATAATTATTTATTATATATTTTTATATTATTAAATAATGATAAATAAGTATAATGAGATATAAATAAGATTATAGTATAATGTATAATATTATTCTTTAATATTAAAGAAAGAAAAACAAAAAGGATTTTACGAGTCATGAGGGTATTACGGTAACTACGATATTGTCACCATCAACACACCACGTTTCATCGGATGGGTCGTGGAATATCGGATTAAAAATTAATGACGTTCGTTTTTCTCTACGGGAGTATTATTTTATGTGTTTCTGAGTTCAAACTTCAAAGCAAGCGCTTGCCCATCAGAAATTGTTAGAAATTTCAATCCCACCCGAACGCATAAGAAACTGCGAGTCTGAAAGAGATGGGAAGGGCGTTTGTCTATGTGATTCTTGGAGGAGGGGTGGCAGCTGGGTATGCAGCTCTTGAATTCACAAGGAGGGGGGTCTCCCATGGTGAACTCTGCATAATCTCCGAAGAATCAGTAACCTCTCTCTCTCTCTCTCTCATATACTTTTCCTCTTTGAAAGTTCACTTCTTTAATGGGTATGATATACTCTTTACAGTTGGGTAAACATTATGTTTTTTGTAATTTAATTAGTAAAATTCTTTAACGTATTCTCATCGAGGTCCAGAATCTGGTTTATAATTTGCATCTTTCAAACTTGGTTTGCGTGTGATATGAATGCGATTGATTGATAAATCTAGCTTATGAATTTAAGAAAGGGCGTTGGTTCTCAACTTCTCACTTCTCTCCGTCTAAAGATTGTTTAGTATTCTGAACAGTTACAAGTCCAACACATGCTTGAACACGCACAGGCCTTTATATTTGTAGTTAAGTATAGGTTCTTGCTTTAGACGGGCCCTGCCTTGGAGAGGTTCCCTGACATCAAAAAATATATATATATATATATATAGATTCTTGCTTTCTTTGTTTCTTCAACCAAGAGTGCTAATATTTCGATTCAATCTCAAGTTTCTTGATGAGAATGGTTTAATATAATTAACCCAATAATGATCAGTTCCTTCTAATTTTTTATTCTACACCATCATCTCATTTTCGACCCTTTGAATTTATTTTTTGAAAAAGCAAGAACTGATTAAATAGATGATAAGCAATGCCACAGTGGGATAAGAGGAATAGGGGTGCAACATATAGCATAACTCGTATGGTAACTATTAGGTAATGACTCCACAGACATGAACTGGAGTCATTACCTAATTAGGCATGGCCAGGTACACATGAAGTATACAAGAGATGAACCTAATTGCAAGCAAAGAGCTGTGAAAATCAGCATGAAAGTCATGAAAACTAATCCCATCCAATATAATCGACAAAGCCCAAAGTAACAATGTATGAAAGAAAAAGTCCTTGAACCCTCCCATCGAACGTTCCCTATTATCAAAACAACGACCATTCCTTTCATTCCAAGTACACCATGTTAAGCATGGAGACACCATCTTCCAAACAGCCGTGATTTGATGATTGCCCTGAATTCCTCTCTAGCATGACAGTAGGTCGACCACCTCCTAGGCATGACCCAGGCAATACCAAGCCTAGTAAAGATTTCATCCCATAAAGCCTTAACCACCTCACAGTGAAGAAGAAGATGATCTGTTGTTTCTCAATTTCTTTTACACATAAAGCACCAATCCATTATAAAAAGACCACACTTTCTCAGCTTTTCAATAGTCAAAAATTTCCCATGAGAGTCCAGCCAGCCAAAGAAAGCAACCTTAAGTGGAACATTACACCTCCAAATGCTCTTCCAAATATGGCTTGTTCACACTTTCTGATTCCGCTCCTACATGGGGGTTGAAGTGCCATTTGACCCAAAGGCCATTGAACACATGCTCAAGTGCGTGTGCTCATATATATTATCTAGCTGATAGCTGTCATGAGATGGGCCAGCAAGGATTGTAAAATATATGACTCTCTCATTGGTAAGCATGCTCTTAAATTTCCACTCTCTATTTCCCTGTTGGAAAGCCATTGAGTTCTAGATACTGGGCATCTCAGTCTAACTGAAAGTACAGAGTTTTGCACACGCAAAGATTAGTTAAAAGTTCTTGTGGCAAGACCATTTATGTTGTGTATTTTAACATCATCAAAAAATTTAGCAGGTAATTTGATCCTACATTGCACCATCATATATTACTTTGCAGTGATGTGGCTTTAATGTGATTGGATCGAGAGATTGTTGAGAACGATATTAATGCCCTACAAACTGGGGTGGAAGTGTATTTTGGGATTGCCAGAGACTGAGCATGATTTGGAACCTTAGAAGCCTTGCATACTCTTTAAAATGATCTTAAATAATACAAAGATTGGATTTCTTATGTCTTGCATTTCTTTTGATTTGTTTCTAAGATAGAGTTGAGTTTGTTGAGAAGAGCGTGCCTATTTATAGGAAAGAACTTAATTTTATGCAACATTTATTTCAGGTTGCTCCTTATGAGAGACCTGCATTAAGCAAAGGTTTTTTACTTCCTGAAGGTATGCATTCTCATCATAAATATTTGTGAAGCGACTCTTATTAAGCAGTTTGAGTGGGTGTTGTGTCAGGTTTCGAGATTTTTGTGCCACTAACCCACGATCTTTGTCCCTCTGAATTTCTGTATCCATTTTGCTCATGAAACTGAAAGATTATGTCAAGCAAAGAAAAATATTTTGCTTAATCCACACGTGAAATGTTACTAATTACGTAAGGGAATCATTTAAGAATCTTTGAAAACCCTGAGGCATCCTTGGTCTCTGAACTGTTTGTTATTGCGTATGCCATGCATAAGTTCTTGAAAAGGTCTTCAATTCTGTGTTAATCATCCTTGTATAATATTTAAAAGGGTTTATAGATGAAATGGAAAGCAAAGATCTTTATTCCTTATTTATTAAAATTTGGGTTGTATGTTGGTTTCTTGTTAAGAAATCACAGAACCTTGTAGCTACAGTTCTGTTCATGAAGGTTTCTGGGAAAAAAAAAATCTTACTTATAAATAAAAGGAAGGTTTTTTGGAAAAATGAAAAGACAATGACGTGCTGCAGTGCTTATTCAATTATATCATGGAATCTAAATCACCAATTTAGAGTGGGATTAACGTAGTGAATAAGCTGATCATTTACCTGGAAGCTCTTACTTCACTGGCATCTAGACTCTGCTATGACAACCTCAAGGGCGATGATCCTGGAGTTTTAGGCTAGCACTTTTGGGTGAAGTGGGATTAAATTTTTTCCTGATGTTCTTAATTGATAGGCAAATGCTGATTAGTTTTTCATTTTGTTCTGCTTTCTTTCATCTCTCTTGCTCAGGTTATATCTGAACTCATTACTTAAATAACTGCTAACATGCAGATCGTGCAAGCCTTCCATCATTTCATACATGTGTTGGTGCTAATGAGGAAAGGCTAACCCCAAAGTGGTATAAGGAACATGGTAATCACATTCTCTCACTATTATATTTTTAATTAAATATGCTAATAAGAAATTCACTCATCAGAATACCTTTCTGTTGATATATGTTCTTGCTATGTGTTGTGTGTTGATTGGAGCCCTGTAAGTATTGATGCATGTTTTACTCAATGTGGGTATTTATTTTGGGATCTTGGTCTCTGTAGGGATTGAATTGGTTCTTGGAACTCGAGTCAAGTCAGCTGATGTAAGGCGGAAGACATTATTGACAGCAGCTGGGGAGACTATTAGTTACAAGATTCTCATTGTTGCTACAGGTGCTCGGGTATTGGAACTAATCTTTCATTGGCTAATATGTCTTTTGCTTTTAGTAGTAAGCTCATCTTATTAACAATGGCCAGATGCATGATGCTATGTATAAAAAGAGGAAGCATTCTGCCTTTCTAGTGACAGATTTACTAAGCATTTTTTTCCCCCATTTTATTTGATGATTGTTGCATTGGCAAAAGCCACTTCCTTGGAAATGTAAGAAATGGAATTAGAAGATAGGGTAAAGGCCAATACCTTGACAAAAATGAACTTGAGTTGTTTGTTTGATTTGTTATGTTATGTTTTTGCTCTGTATTACCTATAAAGAATGTTCTTAGTTCTCTGGTGTGCTTTTGACTTGATTTTGATTTTGGTCCTTATTATAAATAAGAAAAAAAATTAATGTTGAAAGAACACTTATGAACTTACCAAAATAGCAAATGTTGTGTAAATGTGTTTGGCATATCAAATCGTCTGAGTTTTCTCAATATAAAAATAGGAGTGGCTCTTTGGCTTTAATTGATTGACCTGGGTCAAATGTAGGCTTTGAAGCTTGAAGAATTTGGAGTGAGTGGATCAGATGCTGAAAATGTGTGCTATTTGCGAGATTTGGCCGATGCAAATAGGCTTGTTGATGTCATGCAATCCTGTCCTGGTGGTAATGCGGTTGTCATTGGTGGTGGCTACATTGGAATGGAGTGTGCTGCATCTTTGGTGATCAATAAAATAAATGTGACCATGGTTTTTCCGGAAGAACATTGCAGTAAGTACTGTAATGATTTTTTTTCTAGTTTAGATCTGCCCATTGTACTCACACACGCATGCACAGTAACCCATTAAACCCATGAACAGTATATAGGCACATATACCTATGGATCCATACGATTATACTGTACCTTTTTATTGGGTGATGCAGTGGCTCGTTTATTTACACCCAAGATTGCAAGTTATTATGAAGATTATTATCAGTCCAAAGGAGTAAAGTTCATTAAAGGGACTGTTTTGTCATCATTCACTATTGACTCCAGTGGGAAGGTATAGCTTACATTAATTTGAGAGGATTTTTTTTGTATTCTTTAGTTGTCTGGAAAGGTGGACCAGAACTCCCTATGAATGGAATGTGAGAAGATTGATGGATTTGATGAGATTATCTCCTTTTTATGAGTTTCTTTTTTTCTTTAATGAGCATGAGGTTTTTATCTCAAATCTTGGAAAATTGTCTAAACTTATCAGATAATAGTCTATGATCATTTCTTTAAAAAATAATGATGATGATGATGAATAATAAAACTAATTTTCCTTTTAAGACATTGTTATTCTTGCAAATTTATATTCACACACACCCCCCCCACACCCCCCCCCCCCCCCCCCCGCGCCGCAGTTTGATCTCTAAAGCTGCCTATCAACCTCTTTCAGGTAACTGCCGTTAATCTTACAGATGGAAGTCAGCTGCCTGCTGACATGGTGGTTGTGGGAATAGGTATCCGTCCAAACACGAGCTTGTTTGAAGGCCAACTAACTTTGGAGAAGGGTGGGATCAAAGTGAATGGAAAGTTACAGTCAAGCAACAGCTCTGTCTATGCGGTTGGTGATGTTGCAGCATTTCCAGTTAAACTATTTGGTGAAACTCGCAGGCTTGAGCACGTGGACTCAGCTCGAAAGTCTGCAAGACATGCTGTTCATGCTGTAATGGAACCAGAAAAAACTGGCGAATTTGACTACTTACCTTTCTTTTACTCCAGAGTCTTCACAATGTCCTGGCAGTTTTATGGGGACGCTGCAGGGGAAGTAGTCCACTATGGGGATTTCTCAGGAAGTAGTTTTGGGGCTTACTGCGTAAGCAAGGGTCACCTAGTCGGATCATTCCTTGAAGGTGGAACCAAAGAAGAGTACGAAGCTATTGCCAAGGCCACTAGACTCAAGCCAGCAATTGAAGACCTGGGTGAGTTGGAGAGACAGGGTTTGAGCTTTGCATTGACAGTTAGTCAGAAACCGCTGCCATCATCGCCTGTCGTTGTTAGTGGTTCTAGTCTTATTGTGGGAAGACCACTATATGCTTTTCATGCAACTGCTGGTGTTATTGTGGCTTCTTCAATAGCTGCATTTGCGTACTGGTATGGGAGGAGGCGCAGGAGGTGGTAAGACACTGTTTTGGTGGTGGGCCAGTGGCGGCAGCTGAAGACTATCGTTGTTGCTGATTTAAATGTGTAACCATGTTGTGGCATTGATAGGCATAGGAGATATTGAATACTTGATCGTAGGATCATTCCTGTTCCATGTAAGAATAGATTCAAGATATTATATCTTTATACAAAAATTTGTAACTTCTCTCGTCTTTGCCTTCTCTATGAGTTTTGGGAATTACAGAATGGATGGTGAGATGAGATGAAATAGTTTTAGATAAGAGTTAAAAGTTGAATAAAATATTATTTTTTAATATTATTATTGTTTTGAGACTTGAAAATGTTGAATTGTTTATTATATTTTGTATGGAAATTTGAGAAAATTATAATGATAAAATGAGATGAGATGAAACGCTTTTACTATCCAAACTTAGTGTGTCCAAAGAATCATCTATTGAACTAATCATTTCCACCTGTTATCTTTTCCCAAGCACACTACTTACTGGATCAAGAGAACATTCAGTTCCTGGATAATTTAATGAACTTAATTTATCAAAGAAGCACGGATTAATATGAAAAATGTTGTTTTTTACATCCTGGACCATGTCATATCTAATAGATGATATGTTTTATCTCAAATGATCGAGTAAGATAAAAATAGAACAATTTTATTTTCTATTAATATTTTAATTATCAGAGAAGTTTGTTTATGAGAGGGCATTTGGTCTAGTGGTATGATTCTCGCTTTGGGTGCGAGAGGTCCCGAGTTCGATTCTCGGAATGCCCCCTCTTTTTCATTTTTTCCGTAAGGACAAGCTCTCTCCCTTACCTGGTATTTTACGTTTTTGAAAGGGCAGTATTGCCAAAGAAAAAGAAGAAAACAAGTTCTCGCCTTTTATCTTATTTTCCAGGCCGATATCTCCCCCTATCCTATCCTCTCTCTCTCTCTCTCTGTCTTTCTGAGAAAGGAAATGGCGAGCACTCTCTACACATTCACGCTACGGTGCCCCTCTTATTCTACGCCCTCGACATCTCCTTATCCTACACACAACCCCAAGCCCAACCTCCTCCACTTCCCCTCTACCTCTACTTCTAGCCTCACCCACCGTCGCACCCATGTCCGTCCTATCTCCGCCGTGTCCGCCCCCGAGAAGATCGAGAAGCTCGGCGCCGACATTTCCAGCCTCACCCTTGAAGAGGCCAGAACCCTAGTCGACTACCTCCAGGACAAGCTCGGCGTCTCCGCCGCTTCCTTCGCCCCAGTCGCCGGCGTCGCAGCCGCACCAGGAGTTGCCGCCGGAGACGCCCCAGCGGCCGTAGAGGAGAAGACCGAGTTCGACGTGGTGATCGAGGACGTACCCAGCAACGCCAGGATTGCGGTGATCAAGGCTGTGAGGGCGCTGACTAGCCTGGCGTTGAAGGAGGCTAAGGAGCTCATCGAAGGCTTGCCCAAGAAGTTCAAGGAGGGGGTGTCCAAGGACGAGGCCGATGAGGCCAAGAAGCAGCTCGAGGAGGCTGGGGCTAAGATCGCCATTGTTTAAATTTTACTTTTGTTTTTCGACTGGTAATTGGAGGTTAGGTGGTAGACATGTTGTTCATTGGGCAGTATAGTGGAATGTGATTGATTTTGTTCTCAACTGAATGGGTATTTTACACTGTAATGAAACTGGGTTCCGCTTCTTGAATGACAGTGTTTTCCCAACTCGCTACGTTTTGTTGATCTTTCTGTGTTTGTTGGATTGCACAAGAGAAAGAAGCTAAAGGAACTTGTGACATAAACCGTATTTCATGAGTATGTATGTATTTGCTGCAATTCTTTCAACTGGATAAGATCCGACAAAAATACCTATGCATGAAACATGGGTAAGATTCACGATTTCGGGTATTATGTGGTTTTTGAGGGCATTTTGTTTAAGGAAAAAATGTAACTGCGATCAATCCTTTTGAATGCTTGATGATTAACGAGTTAATTGGTGATGATGAGTTTATAGCAATATAAGCAAATTGTTCGTTAAACCCCCCTCCCTACTAAAAATAGTACTGTTGATTCTTTTGGGATCAAATTGATTGTATTGATCAAGGAGTTGATGTTGGGAGCTAACAGCCATGTAAATGTTTAAGGTGGTTTTATCTCTTGTTGCAGTCACTTTTGAACTAGAGAGAAAATGATTGTTCAAGCCGAGCAGTTATTATGAGTTGGGCTTCTAATAAATGCTTATAAGAGTAATCAATTTCTTTTAAAAATGCAATTGTTTTTTTTTTTTATTATTCTTAAATCTCGAATGGCAAAAGCATTCACCCATGACCCAACACCGTGAATCCAAAACCTAATCGTATAAATTTTGACGAGGGTCTCTTCCCTGTCGCTCTTGCCGAACCTCCCTATCAAAAGAGCAATGCTATATACAGTTGTGGAATGTGTAAACGCCGCACAATCGCTTTGAAAAATAGTGAAGTCCACGATTATAAAGTTAGTTTTTTTTTTCACGTGGGTTTCATATTAATTCACTTTTTTCAAAGTGATTACACGCCGCTTGCACAATCACGACTGCAAATATAATTTCTCTTTTATTAATATGTTCTTTGTTCTACTGTGGCCTAATTGACTTCCTTTGGACAGCCTTGTACTCACACGAGTCACTCCATGCCACTTTCTAACTATTGATCTCTGATTTAATCAGAAGTGTCACAAAAATAACTGACGTGTGAAGCTCAAGAGCTGTTGTGCCTTCGCAACTCATCCTGTGACAAGCTAGGGTGGTACCGATGGACTCGACAACTTCATATCTCTTATATTTGACACAGTTCACTCCACCTTCCTCCTCCAATGCATAGTCCTTATTGAATGATATGGTCATAAACGAGTTAAACAAATTAAAAAATAATAAAATGTAGCACTTCTCAATAGGGCTGTGCATAAATGGCCTTGGGCCGATCCGTCCGTGAGACCCGAAAGTGGCCCACCCGACAAAATCCGGGTTCATCGGATCAACTTGCATAACGGGTTGCTTAATCTTTGCATCCGTCGAAACCGATAACCGACTAATGTTTTGAATCCAGTTCTCCTCCTCAAACCCTAGCCACCTCTCCGTTCTTCATAGCTGTTCTTCATTGCCGTTCATTGTCACAGTTCGTGGTCGCCGTGGGTCTTCACAGCTCTTGGTCGCAGTTCAATGAGTTCATCCCCTCTGTTGCTTCTCCACAAGGTCCAGATTTGCCCCACTCTCTCCTACTCCGATCCATCACAGGTTACTCTCTCTGTTAATTTCTCTCTCTAGCTGATTTCGATCTCTTTTGGATCTCTCTATGCCCTCTATCTGTTTTGTCTGTTGGGTTATGCTGAACTACCAGCTTTATTTTCATAGAATCTCTGTTACGGCATTATCTCTGTCATCTTTTGAACTATGAAGCCAGATTCCTGAACCTTAGCTTGTAATATGCTTATAGAAAATTGTAAGGTAAGGTAAGTTGTGAAAGAATAATGGAACAAAAATCTAAATCATATAGAGATAGGGTGATGTAGATAAGTTGTGCTGGTCCACTGGAGCATATCCATCTGAGGGGTATTTGAACGTGCAGAGATTGGCTTGGGTCTGATTGGTTTTGGCATTACTTTCTCATTTCTCGGAGTCATTCTATTCTTTGACAGAGGTTTGCTTGCTCTTGGGAATGTAAGGCTTATTTACAACTTGAACCTTTTGACTTGTTTGTTTTTTAAGGGCATGACTTTGTATCCCTTTAATGATTCTCTAATCAGATATTTTGCTTGCTGGAGTAGCCCTTTTGCTTGGTTGGCACTCAACGTGGAATCTCTTCACAAACAGAGCAAACTACAAGGTATCATGAAGAAAAATATTGTTCTAAATCTTTAGAAAGCCTCCCTCTGATTTCTAAGATGCAGGAGGATTTACATGTGTAAACATAATTTGATTTATGTGTTTGAACAAAAGGTCAGGGATAAAACCGAAACCTCAGCCATTATGGATTTCGACTGCATGAGGTTGGCAGATGGAGTTGGTTCTGTTCTTCCAATATAAACTCTCCTTGACAGCTAACCCCTTTGTGTTAAAGCTAAACAGTTCACTGGTATTAGCAGTGTCTAACATACAACATCTCGTTTCCACCGACTGACTTTGATGAAGGACCTGGTGCTTGGGCTCTCAAAAACAGATAATGCTTTTGTTTTGTATGTGAGAGTAAAGGAAAACTCTCAAGTTATATTGGCATCTGAATTTAAGGCTCAGTGGGGCTTGCTTGTGACTAACTATTTGAAATGCTACCAAACTGGCCTGGTATGTCATACGTGTAATTGTACATTGGCTTAACAGCCCACCTGCTCTTATCTTTGTAACTTAATCGAACTTCTTTGAAGCCTTTTTCTCTTTAAACCGCACTAAGATGCCAAGCATTTGTTGGTAGTAGTACAATGTTTATGGGACAACCTTTGATGTTGTTAGTCTTGTTTGTTGTTACCGTAATTCATTGATGGTGGGGTTGAGCAAGAATCTCCATTTCTTGTTACCTTTACCTAACCATTTAATTTTCAGGTAAATTGTGACGTTGACAAAAATGCTGATATGGATTCTTTTGCTGGATAATTTCTTCTTTTACCAGAATTGAACAGTTGTAACAACTTGTAGAGTTTAGTGGAGTATAGCATGAGTTTTTTATACTTATTTCTTCATTTTTAAGTGCTGCCTGCTTGAATTTATTCTTATACGTGCATGGTACATGATGGTAGTTCTGAATTTATTCCTTGCGCAATATTAATGTTATTAACCTTTTGGCAGGATGCTTTGCTATTTATGGTCTTTATGGATACGTGATTGGGTTTCTTTGTTGCTAATTGGACATGTGTGGTTTTAGTTTTAAAATTGTGAAAAAGTGTTTTCGACTGCAACAATCTTGAGGGTGGGTTTCTGGTCAGATTCCAAAAAAAAAAAACGATCCGTCCGTACGGACCCGTATGTGCGGACGGGTCGGGTCTGGTTGGCGCGTTTTGGGCAAACTGGTCGGATCCGATCATGCACAAAACCGACTTGGAGTCACGGGTTGCAGGCCTACTTCTCAAGACAATTTGCCACTCAGATTATACAATATTTGCCATTGAAGGCAGCTGAACGGATGGAAAATAATTTATTGGTCCCATATTCTTTTTTTTTTAATTTCCAAGCTTTATTGGGTGATTATTAGTTATTTTCACCCCCTCATATATGGTCGTAAGCCATATATGAGACGTAAGCAATGTTTTCATTTTCGTTCAGGCCAACGGCGGCTGGGATTTGCCGTGAAACAGTAACCAGCACCGTTTAGGTGGATGTTTTGTGCTGGCTAAAATTTCAGTTGTTCCGGTCTGTTTCGCTGTTCTTCCATTCTGGTATTCAGGCATGGCATTTTCGTAAATGTGTTGAACAAAGAGGGACACATTCGTAATTCACCTGTTTACTTCTTCCCATTTCTGCGAAATGAGAAATCCCTAGTTCTAAAACCCTCTTCGCATTTTGCTCTCTGTCTCCACTCTCCACTCCGACGATCGACGCCGACGCCACCTCCACGCCGTCGCAGATCGAGCCTCGTGTTTCTCCAAGCCGTCGCAGCTCGTGTTCCTCCGCCGCACGTAGACGTCCACCTCCATACTCCACGGCCCACTCCACGCCGCAGGTATATAAGCCCACTCCAGTGACTCCACCCTTGTGTTGCTTATCTGCTCGTATTGCTCGATCAGAGCTGCGACAGAGCAAGGCTTCAAAGATTTTGCAGCTTATTTATCTACGACGGAGTTGGTCCGTTTCCTGCTTTAAAAATGTTTTTAACATGGAAGAGTTTTCAAATCAGAAAATGAAGGAAAGGAAATAATAGGACAGCTAGCTTTAACCGTGTTGAAAACATTGTTAAAGCAGAGAAATAAAAGGACATCATTGAGATTTGACAACGCGAAGATGATCTTTTAACATTAAGGAACGATGAGATTTTTATTTTTACTTTTAAAAAACTAGGTTGGCATTTTTCTTGCTCTGTTTGAACGTTGGCTTGCATTTTGTTTTTCATGGCTTGCAATTTTGCTCTGTTTGGCTTGCATTTTGTTTTGTTCAACTTGTTCTGTCCGGAACTGAATTTGATAATTTGATCTTCATATCTCGATTGTTGGCTAATGGAAAGTTGGAAATAGAAATTTGAATTACCATTGACCATCGAGATTTTAGATGTACGAAAGTTCCTGTACCTCAACTTGACTCAACTATTTCTTTGACTTTATGTTTTGGAATTCCTAATTCTGCAGTCAAAAGTCGAGATTTTGATGAATTGGGTTGAATTAGGCAATAAGGAGCTGCTGTTCCATACCTAACAATAGCTTCTGCAAGATCTGTATGGCTTGCTTCACATAATGATGCTCTTGTTTTTCGTGCGACCAGCCTTTCATTTTGTGCAAATGCCTTTAATTTTTTCACCATATTGTATGATTGATGAAGTACCATTAACTCTTCAAGCAATTAGCAATTCCAAAAATAAAATTATCCATCGGATTTTGGTGTATTGAGTATTAACAGATGAAAACACTGGAAGACTTTCAACCAATCATTTAAGTAGATTGGTGCCTTGAACTTGTCAGTTGGCAACTTGGCAATGCACTGGTATTCCAGTGCCAGGTGTAATCCACGAGTTTATTTAGACTAGTGAAGTGTTTTATCTTGAAGGTACTTATCTATTTATTCATTGCATGGGTAATGTCTAGGAGGGTGATAGGCTTATTGTCATACTGGAAAGGGATATGGGGGTAATCGTTACATTGCAGCTGTTTGGAAGATGGTGCCTCTATGCTTAATGTGGTGCATGTGGAACGAAAGAAATGATCGCTGTTTCGACAATAGGGAATGCTCTCCGGATGGTTTTAGGGACTTTTTCTTTCATACATTGTTGCTTTGGGCTTCTTCTATTATATTGAATGGAACGAGTTTTAATGACTTTTACGCTACTTTCTGTAGCACGAGTTTGTAATTAGGCTCTTTTTGTATCTCTATGTGTACTCAGGCTTTGCCTAATTACGTGGATCAATAAAATTTCTTACTTATAAAAATATATATATATTTATTCATTACTTTAAATATACTTGAGATATTGACTTTCAGTTCCATAACCTAACTGGTTGGCTATTAAATTTTGTAAATTTTGTAAATTTTGTCTGAATTACAAGCTTAGTCATAGTGGTGCACAAAACTGTTCGAGTAACTTTCCTTCAGATTAAAGGATTCACATACTGTATTGGAATATTGTTCAATTACTATAATATTTAAGTCTTTTTTAAATTAGACTAATTAAACCCTATCAATTCCTTTGAACACAAGTGCATAGTACACTCTCATTCTCTTTGATTATGTGGTGCAGAGAGATGTCAAATGGTCTTATATGGGCAACAGCTGAGGATATGGCGAGGAATAGAGGACGAGTTCTTTCTCTTTATCGCCAGATATTACGGAGCCTCAACTCCCCGAGTTTGCCTATGAATTTAGCAGCAAGACTGGCTAAGAAGGCACAGGTTCGTGCTATTTTCATGTTGGGTTCTGAGGAGAGATCCCTGCACAACATTGATGACCTTATTGACACTGCTGAGTACTCTCTTTCCCTTCTACGAAAAGGTGAAATCCCCAAATACATACAATGAGTAAGTTATCTCCCTGTGGACATTCTGTGCTTGGGAATCTATCTTTGTTATGCACACATGGAACACTCATGTGGTGAACTAATTCGAGCTGGTGACTGAAAGCTTTGGTCCAATGTTTCTGATGCATGAATCTGTTGTTTTTCTTATGCACCCACCTACAATCATAATTCGCCAAATAATCCTCAAGACCTTTACTTTAAATTTATACTTATTAGGGTGTATTCATTATATATCTTTAGAAATACAATAATTTTGTGCTTCTCTTTAGAGTCTATCTGTGTGTGGGGAACATTGTTTATATAATTTGTAATATGTTGACTGTTTGTTTGGGATAATGAATTACCATGGGGAAAGTTAATCACATTACTTAAAGGTTGTTTGTGGGGGACAATGAATACAGAGAAGGAACCAATGCGTTGCACAGTAAGATCCTTGCCTTTTTAGTAATGCTAACATATGTGCATATCAATGCACAATGAAGCATGTGAGTGACAACATCATGCAGAACTTTTATTATAAGAGTGGGAATGTGATTGGAAAAAATATTAAGGAATTATCTTCTCCATTCCAGGTTTTCATCTTTTTTATCTGGAGGCAAGTAGAATTAGTTTGAGAAGTGAGTGGGAATATATATATATATATATATATATACACATGATATTAGGCCAGCCAAGCAACTTATGATGATGAAATCTCCAAAATAGTCACTTTCCAATGTTTCCATGCTTGTTACTTTAGGAAGATTTGATCGATAATGAAGAACCTCTTGCTGTCATTGGGATGCTAGTGACACTCTGAATTCATACCAAACATTCTGCATGTAATCCTTGGTTTCCTGATTTTTCCACATCATTTGGAATAAGTAATCAGATTGGAAGTTTTACCTTTTACTGTTTAGTATCACTTATGTTTAATTTATGGTCAAGATAATTGAAATCTCCTTTCCTTTCCTTTCCTCAAGTTCTTTTTAATCTTTCCTACAGATTATCTTTGGTTGTGACTTGTTGCTGAGTGCCCCCTGAGGAGCAGGTGCTTCTAGTTTGTTTCGTTGGAGTCAGATCATACCTCGAGAAGTGATGGTAGAGCAAAACTTGCTTCATAAAGTGTGAAGACAATATAGGGGAGCTGATACTTCAACTAGAAACTACTAAGGCAAGCGAAGACGTATTAGATGCAAGTAAAGAACAAAATTTCTTCATGCATGCGATGCGCTTCGTACGATATTTATATATTACAGGGAAAAAAAACAGAGATATTGTTAGTAATAAGTCTGGTCATTGGACGAATTGGATGGAATCGGGCTGTATGTCTTCATGCTGTTCTTAGAATGCAGGCCTATGCTTGGGTTGAACTGTCGTAGCAATTTCTTGCGCAACTAGTCGACGTGCAGAGGTCCATTTTCTAATGAATCTTTAGGACCTGTAGCTCTTCCACATTATTTTCCTGCAATTGGAGGAAGGCAACAAAAAGGTTTATTGTTAAAAAAATAAATAAATAAAACTTCAAATGGTTTTGTCTTTACATAGTCTGCACCAATAAGTATTCTCTTTTTTATCACGAGGCTAATGCAGCATGGCATGGTAGCCCCAAGTTTGGGTCGGTGGGTAAATACATAAACGTGATTTTTTTATAAAAAGATTCTAGCGACTACATAAAACGTGATTATCGAAGTGACACCACACCTCTTGATAACCTACTAGTCCCTGTAGAGAAACCCCTTAAAGAGAGTATTGGCGGACCGCAGGGGGCACAACCTAGTGAATGGGATTATAGCTTCTTCAAATGGAAATGATTGTGTTGATGGTGAGATTAAAGATGGGGTACGACCGATGATCAGGCAGGGCGGGATAAAAAGCGAGCAGCAAGGGATTGGCTGAATAGAACAGATGCGACGGGAATGGGATATTGAATGGGAAGAACGAAAGCGCTACAGATTGGCAAATGGTTGGGATAGTTTTACTTGATGGTGGTGCCATTGGATAACTACCATTTAGTTGAAGTAGTTAATATTCGGGTGGCTAACAGTGAGGGGATGTTTGGGAATATGTTTCATCTCATCACATCTCATCTATTTCATTTGGCTTATTCAAGTTTTTAAATAAAATACAGGAAATAATTACTTTTTAAATTTTAAAATAAAAATTATGTTAAAAAATTATATTTTAATCGTCCATAGTGACCCGGGCGCCCATTGATCTTTGGATGCTTCGAATTATACAGCTAAGTTAAAAGTGGAAGATCGGCCGCTTGTGGCATACTTTGGGGATGGCACCTTCGCTTGGTGCCAACCCTCTCAGTTGAAGCCCTTTGAGGAGAATTTTTAAGAGATGTCGAGGCAGAGTAACTCGAAGAGCTTTGTTTATGTTGTGCAGAGGGCTACGGAAATGGTTGGGCTTTTAGAGGTAGAGATGACTTATTATTGTGTGGCAAGAGAATTGGAACAGATTTGACAGACCATTGGTAGCGAATGCTGGAATCCAATATGGAGTTCTTGTACCTGAATGCAGAATTGAGAATGTTTCAAACTTTTTATCAGAACCAGTAGACCCCTTCTTGCTGAAATGAAATATATTGCACAAACTATTTACATACGTAGTGCGCTTGGGCTTGGGGTGTTAAAGAGCCGCCTGGCAGCTTTTTATCATGCAAATGGGGAATTTGAATTACCCATTATCATGAACCACAACCAATTCCAGGCCTTGAAGACAATTTGAATCAGAGGGTAGTGGATCTACGTACCTTGGTGGAAGTCCTGATTCGAAAGCCATTCGCAGAAGAGTGGATTTCTTTACCTGAAAGCCCCAAGTTTGGCCAGTAGGTCAAACCTTGATATAGAAGTGGTCGGGGAATTCAGAGGATAGGCTGTATCAAAGAAGGAAGCGGAAAAGTATTGCTGAGATTATGGAAGGGAACATTGATTCTTCAGCCAAAAGTAAGGATGTGAATAAAAGTAAAGAAGTTGAGGATGAGGATTTGGCCATGGAAGGGGTAAACTCGTTGCCGCCATCATCTAAGAGGAAGAAGAGGAAAGGTAGTGATCAAACTGATAATTACGGTAGCAATGATGCAACTTCTGCTATGCGGACTTTGAGGAGGTTCAAAATGTTGGGTCCATTTAGTGATAGCAAAGTCCCAAGTTTCGAAAATGATGGCAGCGAGATCAAGAAACTAGGAAGAGCCCCTCTTTAGAAAAGTGAAGGCGTCACCATTGAAGTTGATTGTGGTCGAAGTAAAGAACTAACTGACGATAAACCTATGTCAACAAAAAGGGTTGGTAAAATTCCGAGAGGTGATGGCGAGGCCAAAGGACAAATTGAAACGCTCGCTTTATCAAGGGAAAGGAAGAACAAGTACTTGTTCGGATTGTCCCCTCCCTTCACTAGTCTAAGTTGGGGTCCTTGGGGACACAAAAAGAAAGCAATAGAAACAATGTCCCTTGAAGTTCCCAATGAAGCTCGTTTAGGGGAGCCATTGATCAGGGCTACAAGCCAACTTGCTGGTCCCCTCCAATTCTGAAGTGCGATGATAAGAAATTTCATAAGAAACTCTCCCAAGAACTTGATCTGGGGTAGGAGCCATCTGATATCTCAAACTGCAAAACAAGAGCGGATCCTAATCACTGATCCCTTGGAAGTTCAATCTATCGCGATGGACCGCATACAAAAAGTGTCAACCTAAGAGAATCTAGACTGTCATTGAGTAAAGACCGAAATCATACTAATCACCAAAAAATTGGACATGGATCAAGACAGAAGTGATAAAGATGCAAGAATAGCCATTCGTAATGCCACTAGGAGGGTTAGGCGTGCCGAGACTAGGAGGGTTGCATTGGGGTGCATGCATGGCTAGGCTGATATGGTGTTGGACACCCAAGACAAGATTAACTAGAAGAGTTTCCAAGTGTTGGCCAATTCCTTAATTTTAAGGATTGAATGACAAGATAATAAAGTTGGATGACAAGATGACAAATCTCTTAATTTGAAGGGAGTAGCACCAACCATATGTCCTTTAAATTAGAGATTTATTTATTTTAATTTGTTTAAGTTTATTTCCTAGTTTATTTCTTTTATTTTAGGCATTTGATTTTATTTCCTTAAACTTATGAGTTGATGTATGTTAAAATCTAGAACTAGTGTGGCCGATACCCTAGACAATTACTATATATAAGTTTCGGCGCTTGCATTATTGATAATAATTATTATGTTTTCTTTCAATGAGTGAGAATTTTCTCTTTCAAAATTTTAGAGAGTTAAGTGTTAATCTAAGTTAGTTTTAATTTTCACCAACAAACCAACTTGGATTTTTGTGTTACCTTGATGTAACTCTAGATCTAGCCATCCAACATGTCAAATACAAGTAAGTGAGAGTGAAGCTTCCATCAATCAAAGGACGTGGAACATGATAAGAGAAGCAGATTCACATGAAGCTAAGATGAAGAGTGGCTGCTGAGAAAGAAAGGACGGGGAAAAAGAACAAAGAAGTAGAGACACATGAAACCAAACCAAGTGGGTTGCCGGAAAACCAGATGCGAGGCAAAAGAACAAAGTTGGGTTTCACGAAGCTAAACCCAAGAGAACTGCCGAAGAACCAGATGTAAAGTTAGATAAATCAAAACAAGCTGTCGGAACACACCTGATAACACTGAGGTAACACTGAGGGAAAAGGTTCTCCCACAGTGCCATTGGTGGCATTTGGCCGACGATCCTCTTTGCCCTCTAAAGCTGATATTATCAGAATTTATTGCCAAGTTTGGGGTGCTGAACGAAGCGGAAATAGATATTTCTCTAATAATTTCTGTGCTGGGGTTTCTCTTATAAGGAGCTCTGATGCAGAGGAAGCCTTCAATCACTCACTACAAACCAGTCCTTTTGAAGCGGCCAGTGTCAATTTCAATTGCATTGAAGAGTCGTGAACAAGAGAGAGAGATACATATTTGGCCCGGGTGCCTAGTTTCTCTATCTTACCAAATTTTGTCCATTGCTGTACAATGACGATTCCCTTTCAGAATAATCAACAAAAGAATTGTGATTTGAAGGGAGATCATATACTCACTTGTCAGGGCCTAGAGTTGGCGAGTTCTGGGGAAACTTCAGATTCTCAGAGGCTACAAGCAGCCACACTATTTTCACCTCCTACCAAAAAGGTGTTTTTTTTTTTTTGGCATAATTAATCTATCCAGATCACAGAAAACAAAGCTCCTCCATATGACTATTTTGGATATAACAATTCATACAAGTATTTAACAAGAGATGCTCTTGCTAGTGTCACAAGCCTATTAACAGAATGAAACAAATCAAAAACATTTCAGAGGGCAATCAGTCATCAACAGGGTCCTGAGGAGCCTCATCTGCACTGCGTTTGATTGTGAGCACCGGGCATTCAGCATGCTTCACGCAAAATTCGCTCACAGTTCCCACAAATACCCTGCAAAGCAGTACAGGAATTATTTTAGTTTTCAAAATATCATTTAGTATGTCAAGATATAGCAGGAAACCCTCCCAAGACGACAAACATATCCAGGACTCGAGAGTATGTACTACAGTGTCATGTTTTCATGAATTTGGTAGGGGGGAACTTGGGTCTCCAACCAGCCACTAAAGTATACCTTTGGAATGGGCCAAGACCGCGGCTTCCCACCACCAGAAAATCGGGCTGGACTCGCTTCACCTCATGGCAGATTACTTCCTTTGGATCACCTTGCTTGATCCATGCCTCACATGAAACCTACAAGTATGTCAATATAAACATTGTTAATTAGACAATGATTTATAAAGTGCTGGAGTGAGTAATGCACTCATTTTAAAAAAAAAAAAAAAAAAAAAAGGAAAAATCTGGGCCTGCATAAAAAAACTAACTTTAAAAAAAAATGAGTGTATATGACTTACACACCCTATAAATGTGTGTACAAGGGTGTGAGAGAGAGAGAGAGAGAGAGAGAGAGAGATCCAAAACAGAAGTACATCAGTACCCCAATTTCATGACATCTAGTGACGAAGTACTCCAGCAGCTGAAGCCCTCTTGCCTTGTCCTTGCGCTCCATGCTTTTAAAATCATCAGGTGAGGCATAAATGCTATCTGTGCCATCAAAACCTAGCAGAACAAGTTACAACATACCATAATTACCCGGTGATTTTGTTCACACAAGGCGCAGTAGATTTGCAGACATGGATCAGCACATGGAATAAAATAAGCAGGACTTGCATGCCAGGCAAAAATGTTAAGACAAGAAAACAGTATCGAAGAATTGATTTGATATTATGCAAGTTTACCGTGGAAGCTATTTTGTCACTGAGGCTTTTAACGTAGAAATGCAGAGAAACGAGTAAAGATCTCCATTGGTCTCTACCGACTTACATAAAGCATATGATGGGTACTTAAAGAGATGATGAGGCAGATTTTGGGATAGAAAGGAATTCCTCTAACTTATATTAATATGATTAAGAATAGGTACAATAAAGTTGTAACTGGTAGAGGTTTTGTGAGTGAGTTTCCTGTAACAATAGGTTTATATTAGGGATCGTTATTAAGTCCTTTTATCTTTTCATTGGCAATGGATGAGCTTCCCAGATCAATTTAGGAAAAGGTCCTATAGCGTATTCTTACTGCTGATGAAAATCCATAATCAATCATGGGCGTAACACTACTGCAGCTAAAGTTTCTTGAATCACCCTGCGTCTCTGATATGGGCACCTCCAAATTCAGTAAATGAACCCTCAACTATGGTGCATTCACCATTGAACACGACCAAACCATCAGTCTACCCAGTTTACGCACCTTCCCTCCATACCTTTCCCAATTAGAGGCACATTTGTTATCTCTAATACAAATTCGGTTACTTTAACCGAATTTCCAAATCATCCCAAAGCAATTTCTTCAGTATGCGCACGCACGTATACAAATTGATAAGCTGGCGCGTTTCCTTCATCACGTATATAAATAAATAATTCAGAAGAACTGCGAGTTTTCCTCACTTCTTCCAAACGAAACAGAAAATCGACATTTATGAATGCAAAGGTTAGAAAATGATCGAATTAGTTTATAGAAATACCACAACAAGTTCATCGACATTATCTAAACACGAATTAGATGCAGAAAACCTTAACATCGCTGGGAATAGTTCGGTTTCAAATTATAGAGACTTCAAACAAAATACAAATCCTTTCTCGGCGTTTAGGAGAATAATTAGGTTTCGATTTCCCCTTTCCTTGTACATTTCTCCGGTTTCTCGGCAACCAAACAGAGTATATAAAGCAAACAATCAGAGAGAGAGAGAGAGAGAAAGAACCGTCTTCGTCAGGGACTTGGACGTGAAGGAAGATAAGCTTGAAGCCAGAGGTATTAGAGCGAACGATCTTCTGGAGAATCCACTCGAATGCTCCTCTGCTGCTTATCGACGCGTGTGGATATCCTTTGATCGTCGATTCGTTCACTCCAACCATTATCCGAGTTCGCTCGCGCTGCATCTTCTTCTTGTTCCGCCAACTCAATGAGTCACTCACTCAGTCGAACTCGCTATTCTCCGCTTCCCGAAGTCTCTGGTGGAAAAGCTGCACCGCCTTCGTTCGTTTTGGAAAGGAAGGGGGGCCCTTCTGTGCGCCTTAAGGGCGCATTGTGCATCACGGTTCAAGTTAGTGCCAAGTAATATCTAATTGCTAAAATATCTAATTGCTAAAATGTACCTCGCTTTGTTTATCTGCCACCCGGCAACTTTATTTAAATGAGGTGTCCTCGTTTGCCAGCGGAAATGGCGGGGCGTCTGTCATTTTCTGTCCGATTGTGAGCCGTGAAATAATTTTAATTATATAATATATTATAAAAACGTCGTAGTATCACACCATTCATATTACGATAATATTTAATAATTTTTTATATAATTACAATTTTAACTTTTATATTAATACAAACAAAATGAAACCTACATAATAAGGTCCGTTTGATGTTTTAAATAATAATAAATAAAATATTATTATAATATAATTTTATAATATTAATTTTATATTAGAATTTAAAAAAGTAAAATTATTTATTATATTTTGTATAGAAATTTAAAAAAGTAAAATTATTTATTATATTTTATATAGAAATTTAAAAAAATTGTAATGGTGAGTTTAGATGAGATGAGATAGTTTTTTGGTTTTGTGTAATCAATCAGGGCATAAGTTTTAATTTTTCTTTTTCTTCTTTCTATGAAGTAATTGTTAAATGTCAAATAGAGATTCGAATTCCGACGTAAGTATTATTTTAGGTTGAGAATTGCTACAAGAGATAGATTATATAAAATAAATTTATAAATTAATATGGTTTTATAAAATTCGTTAGATCTATTTTGTAAGAAAAGTAATTTTATAATTTGACGTATTATATCAAATTATATCAATTTGTGAGTTTATTTTTATGTAATGTTTTTGTGACTAAAATATTTTACTTTTAGGTTTGCGACTTCTTGTTTTCTTTTTTCTTTTTCTTTCTTTTAGAAAAAGAAAAAGATATGACCAAGCTTTATTTGGCTTTATAAGTTTTATTAAAATTGGAAAAGTTATAATTACGAATAGATCTCATAAAATTAAACGTATAAATTGACTCCGTTTTATATGATATGTTAGATTTATTTTTTAATAAAAATAATTTTACAACTTAATGTAGTATATCAAATCACATCAATGTATGTCTTTCCTTTTATAGAATCGTTTTATAGTGAAATCATTTCTCTTGAAATTTACTCCTTAAAAGTCATATCCGCATTAAAATAAATAAATTATCTTACTTATTTGTACACCCTTATCTTATACAAATAATTTTTATGTTGAATCCCCACTTCATAAACCAATAAAAATTCTTGATCTCTTATTTGTTCAATCTACCCAATTGGCAATATCTAAATGCCAAAACCTGTGTTGGCAAATGATCATCTCAATAAGACCTTACTTTGTTTGGACTGTAAGTGGTTCTATATTTTATATGGTTTTGATTTGATTAAAAATAAAAGATAATAGTAGGTTAATTAGATGATGAGATGTCTTTTCTTTTTCTTCAGTTCCTCTAAATTGAATTCAACCCTTAAATCATCTTTGAGTCAAATGTAAGATCCTATTATATGAGAAGAAACACCTAACAACGGGACATGATTAAGATCTGCATTCTTTCTTTTCACCCTCTTTGTTTGAGAGAGAGAGAGAGAGAGAGAGAGAGAGAGATTTGTGCCCAACTTACTTAGATTCGACAAACCGTAAAAATATTTAAACTTTTCATCACACACTCTCGAACTCTTATCCAATAAGGTTAATGGAGTACTTGTTCGTTCACTGTCCAAACTTTCTTCCAAACCAAACAAAGAAAAAGAAACTAAATAGCAAATCAACAAGTTGCCCTAACTCTCGATCTTGGCGGCATGCTGCTTGCTGTTATATTGGTTATGATGGATTGTCCCCCTGCATTTGTAATCTTGCCGTTTTTGAATTATCTTGAATCTTGCTATCTTGCCCATGTAACTCGTTAAAAGAAGAAAGGCCAACAAATTGGGTTTTGCACCCACGAAATAACCACACGGATATATACTAACTAATGCAATGCCACCTTTGCCTAAAGTTGTTGTTTTCTGGTGCATGCTTATAGTCTTGTTGATTTAAGGAAAACATACGGGAGGTTGGCCTTTCGTTATCATATCTGAAGGACAACTAAAACTTCAATGTTCTAAACAAATTGGGATTAGTGATCAAAGGAAAAAAGGAGATCAAAACAGGACTCAAGTTTTCTGAGCCAACATACACTTGCAGAATCATAGAAAATCACTTCATTTTCATTAGCAAGGCCAAGCTTAATCTCGAGCTGTAACACTTACAATAACCCCAAAGCCATGGGGTAATGCTTCAAAGACTGCTAAATAATAATGTATTTACCATATTGGTTTCCTTCCCTTATTGCCCTTACCCAGAGATTTGAATACCGGTGAAGGAAACTCTCCCAAAACCCAAATGACCAACCTGGTACAGCTCCAGCCAAACCCTCTCAGCTTCAAACCTGGCACTACAACTGTCCATCCTCTCTTCTTCATCAAACCCTGATGCAATTTCTGGCATTCCCTCCACTGCCCTCCTCTTTCTCACATTCCCATCCCTCTCCACCACGCAGTCACCCTCACTTCTCTTGCATTTCCTCTTCATCTCCGGCCTCTGACCCTTCTTTCTCCCCAATCCCAGGCATCTCCTCCCCACCATCCACGGGACTTTCACAAGCGCAAGAGCAAGAAATTCCACCACGGCGAATGGGCAGCAACAGAGGGCCACGCAGTCGGCTACCAACCCGGCAGTGCATGCTCTGCAATGCTTGCCAGAACACTTGATCTGATCTCCATCATCATCGGTGGTGTACCTGCCCTTCCTCGTGGGTCCGGCCCTTGGGGCCTCGTGGTTCCCATGTTTACGTGAAACTCGAGGTGGGTTCTCATCGTCCATTTGATTTTCTTGATCAAGTTTCAAGCCTGCCAAAGATGAAAAAGACACTGAATTCTTTCACTCTTCCCTCCGTGTTTCTCTCGTTCTCCGTAGCTGCTAGCCTGTAACCTTACTACCTTAGCACTAAAAAGAATTCCAAGGAGCTTCTGCTTTTGATGTCATACGTACAGGAAATCCCAGGAAATCAAAAGACTTCATGCATTTTATCCGAGTAATTCTGAAAAGGGTAAAAGGGTCAATGTAATTTTAGAGAGAGACAGAGAGATGTAATTTTCTGGGACTGGGTCACTCACTCTCTTAAAGCGATTTTGGGTACTTGTAGTTGAGTGTTGTTACGTAAGAGGCATTCTACTTTAAACTTTGGGACTCGGTGATTGACCATAAACAGGCACCAAGATTCCCACACTCCATTATAGAAAAAAGCATTATTCTAAACTCTGGGAGAGAGATATTTACTAAAACCATGCTGCTTTGGCAGATAAACAACCAATTAAAGGGGGCTTTATGCTGCTATAAATGCCTTTGCCAGCTCCACCTCTAAATGATGGGCAAGTTGGGGCTTAGGAGTTGGTGTGAGTAAAGGGGCAAAATGGTAACATAAACTGCTGTTAAAGATTTGAGTTGTGGTGACTAGAGTGGTTGTATGTATGCATGTTTTTCCTAAAATTAAAAAAGAAGAAGGTAAAATTGATAAGGGGAATGTGAATGAGACGACGCACACCAAGCAGAGGCCAAGTTGGTGAAAAACTTTCCCTCACTTCATTTTCATAAGCAAAATGATCATTTCGTGCTTCATGCCTAATTTAGCTTTGCAACAATGCTTGGCCTGTCTTTATGTGCATGCTCTTTCATCTTCACCACTGAATTGTCAAAAGAACAACATCAAAGTTTTTTTTTGGTTTCCCTCAACTGTTGTCATTATGTTTTCCAAATTGTTCTTAAAAAAAAACTTATATTCCCAACCACCCTTTTAAAAAGGAGGCATGTTACACAGCAGCTTCACACTCAACACACTAACATTTTTTAGTGTAAAATAAAAGAAGATAAAATAGTAAAATCATATATTTAAATTGTGTGAAAAAATGTGAGATTACTGTATATAATTTTTCTTTAAAAAGTTCTTTTGTGGGTCTTTAACTTGAGTAATGAATTGAAAATTGCAATACCTGCTCTAATTGTCAAAGTCTCCAGAGTACTTTCCATTCCCATAGGGTTAATTGGTCTATTATTAGCCAGACAATCAATATTAACTATCCAGTGTTTATTCCTAGTATGACATTTTTTCTATGATTTTTTCACTTTATTTTCATATGATTGGTAGTGTCATCTCAATTTCAGTGCATCTTTATTAATTATTCTTTCAAAGTACACTCAAAAGTAGGTCTATGTACTCTATTATTTTTTTAAAATTTTTAAATTAAAAATTTTACGTGTAGTTATTTTTATATATTTTTTTATATTTTATTAATATAATTAGTTACGCCACATTTTTAATATAAAATAATTATTTTAATCAATTATATCAATAAAATATATAAAAAATATAGGTAAAAATATCAATACAGAGCATAACTCTTTCAAAATATCAAGAGCCATGTTTCATTGAAAAAAATAAAACAACGAGAAGTACTTTTGAATGTGCTGTCAAAATCAAAGTGAGATCCAAATCCGGGAAAAATATTAAAATAACCTCACCATACAATTTCGAAGATCAGAATACGGATGCTATTAGAAATTTAAAAATAAAAATATTCGTCATCCGTTATGAAGCCCATTGGGCTACCTAGTAAAATAGTAAAAAACTATTAAAAATGATATTGGTGCATATGAACACGAAATTAGCACAATAGAATGGGTCAACTTTAGAAGGAAGGATAGACGACAACTCGCTTAAAAATATGATTTTAATGCAGTAGTGGACCCACAATAAGAAAGCAGAATATAAAACAAGGATGCTGCTAGAGTAACCGACGAAGGACCGATAAAATCTGACCCATGAGTGTAAATGTATTTTTTTTTTTAATTTCAATCATTTTTTATATGTATTTAAATAATTTTAAAAAATTTTAAAAAAATATCAATTCACTAATAATTACTTTCTTAATTATTAAGTAAAATTTTATAAAAAATAAAAAAATTAATCGGCAACTTTTATCAGTCAAAATTATAGGTTCAAATAGCATTTTGCATAAAACAACTTGATCCTAGCTAATAGCTATGCTATCAAAGTTGACTTGATTTTACTGCCACCTCTAGGAGTTGGCAAAACTATTTTAAAGCAATCGTCATGTTGAATGATGCTTATGCCAAAACCCCAGACACCCCCNCCCCCCCCCCCCCCCCCCTGGGAACTTTGCCAGCCACTCGATCAAGAAGTACTGGCTAGTTCCCAGACCAAGATTTTTAGAAGGAAGACAGAAAACAATTGGTTTAGTTAACTCATATATTAGAATACACACAACATTATTATGGTCTGTAAAATAGTCATGGAATCTGACTCTATCTTCAAATTAGCTAGAGATTATGAGTTCATAATCTTAGACCATTCCTGTTTTGGTTGGAACAGATCCACTAAATGTTTGATCATCCCCAGTTAGATAGAAGTTTTCTGGTAGTATCAGTTCAGTTCAACCAAACAATTAATATATTCTTAATCTAAAGAAAGTCTTAGTTTCCTATATTCCTTGTAAGGTTTCGATTGATTCTTGGCTTGAAATTTTATGCCTACTACAAGCACCTGACATGGATTTAATCAAAGTGAACATAGGTCACTTGCATACAAGCTGACTGATCAATGAGTACCAGAAAACAACGAATTGAAAAGATCAGACAGATCCATGCTCAAATATTGGGTCATTTTTCATTGAAATGAACATGACAGTTAAGAGGAAAAGAGGGAGAGTTTCGCTTTGAAGAAGCTGACAGTGAACCTGATCCTACACAAGCCCACAATACCACTTGTAAGCATTAGTTAGATCCAGCAGCAGCTAATGCAGCAATCATGGTAAAGACGTAGTTTCAGAAGTCAATTAACGTGCATACTCAAACCGATTTTTCCCAGTGCAAATGGTTTAGAACTTGATTGCATGAAAATGGATACGGAACTGCCTAGCTAGATAGCATTTCAAGCAGAGATCACAAAGTTGCATGTAAATGTGAACAATGAATATAATGATTCATCCGTAATGAAGAATTTAATTACCTGGGCACAAGGTTAATTGGTGGAGAGGCCAATGCAGGTGGACTCGATCACTGCCTCTTCAATATAGTTGTCTTTGCCCAGCGGTCTGCTAGCTAAAAATATTTGTTACATGTGATCAAGGACGACTTCACAATCGATTTTGGTGAGTGCTCTCTGATCTATATAGGAGTAACAGAGCTTCGATCTGATCTGAAATGCCCAGATGATTTAACTCTTCTTTATCCAGCATATCTGCAATCAGAATCTCTCTCTCTCTCTCTCTCTCTCTCTCTGTGTGTGATCTGTGTGTGTGGGTGAATATGTATTATATCCCAGTATGTACCCTTTTTAACCTATTTTAGTTACTTCCAAACCTTTCTTAATTAAAGCAAAAGATTTTCTAATATAATACTCAGGGGAATCAAAATATATATATATATATAGAGAGAGAGAGAGAGAGAGAGATCTAAGTAGTAAGTACTGTATCAGTGTATCAGATGGGCATTGGTTTCATGAGTACCGATGACAGGGAATATAGGGAAGTGTTCCTCTTCTACCATGCCCTTTTTCCACTTCCTGCTGTTTGGTTTGTTGCGCGATCTTCATGAGTCATGCACGTGCATCCACATTCAACTTCATCTAAACTAATCAGAAATCACCGAGACAATGCGTTCATGGTTCCACCAGATCATCTTGGCCGGTGACATTGTAGATTGTAACTTTGTATGCAATCTCATGTGTTAATTCATATCCTGACTACAACAAATCAGATCCATACAACTTCAAGAATCATTAATAAGAGTGTAGATCAAGGAGCTCTCCGACTGATTTAGCAGCCCCGGCGTCAGCCTTGAGGAAATCTCTACATGCCATAGGTGTTTGCGTATTCCCGTTTCAAGCGAGCAGAGCCCTTGAATGATGTGGTAGATCCAATATTCCAGAGAAGTTCCTGTCATTATTATCAAATTCATTCCCTTTCCTAGAGTGGATTGCTAGAGCTGTCATTGCTCACGTTTGGTCTTTAATAGTTCTAGCTATCGTATCTATGTTTCTCTCCCGAATAGATTAAGACTTTATTCAAGCCAATACATTATGCAATTACCCCCGAGGGAAAGCTGCCGAGACAAAGAAACTAAAAGGCAAGAAAGGGGAGGGGAGAATGGACACTATGACAGCTTGAGTAACAGAATAAAGGAAATAGACGGTCAAATTTGTGTAAAAATTCAAGGTCTTGTCAGTCATGACTCGTGTTGGTGTGAGAAGACATATTATGAATTTATGCAAATTAAGTTTTTCCCCCTCGAACTATAACCTATTTTCTAATATACCCACTGGATTATCAAAGTTGTCATTTCATCTCCCAATTTAAATTATAAGTTATCATTTATCCCCTCTTTTAAGACCAACTGTTGAATAATATTATGTTATATTATCTATTTTTCATTATTATTAACTATCAAATCTTAAAATGGGTATTGATTTATAATTATGTTTTAAATTCGGAGGTTAAGTTAATATTTAGATAATTTGATAGTCAGATTGGTCATAATAGTTAATAAGATAGCATTGGAAGGTGCTTTGAAATTATAAAAGGAATTGTGGTAATTGTTAATACTCAAAAATCACACAATTGGTTGGAATGGGAGAAATAATCCTTTTTGGCCTGCCACAATAACTTGGCCTTAATCGGTGTGATTTGGGACCCCAGCAGTGGTTCGGTGTGGTTGTACGACCTCCGTACGTATATCTATGGTAGTATATAGAAAATAAATGTAGGAAAAGTAAAAGAGATGGAGATACATAAATTTATATGGTTTGATATAATACTTATGCCCACGAGTTGTTTGGAGTAGAGAATCTACTATAATATGATTGTTTTATAGTTTCAAATGGTTTCTCATTCTCGATATGAAATAGAGATAATAAATCTATTTTTTAGTAGAGATCTTCTCTCTATAACTCTCACATCTAGGTTGAAGAAGTTAAAAGAGAAATTGAAATAGCAGTCTTGGTCTAGCCTCTCTAGAGTTGTCTCATCCTTTCCCTTTATCCTTTGCTCATTTTTTTCTTTATATCATATTTCATTTTTTATATGTCACATCTCCTTTTTTCTTCTTAACACTCTTTATTTTTCTCAGCCTTTTGTCCCCTCCTTCACTCCTTATGAGAATCCAACCCTTGAGCTGGGCTTGGAATGCCATATTGGGCTAGGAATATTTTATCCTAATATTAGAAGTCTAATTATAAAAAGGAATGACAATTTTTCAAGCCTCATTTTATTTTATTTCGTGGAAATGTTTAATTTCGGTTCTTTTTAATTGGGGCCATTGGGCTCATCAAATTACGGTGCCCTCGGAATCTACTTTGGTCTGGGCTCGATAGAGATTGCTTGGTTATAAATGCCGTAAAAGCCCAAAAACAATCTATAAATTCTATAAAGCAATATCCCTCCCGGACACATTCGAAACCCTCGGTCGGCAGTCGTCTCTCTTTCTATGGTTTTCGTCTTCATCTTCTGTTTCTTACCAGTCTCAGATTTAACTTTGTTTTGATCGAATTTTAAAGTTATTTTTCTCTTTAACGGGGCAAAGATGAAGAGTGCATTTTAGATTTCTGACACCTCTTGTATGAGAAGAGCCTTCAACAAGCTCTTCCTTGAGCAGAGACAGCAACTCTCTGAGCCCCTAAGCATCTTTTTTCAATTTCTTTCGCTGCTATTTATTTTTGACGATTCATTTACTCGTGCCCGTGTTTTTTTATTTCATCGTAAGGATCTTATATGAGTGGAACTGGTTCTGGTTAGAGCTATAAAGCAAATGTTCACTTGATTTTTGTTGGCTTATCATTGCTTTGGTAGATCCCAGTAGATTAATGCTTTCCTCTTCCCACTATCTTTTAATATCTCGTGTGATTTTGGGGTTTCTTGCAATGAAAATAAGCGCTTATTTCATTAATTTTTACTTGAAAGAGAATAGTTGAGAGCAACTGCGAATGTGCGAAAAACTGTTGGACTTTCATTCTCTCTCCCAAGATGTTCCCTTCTAATAGAAATATAAAAACAGATGCATTGTATCTATTTGATAAAATGCCACATAGAGAGATTTCGACCGAATGGAATTCATTCTATCACAAGTATTTCCTTAGTCAGTAATACCAACACAGTGCAGTATTTATAGACTTGATTTCTATATTACAAAATAACAGGATTCGGTTACAAGAGCATTTCTAGATTATTCCATTATTCCAGCACGTTCTCGGTACAGGTTGGTTGTGAATTTGTTGCAGAAGATTCCTTTGAGTCTATCTGTGGCATTTTCTCAAATAGATACAATGCAACCCTGTTTTTATATTTCTATTATGTATCAGGCCAGGCTAATTTATGATTGTACAGGTTGGTTGTTAATTTGTTGCAGAAGATTCCTTTGAGTCTATCTGTGGCATTTTATCAAATAGATACAATGCAACCCTGTTTTTATATTTCTATTATGTATCAGGCCAGGCTAATTTATGATTGTACAGGTTGGTTGTGAATTTGTTGCAGAAGATTCTTTTGAGTCTATCTGTGGCATTTTATCAAATAGATACAATGCAATCCTGTTTTTATATTTCTATTATGTATGCTAATTTATGATTGATGATGGATTCCTACAACTTATCCACGATGATGGTAGCGGAAATATTGGCCCACACGTGAGAGGGCGTATTGAGAAGTTTCACACGGTTTAAGAAGAAATTCATCTTGAATTTTATAAAGAATTACCATACTCTTCCAATTAGGTATTTTAAGAAGAGAAATGTGTTTCTATTCCTTATAATTAACATGTATATAGTGAGTGAGAAGGTGACTTGAAAAGGGACGTAAAATGGATCTCTTAGCATTCACCATAACAGCATCGGAGTGTTCTTGACATGAGACTAGAAAGCTTCTCATTCGACAACCGAAACCGAGCCTGAACATCTTCAGAATCTGAATTCCCGCAGATCTTGTTTGTTGGCACCCCTGCTTCTCGGGCTAACTTTTCTGCTGTGTCTCTGTCAACAACATCATCGAAGCAAATGTATCTGCCGCCTGAATTCTTGTCCATTCCATCATAAACGCATGCTTCTGCTGCTGCCAATTTGCTAACATCAACAGTTGCCAGCGTGCCGTTTGCGTACATCTCTTGTGCGCCTACATTTTTATACAACCTCTATTTATTAAGTGATTAGATTCACATATTTTTCCAGCAATCTCCCTAAACAAATTCAATCTTCAACCTGGCAAACTTTTCATCTTCTTGAGACAGAAAGTGATCTGAGGATAAAGACGATACCTTTAAGATAAGCAATTGTTGCCGTTGGATTTCTAGGACAAAATTCGGGACCAGTAACGAGAGCTGGGCATAGGGTGGCCAGTTTTAGCCCGGTCTCCTTGGCTACTCTCCATGCCGCCTTCTCTGCCCTCAGCTTACCCAAGGAATACCACAGCTGCCATGTTTTAGAAAATAAAAATCAAGGATACAACATCTTTTGGGTTAAGCGAGTTTTGCTTCGATCACCAATAAATCATGGCTTGGATGCACGAAGGTAGTACCTTTTTTTCTGTGCAGAATGATTCATCACTCCAGCAGTCATCGTTAACCACAGGAGAGAGATCACACTGGTTTTTGCCCCGCCAGATGCAAGCTAAGAGCGAGGATGTCAGAACGCACTTTCTTACCGATGGTGTTCTTGCGCATGCTCTCATCACATTCTCGCAGGCCCTTACTTCTATCTCAGCCATTGATTTCTGCATTTCAAAATAAGCTTGTAGGGTTTTGAAGAGTTGAATAAGTGACAAGTAAATAATTTCATAAGCTGATCAAATTACTTATTTTAGTTTTATAACAAGTGGGAACGGTTAATTCTCGTCTTGGACCATTACAGATGGTTAATAAATATAAATATAACAGATGGTCTTGAAGAGATTAAGTTTTGTCTCGACTCTTAACGTGGTATATGTTATTGTCTCACCAATCTTTGAACGAAAGCATTTGGAAGTTCTCGGTTGACCCGCTTAGGCAAGCTCCAACCTGTGCTTATGATAATCTTTTTTTATTCCGTCGAGACCGGTCAGCAGAGTCTGCTCTCGCTCTTTTCAGTTGGCTTTATCACCGGTGTATTATGGAAATTTTATGTCGATGACGTTGACTGAAATTGGGCGCCATTTGTTTTTCGTGTTGCAATTTGTTTGCGAGCTAGCTAGGAAAACCGGTTGATGATTCCAAAGAATGTAGTACAACCCAAGAGAGACAAGCAAAGAGAGACGAGGGGGAGTTTGAAAATGTGATTGGTACCGGAGGCTGTTGGCAAGTTGAGTAAGGTGGACCATTTCGGTTCAACTTTTGCCGTCCGTATACATCTATGCATTTATACGAAGGGACCATGATCATAAGTAGAAAATCCTATGTAATGTGTGAGGTAGGTGCCGACGTATAGAGACCAAGACATTAAAGTTGTTTGCTTGACAACTTGGTATAGGTAGGTAGGATCTACGTGAACCTTGTACTGTGAAATGGCAGACTAAAAGGGCAAGGAAAAAAAAAAAAAAAAAAAAGGGAGAGAAAAATGACGTGTTAAAGAGAAAGCTCACCGTATAGCCGGAAAGTCCAGCAGGGTCGGTGAATGCAGAGGTGTGAAGGACGCCACGACACCCCTGGAATGCTTCTGTCAAGCTTTCAATCTCAGTTAACTTCGCCATAACTGCTGATAGGTTATTGTTACCTGTCATCATCTCTCCTGAGCTTTCCATCTCCCTCAATTTATTTATGTCCTCTGCATGTTCATGAACGAAAATTATACACGTAATTTAATTTCTTTGCTAATCTGGGAAAAAAAGGTAATGATAGTGCATATCAAATGATTACTTCGGAAAAGAGCAACTAAAAACGCTTGAAAAAATAGTAACACATTCGATTAAATGCAAGTGATTGGAAATCCAATGATTAAGTCGAATTTTCTTCTATACTTATCGGATAACACAGGCTGAAACAAGAAAGGAAGCAAATTCAAACCTCATCGGGGTTCCATGTTTTCTTTGATTTGCAAAAAAAAAAAAAAAACCAAGCAGTGCTCAAAGAAACCAGAACGTTAACACTGAACTGAACTCAGTACATGCTGTATCATTATGCTGGGATAGTTCCGATCGATCTAACAATCAAACATAGTATTATCAGAAAATTACCTTGATTTTCAACAATAATCCGGACGGAGTAGCCACGAACCAAAAGCTTGTTTACAATAGCGAGACCCAAATAAGAGACGCCACTGGTGACACAGACCAACTTGTCTGCATCATCGATGTCCATACCCATGGAGGAAACACGTACTCCTTTGAATTGTTCCTCATCTTTCCTCCTTTGCAGGCCTGCACAAGCCACCAACATCCGCCGGAGTTCCTCCAACTCCACCCTCATGCTCTCTTCTGACCCCAAAATCCCCATATTTTGATGAAAGATTCAATCAGTATCTTGCTCCAAATAAAGATGACAAGCTTTATGGGATAGACTAGAGAGGTTACAGCAACAACACACAGAGAATCTACCGAGAGTCATGCAAACGGCACCTTTAGTCCTCAGCTTCTATAGTTTAAACAGCGCGCGTGGAATTGGCTGGGGTTAAGCTGCTCAATCTTGGCTAGCTTAGCACCCAAATTACTATTTCTCTTGTATCCATTCTTCTTCTTATAAATAAAAATGAAGAGGGTGGGTGTTCCAACTTCCAAAAGCCCGAGCGTGCTTATAGGAACTTTGACTATCAACAGGGAAAGATATCATAACAAAGGAGTGATTGACAGATACGTGCACTATAAGCTTTCTAGAACTTCATTTTTGACCCAACAATGCAAGTTGTTGGTTTGCCTATATATCGCGCGGAAAATGATAAGTTACTACTATTCTCCTACTCATTTATTATTTTATTATATATATATTTTTTACTTTATTTAATAATTAAAAAAATGATTATTAGTAAAATTATATATTTTTTTAATAGTTAAAGATGCTAAAAAAATACTTAAAAAGATAATAAAAAAAATTCTAATACTTTATAAATAGGAAATGAATAATAATAAAGTAATAATCCTACTATGATCCATATCGCGCAAGGAAACGTCCCAGAACCAGATCAAGGAACCCTTTTTCTTATTTTCCTCCTAAATTTCTTTCCTTTCCTGGCGCAGAAGAAAGTCCGAAGCAATATGTTGACTACTCTCCCCCATCGTACTGGTAGGTTAATGCAATACATCAGTTGAAAATTAATGGAGTACTTACCATCAGTACCTAATATATGTAACATTATCTAAGGAAAGATGTCAGTAGAAATAGATTGATTCAATCTGACTCAAAAGTGGTGGTTACTTACTAGTATTGGTATTTCTATGGGCATCTTTAAAATTATATATTTTGAAAATTAATTTTACATATCAAGAAAATTTTTTATATTAGATTATGTATCTTTGAATCAAATAATAAAAAAATATTTTTATTTTTTTCTTAAAATTATTATTATTTATATATTTTACAATTAGTACCATGTGTTTAAAAATATCAATTTTATATATCTAAATATTACTAATTTCATATATCAAAAGGATCAATTTATCAATAAATATTAATACGTACTAAAAAACACTTTGTATCATCCTTAATACAAATTTCATATATCAAAATCTTCTTAATAAAAATTCCACAAAGTTGATTTTAATGGGTAGGAGAGAAAAAAAAATTAAAAATAATATTTGGACAGTGAAAAGTGATTCTAACTTGAAAAATAACTATTCACAGCTATGCAAATATTTATGAATGCATAAGTTAATGTAGATAAATTTAAAGACATATTATTCAAAATTGAAAATGAAGATAAAGATGAATAAGCCAATGTTAATGCTTTGCTTGTTGTTGGTTGTGTTCTATGATTTAAGTGATTTCACAAAATATATATATAAATTGATATAATTTCACATGATATATATATATATATTAGATTTATTTTTTAATAAAAATAATTTTATAATTTAACGTAACATGTCAAATTATCTTAATTTGTAAGTTTATTTTAATAATAAAGATTTATGACTAAAAACATTCCTCTTGACAGAGTTATGGGGCTGGATTGCCTTGATTACTTAGATAGACAACATCAGGTATTTTTTCAGTTTGAGAAATACTATTTCCACATAAGTTTTCTAACGAAAATTTCTATGGAATTGTGTTTTTACTATTTTTTATTTAATAATTAAGAAAATATTTTTTAATTTTTTTTTTAGAAATATTTAAAATGATTAAAAAATGTGTAAAAATTAAATAAATAAAAAGATGATTTAGCCTATCGGTAACCAATTTTCGGTAAGTGTAACATCTCTCTGTGTCGTGTTTAGAGAAGTGAATAAAGTACTAGTCGACTCTTGGGTTAAAAAGTGATAAATAAATAAAAAGGTGGGATGGGCGGTGCGGCTCGGCTAGGCTAGAAAGAACGGCTAAGTTGGTAAGTAGGGGGTTCTGTTACTCACGTGTTGAATGACCAGTATGCACGGGATGGCTTACTGTGTTTGTTGAGAGAAGGATGTCCGCTGGGAACTTACCCGAAAACCATGCTCCCCATCCACGCATTCCATTGTCAACTAACGAACCACCATTCGCCTTATTTTTATTTTTCTATTTCTTCTTCTCATTTAGAGAGCAATTTAGAAAAGTAGTCAGATTTTTAGACAGGATGTCGGGGCTGGAGCTACCCAACTGGACTCCATAAAGGGTTTTTTATTGGAGCTGAAACAACTGGGCTCCGTCCTGTTTTTACCTCGCTAAGAAAATGGGCTGGGCTTTTGTAAATTTAGTTGCTTGGTCTTAATTGCATGGCCCAGACTTGCTCGGGGAATACCTCTCAGTTCGCTCCCGAGACTCTTTCTTGTTCCTCAAACCTTCTCTCTCTCTCTCTCCGTCCGTGCCTGTGTTGGTGTTATGGGCAGCTCGGTCCCGCGCTTCCCGGTCACCCACAAGAGCCTCTCGTTGGATATCCAGGTAAAATACTTCACGTTTTTTATTTTTTGAACTAAGAGGGCCTAAAAAGTAAAGCAACCTTTTTGCCTATCGCCTGTTTGCTTCAGCGCCCAAATGTGGATTCTAGTTTCATTGTCATGCGTTCCTGCTACCAATTGGCTATTCATATTCCTCGTAATTATATTTTTGTCCAATAAGCTTAGGTGATTTGAAGTATGGGGTTATGGAATTTAAGACGCGATTATGGAGGCCGATAAGCTTAGGTGATTTGAAGTACGGGGCTATGGAATTTAAGACACGATTATGGAGTGACAGTACCGTTATGGTACTTAATACCTATTACTTCGGTTGTTTTTTAAAATACTTGACTATGAATTTCCTTGATGGAGTGACAGTTATGTGTGATTTCAACCATAATTGAAAGGAGAACTTTGTTTTGACTTGATTGCTTATCTTGAAGTTCGACTTTAAGTTTAGGATATTGCCTTCCATATGTCATGGCATCTAATTTCGTTCTTTTTTATACAAGCATGTATTTTTGGTGCATGAGAAGGGGGGGGGGGGGGGGGGGGGGGGGGGGGGGGGGGGGAACACGCGAGACTTTATTTTGTTAAATTTCCACCTCACGTTGTCTTGATGATGATGATGTTTTTGTTCAAGGTATTGTCCGTATGCGTATCTATATTAGGAAAAAGGAATACAATAAAACTGCAAATGCATAGTCCTTGCTATGCATGATTGGGGATCTTTTTGTGATTCATGGAGGTAACTGAATTCTAAGGTTAGCCTTGCTAAGTAAGCGAGACAGGTAATGATAGGTGCTTTGAAGACCGGGAGCATTCCTTGGACGAGCTGAAGAGATTCTTTTTTAACACACTATTTTCCTAGGCTTCGGTTATTGCTTGTAATGGAGACAACTTTAATAATTTGCTTGTATCCATCACTAGTGCTTAGTGGATATTAGGTGTATTCTGTGTATACTTCCTGTGCTTGGGCTGTGCCTTTTACTTTCAATAACGTTTTACTTTTACTTATCAAAAGAAAAGGTAGGGGAGACAGGTGGCATTTAACCTTCCTGATCTAACAAAGAGTGTGTGACATTATATAAGCTTCTTTCACTTCTTATCAAAAACCAAAAATTATAAGCTTCTTTCACATATATAAAGGTTTTCTGTATTGTTATGTGTTTCGGTTTCAACTACCCGAATCTATTTCCCAACAGAAAGTATGGTCAATTGAGTTTATTATTAATTATCCCAGTTGCCTCTGCTTGCTTTCTTCCAGGGGAACAAAACAGATGTTGTCCTTTGCAGTTACGATGACCATTTTCTCGTAAGTTTGAGGTTCATCCTCCCATTGGATTTTTTTCCTGGAAAAAGAAGAAAAAAAGGAGGGGTTTGGGGCCTTCATGTTTGTGTTCAAAACTTCAATCCTAATGCTTGAAAAACTTTTAGGTTATTGCAACTCAAATAGGAGCTATGGGAACAATACTGCATGCCAGGTGTGCTTATTCTTTTCATTTATGTTCTAGAGCAATCATGCAAAGTATAGTTTCCTTTTGTTTCTATCCAATTTAGATTTGCTAGTAATCCGTACATTCCATTATTGCTGGGTCCAAGACCTTTGCCAGTTATTGACTCCGAGGCTCACGATAGAAATTCTTGTTATTTATACTATAAAATAAAAATTTCCTGTATAATGGAGTATTACATTGAACGCACATTATAGCTGTATCATGTCCTCCAGTAATCGGCCTAGAAGAGGTGACAGAATCGAGTTCTTTTACATTAGATATGTGCTTGTTGACCTGGGAGAATTACTTAGTTTTCACTCCAAAGAACTCTGCTTCTCTATCTTTCATCTTTGTGAAGTAGAATAAGGATAATATCTTATCTAACACCTTTTTAATGAAATATAAATTCGAAAAATAACAAGTGGAGAGGGAAAAAAATTATGTCACTTGAAAACTTGACCATTCCAGAAGTTCTACTGTATAGCATGGCCCAAGGTCAACAAAGCTGAGGGGAGAACTTGATTCTTTTAAGATTCTGGATTTAACAAGTAAAAAATGCTAGTGATTGATCAACAGTTCAGTAACTTCCTTTGCTGTGGCTTCTACAGTCCCATTAAACTATTAAAATGATTATTCTTGCCAAAGGAGCTTCTGAGATCTATTTCTTCATTCGTAGGAAGGAGGAAGGTGTGTCAATCGAGCCAACATTCAATGTGTCTTCAATATTTGGAAAACGAGATGAGGTTAGATAACCTGTGTTCTAGTCTGTGTTTGATAACTAGATACCAACTTTTTCTGATATTGATCCACCACAATAAATGCAGCCAATGCTACCGGCATGTGCTCGTCAATTAATTGAACACATCAGGTATGTTTTAGTTCACCATGTTAGATAAGTTCATTCGGATAAAATTCTCATAGCTAAAATCTATAACAAACCAAACTTTCCTTTGAGGACGCTTATAAAAAAAGAAAGAAAAAAAAAATCCTTTTGAGGACTTCTGGTGAAAGTTGTAAAACTATGTTCGTCAATCTCTATAATAAGGTATACATCTCTCTTTTCACCTACAAGTAGCACTGGTGGCGTTAATAGAATCTCAATAGGCTGGCTGTAAGTGACATCCAAATGTAATATTAATTTGTGTCCTGGATGCCTGTATCCTTAGAATCTTACCTGAATCACTAATAAATGGATTGCGTCCTGTTCCGTGTGCAGCACCTCTGGCTCCTCCAAATCGTTGGTGCTTTCTCTTGGACTCAAGGACCATTCTGTGGTATCATTCAAAGACATATTTAACCCTTTTTCTGGATAAATGATATGGTATGTAACTCATTATTCCACGATTTTATGCAGGAGACACTCAGGGGAATTGTTTCTGCAGTGATTGACAACTGCCTCTGGTAGCATATCGTAGCTGAACTCAAAACTATTTTGCTTAAACCCTTTGATTTTGTTTTTATAATCCAGGAGTGAGCCTTCCAGCATTTTGTAGATTGATGATTGCTCTTTTGTTATATTTTAATTCTGAATTAGCAACGTCCAACTGCCCAATGTGTAACTTAACCGTTACTCGTAATTTCGATTATTGTTTAATGAGTTTTTTCAGTTTGATGGTTCCTAAAAATTGTTTGCAACCGAGGTTTAAGAGGATTCAAACCTTAGATTTAGAGGGAACATACCACCAAAGACCAAGGTCTTTGACCACTTAAGCCAACTGGATTACTGCGATACAGCATTGAGCTCAACAAGTTCGCATGAGTAGCGTTCGAGGCTCGTGTTATAAACTTATAAGCTCGATTTAGCTTATAAAAATAAGTAGATGAACAAATAAATAGACCGGTTTACAACTTGCATGGGCTTCCCGAACTTGAATAGATTTGGACGTTGGTTCGGCAGCAGGTATTGATAAGAAACGAAAGCATCCTAGTGAGAAAATGACACTACTGCTATCCTTAACGATAAGATGACATAGGAACTAGGAAGCTTTAAAAGCCTATGCCCAAAGTTAAGTTCTTGCTGGCCGACAAACCTTGGCTCCCGTAATATTCATGAAGAATCGAGCAAAGTCATCCATACAAAACTCTAGTGTGAGATACATGGAGTTGATGCGTCAGGAAAGGATTGACCCAACCCATCGAATCAACCCATCGAATTGGAGAGACAGAGAGAGAGAGAAGGAAACTGTAATATAATTACATTATGCAGTAAGTAGATTACATGTTACACAGTTTGAATCGAGAAGCAAGATTTCAAAATTGCGTCTCTGGCTTAACACACCTTCACACGTATGATACACTAGAATACAATAAAAAATGCCCTATTCCTCTCTCTCTCTCTCACTCTCTCAGAAGTATCTTAGAGATCCTCACCTAGCCATTGAAGAAAACAATCAGGTGTTTTGGTAAATTATGCCTTCTCATCACTCACCTACGCATAAATTTGTGCTTCTTTTGGCCACAAGGTGGCGGTGATATGAAAAACATCATTCCGCTTCTTTCTGGTCAGAAGGTGGCAGTGATTTGAAAAACAATGCTGCGCTTCATCCACCTTTCAAAACTTTTCTTCTTTGTTGACCAATGCATTTAATTGTCTTTCTAACTGCACACCCCATTACAAGATGGACTGATCAGTGGAAAATTGAAGACCAAGTCAAATTCAGTCCACCATTCCCATATCATGGTGACAAATTGGGATAAGAGGCACATTACAAGAGACAACACAATATCATTATCAACAATAAATTAGATAATTAAAGCATCACTTACAACCAACGCATCAATTATTTAAGACACGCAGGGGCATACATGTAATCATGGCATTATTTAGAATTCAGAAGTAGGGAATTAAAACATAAATAACTGCCACCAGGTAAGAACATTTGCCTCCTGTTGAACATTCCAACATGTCTCGACTACTATCAAAAACCGACTTAGGCAGCCATGCTGCTTTTTATGTCAAATGAAATACACTGTCTGTGTGCTTGCTGCATGCATTACCTGTGATAGAGTGGCATTTAGGGGTGCAAGTGTAGGTTGGTTACTTTGTTATAATGGTTTGCACAGGAAGAAATGTCAGTAGTGGCTTCTAGGCACTATTATTTTATAGAACATCGATTCAACACATTGTTCTGAAACATTTGAGTGAAAATCAAATGCAACATTGGCAAAATTTCGCAGGAATGAGTGAAACTACTATTTTTTATTGTTAAAATAAAATTTTGGTCCATGAATTGCATATCAAATTTCAATTTCATATTTGAACTAATGATTGTTTATGATTGATCGTGGTTTAAGAACATCTCAACATCACCCTTATTCTACCTTACGGTCATATACAAACAACTGTGACATGACTAGTGTTTTTATACATGTCTGTTCTAGTCCGATGTATCACACTTAGCCACACGCAGATCTTGCAAGATCAGAACAAAGAGACATGTCGGCAGCAAACACAAAAATGGGTACAAGTATGTCATAGGTCTCAATTTGTTCTGATATTTTGATGCCTGCATGTGGCCTAAGGTGTTACGACAATGATACAAGGTGTGGACAGGAAAAAAATCACAACAGTTATTGTCATTTGCAATTGATAACTTCATGATAAAATTGGAGTCTGACAGGCCAACAAAGCAAACTTAATCTAGCTCATGCATACATACCTGGGCATTTTTCATCTTATGTATCCGCAATTCCTCAACAAGGCTCTCGAGACTGACATTGAAGATTAGATTCAGTTAGAGTTAAGAGATTACATAGTGAAAATATGTAGTCAGAAGTCATTAGAGATTCATCTAGTACCTTTGTTGCAGATTATTCACTTGATATTGCAGCTCTTTCTCCCTAGAAGTGGCAGGGGACATCTGCATGGTGCACATATTTAAGATCAATCAACCAAACGGCATGAAACTGTTGTCGAAAATACTGGCTACATTTTAACACATAAAATACTGGACCCTGTCTTCCCTCATAATAAGTCAAATGATGAAACCATTTTACAAGAGAAATTATATGTGCATAAGCAAATCATCCTATTAGTCCCACTTATTCTCAAATCCTAGGATAGACACCCCATTATTTAAAAAAAAAAAATAGTAATCAAGAAGTTTTATTCATAAAAGCGGGCAAAGACCAAGTATACAGGATGTATACATGAGAAGTACCCAACTAGGGTTTACAACTGAAAGTAAAAAGTCACGGACATTTAGTCCATGTTTGGGATTGCAGTGAGAAATATAGCTTATAACTTTAGGGCTTATAAGCTATATTATTAAAAAGTTATTTACTGTTTGGTAACCTTATGTTTAAAGCACTTTCAAATATGTTACATTTGTTTGGAAACAAATTAAAAGAGTGCTTTCTGAAGTAGAAATGACGATCATTTGATTTTTTTTTTTAAATTATGACCATATCTTTAAAAGTTTGAAAGTTGTAATTATTATTTATTTATTTATTTTGATAAGTAATAATCTTTATTGAATATGAAGAAACTAAGCAATGCCCAAGTACACAGGAAGTATAAAAAGTGAGACACTAGTTACATTCTAGTAGGCTATAAAGAAAGTAGAAACTCATGAACATTCCCGCCCTTTAGAACAATAACAGAAAACCATTGAAACATAGAGAATACAAGAAAGTTCCAGATTTCCCCCACTCCACGCTCCTTATAAAGAGGACTCTCCCCACTCCAAACATATAACCAAAAGCGGATTCGTACTCCATCACCCACCTCAAACTTTAGATGTTTTTCAAAATCATTCCATCCCTTTCTTATGAATTTCCACAGGCTTACTCCATATGACCCCCTACCCTCTAAAGAACACCATTCCCCCATGCACCACCATACATGTGATCAATGACCTTCCTCCACAGCGAGTTCCCTGCCATTTGGTATCTCCACAACCACTTCCCTAATAGTACCGTGTTGAACACACGCAAATTTCGCACCCCTAACCCCTCATTCGCGATCGGCCAGCTCACCCTTTGCCAACTCATAAGGTGAAATTTGAATCCCCCCCCCCCCCCCGGAAAGCTTTGAACAACTTCTCTATCCGGTTTGCCACCTTCACCGGTAAAGGGAATAGAGAAAGATAGTAGGTGGGAAGATTGGACAGGGTGCTTTTAATGAGAGTTAATCTCCCCCCTTTTGATAGGTATAACCGCTTCCAACCCGATAATCTTTTCTCAATTCTCTACTACTCTATCCCAAATACTCTCTGCTTTATATGATGCTCTCTCAAGGGAAGTCCTAGGTATTTTATAGGAAGGGAAGCAATTTTACAACCCATTAGCTCCGCGCTAAAGAGACTATATTGTTCACACACCCCCCCCCCCCCCCCCCCCCCCCCCCACGGGACCAACTCCAAGTTCACCTTGAGCCCCGATACAGCTTCAAAACACAACAACAATGCCCTTAGGGCTCGAATCTGGCCACTAGCTGCATCACAAAGAATGAGGGTATCATCCGCAGAAAGTAAATGAGAAATGGAGCTAACGTTACCATTGCTACCCACTGAGAAACCAGCAAGAAAGCCCCCCCTTACAGCAGCCTCCATCATGCGACTCAAAGCCTCCATCACAATAACAAACAGGAAAGGGGATAGCGGGTTTCCTTGTCTCAAACCCCTAGAAGACTTTAAAAAGCCACATGATCTTCCATGGGAATGACTGTATGTTGTAATTATTTGAAAGTTATACGGGTATTTTTGTCCATTAATAGAATTTTTAAAACTTATTCTCAAAGGAAGAGCTTGAAAGTTGTAATTATTTGAAAGTTGTATGAGCATTTTCGTCCATTGATAGAATTTTTAAAATTGGAACTACATTCCAGATTATCTGGAAGAGCATGTTTGAGGAAACGCATCAAAATGATGATTTTCCTCAAAAGTGCTTTTTAGCTTATTTGAGATTAAAAAGTATTTTAAAATGTAACACCCAAACAACCTAATTTTTCTATTAAATAACTTTTAAAACTATTTAAGCACTTTTTAAGACTCCTACCGCAACCCCAAAAAGCCCTTAGCTCATTAAAAACAAGACACCCATTAATTTAATCTCCCACTAAAAGAACCATCAGTATAAGGCCATGAGGATGTCAGCCGGCCACATCTAAACCAAATTCTCAATCTCATTTCCACTAGATAGTTTCAGGTGATAACATACATTCTCGCTCTATATAGGCCATAGGTGATTGTCAACTTCTATGACCTTATCTTTTACTTTTGGCTAAAAAAAACAAAAAATTACTGCTTAAAGTACAATACTCTTGTACATTTTATTGCATTTAGCAAGAGATCATTTTAACTGTTCCATCAAAAGAAAATACCTGCAGCAGGTCGCTTGTGACAGCAACTAGTGGCTCTGGTTCTGGTTGCTTGCCTGTATCAAACAAAAAGGGGTTAAATCCAACAAAATCAGTGCTCGTAGGATAAACCAGAAAATATGTGAATGATCAAGGTGAGACACATACCAGAGGTTTGTTCCACATACTTGATCAATTTAATAAGTTCTTCCTGTCAAGATTTAAAAAGAAAATAATGGACTATTTTCAGACATAATCTCTCTACAATGTAGGGAAGTTATATATATAAATATAAACATACCCTTTGCATGGTGTTCTGCTGCAGAATACATTGCAGAGACGGGAGAAATGAGGCAGATTTAAGGTTTGTCTTTGTTGGACTGGTTGAACCTCCAGAAACTGGGCAATTCATGCAGTTTGTAGGACCCTGCATGCAGAAAAAATGGCAATGGTTATAAAGCCATTGCCTAAAGGATAAAAATTCAAGCATCACGACAATTTAATCAAAATAGTCACAATTATATATCATAAGCGAAGTTCACAAGGAAAGTTTTGAGAAAATCCACAATGATTGATGTTAAAACCTCAAGGATGCTAAGCAAGAAAGAGATGGTCAATAAATTCAAACCAAAAGAAAAGCCTTGCATCAGAAGCAGTGCTTCACATTGAGATGAGCGTGTCAGTTGCACCCAAAATATAACACAACCTTAAAACTGAGACAACCGCCAAAAAAAAGAGACACCATATGCTGATGCCTATCCACGAGATGACCATACACTAAGTAGCAGTGCCACTGAAAACAATAATCATACAATGTAACGATCTCTGCTATGCAGACTATATATGCTAATTTCACTCATATTCCTTTCAGATCTCAGCACAGTGTCACATAAAGGCTAGTTCCAACCCAAAGCTCCCCAAGTGACAACTATGATCAATCTGTTTTCTGCATATAGATAAAGATAATTTCACAAGTGTGAAAAGATAAGCAACCCAAGTATAAGGGAATATAGATCAATTACATATGACCCAGATAACCAGTCTGAGAAGGTCAAAGAGTTCCAAAAGCCATTCCCACACACACTCATCAGTCCACAGATTAAAAACTTAAATAAACTAGGCTGCTTTTGAGATATGATATCAGATTGATGGAATCCATATGCTGACCAGGGGCTGAGTTGGGTTGATTAGTGATGTAGCCTATGAATGCATATATACCTTTGGGCTGAGGTCAGCTGAAGTGACTTTAAAGCGCCCTCTACGCTGTACAACCGATCCTTCTGACGTATCCTCAGCTGCATAAGCATATGCAGTAATACCGGATGAGTAATATAGTATTAAAAGCTTGATAGCATCTTTGATTGCATATAGGTCTGAGTTAAAAGCAAGAAAATTGCAATAGACATACCAGATGAAATCTTATTGGCATCTTTTTTCTGACGATACAATAACGAACTACTGTAGTTATGATCGGCTTGAAATTTTGGTTGTAGATAATCCCTTTATAACAGTTTCAAGACAGGAGTCATTTACACTGAACGGAATCCAAAGCTTTTAACTCGCATGCATAAGAATGGTTAAAAAAAAGTATAGGATCGACAACAAATAAATATTTTTTAATAAACTACAAGATGACATAATGTTGCACATCCAAACAGCAAGCACACTTTTAATGAAAAGATAATGCTGACAATGTAAAATTCCTGTTACATCAGTGTCTCCAACCAGTTCAGTTCCAATCAAGTCAAGAGTTAATACTCACCATGGTTTCTTGGTTACCACCCAGTGGGTGTCCAAACAGACTTCAAGATGAGGCCTCAAGAGTTCTAGCAAAATGAGTGAAGGGTGTAGGTGTATTTGCAATCACTACTAATCTTATAACCATTTTTCAATGTGCTTAAAAAAGTCTTGACATAAACTGCAATAGTAGTTTATGATTATAATTTTTACACCACCCTAGAATTAGTCGGGACTCGGGACTTTGTCCCGGACGCTCGGTGCCAATAAAGAAATATTATTATAGTTTTTACACAAAGTTGTGGTATTGTAGGACCAAGCAACCCCACCGCATACTATTTATTGGGCTACCTCTAACGCAAATGATCACTTCATTATTTACAACTTATGCTCACCTACGCTACAGTGCCACAAGAATGTTGCAATTCAGTTTCTAAAAATACATATTTACTAAGGATATATCATGCGTTTGACATGTCACATCACACACAGAACTGAAAAAAAGCCATGTCCAAAGGAGGACATTTATATGTAACAACTGGACAAGGCAATACATACTGAGTGCATGTTACCACGAAGAGTTTCGGAGTTTCTTCTGGAAGACTTTGTTTTTGTGGGCCATTGCATTAGATTTTAATGGCCTAAGCTTCCATGATTTTCTTGTCTCTATTTCTAGTTCTTAATTAGGTGTATGCTCATGTATACTTCCAGTGTACCTGGGCTATGCCCATCTTTATTTCAATAGAACTTACTTATTACCTATAAAAAAAAATGTTACCACGAAATTCACAACCTAGTATTTCAGTATGACAAAGCTCCAAGCAAGAAACCATATTTCTGAATTAGTACTTTCAACTTCGAATGGAACCCTATAAATACTAGTAGTAATTGAAAACATATACAGCTCCACACAACCCATCTATCAAGCAAAAAAAATGAAAACAAGAAAAGTTTGACAAAAAACATAATTCATATAGCAACAATACAAAACCATACACAGAAAGATTGTAGTACCACTGCAGGTATATATTATGACCAGCAACAGAAGAAGAAGAAGAGCAACAACAATAATATCAAAGTTCAAATTTTTAAAAGTGGATCACCTGTCCTCATCACCAACAAACTTTTTAGGAGATAGAGCATTCTCTGATAGTACTGAACTGCTCATAACTTTTTTATGCTCAGAAATTACATGCTGTGGTAAAATACAACTCTGTCCTGAACTATCACCCTCATTTCTTCCATTTTCTTGATCCACAGCTCTTGGACTACTCAAAATAACATCATCCTCACAAACATCAAAACAACCTCTGCATTAAAAGAAACAGTTGCTTCAATGAAGTATGAATTGCAGCACTGACAAAAATCAGACTGCTAAATTTATTGTCGTCTAATTTAGTGCAGATGATGCCAAAAATAAAAAAAAATAGAGGCAGATAATATCTAGAAATATTAAAAAAAAATTATGCAATGAACTATTTATTAGCATAATAGCACTTCTCTATCACCAAGTGCAATTAAGATATTTTCAATATGCTTGTTCAGGGAGAGAATTATTTAGTTGGCCAAGAGATCAACTTCGAATAGTCAGTACTGTGACTTCTGAGGGCACAAGTAGAAGACTGCCATGCATTGTTTTCCTGACCATGCTAGGGTGGCTTGGAAATAATTTAGCCCCTCGAATGATTTTGATTCTCATTGTCATTCAAGTTTCAGTATGTTAGTATGGCAACTGCATAAAAACAATCTGCAGGGGGAATGGCTGTGTTTCTTACTGCTGCTTTGGGAACTGGCAGCCCCCACCAAAAGCAGTGTTAAAGTTAAATGTGGATGGTGCGACCTTTTCTAACATCTAAAAATCAGAGGGAGAATTTCAAGAGATGAGAAGCTTAGTGTGGTTATGGCTTTAAGTAGGATCGAGTATGGGATGGATGAAGTTAAAGATATTGAAACTGTAGCAATTTTGAGGGGCTTTAGGTCCATTTATCATCATGGTATACCCTTATTCTTATTCAGAGAAATTCTTTATTAACTATTGAAGTCCTCAAATCTTCTTCCACAAATAATTCTTGTCAGGGACCCCAAATTGAAGACACTAAGGAGTGGCTCAAGGTTTTTAACATTTTTGAAGCTGTCCATGTATGCAGAGAAGCAACTGATGTCGCCCATAAGCTTGCCCAATGTGCTAAATGTGTAGAGGATATGGTGATATGGTGGCAAGATGTCCCTGAGGTAGTGAGACAACAAGTACTGGTTGAATCCAGATTGTAGTGATTTCATTAATGGTAATATAATTCCATTTTCCAAAAAAAATACAACACAATAGGAGGGCCAAAAAGAAGTCATACTTAAGTGCTTGCAGGGGTTTCACAGGAAAGGAAGGGAGTGAATCATGAATATCATTGAACCCATCCTGAAAAGGGCATATGTCAAACATATGTAAGAATGAACTATAATTCAAATATTCAAGGGAAGTTTCGAACTTAAATGCAATTAACTGAGAGAAAAAGGAGTGTATTTCAGCAATGGTCATAATACCTCATCATTCTGGTGAGCATTTGGATGGTTGACCCTTTCCTGGGACAGTCTCTCAGCTGGGAACCCAACACCATCATATCTATCTTTCAGCTTCTTACTAGTATCTGGATCTTCAGAATTTGGCATGCCATCATCCCGAATCTGTGAGCAATAAAGTGCTAAAATAAGGTAAAATATAGCCCCAGTATACTTTTCACCAAAGAAACCCTTTTTGAAGGAATCATGAAATTACATGATTAAATAAAACAGTCATTGACACTACTTACAAGGGCAGCCTGAGTTTTTAAATCTTCAAGGTTGAAATTCCAGGCACTTATGCCTCGAATGTACTCTTGCTGCAAAGTAACAAGTATTTGCATTTATGAGTTCACTCAAATTTTTTCTACAAATAATCAAATATTAAAAAGAACAGAGAGTGTAGACCAAGAATACAAGATGTATATTAGAGGAACATCTTATTAGAAATAGGAAAAGATACAAGAAAATCACAAAAGCTCAGGATAAATAAGCTTCTATATTTGAAAAAACCTGCTTTATGCTTGTGCACAAAGGCATAAGTAATTATGAATATAAACATCAATTCTCAAAACAATCAGTAAAGAATGAGGGAAAACAAGAAATGAGGTAGGTAGAAAAATTCTAGGATAAGTAAAATCATCCAGTAAACCTAAGCTTGACCCGGTGTTGTCAAAGGCGAAAAGCAACCTTAAGGCACAAAGCACTCACCCAAGTGAAGGGGCCAATCCCTAAACATAGTTAAAATACATGTTATGAGCTTAAATAGTTACCTGAAGTAAAAAATTCCGATTTGATCCAGTTTTTCCTCCAACTGTTATTTAATAAGAGAAATGATATTTGCAGTCATGGTTGTGCAAGCGCTGCGCAGTCTCTTTGAAAAAAGTGAATTAATACGGGACCCACATGAAAAAAAAAACTAATTTTTTAATCGTAGACCCCACTTTTTTTCAAAGCGATTGAGTGGCTCCACGACTGTATGTAGCATTACTCATTTAATAATAACATAAAAAATATTTTATCAAATGAATTAAGATAAGGTTGAGTATTTGTTCCCTAGAAAAATATAGATCTAAAGAAATGTATATTTTTCTTTTATAGGTAAGAAACGAGCTTTTAAAAATAAATAAAATAAAAAACAAAACTTGATCAAGCTAAGCCAATTTATAATCTATGTGAGTTTTATACAGTGGGAATGTATTCTATGACCTACAATAGAATAGAGTCTCAAACATTTTCTTTCAAATATGCAAAAGTGCAGATTTTTGTGTCTTTTGCCACACGAGTTATCATCAAGATCATGTCTTGTTTACTATCCTCTTTTGGAGGCCCTCCCACGACCTCATAAAGTGGGTAAAGCAGAGAGAGAGAGAGAGAGAGAGAGAGAACAATCGGGAAAACAACATGGAACATTCTACTATAACTTCGCCAGATTTTCTTTCCTTCATAATAATTTGAACCCCTAGTTTGTTAAGGGCAGGAGATGTCACTAGGGTCCAACGACTACCGTCCAAAGAAGAAGCTCATTTTAGAAAGGATGAATTACATGCCCATTCCACATCATAAAGCCTCAAATAATGGGAAAGGGAAGAAAGGAAGGAATATGTGAGAGTTGAATGAAATGTTATTTGTTCTGGACAATGATTTTGAAGAATTGTCACCTGTGATAACTGCTCCTTATCCCCATAGAGAGCTTTGTTCTGCACAAGAAGATCAGCCTCTTTTGCCTGAAACAGAAATTCCAATTCAAGCAATTATATCAAAGGTAATGCCGCGCCTGAGACACAGTTTACAAAAGAGAGTGGTTTGGCAAGATACCTTCAGCAATCTAAAACGATCACCTAAAAGAGCAAGACCATCAAGAATACCACGAGAAAGATATTCATTTGCGCGTGCTTGTTTAAAGAAAGGGTGCTTTAATAGTTTTTCTGCAGTTGGACGTTTCTTTGGATCCTTCACCAAGCAAGTGGCTACCATCTCTTTGAAAGACTGGAAAAATTAAAACCCTTCAATAACAATATTCAAGAGCACTAGCTGTCAGAAAGATTCTAGTAAACAGTACATACCTTAGAAAATCTCTTGTCTCTTTCATAGTCCAAACCTGGAGGTGCATTTTGTAAAGTCATCAGCAAAACCTGCAATGATAAATAAAGAAGACCAAAAGATTAAATTGTGAACTTATCCAGCAAAAATACGCAAAATATATGCAGTATACAAAAGCATTGTAAGTTGGAAGAACTCAGAAATATACTTTCATTGGTGGGTACTTGGAAAATGGGGCATGGCCATGAGCAAGCTCAAGTGCTGTTATTCCAAATGACCATATATCCGCTCTATTTACAAAGATTGGAAAAAAAAAATAAGATTGAGCAACTAGGAGAAAAGGGGCGAAAAACATAGATCGGAAAAGCAAACCACTGACTTGAAGTCATAACCATGCAATTGCTGCATAACTTCAGGAGCCATCCTGACCAAGGAAAACAAAACAAAATAAGTTTCAACCCATGATATAAAAATTCAACCAGCTCTGGTGGGATCTCAAAAAGTAGAAAATCATGGAAGGCCCAAGGGCAGCAAGATCAAAAGAAATCTACCAGCATGGAGTCCCAACAAAAGTATTTCTGGAACGTTGCCTATCTCCAGTATCAAACATGCCAGCTGATACCCCAAAATCACCTAACTTGATTGCACCATTAGAATCAAGTAAGATATTCCCAGCCTGGAAACCAGAGTTAAGGATATTAATAAGAAAAACACAGAGAAATCTATGGGAAAATATAAAAGAGTTTTTTTATCAGAAAAAAATGGAAGTAAATATGGTGTATATGTATATATATTCCAACTGTCATACAGACGATAAAACAGATATATAAATCTCAATAGTCATATGCTGCATACGGCACCACAGAGATTTAACACAATACCAAGAAGTATAGCTCATCTCGTCTGAAAAGGAAGTCTGCTGAGTATCATATGATGTCAAGAACTCTTGGATTTAGGAAACTATTTTCATATATTTGTTACAAGACATGGCATTAACAGTCAACTACTTGTAGTGGAAACAACAAGATATTAAGGTGCTGTGCTGCATAAATGTGGCACAAACATTATTGATTATTACGAGAAGAATGACAGAACCAGGTGCAGTGTTAACTTCACATCTCTTCTCAGAGAAAAGACAATTCTCCCAAGCATTATATGATGTCATGAACTCTAGTTTTTAGGAAACTACTCTTGTATCTTTTTTTCTTGTAAGACACGGCATTAATTGTTGACTACTACTTGTAGTGGAAACAATAACGTACTAAATGGTGCTGTGCCGCATAAATAAGGCACAAACATTTCTTGACATAAGAATGATACAAGCAGGTGCAGTACGTTACCTTCACATCTCTATGGATGTAACCATGGAAATGAAGATAAACAAGAGCTTTCAGAACCTCACGCAATAAAGTAGCTATAACAGGCTCCTCAAAACCTTCAGGAAAAGCAGATTTCATTATATGAAGGCAGGACCCACCAGCCATGTATGGCATCACAACCCAAAGGCTGTGGCCAGAAGTGAAAGAGCAATGTGCGCGTAGCACATTTGGATGATCAATCAAGGTCATTGTCTGTACCTCTCGCCGGATACCATCCTGCATAATTGAAAAATATAAGTAAAATGCATCTCAATGTGAGAGTAACTTTCAAATAATTATTGATCAGGTTAAGCAGTTGAAAATGTTAAGGTAAGCATCAGTATGACATGCATGACTTAAGAAGTAACGTTAATAATGTTTCTACCTAGAATAGATTTATCAGATAGGCCTTTCAAACATGAGCAATTGATTCGACAATGTTTCAGTCAATTCTCCAAGAAAATGCTCCAAAATGTAAGTGCTCTACTAGATATTTGCTACATCCCATCACATTGCAAGCATAACAAGTGCAAACCAAAATACAAATGTGTGCCAAATATCAGATATCAACTAAATATAAAGACAAAATTTATATGATAACGTACATAAATTTGTTTTTTGATAAATAAATATGATAACGTACATAAATAAGCACATACCATGTCATTATTGCACTTTTCCAGATCAAGAACCTTGATTGCAACTATCTGATTGCGTGGAATACAGAGAGCCCTGTACACAGTGGCACTGACTCCTTCACCAACTTCTTCATATAACTTATAATCCTTTGCATTGACAGGAAATCTTTTCTCCGATACATACTCCATGGTTTCTTCTTACATAGAACCATTAACACCCTCTTTAATCCTAAATGTTCCAGAGAACATGAATAAAATGTACGCCGAGGAGGTAGGTGTCGTCAACTTGATGTGGGGTTTCTTCCAATTTGGCAGCATTTTCCCTTTATTCAACACAAAATAGTAAGTGTATCCAGTGATTTCATCAACAATTTTGTATACAAGATCTCCTAAAGTCAGAATGGCCAATATTTACAAGAACTCTCAAGCAGTACTGACTGATAACAATGCATACGGGATTTGATGATTCAAATATGTCAAAGACAACACACTGCAGTCTATTTAATGATTTGTCAACCCCATCCCTAATGTCCCCAGCAGAGCCGCATGCAAATACTATCCAATCCTGAACTATAAACAATGCTCCCAACACTAACTCAAACGTTAGTGTACAATTTGCAAGAAGAATATGACAAATTAGTATTTCTAACTCCTACAAAATTATAAAGGCAGTCACTAGAGTGGTACAGAAGTACTTGTGGAAAACAATGGTATGGAAGCTGAAGCAGAAACAATTGACCATTAAATGGTTTAAAATAATGATTTTGGCATAATTTTGAAATATAATAAACATAATAGACGCGTTCAACACCAGAATGGACAAACATATACAGAAGGATGACATTGCCTACGGCCCTACACTAATTTGTGACTCCAATCAGGAACAGTATAAAGAACTGATTGAACTCCACAATCTTGTGGTTTCAGGGAAAAAAAAATGTGCATGAACAGGGAGTGATTTCAATAATTATGCAAAAATTTCTACCTTTTGTGTGTGTGTTTTTGAGATTCTGTCCCTCGTTCCCAGTTTTCCAAATATTGAATTCTCATGAGAAAATCTTAATTCATCAACCAATAAAATGAGTTGGGAACCTTCTCTAATTAAAAAATACTTCTTCAATGAAGGGACTTGATCAAAGTATTTCGCCATTGCGCCCTCCATGCATTAAAGGGATGCTGACATAAAAAATGCAATATAGAATTGCAACCAAAACAGTTTCAAGGGCAATCAATCAAACTCTGAAATGAAATTGACCCCAAAACACTATTTTCGTGCACATGGGAAAAACATATTTTACCCAGAGAATTTCCATTAAACTTTCATTATAACAAAATTTCTAAATTCCAGATTGCACTGGCACAACGGTAACCAAAGGGTACTGCCCAAAGAGCCACATCACCAGCGACATCAACAGGCACCGGCTTACTCTTAGGCAATTAATCTGATTTTAAATCATAAAATCTCCCTCTAAGAACAAATTCCAAACACTCCCTGATTTCTATCCAAAGGCACATAAGAAAAAACAGTATCTAAAGCAGCCGTTGTTCGCATAACCCCGAATTTGACTTCCAATGCAATGCTTACAGCAATGATCAACAAAAAATAGCACTTTGCATTCCCATTTCCTAAAGCAAAATAATCACAAGTAAATAGATAGCAAAGACCAAAAAATTCAACTCCAAGCCCATCCCAAATCCCCAACTTAAAGTTGCAATCACTCAATTTCCAATTTCACCTAATTCAATAGAAGCATTTCATTTCGAAACATTGAATTGATTCCAAAAGTAGAACATAACTTTCATGCTCAACGAATCAACAAAGCAATGAATTGTGATTGAAATATTTCCTTATTATTATTATTATTATTACTACTACTACTACTTTTTGAAAATTAAATCGACAGAATAAAAAGTAAGTAAATAACTAAACAAATAAAAGCAGTAGAATTAATCGGGCCGGATTACAGACGGACCTAGGGTTTCAGTAGCAAGTACATCGAATCAGAACTGAATCGGACGGGTCTAGGAGAATAGCAACCCGAGCTCTGACAAGACGACGTCGATTCAGCTGTAGTTCGACCTGAACTCTTGATGGTCATGAAGACGGGACGACTATGAAGGTTTTCAGTTTTCAGGGTCTCTCTCTCTCTCTCTCTCTCTGTCGCTCCCTCTGTCCAATGTGTCTCTGCGTCTATCTGTATCCAACTGTACGAGTCTAAGGTCCAGCGATCGAATCTCTCCCAGTTTTCTTATATGGAAAATTAATAAATAAATAAAATATATTAAAAATTTTACAAAATTGAGACTAGAAGCCTAGAACCGTTACAAAAGTAGTACAGAATCTGTTGAGACAAAGCAGGTTGACTCATTAACGCAATTGTCGCCTCTATAAGAGAAGTCTCGAACTATTTGTTTTTTTTTTTGTACTTATAGAGTCGATGACATTTGATACTATAAATTTGAGTCAAAATGCAAATAAAATCTTTAATAACCCAACAAAATTGTTTAATTAATTTAGTAAATAATGCCCGTGAAGAATTTGATCTCCCGTTTATAAGCAACAATCATGATCAAGTCAATGGATACCAACAAAAAAACCATCGATCATGACTATATTATATTATTAATATCCAAATGCATGGGTATGACGAAAGTCCACGAGAACTCTGTAAGCCCTAAAAATGCGGGTTCATTCATTCTTTGAATAAAAATAATTACTTAAAGTTGAAATTAAGCTTACAAAAGAAAGTTTGAAAAAAAAAAATAGGCATGTTTCGAATCGACAATATAATTCTGGCCGTGACTGACTTTTTAAGTATATATAGACCGAGCAAAATATTTTGAGTGGTATTATATAATTATGGAAAAAACTTTAGGTACAAAGAAATTATATAAAAATAAATTTATAAACTGATGTGGCTTGGTGTTGTATGTCAGATTGTAAAGTTACTTTTATTATAAAATAAATCTAATAAATTTCATGAAATCACGTCAATTTGTAAATTTACTTTATGTAATTTTTTGCATTTATAGCAATTCTCTATAATTATTGGCTAGCCAGATACCAAGGTTATGAGAATAGCTAGGCAGTACAAGTACTAGCTGGCATTACTAAGGCCACGCACATGCCAAAACTTGAAGCCAAGCAATTTAGGGAAAACCCTCCTGGCCTGATCATGATCTTGTCGAGGTCCCAATCGAAGCTCATACTTGCTGATTAGTTGCTTGAGAGAGACCGAGAGAGAGAGATACACACACGTGACAAGAATCATGAAATGCGATACGAAGCAAAACCTGGCCTCGATCCCTCTTGTTTTAAACCATGATGATCTGCATCCAGCTCCCAGCTTCATTATATTAAATTATGGCACTATGCCATATAGAATTTAATATCATGTTGATCATATATATGTGTTAGACGTAGCTAATTCAGGTTATATATTTATGTGAGCATGATTATATAATTTCGATATGGATTACTTAGAGTTATATAGAACATGCATATATATTTAACCTTTTGTTCGAAGAAGATCCATCTTTAGATCGATGTGAGTAGTACTTCCAGTTCGAGTGATCTTCTTATAAGAGTTGTTCTAGTTTACTATTTTCTTTAATTATTAACTATATATGGTTTCTTATTTCTATCTGAATGTTGAAATGGTTTCAGGATATAGAGGAAAACAATCGATAGGTGGACAAGGTACGCAGTACGTACTGTATGATAGAAATCATACATTCTATGAGAGGCAATGTAAGAAACCTTCGAGTCGCGCTGATCTCCATCGTAAAGGTCTCTGTAAATTAAGGTGAATACATACATATATATATATATATATATATACTTAATTCTCTGCTGATCTATGGTTCTGCTAATTTCATCACGCTGTGAAGATGATATTTGTACTTATGTGGAGATCATGATATGAACCAGCTTGATGCAGAGACTAATTTAAAATTCATGAAGCATGCCAGCTTGGAGGCGCCTCCCCGAATCCTTGCTACAGTAACTCGGGGAGGTGATCAACTCATGCATATGAGGGCCTTACAATGAAAATTATATATATACACACGCACACAAACTTCATCGTTGGCATGCACTCGTGTCCTGTGATGGCAAACTATACCGCATTTCCATAGAACAGTTGGCTTTAAGAGATTCCAAGTTTAAAAACTATGTCAATATATGGATCGTGAAGGCTTTACAAAGAGCATATATCTTCAGTAACTAAGATCGATCGGGAGATGAATATTGATGAAGAAATCGATATGCATGCATTCCATCACATGCAGTACGTACGTCTAATTTGAACGAGGAACAAATTGGTCAGGTACGAAGATACGTACAATACTAGTGTCCGACAAGAAAGGCACTTCGATCGACATGTAATTAATTTTATGGAGTTTGTTAAATCTTCAGTAGCAGGCGCTGATATTCGGCCGGCCGTGTGATGACAGAAGCTAGCGGAGAGGACAATAATAATGAGGATGAGGGATCGATGCAGTACTATATATATACATTGAGCTAATGAACCTGATGATCATTCTGATGTATATCATGCAGATATATAGAAACTCTCTTGGTTGTTAGCAACATATAATGCAAAAGTAGTGATCCCATAATTAATCTGCGATCATTGATATGAAATGAATGGTACTATATATGCTTAGTAGAGAAATTCTATTTACAGTCCCTATTTGGAGACTGTACGTATACGCATGTCTTTTATTAAATGAGAAAAAATATTATTTTAAGATAGATATTTTTGTAATTTTAAAAAATTTTAAATATAAAATTACCTAAACCTGCATTGCAGTCTCAATTTGAGGACTATACTTAGCATTGCTCATGCTTAGTAATCTTTGGTGGTATGGTCCAAGACTAAGAAATACCATGAAATGTTATAGACAGCACAAATTAAGGATTAATTTACTATCCGCATGCATCAAAACAAAAGGGGCCAGCTGCCGGCTCCACCATTTTCGCCTGGATTTCCTGAGAAGACTAGTTGGAGCTGTGTAATATTTTGTGATCACTTCATTTAGCATCCAGCTATGGTCATATGATAACGTTAATAAACACCTTTTTTCGGCGCGAGAGGCCAAAATATTGTAGTAGTAGCATAGAGAATAGATATAAAAGAAACATTAATTTCAATCCTTTTTGTCTAGGTGACAATATTGCAATTACTAGTTCGATGCGAGATATTTTTGCGTGCGTGCTCGCGTGGAACTTGCATTATAATGGAAAGCGCGCAGTGACAACGGGGACCCATTTGGGTTGATAATTTCCCCACTTCAACGGACAACTCTCGCACTTTGCCGGAAGCTCTAAAATCAGCTCATGACTTTGTACGTGTGGAATCTCAAGTACCACAGGATTTAGGCCAGCCAGCGTACGTTGCTGTACAATATTGATCTATTATTATTAATCCTGTAAATGCGAGAAAATCTTTATTCCAGCAGTTAAATTCCCACCAATAATATTCTGATCTCCGGCCTAATCTAGAAGGTCAAAAATAGAAGAAAACCTTTTTTCCAAGCCAGCCAGCTACCTTTAAAACGATTTACCATGTAAAAGGAATATCATTGGTTTGGTTCACGAGTGGGAAACTGCTGACATCTTGCGATCGATTACTGTAATTAGTATTCGTCTGTCATCTCATTTTTTTGCATGCCTTGCAATGACACCAACCCATTGCTTACGCATACATACATATATATAATGAAATAATTTATATATTTCGGATTAATTAACGTTATCATATTCACTCCTTGTTTAAAATATATAAGGCACGTACAAATCGGCCTTCTTTTTCTTTTTTCAAAATAGACATGAGGGGATAGGCTCATGAGTCATGATCAATCTATATTTCGATGTTAACATGAGAGACAGAGTTATCTAGCTAATATGAATTAGTACCGTGAAATTTCGAAAGATATATAGAAGACATCGTCGTACGGCTGACGTTGGAGTATTTTAGTACTCTAATTAAAATATATCTACAGTCCCTTTAGATCATGCACCCTTATATATAACATATATAATGCATGCGCATACTGCTAGCTGTTCATACTTTTGTAAGTGCATGGTGCTTATAATTATAATATTAGAGGATAAAAAGGACATCGATCGCATGAATATTCAACTTGAATACTGCATAAAGAAATTAATAACATACATGTCGCCACGTACTATACGATTTTTTGGATCATAAAAGGGCAACTCTAGCTGTGAAGCTAGCATGAGATCATAGAGTTCTTGAAAAGTTAGAAATTTCCCACTCGATCTCAAAATGAATGTAAAAGCCCTTTAGAAAGCGTGCATTTTCAGCATCCCTTTTACCAGCAGTTTCAGCTCTTATATATATATATAAATAGATATGTATATGTATGATGATCATCAGTTTCATCGATCTCCTGATCGTAGGATGACCTTAATTAACTAGATAGGCATTCATAATTTAAGAATCTTGCATCAAGCTACGTTCCTGATCGATCCAAAGGATTTTCAAATTTCATGAGGGGCGGATCATGAAGTACTAACTTAATTAATTTCAATACATATAAATAGATATGTATATATATGCTTTAGGCAACGAATTTTTTAATTTATTTTTGTGGGTGCAAGTAATTAATGTCGACATTAATTATATGCAATATCCAAGCATCAGAGAGTAAACAAAGTACTGGGCCAAAATATATAACTTTTAAGTAAAGTTTTAAAAAAATATAATTATAATAATTTTTATAAGTGTCACTTAATTAAATTAATTAGATTGTTCTAATTAATTAATATACGTATATTAATTATATCTAAAGCATAATTTCCAAATAAGGGGATCGAGATAGAAGTGAATGCATGTTATAAGTTGTACGCAAATTAAGAGAATTATATATGTAGTATAACTCTTTTATTATTATAAAGAGTTGTACGCATATATATAGGTCAGCACTTACGTACTGTATATAATACAATACATTAAATATTTGACAGCAAAACGTACACCCATATATATATATGCATATCTGATATCCATGAACTAAGAATCATAACTAGTGGTACTAACAGAGATCATATATATATATAATTTCTTTGGTTGGTAATTAATTAAATCTTTCTGTCTATAAAAATAAAAATTAAAAATTAAAAGCTCTCCATTTAAGGGAAAGATATATATATTTAAATATAATAAAACGTGTGATATTTTGATAATTGTAATTATCAGTACAATAAAAAATGATTTAAATACTCCACATTAATTTGCAAGTTGTCTATACTTGCCAAACAGTATATAGCTAGGGTTTTTAATATATATTGATCTCTATCCTCCATCGAGTAAAGTCATGGTATGCGTATGTACGCGCTGTAATTAATTTATAATTATCTGTGGTTTATGCATTCTACAGGATTTTCTTTAATTTCTAGAAAGTCTGCGGTTTGGCTGGCAATGACCTTAACCTCCTCCTGTTTAGAATTATTACCCGAGCTGTGCTAACTCGATTGGCTTTTTCTTTTCAACTTTATCTTTATCCCCATAATATTCTAAATAATTTGTCTCTTACTGGGAAAGTGGCTGTTGATCAATTCAATTGGAAAGTTTAATGCATGTTCTCGAACATCATCCTCAACCGTCGATGCAGATCATAATCGTTAAAAATATATATATATACTTTGCCTTTAATTGAAATTTTAAGAAAAGAAAAACAATTTTTTTAAAAACATATAAAATTTGACCTTCAGAACAAATGAATTAGTTGGCACGTGCAGCACGAAAAACCATTACACAGCCTTCCCATGCGCGCAGCCGATTAATATATATCCACACATGTATAATAGGCCGATTGATGATGAGGTTCTTAAATTAACGGAAATAAGAAGCTTAAATATTAAAAAAGAGCTAATACTTTTTAGATATTAATAATACTACTTAACCATCTCAAACATATTGCTTAGATGGTATTTTTAATGTAATTATACGTGATTTATTAAAAAAAATCATAAAAATGATAGAAAAAATTACTAAGAGTTTTTTTTTTATTTTTAATTTTTGGACCTCTTTTAATTTTTATATAATTTTTTTGTGTTTTTGTTTAAAAGGCAGATAACATTGCATGGTTGTGCCACGTCAAAAGTCGTATGAGCAGTAAATTTCAAATGATCTAATAACTATACTCATACATTTAATATTATTAAAAATATAAATAGATTTTATTTATATTAATAATAATATTATATACCGTCTTAAGACGTGCAATTTCCTCCTACTCGTTTTGAAAAAGTTAATATCACTTATAAAAAAATATTTTTTTTATAAATTTGAAAATTTTCAAAACCAAATACCCGAAACCCTCTACAATACTACGTATATCATTTTCTCTTTAATTCGTAAACCCAAAAACCGAAATAGATTCATAAGACACGTGGGAACTCGCTAAGTTTAACGTAAGGTCGACGGAAAGAAAGTGCTAATGTCAAACCATTTTTATATCTTCTGGATTCACGCGCCAACACTTGGGCTACCTTTTTTGTTTTTGTTTTTGTTGTTCATATATCACTATTTTGTTTAACATCATCAATTAATTACGCACTACCCACCCACCTTCATATATATAGGGACCCGTTAACCATATCTTCTTAATTATTTTCCTTCATTTCCCTAACACAACACAGATCAGGTCAAGAAGAATCAACCCCTAGAGATTTACAGACACGAGAAGCAGAAGACCACGAAGAAGATCGAAAAGGAGTTCGAGAGACGAAGCAAGCGGTGTAAAAATTAAGCTCCAAATGCAAGGAGAAAGTTCCGAACTTTCAGCATGTCCCAGCTTTAACAGCTACTCTTCGGATAGACTCGCAGCCATAGCAGCTGAAGTAACCCGCGAGTTTGACGGTGTTGGGGACCGGCAGCGACAACTTGGTGATGATTATCGGGGCGAAGAACCAGAGGACAACGATGACGACTTCGAATTCGTTTCGGTTCGTAGGGTCGATGATGTGGCCGTCATCGACGGCCACATAGGTCCGGTTTTCCCTATATTCAATCGCAACCTCTTCGCGGAGAAGAGTCAACAGAAAATCAATGAAACGTGCGATCCAGAGGAGGCAGAGGGTCACGATGTGCTGTCCGTCCGGGTTCCGCTAAAGCAGCTGTTCGGAGAGGAACGCGATCAATCGTCGTCGACGTTTTCGACGTCTTCGGAGGAAGAGGTGGAGGACGGGCGGGATGGGGTCCCTCCCGGAACCTACTGTATTTGGACTCCGAATAGTAGTAACAACAGCTCGGCCAAAGCCTCCCCCAGCAAATGCAAGAAAAGCAGTTCCACCGGAACTGGACCGGCGTCGGCATCAAAACGCTGGAGGCTCTCGAGTTTTCTTCGCAGATGCAACAGCGAAGGCAAGGAATCGTTGGTGTTCTTGACGCCGAAGAAGGAAGCTGAGATTAGAGCCGAGAAGGCCGAACTGGATCATTCGAAGCGGGAAAAGAAGGTACCAAAGAAGGCCGTGTCGAAGGAAACCATGTCGTCGGCACACGAAGCTTTCTACGTGAGGAACAGGGCGATGAGGGAGGGGGACAAGAGGCGGACATACTTGCCATACAGGCAAGACTTGGTCGGTTTCTGGACTAGCGTGGGTGCGTTAGGCAAGACCTTCCCTCCTTTCTGATGAGTTTGATGGATCCTCTCGAGTTTTGTTTGACCTACTTCTTTTTTTTTTTCATTAATTTATTGTTTAATTAGGTTATAATTTGTTTTCTCTTTTAAATAAATATGGATTGTGGAGAAGTTGGGTTGGTTGTCCTTGAAATGCGATTGCTTGCTTACCCAAGGAAAAAGGGAAGCCCGACCAGGGTGGGGGTGGGAAACACTCATGAAAAAGGGTTAGGAAATTAATGGTGATAGAGTTTTTACGTGATTGTGTAAATTACCTCGGTTCTTACCAAATTTTCACGAGATATTTCATGTACAGTGTTATCTTTTCATGATCATGATATATATATACATTCGTCCTTTTCTTTCTTTTTTTATTCCCCCCCTCTTTAAATCTTTTATAATTTGATCTGCTGAATTCCACTCAATTGTAATATACAATGAAATTTATATAATATATATATATATAGCATATTAAGTATAGAATTTGTCGTTGGTGAAGAAGGGCTAGTGGGCTGCTATGTAAAAATATCAACTTGAATGCACGACAGTGAAGCAAGCTGCTTATTTAATGATCTCAAAATGAATGGTGGAAGAAAAATTAAGCGCATGCAATTAAAAAATATTATACCTATATATATATATACATTGTTGATCTGTACGTTCTGTTTATGACTATGAACCTGCACCTCATGATTCAGCCAATGTTCTGGCCCACATAATTCAGTGGAGACTGCCACATCACTTATTTATGTTCACATATTATAAACTAGAAAAAATTATTTTAGCGTAAAATATTATATTTGAAAAATAATATTTATAATCGTGATTATGTAAGTAGCGTGTAATTTTTTTAAAAAAAGTGAATTAATACAAGATTTATAAGAAAAAAACTAATTTTTAATTATAAATATCAATTTTTTTTTAAATAATTACATGATAATTATCTATTTTACACTATAGGTGACATTATTGTAACTAAATTGGCTTCGAGAGAATTCAGGGACGGAGAAGCACCGGTAGCCTGTAATTTTTGTAATGAGAAATCAGGAATAATAATTAATAGACATAATGATTGCAGTTCAGGGTCTTGGACTGGTGGGATTGTGCCCCCATTTTCTTTGGAAGCCACCGAGTCTGAGTGAAAGGGCATGCAGATCAGCAGCAAAACAAAATCGAATGTAACCTCTAATGTCAAAAGAAATTGCTTGATGGGATCGATCGAACAGCGAAATGGAATGTTAAAGGTGGAAAGAGAATGATCATCATCGCGTTGTTAATCTAGAATTAATTATGATCAGCTGGCCTTTTGAAAACCAAGGCTCTAACATGTATCGTGTTTTATGAATGCTTCATATCCATAGGACTGAGATATTATACAATTTTTTATCCAAAATTCTTCTTTGTAATTAAAAATTAAAAAAAAAACAACAACAGGTAGATCTCATAACATAAATATATATACATACACGTGGCAGAATGAGCAGGGTTTGAATTACGTGAAAAATGTCGGGCTTTCCTGGATCGTGCATTTTGCATATATAGAATAGAATGGGGCCCACAAATTTACTATGATCACCCAAGTTCAAAAGAAAGTTGAAGTAAATGGTGGGTCCGGTACTAGTGTCGTGATCTTATCTCCTCTGACCAACTCTGACCAAAGATGCGCATCAAATAGACAAGTTGTCCAAGTACATAAATCTCATCATCATCATGTTACCCTTCATCGATGTGTATCAATATTATAAGAAAATGTGATGCTCCATTAATATTCTCTTTTCATCTCCTAATAACTCGACTGTATATAGCACCTGATCAAGGATGGATTTAATTCAAGCCAAAAATGGTCCCTACTTGAATGCATCATGCGGGTGTTGCATGTTGGAAAGTTGGAGACATAGTTATAAATACAATTGTCAAGTAGTACTGAGATTTTAAGATCGGTAACTTACATGATGCAGACAGACACGACCTAATCAAAATTAAAAAGGAAAGCGTGTATATGCAGGAACAGACGATCAAAGGCGTGTATATGCGGTACACGCAACTTTTGATCATCGGCAAAAGTTAAAATCATATTCATTCATTAAAATCTTTATGCTCATGTTTCACGCTAATTAATTGCTAGTTGCCGCCGAATTGCATGACATTGACACCTAATTTTGGTCTAGTTATACGCGGATACGAGGTTCTCAAATCTCGATCGGAGGTAGTTGATTATATTTATATATATGCTTCTAGAGAACGGCCTGACAAACGACTAATCATCCACGGTCCAAAAGCACACATAAAACTCAGCTACATGCTGGCCGAAATGCTTCAACGCGTTCAGCGTGTGTGCAAGATGAAAAGAAAGAGAGCCGCAGCCTTAATTTTGAAGATTAATGCCCAACTACCAACTTTAATAAGTAATCTTGTAAAAATAAATTTGAGTTGGACGGTCAGATCTTATCCTGGCCCAGATATAAGCCTCATTAGGCCCAAAAGTCACTGACTATATATCTGGTCATATATCCCTTCATGACGCCATATATACGTTCGTTGTTAGTTGGGGTGTGAAACCAACAAATTAATGACAGGATTTGGACCCCAACCTCGTAAATTTATTTGCTGATGGCCATGTGTTCCCGAAGCAAGCTCAAGTCATGAAGGCAGTCGATCTCCCCCCGATTGTCATTTCTAGACCGTTGATTGACTTATGAGTAGGCATTTGATGAGTTATTTTCTTCGTCATAGTTGCCAGGAAACATGCATCCAGTACGTGCTTGAAGTAGCAATATCATGTTGCTTTTAATCCGAGAAGTTAGGATCTTGCTTCTTAAATGAAAGCTTAAACAATGGTTCGACGACCTGGCCTTTATTCTAGTAGTTGGTCAACGGTTTGGAATTCGACTCTATGTGTATATATATATATATATATATCAATTTGACAATTGCCAATAATATTTTGACACGAGGCATCTCAATGGAATCTACCAACTTTGAGTAAATCTCAAGGAAAATTGATCTCGTAGTTGTTGCATATTTAACGTGATACCGGAATAAATTCATTTACAAGGCACACAAAATAAAGTTTAATAACGTTTTTTAATGACTAATATGGGAGACGTATCAATAACTGCCACATTGATATATAATATATATTAGATGCTATATATATATATATATATAATATTCAAGATGTTAGGAATGGTCTTTGCAGCTAGGGAGGTCCATTCTGCATTAATTAATTACTTTTAACACATCAAATTAATGAATAACATTTTATGCAAGAGAAGTTTTAGATTTATACACAAATCCTATACAAAGAAAGCTTACATATATACTGATGTATACATAGATTTACTGAAAAAAGAAAAAATTTACATTTTGCATTAATGATTAAGAAAAAATCTATTTGGCACACATTTTTTTAATACACACAGCGCATATTAACGTGGAAGTCTTCCAGGTTAATTATGCTAAAAAATTATTGATTTTTTTATTTTTTATTTTTAATTATAATGGATCTCACTATAAGTGGTGTGTTGCACACCAGACGTGTTTGTTGCACACCAGACCTGTTTGTTGCAAAACTCAATGATAAAACCATGACAATATCTAAACTTTCATGTATAAAAATTCATGCGTGTCTACTCACAGTTTGGATAGTGAAATGAGATGAAATGATATGTGAATAGTAATGAAATCGTTTGAGTGAAGATATTTTATGGACTAAAAATATTTTAAAGTTAAAATATTTTAAGAATATTATTTTTGTTTTGGGATTTGAAATAGTTGAGTTGTTTTTTTATTTTTTGTTTAAAAATTTAAAAAAATTGTAATGATTAGATAATGGTTATATGACAAAAGTTGAAAATTTGAAATTAAAAAATATTTATATTTATAATTTTTGGATATTGAGATGAGATACGATGAGATAGGAGGATCTTACTATCCCAACATGGCCTAAATATTTATCTTTTTGCGAAGCCACCTTAAGAACCATATACCTGTCATGCCAGCCATGCACAAAAGAGAAAGTGACTTGCTAATGTATGAAGAAGCAAACATATCATACCCAAATCATGAAAAATTCTGGTATAAAATTAAATATCGGGAACAAGATCAGGATTCAGGCTTCTTGTTAGTTGTTGTTGCTTCTTCTTCACCTATCTGCTCCCTTTCAGCTCGTAGTAAAGAGAGAAAAAAGAGAACTTCTGTGTTTTTATAACATATACATATTTTTATAGTGGATTTACAATTATTAATTCTTGTGAATGTATGCATGATATCTAATAATCTATTTAATTTACTTTTTCACGTTTAAGATTATAGGACTTCTCTATCGAGACTCTCTCTTAATTATCAACCATTTTTGAAGACCCCATATACGTACAAAATTTAACAAGAATCATGAGTCTCAAGTTCGACGTATTAATATTTATGAATGTTTAGATGTTTGAAGTATCTCAAAATTTTGTGAACAGTAATAAAATGATTTGAGTAAAAATATTATATTGAGTTTTGAAAAAAAAAAAAGTAAAAGTTGATTAAAATTTTATTTTAAAATAAGTATTATATTTAAATTTATAAAAGTGAATAGATAAAATTTAAAAACTGTTTGAATGTAATTTTTAATTGAATTGTTCTTTTTTAATATTATTTTTTATTTAAAGTTTGTAAAAATTGCATGTATTGACTTTTGTGTATGAATAATAATTAGATAAAAAATATAAAAATTTGAAATCAAAAAATATTTTATATTTGAATAATGTATGATAATAAAATTATAGATCTTTTTAAAAGTTATGGGTAGGGGTGGGCAAAAACTCCTGCGACTCCAACTCCAGTCGACATCTGCTCTGACTCTGTGTTAGAGTCGGAGTTTGGAGGTGAACAAGATTCCGAATTGCTGACTCCGACTCCGATAAATATACTTACCATATTTAATATTACAAAATAGAAAATGGATGCTCCATTGACCTAATGGTTGTTGATATTTTTATTAAACTCCACTATTAAAGTTCGAGCCCCCCAACAATAGAACAAATAATTTTTAGGCTTTTTAACTGAAATGACATCATACCAGCGTACTCCAACCCCAAACTATTTTCACTCATCTCCAATTTCACCATACCACACGAAAACAATATAGTTGTTTGTGTTTATTTTAAATAATATAGATGAATATCCTTCATCTCTTCGACATACATGTACTGCATGCTATATTTTTTATTCTGTATTTTGGTAGTTTTGGGGAAGAACAATTATGCATTTTGTTGTGCAAAGTTTTATTCTAAAGTCCAGATTTTTCTCAAAAACCTATCGTCTGGATGTGAGGTTGTGATTCTTTGTGGAGTGCGATTTTGATTCTTTATTGGGATAAAATTTTACCGACTAGCGGGGAGGGGTTTGAGCTTTAGAGGGAGGGGTGGGATCTGTTTCTGTTTTTCTGTTTGGGGGCGTTCGTTAGTCGATTCAGCTAGATCGTGTTTGGGACCTGATCTCTTTTCGGGGTGTCCGTCATCGATTCAGAGGGAGAGGGAAAAGAAATGTTTGGGGCTAGTGTTCGTCGATTCAGAGGGAGGATAAGAGATGAGAGAGAATGAGAGGGAGAGAAAGAATGAGAGGCGGCTCACATGTATTCGGGTCCAACTCTAAATTTGGTGAGACGCCTATGTGGCTAATTTTGATTGGTTGGTGGGAAAACAAATATGGCACCCGTCCGGCTGGGAGCGCTACTCAAAGTATAAACACCGAATTGATAAATCCTATGCGCTACCCCGACCTCCGATTGGAGTTGAACTTCGATTCTAATTAGAGTAAGAGTCAGAGGTCGGAGGTGGGGGAGTCAGAGCCCACCCCTAATTTTGGGGAGGAGAAAATCATCGTTGTTAAAAAGATTATCATTTTCTTCAGCTACTCAGCATCTCTTCATTAAATCTACAATTGGCAATTGCCTCCTATCAAATGTTGCCACGTCAAGTATGAATGGCCTAGAAATCTCGCATTTTATTTTTTTTGGGACTTTTTTACATGTCATTGCAGGAAAGTCATTGGCAAAACGTGTTTTCGGTCGTGTTCATGTCAAATCATAAAAATATTTGATTATATAGGTCAATTCAAATTTAACCTGTTAAGCTAAATATGTCAAATTTTTAAACTCAAACCCAACCTATTTAGATAACGCGCTGGTTGTGTCGTATCACTCGATTTAGTCCGTTTAATAATTAATTAAAAATATGTTAACACAATATAACCCATTTTAAGTTTAAACCCGTTTGTTTCATGTAAATGAATTGAACTAAAAAACATAATTCATTTGACCTGATTTCTATAGATTTTAACTTTTAATTTTACATAAAAGTTAAAATCTATATTTATTAATAACCACAATATCTTAAAATATATATATATCAATAATTTTCAAATTTTAATATACAATAAAATCAATATTACGAATCATACAATAACAAATATACGTATTGGTCTAAAATTATAATTTCAACAATAAAAATATAAGAATACTGAAAAATATCAATATTACAACTTAACAGTAATAAAATATCAATTCCAATGAATGCAATATGCATTTTTATTAAAATAATAATAATAATAAATTTTAATTGTAAAATAAATTATAAACAAGTCAAAACATATTGATTTCATATTAAATAAATTGATTCGTTTATAAATCATATCTTAATGAGTTAACCTGTTTTGACCCAACCCGTTCACATCAAAATCAAATATTCTATCTTCTAATTTCGTATTATGTTAATGTTAGATTTATAGTTCGTATCACATGTTAGAGCACTAGCACTAGCATTGGTTTCTCCATATGCATCTTTAAAATTACATCTTTTAAATATTGATTTTGTATATTAAGAAAAACTTCCACATTGCATTATGCATCTTTGAAATTATTATTTTTTATTTTTTTCTTAAAATTATTATTATTTATATATTTTACAATTAGCACCATGTGCTCAAAAATATCAATTTCATATATCTAAATATTACTAATTTCATATATCAAAATGATCAATTTTATCAATAAATATTAATATGTACTAAAAAATACTTTGTATCATTACCTTAATACAAATTTCATATATCAAAATCATCTTAATATAAATTCTACAAAATTGATTTTAATAGATAGGAGAGAGAAAAAACATTAAAAATAATGTTTGCAGAGTGAAAAGTGATTCTTCAAACTTGAAGAGTCACTATTCATAATTATGCAAAGATTAAGAAATGTATAAGCTAATATAGATGAATTTAAAAGCATATAATTCAAATTTAAAGATAAATATAAAAATGAATAATCCACTGCTAGTTCTCTTACAACTCCAATTAAAAATTATTTGAAAAGCTAAGAGCATTAGTAGTAGACTTAACAAAACTAAAATTTGGTCAAAATTTAGCTAAGATGCACAATAAATCACTGTAATAGACTAAACAAATGAACAACAATTATAACCTAAGGTTATTTGGTTGGCCAAATTTGGTCAGTCCTTTGAGCTAGCTAAATATTATTTAATGACTAAAATAATTCATCTCCTACTACCTCTACCCTCTCGCTCAAGAGGAAAAAGAAAGAAACTTATGGGTTTGAGTTTGTGGATGTGCTTAAAGATTGTAAAAAAAGGAATGTTTCATTGGGGCTACTGAGATCCATGTAGAGCCCAACTTCTTCATTTCCCTGCTTTTGTTCCAATTCTTGTATGCAATATAAAGAAAATCTAACAACTGAAAAATCAACCCAAGCCACCCGCTCATACGTAAATGATGTGCAACTTTGCTTTCCATTAAATTAATTTCTTAGCAGTGTTTTAGAAATTAAACAAAAAAGAATAAATAAAAATAAATAATTTTGGTTAATAATGTTCAATAGAATTAAAATAATGAAAAGTTAAAATTAATATTTTAATAAAATAGTGATAGATTTATAGAGTCTATTATTTGATATTATGAAAAATAGATAGTTAAAATTTATAAAAATAAATTTTTTAGTCAAATTTTAATTGAGGCAACTAATAGTACTCTAAGAAAAGGGGGCCCTCCATAGAGCCACGTGGACCTTGAATTTCCTAGCCCAGCTCTGTGGCTTCCCTTCCTCTCTCCCAACTTCCCAAGAACCAGCACCAGCTCGAGTAGAGTAACCTCTAAATTCACTCATACTAGAGCTTCGAAGTTAGAGAAAACCTATAAAAATTGCTTTTTCCAAGATGCCCTCTCTGCAAGCTTCTAGTTGCAGAGCTTTCCATCGTCCTCCAATGTTCTCCTCGTTTTGGGGGAAGGATCTGTTCTCCTCATACAGTGGAGCTATCGGGATGCTTGGTGCTAGAAAAGAGAAGCTTCGTTCCAATGGTGGAACCGTCAGGTTGGCGGTTATCGCAATGTCCGGTGGCTCTTCTTCTTCTCTCAAGATGAACCTGAACGAGTACATGGTCACTCTTGAAAAACCACTCGGTATCCGCTTCGCTCTCTCCGTCGACGGCAAAGTCTTCGTTCACTCTCTCAAGAGAGGGGTATTTCCGTCTCTTTTCCAAATTTTGAGCTCTAAGATTCTCTAAAATTATGATAACGACCTTTTCTTTGTTTTGAGACTGTAGAGTAATGCAGAGAAGTCGAGGATAATCATGGTGGGTGACACTTTGAAAAAGGCTAGTGATTCGTCTGGCGGTAGGCTTATGGAGATCAAGGACTTCGGTGATACACAGTATGAAAAGGATTTATTTGTTTTCAATAAATAAATTTGTGAATTCATTTATTTTGGTTGAATCATACACAAAATGGCATCTATATTAGAATTAGTTTCTCTCTTCTTCAATTTTATCGTTTCGTTAGATTTTAAGTTGGGGCAGTATGCGATACTTAGTTTAATTCCTCTGTTTGTTTTGGGACTGCCTTACCCGCTCTCTTTGTTGCGTAGATAGCACTATGCTAAGGAGTGATAATCTAATAGAAGTGGATAATGACAGAGCTGGAACCTGCAGTAAGGGTTTGGTCGTTGGGACTTTGGTTACTCTATTAAATCGTTGTGCTGAGATGACTGCTTTGGGATTGTGCCGTGGTTAATTACGTTCAATGCCTGTTGAGGCCAATTGTTAAATGGAGGGGCGCCCACGTGGGGCAGACCCCCTCCTCTCCTGTGTATAACGCATGGTTTAAAACCATGCGTAAATGGCAGTTGAAGTGTGGGGTGGGCTATATATAGACCCCCTCAATTGGTTTTTTGGATTATCATATGAAAGCCCTTTCTCTTTTTCTTCTCTCTTGAAATAGTATTTAGGCTGTGGATGTGTTGAGTGTTACTCTAGTCTATACTACATGGTACACTTCACCGCTAAGAGGAGACGTTAGACATTTTTCTAAACTGGATAAATTTGTAGAGCAACTCAATAAGCTGTGCTTGAGGTATTTCCGCTGTGCTTTCTTACACCAATATACCTCAACTGTACAGTATTGCCCATCGTTGTTGTACTGTTCTTGGATTAGCTTTCTATCAACTTGGAGAACTTATATGGACTCCCCTTAACAGAGACTTGTCCCAATACGTGGTGTTTGTTGATTGGATTTCAAATCTTCAATGTGGAGAACTTCTATGGACTTCACTTAACAGTTAACATTGCATTTATTTCAGTAGCTAAGCTAGCCTCTATATAATGCGAAGTTACTTAATGAAATAATTGTTAAAGATATGTTCATTATTTTTTTTGTTTTTATTTTTTCAGTCTTTGGTGTCTTCAGGGGGATGCTGAAGGAGAATACAGGATCATTTAGCCTAATTCTTGAGAGGCCCTACTCTCCATTTCCGATTCAACAATTACATCTGGGTGATCTTGATTTACTATTCAATAGAGGTCGAGTTTCTGTTGCCAGCTGGAACAAGAGTATATTGGCATCAAATTTGCAAACATCTTCTAACAGTAATGGGAATTCTGGATTTGTCATGTTTTCTTCGAAGTTTCTTACATCCCAAGGATGGAAACTTTTGAGTGGTCAAAATGGACAAATTCAATCACAACTGCGGAAAAATATTCTTTCTCAATCTCTAAGTGAACTTGTTTGTATATTTTCTGAAGAAGAGTCGGGAGATGGAGAATGGGCTCATGGGAATTTTCCTCTCGAGGAATATGTTAAGGCACTGGATCGTTCTAAAGGGGAGCTATATTATAATCACTCGCTTGGCATGCGCTATAGCAAGGTGCGATGTTCATCAATTTTTAAATTCTATACCTTTGGTATATTCAAGGACGGGATGGTGCACTTTGCGAAAAAAAAGGAAACAGGACTGGATGGTGTACAGTTTTGACTAATTTGTGGATCTTGCTTCAATGTTATGCTTTTGATGATGATAACTTTTAGTCTGTTAGCACATCACTTATGTTACATTCACTTTTTTGCTGTTTTTATTTTTAGGTTACAGAGCAAATATACGTGGGATCATGTATTCAAACAGAAGCTGACATAGAGACTTTGTCAGATGTTGCTGTAAGTAGCACCTTTGTCTGTTACACTTGTTGCTTTCCATGGCATATTGTTTCTCTTTCTGTACATCTTTTTAAATTTCTGTTTGAATGGGCAAGTGTTTTTTGGATATTGCCTGCAATTAATTTGCATATGCAGATCATTATCATGTTCAACGAATGCTCCTTGCAAGGGCCTTTTTTTTTTCCAATCCATTTCTCTCTTATAGGAGCTTTCAAATTTCTGTTTTAGGGTGTGACTGCCGTCCTGAATTTCCAAAGTGGAACTGAAGCTGAAAATTGGGGGATTAATTCCACTTCAATCAATGAATCATGCCAAAGATCCAATATTCTCCTGATAAACTATCCTATAAGGTAACCAAGGGGTACCACGGCAGTCTGCAAATATATATCCCCATGCTTATACAATAATATATATTTATTAGCTATGTCATTTTCTGTGTGCGTGTACTTCTTAAGAAAAGAAGTTTCCCAAATTATCAGGATACTGCTTCTTCTAAGAGTATCCTTATGCTGAGTGCGTGTACTTGTGGTTTTCTGTGAGCACTCACTGATGCTTAATCAGAAAGAAATTTAGGCTTTGTGGATTGACTCTTTGAAAGTATTCTACACTTGGCTTGTTTCTGTACATTTTCTTCTTATTTGATGTCTTCACGCTTTTAGAAATGGAAATGGGAACTTTGAGTAGGTTATACTTAAATTTTTACCACTCTTGAGGCTTCCTAGCTGATTGCTGTACGGTAAATTTGCCTTGGTTTTCTTTTGCAGGGATGGAGACTCCTTTGATATGAGGAAGAAGTTACCATTTTGCGTGGGGCTTCTATTACGCTTGTTAAAAAAGAACCATCGTGTTTTTGTTACTTGTACAACTGGTTTTGATCGATCGCCAGCTTGTGTGATTGCATACCTGCATTGGATGACGGACACTTCCCTTCATGCAGCATATAATTTTGTCACCGGGTTGCATTCTTGCAGACCTGACAGGTTATTCTTGCTAACCTTCCTGCATGTTTGTGCTGTATTGTTGGCAATGCCTAGTAGCATTTCATCATGGTTTGCATGAAGAACCTAAGAGATAACAATTGAAGTATTCTGGCTCCTTTCAGCTATGACTTAAAAACTCCTATGGGACATAATTGACTCGTAGCTGAGGGTCTCTATCATCTGTCATTAATTTTATTTTTATTATTTTCTAGAGCTCTTATATGCATATGCGAATGAATTATAGCCTGTTTTAACTTCTAGGATTTATTTCTTAGTTAGATAATTTTTTATTAACTGGTTTGGTGGATTTTTCACCCAAAATGGTAATGGCAAACAAAAAAGAACAAAGATTTGATTATCGCTATCAGGACCCTTTAACTTGACAAAGCATCTAAATAAAATCTTTATACAGACCAGCAATTGCTTGGGCAACATGGGATCTTATAGCTATGGTGGAAAAAGGCAGTCATGATGGTCCTGCTACACATGCTGTGACCTTTGTGTGGAATGGGCAAGAGGTAAGGGAAAATCTCATTTTCATCTTCATTGTGCTTTTAAAGAAAAAAAATCTTGATTGCCTGAAATGAAGGGACAATGTCACAGTTTCTCTTTCTTGTTGCTCCCTTGGCTAGAAGTAATTCTTTGAATGAAGGTTTATTATTATTATTATTATTTTATCGGTAATTCTTTGAACGAAGTTGAGATCATGGAGGTTTTAAACTGTTATATCTGCTATAATTGTTTTTGTTATGGAACATTAGGTCTTGATGGTGCTTCTTGTATGTGTACTTTATAGGGAGAAGATGTAAATTTGGTTGGAGATTTTACTGGAAATTGGAAAGAACCAATTAAAGCAATCCATAAAGGTGGACCTAGATATGAAGTGGAAGTTAGACTCCCGCAAGGAAAGTAAGTGTCAAGCTTTCTGTACTTTCTCTTAATTGCTGATGTTGATTTAAAATGTGGAGTCTTTCTAATTAATCTGCCACATGGCATCTTTGTTGAATTTACTGCTTGAAAGACTTGCGAAGTTCATGCAACTGTAGGTTCTGATTCTCCGAACTGCAGTATCTATCTATGAAAGAAGCCCTAATATATGGTTGAATGGGAGTTAAGTTTTCAAATTGTACCTTGTTAAACGTAATATTAAAAAATAGTCATCTAGTCCAAGAGCTTGGCTTCTGGTCACTGTGTTCTGTGCATATCTGCTTTTGATAATTCTCAACAAATTGAAGTTCTCAATCACAATCTTTAAGCACACTCTCAATTCATTAGTGGACATCCTAATCGTTTACAACATGCATAATTTAAGTTGTATACCACGGTCTGGAATATTTTTTGAAGCTAAACTTCTTTCTAAATATAATTGTGCCTGAAGGTACTACTACAAATTTATCACTAATGGGCAATGGAGACATTCAACGTCTTCACCATCAGAAAGGGATGAAAGGGGGAATCTTAACAATGTAATTGTGATTGGCGATACTGCCAGCGTTAGACCTTCTATCCAACCACAAAAGAAGGTTAGTGCTTTGGCTTGTCATACTTCGCACGTATGAACTTGAAATGTATACAATTTCAAGAAACAGCAAATTTCATTGCTATTAATATTTGGGAAGTTATTATTTCTTTCTTTTCTTTATTAATGCTTGCCACATTCTGATGGTGGCTTTCCTCCAATGTTTAAGGATGCAAATGTAGTGAAGGTGATTGAGAGGCCTCTGACAGAAAATGAGCGCTTTATGTTGGCAAAAGCGGCTCGTTGCGTTGCATTCTCCGTCTGTCCAATCAGACTAGCTCCCAAGTAGTTGAGGCCCCACAATAACAACCCCAAACGTAATGGCTGTTGGGTCCTTGATACTTCGGCGTTTTCAAGCAGCCCTTGTCGAGACATTAGTTGTCATTTATTGTTGTACATTCTCAAGTCAATCCCTTTAGGCTCGGTTTTGAAGGTTTTCTTTTCCGGACTTGAAATAATCGTGTTCATTACTTTGTGGAAATTTAGCATATACCAAATAAAGATGCATCTTCATGCATGTCAAACCTGTTGTATCTGTTGATGTTACCTTTCTCGTTTCTTTGACTAGCCTGAATAATGATAGAAATGAATTGTCATGCCATATCCACAGATAACTTGCTTTAGCATACCACTTAAGAGCTGGTCGTGTCTCATCTGTATATAAGAAAAGAAAATGTTTTAAAAAGAATTGTCACTCACCGTATGGGTGAATGAATGATGAGGCCAGAAATTATAGTCTAGACGTGGCTCTGTTTGTTGGTCATTCTATGAGGAAAATTCTAAACCTTCGTGGCTGACTCGAGGTTGTACCAATCGAGCAGCTTATTGATAGCGTTGAAACCGAATAGCAAGACTCTTGTCTAAAGTGTAAAAGGAAAGAATAAGAACAATAGATAAAAGAAGAGGAAAAAAAAAAAAAACATCTTTGCCGAATCAGTGGAAGAACTAAGGAGCAGACTTAGATCGTTTATCCAACCCACGATGATGATCAGCAACTAAGATTTGGAATGTGTGACGAAAGGCGTCGGCAACAACCGATTCAATCCACGGCGGCGACCTCTAGATAGGATCCTTCAGAGCTCGGAGCGTTGAATGATTTCTCTCTTCTTCAAAAGTACTCAATGTCTCTGTTATTTGATATCCCTCCCCTTTTCTGTTTTTTTTTTTAAAAAAAAAATAAAATATCAGTTGACATGGCAATATGCCACGTCAGCCGGTTTTGCGCTGGTTACGTGCGGCGGTGGTATATAGAAGAATTGTTCTATGAGATATGTTGTTATAGACTTATTTAGGCAGGTCTCAAGCTATTTTTTCGAAGTCCTTTTGTTTTGTGAGACATATTTGAGAGAATTCTGGCCCATTCCTATAAAGACGAGGCTCTTCGTCAGGTTATATGATGGCTGGGCTATGTGGATAAGTCCCTTTTATTGAATGAGTAGCGTACTGCGCCTGAATTTCATTCTTCATCCCATTTTCATTGACATATTTCTTGTTTAATTCTCAAGTATATTGGATCAGCCTAATTCAATCACATACCAATTAATTTCCGTTACAAAATAAGATAAAATATTATATATATTAAGACGTATAAAGATCATAAGTCTGATTCTAATAATTATGAAAGACACGAATACGATATTGAAAGACGAAATTGCCGTCCAAAGGTTAGTGCTTCTCTCTGTGAACAGAAATTGGGCTTACCCGGAGGTTAATTCACGTGGGCATGAGAGTAATCCTCTCTTCTTCTTTTTTTTTTTTATTTTTTTTATTTTTTAAATAATTAATTTTATTTTCTTCGTCAAATGGGCATGAAAGTGATCTTCAGTTGTCATTTCCTCCCCTCTCATTAAAATCTTTAATTTTCTTCAGTTTTTCATGCCACCTCCCATCATTCATGGGGTCATGGTCACGAGAGATACATGATATGTAACCATTCTTATTATATCTCTCCAAATTAAGTCTGTTTAAACATTTTTTTAAGGTTTCCTTCCTTATTGCATATAACCTAACCGTATATGTTTTTCTATTTGAATAAAACTAGTTATTATTAATAAAAATTTGTGTTTATTGGATTTTTTTTTAATTTATTTTTTTAAATTGAAGAAAAGATGAAAGGTAAAAATTACAATTTTGACAACAGCATTTCCTGGTCTGAGTACTGCACAAAAATGATGAGATAACACGACTAGAATGACAACAAGATGTTAAACAATGTCGACATTAATATTTTTGGGCATGCAGGTAATATCAAAGCGTATAATGTCGACATTATTAATTGCTTGGCCATAGCTTAGAAAACCAAATCGTTCCCAAATAAAACCACGTCCCATATATATCGGCGGCCTCTGCCCTCCTCCCTCTCTTGGATCTTTTTGTGAACTTCTGATCAATATTCTACACTGTTTCTCAAGAGAAGTATTAGCATATATGAAGATCAAAAAGCAAAGCATATGGGAAATTAATGAAAATGGCTGTGTGATATTGGCAGTGGCAGTACTGCTGCCTTTCTCCAGATTGTATACTCGGTTTGCATCACCTTCTCTCTCTCTCTCTCTCTCTCTCTCTCTCACATCAGACATGCCTCCCCACACACACGTGCATCCTTGCTCATGCTAATTTATTAAACTGTACCGCGTGTTGTTGGTTTGTTTGGTAAGTAGTATTTGATTGCGTTGCGCCTGTGTTTTATAACGATCTAGCTAGCTCGATTTAGACCAATTAACGGCTAGTTATTTTTCTTTGAGAAGGGGGTATTTTCATGGCCGGTTTGCCTTGATACGATTATTTGGGGCCTTATCGTCAACTCAAAAGACTTGGTTTTGAGAAATTGCCTGGAAAAAAAATTACGATAGAAATTGTACGTATGCCTAAGGCACTAGTGCCATCATGTACATAATTAACTAGCTAGAAGAATGTAGGTAGAGAATATCAAGGGAGTGCGCGCGAGTATGACTTGAATTAAATGATCGATCATGTCACTAATTTTCTGGGGAAAGCCAGGGCGCGAGCCATCAAATCGTATTGGCCGGTAACGATATCATGTCTACTCGCAATCAATTTAATATACGATATGGATCGATAGAAGAGTCCACCATTAATGGATACAACATAATTTATACGATCATGTACAATGCCACAAGAACCATGTTTTATGGATAGGGCCTTATCTCTACAATCCATCACAGCATCACTCATCGAGTCTGTCCCTTTTAAGCCATTAGAATTCTGTACCCAAGGATAACGAAGGCCAGTAGTTTGTCTTGTTGTAGTAAACAGTTTTCTTTGTGGATGTACCAGTATTCTTTTGGGAAATAGCAGTATTTTTTGTGGATGTAGCAGTATTCTTTCTTTTTTCCTTTTTTTTCCCGCCCGTATTGAGAAAATAAACAGTTATGAAATGGAGATACAGACATTAATTAGCTAGCTAGCATCCGAGGAATTAGAAGCATCTTCTACATTCTAAAAGTTAAAACTTGGTTTTGGAAAGAGAATGTATATTGAGCATATGAATGAAGGCTGATCTACTACTGATCATTTAACTTCAATGGCTTAGCATGACTATGTCCGTCCAATATCATTCATTCTTGATCGATGCGATGGTATTGTGCGCTAGCTCTCCTATCAAAAGAACCAAACCTGGCCTCGTGTTATATTCAAGATGGCCTTACAAATTCTAAAGATTATATACACGTACGTACATGATATTACTATACTAATTAATTTCCCCTTAAAATGCGGGAAAATAACAGTTTGATATCGTTGTCAGAAAATAAAGTGGAGTTTTATGAAACACATGATCTTCTCATGAGAGGATCGGAGCCGATAAACTTTGGCCGCAGGACCACAATATTATCGACAAGTGGCTTATAAAAGCCATCGCACGCATATGCTTACAGCAAGCTGGTCTGCATCGATATTCATATGTGCAAGCAGTGACATGCATCCATGAATGGGAGCTGGCCCAATAGGCCATGACCTGACGTGGGAATGCTGTTCCATCTCCAGCATTCAAACCTCATCTACAAGGGAAGAAGCTCTCGTTTAGTGGGCTTTCGCTTTCATTATCTGGGGATAGCTGACTATTTATGGGGATAAATCTAGCCAACAAGCTGAGGGGTACTGCGCAATGTCGACAGCTTCCATCAACAGCTGGTGTCTTTCATCTACTTCCTCGGCCCAATCTTCTCTCACAAAAGCTACACTACGTCCTTCTGTTTTCGCTAGGCTTAGCTCTTCTTCTCCTCCTCCCCCTCCTCTCATCCAGAACAAGCCTGTTTTCGCTGCCCCTGCTCCCATCATCACCCCTACTTGGCCGGTACCTCTCTCTCTCTCTCTCTGAGTGTTTGCATTGTCCATGCATGATGCGTATTTTCAAGTTCAATCTTACTATCTGTATGCGTCGTACGTGTGCATGCGTACGTAGGGGAACAGCTAGCAATTAAAACGTAGGACTTAACTCACTGGACACATTGCTAGCTTGATTAATTCATGAATGGCTGCATGCTGCTTTATTGATCTCTCATGAATTCTACTCCCTGGCCTCCCGGCTGAAAGGGAACGGCCTATATACTGTGCCATTTAAACTGATCATGAGAAGGCAATACTTATCTTGTTGAGTGATATTGTTAAGTCTAATTGAATTTTCTAATTTCTAATTATACATATTTTAGATGGTTTTATATTTTTTAACAAAAATTATTGAACACCATTAACAAATATATTGGAAATATCAAAATTTAATTAGGATAATAATAACATTAATATTAATTATCTCTGTTCATACATGCATGCATGGTCCAGTAGTACTTGACCTGGTCGCTGATCTCCTTTGGTTCGGTCTCCTAGGTGGCTAGCTAGGCTTATGTGTCAATATCTGAAAAATGTGTGGTACCGATCGATTATTCATACGAGTTGTCGACTTTCCAAGTAAACAGGCGCTAGCTTCTGATCTGTCTTTCTTATTCTAATAAAATATATATGTAATAAAAGATGAGGAGGGCATGAAGGTGGGAGCCGTTAGTTAATTGGCGCGGAAGCCCGGCCGGATAGAAAGCAAACATTCTTAAAAGAAAAGGTCCATTCATTGCCACCATAATTTCCTTGGTTTTCCTTTCATTTCGTTTTTCAGTTAAACGCACCACCAATCTCATTTTATAGGCTGAGTTCATTGCTACAATTTCCTTAATTTTCCTCCAGCTGAGAATAGTATTTTACGCTCGTGCATAGTACTCTCTCTCTCTCTCTCTCTCTCTCTCCTTTTGGAAATGTGTGTGCACTTTAGCAGTATTTGTCACTTTCTGAATGAGGTTACTTCAATACACACTATTTCCATAATTTTATAATACTCTCTCCTTTTGGTTGGACTGAATTTGCAGAGAGAAGACATGGGGAAGGACTCTTACGAGGAAGCTATTGAGGGTCTGAAGAAGCTCCTCAGGTGACTATGTCGATCGATCAATCTATTTTTTTCCGGATCTAATCGATCTAGCAATGATATCAAATTATGTTACGCTCATTTCGATCTCTGGTTATCTAATGCCTATATATATGCTTTGAGTTGGTGGCAGTGAGAAGGGGGAATTGAAAGCTGTAGCGGCTGCAAAAGTGGAGCAGATTACCGCTGAGTTACAGACCCCAACTTCTGATGGCAAACCTTTTAACCCAATTGAGAAGATCAAAAGCGGTTACATCCACTTCAAGAACGAGAAATTCGAGTCAGTAAATCTACATCGAATATTTCACATTTTCCAACGTTAAATATTGTGAACTAGCTAGCCAGATAGGAGCTCTCTCTCTCTCTCTCTCTCTCTGTATACACACACACACACACACACACACACACGTACAGACACTTGGAATCTCACGTTTGCTTGTAATTTTATCAAAACGACAAACTTGTTTAAGCTTCTTTATCTTCTAATTTGGTACTTTCTGCAGCAAGAACCCGGATTTGTATGGAGAACTTGCTAAAGGCCAAAGCCCCAAGGTACTCTCGATCAGCATGCTATAGATCACAGTTTTCTTCTTTAGATTTTGGTATATTTCTTCTCTCTTCTTCCATGGGAACTTGTAATCATTATAAATTTTCTTGGTTGTTTAGTTTATGGTGTTTGCATGCTCCGACTCCCGGGTCTGCCCATCACATGTGCTGCATTTCCAACCAGGAGAGGCTTTTGTGGTCCGAAATGTTGCCAACTTGGTTCCACCATTTGATAAGGTCCCAGAAGAGTCTCCACTTTATTGCTTATTGTCTTGTCGATGTTTATTTCTGTAATTCTTCTCTCTGTTTTGAGCCACTTTTCCCCCCCGTTTACTGGGTAGTTTTTTACACATTCTTATATATGGGTTGTTCGGTTTTTACTGCTGCAACAGACTAAATACTCAGGAGTTGGGGCTGCCGTTGAATACGCGGTTTTGCATCTCAAGGTATCCAAGACTGCACTTTTTCTCGAGAGGAATGTCGGTTGAGTTCAACTTCATTGATAATAAATATAAGTTCGTAAGGGGTTGGTTGAATAATTGAAACCCAACCCTTAGATTCATCAAAAAGAAAGAAAGAAGAAAAAAACAACCGCCGAAGTAAGATCAGTACACTAACAATTGAGTATGTTACCTATTGATCTGGCAAAATGGAAAAAGAAAAAGACAAAAAGTTGTTACCTTTTGATTTAACAGTGCATTTGCTTATCATCCGCAGGTGGAAAACATTGTGGTGATTGGACACAGTGCTTGTGGTGGAATTAAGGGGCTTCTGTCTTTTCCAGACGAAGGACCCCCCTCTACGTAAGGCCTTCGCTTTATTTATTCACCATATTCGCCTTTTATTCATCCTCATCAGTATCAAAACCTAATTTACATGCTATTTGCGAAAAAGAAACAGAGCAGATATGTGGAACGGGATTTTGGCAGAGTAATCCTGCTCCTTATTCTAGTCTAATTTGGACTGGTTGAGTTTGATTGCTATCTGACCTTGAAACTCGGATTGGGGAATTAAGTGGGTCGTCCATGTAATTTGAAGTCAGTAAAATTTAGGGCTCGAAATAGTCAGTCCTTACACATTAATCACATATTTCTTTGTTTTCTAGTAAAAAGTACAACTTTTAATATCAAGAAATTAAAACAAAAGATGTTGATTGCTAACTATGAGAGGGATGTGCAGTGACTTTATAGAAGATTGGGTAAGAATCGCTTTGCCTGCCAAGTCCAAGGTGAAAGCAGAATTTGGGGATGCACCTCTCTCAGAACTCTGTGGACACTGTGAAAAGGTTAGTACAAGATCAAAAAAGTTACATGAAAAGACTGCAATACAGACTATTTACAGTTATGTGAATTCTGAATCTCCATGAATGTTCCAATATTGTGATGCAGGAGGCGGTAAATGTATCCCTTGGAAACCTTCTAACCTACCCATTTGTGAGGGATGGTTTGGTGAAGAAAACACTAGCATTGAAGGGTGGCTATTACGACTTTGTTAAAGGAAGCTTTGAGCTGTGGGGGCTAGAGTTTGGTCTTTCTCCCTCTCTATCCGTATGAACATCAACCATTATGAGTCACCTCGTCTAGATGCCCTAGCTCTATGGCTTGTTTTTCTACCTACTATGTGTACTCTTGTAATTGGCTTGATGAATTAAAAATAAAAACACCTGTGCTCATTCAATTAGAAGTGCACAAGATAAACTAGTTCCCTTTTTCTGCAATAAAGAAATAAGCACCTTTTAATTTAATTTTTCTTCATTACTGCATTTTTCTTCTTTGTTTCTTTGTTAGGTAAAGGATGTGGCCACGATACTGCATTGGAAGCTCTAGGACACGCTTTAGAGGCCATTCTTCCTGCAAAGATGAGGCTCTTCTGCATATATATTATAGAATAACTTGAACTGGTTTATGTAGAACAACGCCTCTTTTATTTAGTACTTGAGTGTCCTCAGACTGAATTTCAATTTTCCTCCCAATTTCCTTTGACAGATTCCTAGCATCTTAACTATCCCTGCCTGGCCTCATTCGATTATTACAAACAATACATAGGGATATATTCATCAAAATGCCCCATGAAAAATATAATGAACACTTGATTCTGCAAGAATGATTTAGTTTTCCTGTGCAAAAAGTTTTTTTTTTTTTTTTTGGGAGGGGTAGAGTTTAGCTCCTAGTTGATAAAAATGACAACTATTGATCATGAGTAAAAAGGAATAATTCCGCAAGAGTTTTTGTATTGGACCGACAGATCTAAGTTAGATATGAAAATAATGAAATGGGTCCCTAAGTGTCTATTACTGTCGGCATCACGTTAGCTACATGCGCCTTCCTAAATGCGTGGATTTTGCAGGCCACCATTGATGACAGATCCTCTGCTTTTATCCTATCTTGTTTTACTCGTGATTTCATACACACCATCTCTGCACCCAAGGTTGAGTGTGTGGAAACTTAATCGTTTCAATCCTATTAATCCAAACGCCTCTTTCACTGCATCGAATCTCAAGACATCTTATTGTAGCAGTGTTCTATAATGGTAATCTTGATCTCATTGGATTGCCTATCAAAACCATATTCATAGGCAGCAACTCCATTGTTTACCCTTCCCCTCTTCCTTTATTATTTTTCTTTTTTTGATTAGTTGCAATGCTGCCAGCCCGCCCGAGGGTTGTAATCGGTCCAGTTCGATCAATTTTTGTATAATTTTTGAAACCGAACCAGTTACACTGGTTTTACATTTTTAAGAACCGATTTAACACCGATTATCTTTCTAAACTGATACTTCCAGTTTTACCGGTTCAGTCCGGTTTTTTGGTTTTAGTATAACTATATTATTATAATTAGTTATAGTTATTTAATATAGTATTAGTATTACTACTTATAAAAAAAATATATATATAGTAATAGTATTACCATATAAAAGTGATTTGATATTAATAATAGTGATTTAATATAGTATTAGTATTAATATACATTAGTATACTAATGTATACCAATTAATTAAAATGAAATGTAATTACCATACCAATATATATTATTATTACTACTGTATTATGTATTTATCAAAATTATTCAAAGGAATATGTTGAGAATTTATTAGGCCTAAAAATGTAATTAATATATATTAATAGTATATGACCAAACAAATGTTTATGTTTAATATTATAATTTTAGGTTATAAAGTATAATATAAAATTATTAATATTAAAAATTAATTATATATATAAACACGAACCGGTCCGGTCCTGAAAATCTTAGAACCGGAACTGGACCAATTCTATCCGGTTTGTAGAATCATGATACCAATCCCAGACCAAACTAATCCAAAACCAGCTGGTTTTCCAGTTTAAACTTTCACCCATTGCGTTTCAACTGTGTTGGGATGATTGCAGAAATTGAAGTGGTTCTCCATCCCCAATAAAATTATGAAAAAGAATGGCAAACGATGCTGACTGTGGATAAATTTCAATGCAGAGTTGGCCCACATCTTGACACGACATTAACACATCCATTATTCAAACTTCATACCAATCGGTAATAACAAAAGGATACCTGCATTGATTAGCTCCTCCAGCCCGATCTCATCTTCAATTTCAAATCCTCATTTGGGTGTAAGCTCTTGTAGAAATTTTGCAACCTACATACAACAGAAGAGAGCCTTAAAAGGGACTGCAAAATTTTGGGTTAGCAAAGATCAACTTCTCAAAAGTGGATTTAGTTTTCCATTACACCAAATTTGAAGTTACTGGGTTATCATGACGCATGACTAAAATTCAGAATTATCCTGAAATTCGTTCCTTTGTTGCCTCCAAGCTCCTCAAACCCTGCTTTCCGATTGCTTTTATTTCGTGCGTGCACGTATCGGAGATCGGGTCTATATATTCATGCATTTCTTTCTTTGGTATAATCAATGGCCCTTCTTCATTTGAGAAGACTTCACAACTTCGCAGACTACAGGGGCCAAAATTACTGCCCTACAGAAACTAATATATTGGGAACAACTCAAGCCTAATCAAGGTGGGTTACTGCTTGCAGCACTCATAAGATTGGGCGGTTCAGACAGTGCAGGACCAGATAGGTGTGGCTCTTACCACCACCACTTTTAGCTCTTTCCCTTAGCTTTCCATTGATACCTACTAAAGAGATTACTGTGCAAAGTTTTACCCTCAGCAATATGAAAACTTTACTACCAGAGGTCGTACAGCAGTTGAAATACATACGTACATCAGGATCCCTTGGCACGACCCAATTAATGCACAACAACAATATATATGTACCTAAAATTATACATGCCAGACGACCAGGTATATCATGACTCATCAGGCTTTGGTTCAAGTATTACAGGAATCTTCTCCTTGTGATCACCACGCAATACCTCCACAGTCACCTGAATGCCAAAATAATTAAAATATGCATTTTTAAAAACTAATCATCAAATCGGCTTCAGATCCAGAGTTTTCTAACTTAACATCCTTAAATATCTTCAAGCAATTCTATTAAAGCCTAGTTTGGTTACCAAGATGAGATGCAAATCATATAATCATTACAACTTTCCCAACTCACACACAAAATATAATAAATAATTCAACTTTTTCAATCCCAAAACAAAAATAATATTTTATTTAACTTTCAACTTTTTTTTTTTTTTGATGAATTATTTAACTTTCAACTTTTATCTCATTTCATCTCATCTCATTTGTGTAACTTTATCTCATATGTATTACTCAGCCATGATGATATGGAATTATTCATCCCGCTCGTGATATCATATCCCTAGGGGGTTGGGAGGCTACCACAACTCAGCTGTACGTTAAGATACATGGACATTGATGTGAATACATGATGCTTTCCAGTCGCTACTTGCAATTAACATATTAGGTTCTAAATTCTATGACACATTGTCATCAGAGTAAATGATTTTCATTCAGGAAAAATGTCTCTCCCTCACACCATCCCTCACACCCACCACCCACAGAGAGAGAGAGAAAGAGCATAAGAACATTAAAATGAAAACGCCATACCGCATCACCCACTTTACACTGGTCAAGAATTCTGTACAAATCACTGCCATTGGTGACTTTTTTACCATTCACAGATGTAATGATGTCACCCAAAATGAGTCTACCATAGGCATCACGTTTAGTTGGTTGCAGGCCCTGCGAGATTGATCAACTCTGATTAAATGGATGAACACCACCTTAAACCTTAAGAAGTTTAGGTCGGTATGACAAGAAATAAGCATAGCATTTCACCTAACAACCAACAAACATATTTCAATAACACAAGCAACTTCTAAAGAAAAATGAGCATTCTGCATTTCAAAGTAAGATAAAGCTTAAAGATATAAAACCCACCGCTTTACCAGCTGGACCATTCATGGGAGCATCTAAAACAAGCACCCCGCTTAAACCCAACTGCTCCACAGATTGATCAGGTGCAAACTTAATCCCTAAAATTGGTCTTGTGACCTTCCCAAATCTCACCAGCTGGTCAACAATGCCACCTACCTGGATATGTAAAAATCACAATAGTGACTTAGTCTACAACATTAAAACAAGGAGCTTATGAGTCTCAATTAGATCTTACATGATGCCTATACCTAGTTTCTCCAATAAATAACAAAAACAAAAACAAAGTCAAAATAAAAACTCACAGTGTCAACGGGGATTGAAAATCCAACACCAGAGGACGCACCAGATGGAGAGTATATAGCTGTATTTATCCCAATAAGGTTTCCAGAACTATCTAATAGAGGCCCTCCACTATTACCAGGATTAATGGCAGCATCTGTCTGGATAACATCCTGAATGGGTCGGCCAGTGGCAGCAGAACTGATTTCTCTACGAAGCCCACTATAAAGAGAGCATAAAAAATACATTAGAAAACATGTATTTTTATATATATGTCAAGATATGCTTAATTTACAAGTAACATGAGAAGAAACATCTACATGAGGGGAAATCGGCATGTAATATCAATACAGGACCAATATGAGGGCTATTGGCTTATTCATTGGTTTCTAATATGTTAAACAGGGAGCCACAGACACGCCTGAAATTGTTCATGTGCATCTTTCTCTCTCCATTAGACTGCAGATATTTAGAAATGAACATTTGTAATATATTTTTCTCTACAAGGCTTCACAAAATGTGAAACAGCCAAAGTATCATAGCCAATTCCACCAGCATCAAGGTAACTTTGATTACATACACATGATACATGAGATTAAAAAAAATAGGACATTTCAGAGAAAAAACTCAATATTTTTTATCACGTACAATAGAATGAAAAAACGAACTCCAATGGGCATTCTACCTGATAACACCAGTTGTAAGAGTATGGTCAAGTCCAAACTGCAAAAAAAAGGACCATTAAAACAGATGATTAAATTGTTTGGACATATAATGAACTGGAACTAGTAACCTTCATACTAAATGATAATCAAAGTCTTTATTAAATGTTCTTCTGTTGAAGAAAACTACAGCCTTCAGGTAACAAACTCAAGCCACCAACCAATCAAAAGCTAGGCTCTAATTCTGATATGCCAAAGACGGATTTCTATGCACCTTTTTTGGACAGGTGAGATGAAAAGCAAACAAAAATTATCCCATGCCTGATATTCACACAAATGGAATGAAAATAGCAAAAGAAATAATTCATGCTATTCTGAATATGATTTCCTTATCAGTAAATAAAAATTTTATTGATGAGAAATAGGCATAGCCCAAGTACGTGGGAATTTAAGTATTCCCTAGCTCGTTGAAAATGAATTTTTTTTTTTGATAGGTAAGCTCGTTGAAAATGAATTATTCTATGTAATCCTTCAAATACTGGAAAACAATAACCTTTTAAGCTGTAGTGATATAAAAGCCCAAAGCACCTGTTTTGAAACAGAGTAAAAAGAAAAACTCACAGGGTTTCCAATAGCATAGACCTTTTGACCAACCAGTAGGTCCGCAGAGATCCCAATAGGTACAGGTCTCAGTTTGTCTTTAGGTGCATCAACACGCAAGACAGCAACATCCTTATCTTGGTCAAACCCAACAACTTTTGCGTCATAAGTTGTTTGGTCAGCGAGAGTCACCCTGTACATAATTACCACCATTTTAAATGTGAACAGTATGGAGCTTAAATGTGTCAAAGTCATATGACACTTCGAAATTTCTTAATGCAAGATCTACCATCACACATCTATTATAGTCCACAATTCTAACCACAAAGGATCACGTGCACAATAGCAAGCAAAGAACTAAATCTACAAAGAATGAAAACATAGAAGGTATCAATCTAGGACAAGCAAAACCACCATCAATTGAAGATGCCAACCAGTCTTAAATGCAAATTGTTCCATGATCTCCAGAAGAAAATTGTGAGAAAGTTTGCAAGGCTGACTAAAGGGATTCAGATACAGGCCCAAAATTTAACATAACCATCCCTTATTTTAAGAGATGCCAATTTTTAAGCAACGGTATGAGTACACAATCCATCCCATAGCCTGGAAGGATTACGTTAGCTGTCTGTGAATGCGTGATCTAACATCTAAAAGAAAGGTTATCCATGCAACTTTGTTCACTTCGATGGGTCATCATACAAGTACGACTCCGGAAAACATAACGGAATTCAAACTCTAGGCAATATACAGTTTCTTGATGCAAACCCAGATTGAGATGGTTCCAAGCCCACAAAAGAACCGTCTTTTTGTATCCTTTACCGTCTTTAGCCTAGATCGACCTCAAGAAACACAACAGTTTCTTATATGAACCGAACAGTTCTAAAAGTAGTCGTATAACACTTTGTCAATTCTAAAGCAGAACACTTTGTCAATCCAAAGCATAAACATACAAGCAAAAACAAATTAAGCACAAAAAAAGCTTAAACATCGAATGAACTGAAGCAAATCTAACTTGAGATCAGAAGCGCCACGAATCACATGATAATTGGTGACAACGTGACCGTTTTTATCCCACACGAAGCCTGACCCCGAGCCTTGCGGCACCTCCAACACGTCCAACGTAAAGGCGTCCTGCCTAAAAGTCACACACCAAAGACCCACACCGATCAAACAAACACACACCAGCATATACAGTGTCAAGGAAGCAGAATCAATAACCCGAACTTCGACACAAATTTAAGGAGCAAGATAGAATACCTGACAGCGAGATTGGTGATATAAACCACGGAGGGCGTATTCTCCTGGAAAAGGCGAACCGTAGCGAGCTCATCGGACTGCAATTTTCTAGGCGTGCTGACAACGAATGCCGAAGCGGAATCGACATCGGCTAGAAAGAGAGAGAAAGACAAGGCCAGCGAAGCGCAGAGAACGAGGAGCGAATCTAGAGCCGAGGAGAAGGGGAGTTTGGAAAGTGCGAGCTTGGGGAGGCATGATGGTTTGGTGGCGGCGTAACTGCCACTGCTATTGTTACTGTTTGGGATAAAAAAGTAATTGCGGCGTCGGTGGTGGAGGAAGGAGAGGATAGTGGGAGTGGAAGAGAAGGACTCGGAGGGAAAGGAAACTAATCTTCTGGATGAGGAGCGAGAAAGTGGAGAGGAAAAGGGTGGAGAAGAAGAGTGGAAAGAGGAAAGGAGCGAAGCATAAGCAGCCATGTCCACCTACGTTGTTGTTTAATGGACAGCCTCTTGAGAGGATGGAGTCTCGACTCTTTTTTGAGTCTAGAGCCTGCCTGTACTGTACACTTTTGCGTGAGCTTCATTGGCATATGATTTGTGTTCGCTTTAATATTTATTTTCTACTTTCCAACTCGACAAAATTTATTTCCCTACCTTGGGCTGATTCCTTAACTGGGCAACCGTTTTCTTTCCATTTTTTCGATAAATTTTTGCAAAAAATATAATGTCAGATACATTTTTAAAATATTCAAATTTTTCTAACCCACTTTTAAAAAAATAAAATTTATTATTAAAAAGTATTTTTTTTATAAATTTTAAATTTACCTATTTTTCAAAAATATATATACTTTTTTTTTAATTAACACCAGGTATCCAAAACAACGTCCCTATTAATCTTAAGAGTGTATAGCCTTTTAACAAAAAGTTTCTCACAAGTACATCTCGTGTAAATCAAGAAAATTTCTTAATCCAATAGTCTATAAAAATTATTTTCACCCAAAAAAATTTAAACTTTAGATCCAATGAGAGTTTACCCGCAGAGTCCAAATACATACTTTCAAGAAGATTTCAATTATCATTTATCAATTCATAAAACACTTTATTGAAAAAAAATCATAAAACTCTTACTTTCTTATTTAGACGTCCGGGATAGGTCTGTCTCTAGTTTGATCTTTATCAATCCTTCGGCATTCATTTATCGATAATTATTTTTAAAAATTTTCACTCACCATCTCCACACACCACATTTCTCACTTATTTTTCTTTTATTCCTTTTAAATTAGTTAATTTTTCTACTCATTATCTCTACCACACATTTGGTAAGAAAAAAAATATATAGTATTTGGAGATGATTAATAGAAATTTTCTTATTTCTTAACTCTAGGCCTTTTTTCTCATTTCCCCCAACAAATATTGTTTCTAATTTTTTTTAAAAGTTTATTTAGTTTTGAATGAAAAATAAATATAGGGGACAAAAATCGGGGGCTCTGAATGGACAGTGGCCTCCCTCCCTCCCTCCCTCTCAAGGATAATCTAATAAAACTTTGATGTACAGCTACTTTTATATATTTTTTTATACACTCTACTAATATAATTGGTTGTGTATTAAAAAAAATTAATGCAACCAATTATATTAATAGAATGTACAGAAAATATATAAAAATGACTATATATAACATTATTCATAATCTAATCGTATAACTGCCTACCCCAATTCTTCATTTTCACCAACATCGATGAATCCAAGGCCTATAATTTATAGGAAACCTCTTCGACCATCCATCCGCTTATATAATTCCCTACAAACTTAAAAGAAAGCAATTACAAAATTTTCTCAAAAGGCCTCAATTCCCGTGGCAAGCCATCAAAATTTCCCGCATTAACGTCTGATTGGAGCATAGGTCGCTTCCCACTTTTCCAAACGATACCCTCTGCAAGGTGCTCCTTGCTTGGTGTAAGCATTACGAAATTTGGATCGGCTCTTTGATAACTGCGAAACAATGTAAATGATACATCGTTACTGATAGATAGATAGATAGATAGATATACTTTCCCAAAAACTGAAATACAATCTATGATCACAAACATAAGCCAGTGATCACAAGCTCGTGCAATAACATTAATTGATGAAGGAAGTACAAAGCAAACAAAATAATCAAACCTGGCTTCTCTAATATTCTCAACACGGATCCCAAATCCATAGGCCGTCTTTCCAACAATGCGATCCCTAGTAGCTGCAGGATAATGGGTTTGACACAGTTAGTTATAGGATCCCATCACCCACGACTAATCCTTTTTTTTTTTTTTTTTCAATTTGACAAGTGCTAAGACCTAATTCTACTGCAAGCTAGAAGCACGTAAAAATAAAAGTAAAACCAAGAGTTAAATGATTATACAAACAAGCCAATGGATTTGGAAAACTGGGTTCGAACCCCCCACCCCTCTTATATAAATTTTTTTTTAAAAAAAAAAGAAAGATGACTCAAATACTCTGCAAAAAAATTAAGAAATTGTTTTTCAAAAAGAAGCCACCTGGCCACACTTGGGCCTAACGCCCAGGGTCTGGTACTTGGGTGGACGTTCTAAGATTTTATTTTTAATGATTTTTAGTTTTATATATATATATGTATATATATATATTTTTTTTGAATTTTTCAATTTCTATCTAGGGGATTTGTGTCCCTTTTTTATGAAGGGGGTAGACTGTAACTTATTGGTAGCCTAGGGAGACATTGTCAAAATTGATAGTTTGGGAAGGGACATTACAAATTGCATGGTAGTTAGGAGGATTTACATATTTCCCCCTTTTGATTTTAGCTGTAAAAAAATGTATATATCCATGACAATCAATCGACTATAGGCACCTGAAATGTTGAAAGTGAAAGAAGGTTTCCACCATGACTTGAATGCCAATGATACTGTTGAGCTCAAAGGTCCCACCTTTCCCTACAGAGATGAATTTGATATTTTTCAAACCAGATAGAATCCATAGTTATAAAGCACGAGAATACGAGATGGCATCAGAAATGCTACCTTCAACAATAAGTTTTTATTGGCTTGCCAAGATGCAGCTACTTGCAAAGTGGACTCAGGGATATTGTTTGATATCTTGGCATCATCAATCCTTAAGAAAAAAATAACGATAAAATCAGATATCATCACACCGATTATAATCAGTCCTATTACTTGGAATACCTTGTCTGTAACTCAAAGCCAAAGTCAATATAATTTGTAATTCCAACTATTTCATCTTCTTCAAGGGGGTTCTTGACCTGTTTAGTTGAAACAGTTGGATTTTGTCAAAAAATAATAATAATAATAAAACTTTGAATAAGAAAATAGCAAGCGGGAAAAAAATAATCTCAGTTCTTTGTATACGTATTTTTAAGCATATGGTGTTGGGAGGTTCCATGGTAAAACTAAGGTTCCCATATATGATTCACACAATTTCAGCACTTCCTCAAGATAATAAGCATCTTATTCCATTTCCAGCATGCATGCAAAGGGCTCAATCGACTATTCAAATCCTTTTTGATCAAAAAGTCACCGTTCTGAATTGTAACAGACATGAAGCAATTACTGTTCCACTTGGGTTTGAGCCTGGTAAAGGATTTTTTTTTGGTTGTAAATTTTAAGTAAGCCTTGTAAAGTTAACAGCATCGATCAGGCATCACCAAGCTACCAACCATATCTGGCAGTTATTGGTTATAAGGGCATCCTTGTACAGCAAACTTTAATGAAACTAACCTACCAACCATACCATAAACAACAACCACAATGTAGCTCAATAGTAGGCAATCCAATGAGCTGCAGTTTACATCAAATGTTTCAACGAGACATTCAAACATGGGATTATCAATTTAAACATAGGAAACAAAAGGACCATGCAGAACAGGATAAGGAAAACAAGAACGCAGGAGAACATACCCGTCTTTGGACAATCACGTGTTGATAGAATGAGGCAATGAACTGCAGGTTGTATCAGTATCCAAAATTAATTAAGAATTATGAGAAACAAATTTACAAGTCACATCTTTGAAATGAAATAGCGTATAGATGCACTTCACAGCATCTAGTTTGAGAGGAGTCAAGGAAACAGAGTTGAAAATGCACAACGCAGGAGGTTCATGCAGCAGTAATTCCAGTGCGGAATAATTAAAGGTGCCATTGAGGAATATATAAAAGAGAGTCTGTCATTGATACATCAAGATAAAGTTTTATTATAGCCACCAATAGGATAGCATGGTACATGTTTCCTCCAGTTTCTATAACTTATTATTACACATAGAATGGGCCCAGCAGTTGAAGAAATATGGTTCCCATTGAGCAGCTTGAATAGGGGTTACAGATCCATTGTGAATGCTTTATCTTTGTAATTTCTAGCCAATGTATCGAACCTAGTTGCAATACTAATGGAACAATTAATAAGTAGAGAGAGAGAGAGAGAGGGGAGAGATTTTCAGGGGCAAATACAAAAATGATTGGAACTTAAAGAAACCTGAGAACTTTTGGCGAGTTCCAGACCAAAATTGAAAGATGGGCTCAAGGGGCTACTTGATCCAACTCCGTAGCCAATGGCACAACTCCAATTCATTAAGTTTTTATATTTTGCACTGTCTGTACTTCCATCTGAAAAAACCATCAGCAACAACAATAAACAACATAAATCAGTTAAGATTTGCTGCAATTCCAATTACACGTGATCTAGTGCTCATATTACACATGCAACATGAAATGCTAGCAAGAATTTCGAAAAACCCTAATGAACTCTACAGTACAATCATCTTCAACATATAGGTCAAATGACACATTTATGCAGAGCATTCTCACGGGTGAAAAACATTCCTTCGATAGCTTATCAAGAAAAAACCTCTCAAACCTAACTATTGATTTAGTATAAAAAGTTTAATGTACTGAAATCGAGATTTTCCAAAAGTGATTTAATTCAGTAAAGCTTACACTCTGGCTCATATTGTACCCCAGCAGTTAGTCTTCCCATCTTGCTTACCAACCAAGCACTTTTTGGGCATTCATCTTTCACTGCAAAGCATGATGGGTAAAGTATATTTAGAGAGGTTTTCATCTTGTATTCAACATGCTCAGTTATGAGCGTATTGAATAGAATTCAAAAGCTGCAAAGCAGAAAGCTAAATGAAGCAAACATGGATAAGATAATAGGATAATAGTTTTTATTTCAATTTTCAAATGCACAAGAGTTATATCAGTTTCTATTTTCTTCTATTCCATTGCAGGAAAAAGGGGAAAAGGGAGAGAGGGAGAGGGAGAGAGAGAAAGGGGGGGGGGGGGGGGAGTGATGAAGAATTATTTACTTAGTGCGGTTCTTTCAAGATATGTTTTATTTTATAAGTGTTCTTTCAAGATATGTCAAAACGTTTTGTTATAAATTTTTTTATTGGTCCCAGGTGTCTAAAAACAAAGTCCCAACTATACTTACACCGATTAAAAAAAAAAAAAAAATTTGTTGCAAAGTGACGTGCAAAAAAGAATAAAAGGGTCCTCCAAACCTCTGTAGCAGCCAGGGGGTCATGCCTTATCCATTGTATCGAACCCTCTTCATAAGTTCTTTGAATCAACAGTTCCAAATATAGTTTATGGTTAACAACAATTAACTAAAATTTAATCGCTTAGATTAAACAAGAAATAAAAACTATGGAAAATGTTACGCCAAGAGTTTGAGCAGAAATCCATAAAATGCCTGGTTTGTTTTCACAAACTATTTCATCTCATCTTATCTAATCATTACAACTTTTCCAAATTTTTAAACAAAATATAATAAACAATTCAAAAATTTCAAATTCTAAAATAAAAATTATATTAAAAAATTACATTATAACAATACTTTTTTCAACTTTCAAATTTCATCTCATCTGTGTAACCAAACAAGACCTGAGTGTGTGTTTACAGTAAAATATATTCTAAGGAACCATGCCTCATAAATTATATATTCAGAAAATGAAAATTTACCGTCCTAAATTTGTGGTCACTTACAAGATAAAGGCATAATTGTGGCTCCAAATGATAAATTTCCTGAGCCGTATCTCAATCCTAAAACACCATAATCTTCAGAAGATACTCTGCAGGATTAGTAGTTTGGTCAATGAAGTGCATCTGATCTTTTGTGTGCCAACTAACTGGGGAAACCATATATATGGTTTTGCTGACAAGAACCCACCTTTTCTTCAGTAGCAACGGAAAGATGCCAAATGCTCCCAATCCATATTTAGGGTAGTAAGCGCACGACCTCATTTGTAAAATCCTGAAGTGAAGGCATGCACAGCAGTGTTTAAAAAATAAAGGCATAAATAAAGGAAAAACTGATTGGGGGTGAGGTGTAACCTCTTTTAAAGACGAAAATATGTACTTCAGATAAATGCTCCTTACCGATCAGAGTTTGACACAAAAAGATCCATGAATGTATGAGAATCATCAAGATCACTGCTTATGGAACAAATTATAACAGCATTGTTCAATAACATAATTTGAATAGAATGTACAACAAACAGATAAGACGTGATGAACAAGAAATCATTTTACTATACCTTTGCCATCGAAACAGGGCATTTCCTACAATCTTCTCCTCGGGCTTATAATCGACTGGACATGAAACCTAAATAGATCAATGGTTAAGAAAATATTTCTTCTGCTAGTTCTGATTTTCAAACTTCATATTTCAACAAAAGCATCCAAAATAAAATAAACAAAACTAAAAAATTATATTAAAATTATCTGTCTTGTACTAGAACGACATAAATTGGTAAAATGGGGAAAAAAATTAATGGATACTGTAGCAATCAAATCCACGTGAGGATCATCAATTGGCTTTAGCATGATTCTTGTACTTAAATGCCTTGCTTCTTCAAAATAGTCCTCAAACAGGCATTTCAATGCAAGCTTCCCAAACAACAAGTTATACGATGACTCCAACATCCTGCATCGCGTCACAGATGTGTCATTTAAATCTATTGCAAATTCTAAAACCATTACCAGGATTATCAATTTATATAGGTAATCCTGTAGACATGTGTATATAGGCATATCTGTTAAGCAGAGCAACAATCCGTTTGGCCAAGCAAATCGCTCAAAGGGATTTTTAACATTAACATGACCAAAAATTCCATGCAGTTCAGTCCTTCAAAGTTCAAATTCTTGCACCCTCAATGAAATGATGCGGACGTTATAAAAATTAAGAGGGGAGGTTTAGATGAGAATTTTATGAATAGTGATAAGATAGTATAGTTTGTAAATAGTAGTGAGAGAGATTGAATTGATTATTTTTTAGATTTTATAAAATGAAGAAAAAAAGTTAAATAAAAAAAATTATAAAATTAAAATATAAGAATATAGTTTTATAATATTATTTTTATTAAAAATTTGAAAAAATTAGAATTATATTTTATTTAAAAGTGTGAAAAGATTCTAATGATTAATTTGAAAATTTATATTTGAATTATATTTTGAAAATAAGACGAGATAAAATGAAGTAGAGAAAATTTTTTGTCAGCTTAAACTATACGCGCGGAATTGAACTGGCCAAATTAATAAACTAGAAAGGAAAAGCGTAAATAAAAACTGCTATATTCTTTTATGATTGTGACTGGTAATCGGAGTGAGTTAGGATCAACCTGGTACGGGCAGCAAGAGGAGGAAAATCGAAGAGAGGTGGCACCAGCACCATTGGCGGTGGTGGCTCTTTGTTCACCCAGTTCCCCATCTCTCTCTCTATTTCAAATTCTATGACAGTGAAAATGGCTAGGGTTTCCTAATCGACCCTGAAAGTCGAAATGGAAAAAGAGTGAAGTCTGAAGAAGAAGAAAGTTGCGGGAACCGAAAGCTATGAAGTCTCTCCCCCGCATCTCTCTCGAGCTTCGCGACTGTTTCAACTTTTCGGATTTAAAGTGCTTTTATCCGAATTTTAGGATGAATAATAATAGCCCTATTATCACTACTTTATCACTTTTTTTAATTTTTTAAAAAATTTTCTTTTACTTAATAATTAAGAAAATAATTATTAATAAAATTATATATATTTTAAAATTTTTCTTAATGGTTTAATATATTAAAAAAATACTTAAAAGAAAATAAAAAATAAATAAATACATTACAAGTAGTAAAGTGGTGGTAAAACAGTGATAAGTATATCATTACCCTTTTAGGATATCTTGATAAATTCTTTAGTGATGAGAATATTTCGTGGAAATAAATTCATGCATTAAATTATTTTTATTAAATTTATTTGTAGCCATAGTAATTTTTATATATTAAATTATATTAATTTATAAATTTATCTCCGTCACAAAATATGAAAATATTCTACAAAAATATATTATTTATTATCTTTTTATAATTCTTTTCTATTGGTATTAAATAATTATAAATAACAATATTATTATTATTATTTTTTATTGTTATAAGTTTATTTCTCTCGTATTAAAATCTTATGACTTGTTGTTACACGAGTCTATTTTGAATTTTTACATTAACAAAACCGGATTGGATTTTCATACAATATGAAACTCTTAAAATAATGTGGGTCGCCTTTGTATGATAAGATATCTTGAAATATAATTTACATGCATAACTTGAATATTATAATATTTAGAAAATATTTAATTATCATTCAAAAAAAATTATGATAATACCTACTTCGTATATTTATCTATATATTTTTTTCAGTTACTTTCTGAGAATGAGATTGCTAGAAAAAATATGGATTTTCTAAAATTAGAAGTTTCTTTTTGGAGAAGCAAAAAATAGGAAGTAGGAGTGAGTTTCACCCCCACAAGCCTACTCTTAACATTCCATATAAGAACAGATAAGAATAGGCTGGGCCTAATTTTATCACTAATGGGCTCACTATACGAGAGATATGCATCCTTTTGTGTTATGTTTCAGAATACGTTTTTAAACGAATCAAAGTTCGTCTATGGATCCCAATAGAATGATACTGTTAAAGGACATATTCCACGTCATCAACAATACGAATAACAACGAAATAAGAAAGCAGTACAGAGTGTTCAGTGAAATTCCGATATTAAAATTGGAGAGAAGTGGTCTCAATATTAGTTTATATAAAAAAGTAATAAATACGCTACCTTCAAATATTATTTATAAGAGAGTGATGATGGTGATAACGATTAGTCTCCAAAATTTATCTTAAAGATTCAGTTAACTAATCCCTTTCTTGATCAATCGAAATTATTCTCTATTCTCTATTATCTATAACGCATATTAGTAGAATTAATCATTGGGCTTGAAGATAGCCACTAGCGTCTCAAACTTCGGCTATTTAATATGTGGGCTTATTCATTCAAAGTTCCAAATATCCCTTAAAACTACCACAACGAGTTGTTTCATATGAACTAACGCATGAATTGTATTGTACTAGTGATTCATATAGTTTATGAGAATTTTAGAAAAATAGAGGGAACAAATAGATAATGTGTTGCAAACTTATAATTAGGGGTGTAAATTAGTCGGTCCGGGTGATATTTTCGATCCATCATTTTTCTTAGACTGGACTAGACTAAGTATCCATAGGGACTAGACCACTCAATCCGGTCCAATTATTATTATTATTTTTTCTTCTTTTATTTCAAAATAAATTAATAAAAATTTTATTTAAATTATTAAAATAAAATTAAGTAAATTATTAATGTAGATTATATAACTATCTCATTAAAACAATATTTTATACGTTGCAGGGAAATTGAATCCAAAAAGCTGCTTTGGGTTGGATGCTGTAGATCGAAACCAGAGAGGGAAACCGAAGAGGTCGCCGTTTTGCGTAAGATCTGTCTCCGATGTCGTCGTTCATTCCACATCACATCTTACAAAAAAGAGCTGCCTGAGGCACCCTACTGTATAGCAAAAGCAAAGAGCAAAACCACAATGATTCGGTTGAGACCCAGTCCTCCTCCGAATGTTATTGGTGAATTTCTTCTGACATTGACCAAATTTCGTTTTAAAATTTTTGTCAATGAGTGGCTTTTGTATTGAACATGTTGTTGGGTACTTTGCACAAGCACCGCAGAGTTCATGGGTGGATCTGGTTCAGGCCATCATCTCATTGAAAATCATTCGAAGCACAGGATAATAACAAGTTATCATATTGTTACTTTTGTAGCATTAATGGAGATAGCAAATATCTTATGAACTCGTTTTTTAAAGCTAAGCTGAAGAAATTTGTTGAAGGCTTGCTTCCAGAGAAAGAGAAGGGACCCAAAACACATCATTAAAAGAAGCTGAAAAAAATTGAAATCATTTGCTAATTAAAAGAAGCAGCTTCCTCGTGACAGAAGGGAGGAGAAGAAGAAGAAGATAGAAAAGAGAGAGAGAGAATGTTGGGTGAAATGGGGAGATGAGAGAACCTTCTGAAAGAGAAATGCAGTGTGTTAGAAACAACGCCATTTTTAATTTTTGTCACGGAGGATGCAATGCCGCAACGGGGATCCACGGCGGTTGTATACAGAATTATGTATATATATATATATATATATATATAAATAGTCTAAATATAATATTATGAGGTGACTGTAACTGGATTATTTGCTAGTCTAATATTAATTGTTATTTATTTCGAATAATATATTGACATGCGAAAGAGAGTGCTTCGTAAAAATAAAAATAAAATAGAAGACATACGAAAGAGAGTGATATGTTAATTCAGTCCAGATTTATTGTATTTATTGATATGATTGAAATGATAAAATTGAATACAAATAGTTATATTATTATCAAAACTTGATTAAATAAAAGGGAAATAACATGTTCTTTATAACAAAACATTTTAAATTTGATTATATTTAATTATATCAATATAATATATTTTAAGTAAATATTCATTTGATCAAAGGGAATATATTAAAATATGCAAATGTAGTATAGTAGCTTTAAAAAAAAATAGAGTTTATTATTAAAAATTAATTTTTTTAATTTTCTATTTATTATTAATTTTTTAAATCACTACGTAGGCAACCATCATTATTGCAACTTTCATTTATCTTGAATTATTTAATATATATTAAATAGTAGGATTCTTTTTAAACCGTATCAAGTTATCAAACTCATCTCCTTGTTTCGGCACGCTGTGAAAAACTAAAATTGTCTGTAAGAACTTTCCATGCACGAGAGCTCTGCATATTTTCTTGCTTTGAAGATGGGTCAATTGCAAATTATTTGACGTCAGATTCGAGTAAATTCCTCCCATCCCCTAATCTCCGCCGACCCAAGTAACAGAAGCAAAGCAGTCACACTGATACAGCCACCCATATCAGACCCATTGGACTATATGGGTGGCTGTGACCACTTTCTGAAGATTATGGTCTAGTGGCTCGAAAACAAGCCATGAATATACCGTGCGAGTGTTCTTTTCTACCGTTGGATTGCCTCCTCGGTCTCTCAAGGGCCAGTGAATAGGTAAAGTGCAATTTCCCACACCAATTACTCGGCACTAATTATTGCACGGCAATAAAAATTCGAAAATCTGAACCATGTATATATAACACTACGAAATTGAGGTCTTAAGAACCAATGCATGAGCCGTTTTTAGTGATAAAGACAAAAGAGAATAAGAAAGGATGGAAGAAAAGATTTGGCTGCACACATCAAATGGGAAAAGTATTGCGCAAAGTACGGTGTGGTTCCTGAGTATATCTTGGGTTTGGTGCCTCCGAAACGGAGGCTCCCACCTCCACTATTTGTAAAAAAATTTCTCCGTCCCCAATTCTTATTTTATCGTTATTTCCGAATCATATGAACAAATATTCTTGGGCAATCCCTCTAAGTTCTTCTCTTGTTTGTTGGCTCCGGGTTCATCGCTTGAAAAGAAACAAAAAGACCCAGATATAAATACATTTGGTTCAAAAATATATTCTATAGACCAGAGTTCTTAATTAAGAGTTACAGAAGAACACAATCTCTGTGTAAGTATTAAAAAAAGGCTTTTTTTTTAATAGTTTCCTACGTATGAGGTTGAATTGACGTTCAGTTGTTTGATTTAATTTCTGTTGAGCTCTTGAATCTGAGATTTGCGTGCTCAACATGCTACGTTCTGTTTGTTATTATGCACTTAACAGGTCTATGATGGGTTTTTTTCCTTTGTAACTGCTCTTTTTGGATAATGAGTCGCTATGTTTTTGGTCCGAGGATGATTAATTCGTGGTTGATCTTTTCTTCTTTAAGTTTCTCCTCTTATTTTATTCATTTTTTTGTTGTTTCTGATTTTATAAGTTTGGCGGATTGAATGATCATTTATTTCTCTTCTCGTAATCTAATTACCAGATGATGAACCGTGAATTAGTATATGCAGTAGTTTGGGTAGGTCGCTCATGATATGAACTGCAATGACAGGTTGCGGTTGCTCATATGAACTGCAATGACATACTAACATGTTCTTTGTTCGTCCAAACAAGTCTTTGAAAGTTGGATGTATTGGTATGGGCCTATGGTTAATGTGTTCAATGGAGAAATATAAAATAAATGGAAGAGGAGGGAAACCGTTTTTAATATGGAATAAAACAATTGCACCATCCTTATTGATATTATAGTTTCATTTTAAAAAATAAATAACTGTTTTTTTTTTTTTTTTTGCTGAATAAAAAGGATAGGAGGGGTGACTAGAGATGAATTTTCTGACTGGGTTTGACTATAGTAACACCCTGTCCGTTGAGAATTGGATTGGAGGGGTCTAGATGACAGATAGTCGCTAGAGCTAAAAAAAAAATGTTGATGCTGCTGATCGTAGCTGTTTTGTGTACTCTTATTGTTTGGTCCATTTGTTTTCCTTGCAATCAAAATTGTTTATTGTCATATTGATCACAAGGTATTGAATTGCAAAAGATGCAAGGAATCATAGAAGCGGAGTCTTATTGTGAAAAGAGAAGTGCTGATCTAATTTTGAGCTCTTCCTCATCTGACAGAAATATTGCAAATGACTACTTGTATACTTGCTCGAAGTGGCAACTTGCATTTTGGTGTGGCACTATGTTAGGGACAAGGATGTGGAAGAATTTCTTGGGTTTCTGGTGCAACATTCAAGAGATACATACAGAAAAGACTTTCATGGTACGTGGCTGGTTTTAGAAAATCAATTTTTGTATAGAATCACTTTAACTATTTTATAAATAGTACACTTTTTTTAAGAATAGGATGGCACCCCAAGGTCCCGATATAACTATAAATAGTACACAATTACATTTCCTAGGACAATGGTATACCATGGGTAAGCCAGCTAGATTAACAGTAGTTTGTCCCTATTTCTCTAGAAAACGATGAACCTCTGCTGTTATCTGTCGATGTTGACCCTGTATCTGAATCCTTTCTCGTTCCAGCTCTTCTATTCGTGGTTGTAGATCATGAGCATACCAATCTGCAAATTTCTTCAACTCTTGGTTTTCTTGCTGTAGCCTTTTATTCTCCATATCCTTATTAGCAAGTTTCTGTTGTAACTCAGATATTCGGATGTTAAGATGATCAATCTCACTTACCCTCGCCAGTAACCTCCGAGACATGATCGTAACAGAGGCAGCATATTGACTACTGAGCTTCCATGATTCTGTAATAATCTCAGAATCAGTCCTACTAGAAGAACAGTTCGCTGCTCCTATCGTAGTATTGACGACCTCAGGAGAAAAGATTGATGGTTGATTCGTCAAGGGTTCCTGATTCAAGTCTGGAACATTAGTGGAAGAGTTTTGCCCAGCCATTATTTTGTTATGGAAAAACAAAACACAGATCAAGAAACGATGTTTTTTCTTTCCGATGGATGAAGATGATCCTGTTTCTTTATAGAAACTCAAAGCCTTCAATCACGGTTGTCATCAACATCAGGCGTCTGTTCAAATCACTAGCCGTATTAAATTCATAGAGTAGGCCCCGAGACTTTGCAGCACTTGTCGGGTCACGGACGGTTCTTTTTTTTTCAAACTATCTACAGTGTTTTAAGCGTGTTTTACGTTTGTACTTGCGTCGATTTCGAGGACGAAATCTTCTTTTTAGGAGGGGAGGATGTAACAGCCCGCTAAAATTATCAGTTTTGGATTATTTCCCGACAGCAATCACATCTCTCTTGTCTTTACCCTCATCTGGAATCACGCGTATAGTTTATCTTTTCCGTAAATCACGTATTTTGTTCTTCACCGACAGCTGTAAAATCATGAGTCTTCCAAGACCACGCCTAGCCTTTCTCAAGCCCAAACTACCACTTTATGTGGTGGACAGCCACCGTACGCCGCCACGTACGTTCCTCCGACGCATGTTCGTGACGAACAACGAGCGACGCACGGGTTATCCCGTCGATGGTATAACCTTCTATCTCTAGTTATTTTACGTTTAAAATAGTTGGTTGGTTTGTGGATTGTGTAGTTGTATTTGTGGAATTCGTTGCGTAGTTGTGAAGCGAAGTGTGGTTGTGAAGTGTTGCGTTTGATTGTGTATTTTGTGGACTGTGCTGTGAAGTATAGGCGTGAGATGGATGCCGTAGATGTGATACGGCGGGTTGTGTGAAGAGAATACGCGTGTAGCGTATTCTGTGTAATGCAGCGACGCGCCGCGCGACGTGCACTGTAGTGATGTGTGTCGTAGAAGGAAGGGAGTACGCATGTAGTGTACTCCGTGTTGTATGGCGATGCATCGTGTGATGTGCATCGTGTTGATGAGAGTTGTAGCGAAGGAAGTACGCGTAGCGCGTACTCCGTGTCGCGTAGCGATGCACCGTGAGACGTGTATCGCAGTGATGGGTATTGTAGTGTGGATGGAAGAGAGTTCACGTGAGTGTACTCTGTATTAAGTCGTGATACATCGGATGGCGTGTCACGAAGGGTTGAATGGCGTAGCAGAGAAGTGTGGAGCGTATGGTGTAATGTTGGGAAACTGTATGACAGTGTCCCGAAGCAGTGATGATATGGATTATAGTCCGGGATGACTGGTGTCATCTTGTGGTTGACTATGGCTAAGAGTATATGGATTGAGAAATGAGTTGTTTGTTTGGTTGTTATTGATAATTTTAATGAACTTGTTTTAGTGCAAAGGCTTTCTGAAGTCAATTTATCTCTTCCGAGTATAGTGAAACCTCAAGTTGGCCGTGGTGTTGCAAGTGCTTACAATATGGCAATTGAGTTCAGAAGTGAAAATCTTAAGGACTGAGTGTTCCTCTTCCAGCTGTTGTGCAGTTCCTCGTGTCTCGCGCTCTATTCTCATAGAACGCGACGATCGAGGTAAGTTAGCCTCTAACTTACTATCAGTTTATTGTGTATGTGTGATGGGTAAGGGAACTACAATTTATGTATGTATGTTATCGTATATGCCATGTCATGCTATGTCATTACATGTTTATCTGTTACGTATGATTTAATCTCTCATGAATAATTATCTGTTAAAATCTTTTCTGCATACAATGTGTATGTTATAAGTATGCCATATGATACATGTATGCCATGAAATGTTTATGATTAAATCATATTTGCCATTTACAAGTATACGCCATGTTAGAAAAGTATATGATATTAAATAATATCTCATGCATTAAGAAAGATAAGATATGTTATGTTACGTATAATACGTGGGGCCACAACAACTGTGGAGTACGTATTATATTTATGTTACTTATAATGCGTGGGGCCACAACAACTGTGGAGTACGTATTATATTTATGTTACTTATAATGCGTGGGGCCACAACAACTGTGGAGTACGTATTATATTTATGTTACTTATAATGCGTGGGGCCACAACAACTGTGGAGTACGTATTATATTTTATGTTACGTATAATGCGTGGGGCCACAACAACTGTGGAGTACGTATTATATTTATGTTATGTTACTTATAATGCGTGGGGCCACAACAACTGTGGAGTACGTATTATATTTATGTTATGTTATTTATAATGCGTGGGGCCACAACAACTGTGGAGTACGTATTATATTTATGTTATGTTACTTATAATGCGTGGGGCCACAACAACTGTGGAGTACGTATTATATTTATGTTATGTTATTTATAATGCGTGGGGCCACAACAACTGTGGAGTACGTATTATATCTTATGTTATGTTACTTATAATGCGTGGGGCCACAACAACTGTGGAGTACGTATTATATTTATGTTACTTATAATGCGTGGGGCCACAACAACTGTGGAGTACGTATTATATTTATGTTATGTTACTTATAATGCGTGGGGCCACAACAACTGTGGAGTACGTATTATATTTATGTTACTTATAATGCGTGGGGCCACAACAACTGTGGAGTACGTATTATATTTTATGTTACATGAAGTATGGGGCCACAACAACTGTGGAGCATACACTACATGAGACACAGCAATTGTGACATGTAGAATACGTGGGGCCACAACAACTGTGGAGTACGTATTATATTTTATGTTATGTGAATTCATGGGGCCACAACAACTGTGGAGCATGAAGTATGGGGCCACAACAACTGTGGAGCATACACTACATGAGACACACAATTGTGACATGTAGAATACGTGGGGCCACAACAACTGTGGAGTACGTATTATGTTTTATGTTACTTGAATACGTGGGGCCACAACAACTGTGGAGTACGTATTAATGCACATTATTTATCAAGACAATTAAATAAGATTCCAAGTTTATGTTAAGTCAAGTTTCAGATCAAGTTCATGTTATATTATACTCACGTACATGTTATGTTCATGTTTATGTTATGTTCCAAGTTCATGTTCACATCATGTTATGTTCACTTTTATGATATGTTCAAGATCACGTTCATGTTATGTTATGTTCATGTCCATGTTATGTTTCACGTTCATGTTATGTTGTTTGTTCATGTTATGTTTTAAGCTTAAGTTTATGCCATGTTAAGTCAAGTTTCAGTTCATGTTTAAATTCTGGTTAAGTCATGCTATATGTCAAGTTATACTATGTTTATATATGACTATAATTATGCATTTATGCTTTTACTGCCATGCATGCTATTTTTAACCTGTGTGTGAGTTTTATGTTAACTTACTGAGATTTGTAATCAAATCTCACTGTGGTAGTCCCAACTACCATTCCCCCGAATGGTAGATCTTGTTACAGGACCCAAAGGAGAATTGGAATCTGACCAACTGAATACGGTCGACTAGGCCACGGTGCGATGTTGATGATGGTATAGTATTTAACTTAGGTTAATACTTGTACTTTTGGAGTTGTATCTCAAGTATTCTTTTGATCACAACCATTTTGGACTAGTGTGGTGATCACGGCTTTTTAGTATGCCTTTATGTATGAATTATTTTCAAGTATTTGGGATATATTTAGTTTGGTGCATAGTATTGCTAAAGAAAAAGATTATCCGCTGCGAATATTGCATAATGCTAGATGCATGTTAGAACATTGCATCTTATATGTCATGAACGGGGGCAGGTAACCTTGTGTTGCATGTCCCGACGCTTCAAATGTCCGTTCAATCCCAAGCGGAATTTGGGGGGCGTCACAACATCTACTAATTTGAGACCACATCATTCATTTATGATGAGTGTTAATCAACACTGCCTCTTGCAGAAAGGTCGAGCCTTTTCTCTAAGCTTGGTTATGTCATCCAGGTTGTCTGTACAGAAGGACCTGATAGAGTCAGAGAATTGATTGCAATGGGTGCCTCATTTGATCATGGGGAAGATGGAAACTTGCATCTAGCAAGAGAAGGGGGGCACTCTCATCACCAAATCATTCATGCTGCTGATATGACTAGAAGGGAGATTGAGTGGGCTCTATTAAAAGTAATTGTCGATGATGCAAATATTTGTGTGTTCCAACACCATTTTGCAATAGATTTGCTAACTTGTCAGGTCACTTTTTCAACAATTTATTTGGAGAACTTTTGTTTTACGTTGTGCTTTATCCTCTCCTATATGCTACCCTTTTGGAAAATGATTTTAGGAAAGCAAATATAAGTGTCTCTTAGATGTGGGATTAAGACACTGTTTCAGTATTGTTTGAATGTTCAGGTGGTCTTGTTTGGTTTTATCCAAAATCACACAAGACGATATTTAAGTGGTTCAGCAAATTGCCTACGTCTACTAGAGTCTCTTTTACTGAGTTTGTACGAGATTACAACACTCAACACTTTCTCTCTCATGTCCTCTCTTTTTCTGATTTTTGCCCACACTCTTTTACATAACTGAGCTCTTCCTTTTATAGGATAGGGCACCTACAATTGCTGACTAAAGGACATTCGGTGTAGTAATTTATGGTCATAAATTGCTGTAGAAGACTTGGGTTACGCCTAATACAACAAATAGCCAAACGGTGTTGTAGGATGGTGCTAAGCAAGTGGACTGGTTTCACACTTAGGGTGGTTTTTAACAATCACCCCCTCCACCCAAGTGTGCCATACCAGACTGCTTACAAACTGATTCATTCTTCAAATGAATGCACCTCATTATTTGACATGAGAGACGTCTGCTATCGAATGCGCTCCAATGCACCCCGAGGGTGCTCAGCAGTGTATAATATTGATCGAGTCCAAAGAGTGTTAGAACTTGATCCCTGTGACGACTTTCATCAACATATCTGCTGGTGCTGCAGAAGACTTGGGTTGCGCCTAATACAACAAATAGCAAAACGGTGTTGTAGGATGGTGCTGAGCAAGTAGACTGGTTTCACACTTAGGGTGATTTTCAACACACGGTAGTGTGAATACTTCATGGACATTCGCTGAAGTTTGTCTGTCTCTGATATTACAGGATGGTTCAGACACAGTATGTCTTGGTGTCGACACTTTGAATACTGAAACACTAAAGGTGACAAAGCACTTACCATTTATATTTTCTTAAACTCTATGGGGCAGTGTTTTGCTAAAAAAAATGTCTTGTTACCTTTGATTTTTTGAATTTTCAGGTGATAAGGTTTATTTCAAATGTGATTTTACTTGCATAGGGGGGGCTGGACATATCTATCCATCGACTACAAATCCTCTGATAAATTGTTCCCATATTAGACATCACGATTAGAGCCCGATGGGCCATGGCCATTCCATCTCTAGTGGTTACCTGTAATGAAGCAGAAAAAAAAAAAAAACATCATACTCATGATCAAACAGGTTTAATACGAGATGGTGGTTTACTATACATATAGGGTCAGGTTCCACCATTTATATGCACAAGTATAATATTAAATGGAATGGAATACTACAAGAAAAAAAATATGATATTAAAATAACCAACACACACACACACACACACACACAGAGAGAGAGAGAGAGAGAGAGAGAGAGAGAGAGAGAGAGAGAGAGAGAGAGAGAGAGAGAGAGAGAGAGAGAGAGAGAGAGAGCAGTATAACTGTAGAAACTCTAGGTTTTTGTGAGGAATGAGAAACAAGAGCATCAAGTTCAAAGTTTGCCTATATTTCAGAGCTTTTTTTTTTTTTTTTTTTTTTTGGGTGTGTTTTGGTGGGGTGGAGAATGGCGGGGAGGGGAGTGAGTATAGTATGGTAAACCACCATCTCGTATTAAACATGTTTGATACTTATGGATATAAATGGTGGGACCTGACCCTATATGCATAGTAAACCACCATCTCGTATTAAACCTGCTTGATCATGAGTAGGATGTTTTTTTTTTCCTGCTTCATTACAGGTAACCACTGGAGATGGAATGGCCATGTCCCATTGGGCTCTAATCGTGATGTCCAATATGGAGTGAGTATAATGCTTAATCAACTGTCTCCCTATGTTATAGCTATCATACCGAAAACATATATAAAGTGCTATGTTACAAATAATTTATAATCGTGCAAGGATTCTGCAAGAGTTTCAAAGATCCAAACTTCAAACTTTTTTCGTAACATTTGAATTAGCAAGGTAATCTTCCAACATGATGCATAAAATTGGAAATATAAATCTTTAATATAAATCTCACAATTGTGATTAAATGCAGTATTTTCAATGGGTAGAACTCAATTCTGGATAGGCTATATTGCCCCTGTTTAGGAGCTTTGAAGAATGTAAGCCATCATTTTTCATGATTTTGTATGAGTTTTGTTGCTTTTGCCTTACCAGTTAGCACAATTACACCCCCACTTGTGTGCCCTAGAATCATTTTAGTATTAGAAGGTCCTATTTAGTGCATGTATGTGCCTGTTTATTTATTTCATGCTGTAAGAGGAAATAATAGTCTTGACTATTTGTTAGTGTTATTTTGGTGCAAAGATTTGTGCAATTCCACCCAACTGCCTTAGCTGATGAAGGCCTTCCCATCAAACCAATTAAGTCTCGAGAGAATGCGTTTCTCATCACTGAAGATGTTAGGGGTGACGGAGGCATCCTGTACAATTTAGGAATTGAAAGGTTCATGCTTGTATGATGAGAGAGCAGAGCTTGCTCCCAAGGATGTGGTGGCAAGAAGTATAGACGACCAGCTTAAAAAGCGTAATGAGAAGTGTGTGCTCCTCAATATAAGTCACAATCCCAGGGACAAAATTCTCTCCCACTTTCCCAACATTGCTACTGAGTGCCTACGGTATGGTGTGGACTTAACCCACCAACCAATTATAGTGGTTCCTGCTGCCCATTACATGTGTGGTGGTGTATGTGCTGGGCTCCAGGGGGAGACAAATGTCAGGGGCTTATATGTGGCGGGCGAGGTTGCATGCACAGGTTTGCACGGAGCAAACCAACTTGCTAGTAACTCTTTGCTTGAACCACTAGTTTTTGCAAGAAGGGCTGTTCAGCCCCTCAATTGATCACATGAAGAGCTCTAGACATGATCTTAGTGCTTCAAATTGGTGGGCTAGACCAATTGCTCCTTTGTCACTTGAAAATGATGCTATGGACAAAATCTTAATAATGACAAGGAAAGTAAGGAAAGAATTGATAAGGATAAAGTTCAATCTATAATAACTGATATTCAAACTACGTAACTTACCGAAGATATCGTAGTTTCGTGGTTGACGTGGTTCTCTATTTTTCCTCTTCACGTTGTTCTGCAGCAATTACCTTTTACACTTAAGTTTAAATTCTTGTAAATCTTATCCTTTGTAACAATTTTAATTATATATATGAATACGAATGCATACGTCTCTAGTAAGCAATTCTAGTTATTTTTAGTTTTTTCTTGGTATCACAACCTCCTATAGCTAACGCTTCCTTTGATCCTATGGCTGCTACTACGGACTCTTCGTTGTCTTCCGCTACATTTCACCTTCCAGCTCAAGTTATTTCCATCAAACTTGATGGAACTAACTTCCTTGCCTGGAGTGCTCAATTGCTTCCTCTGTTTCGGAGCTATGGACTCATGGGAATCATTGATGGTTCCGATCTATTTCCACCTCATTTTTCCAGCGATGAACAAAAGGCCAAAGGTATTCTTAACCCTGCTTATATGGCTTGGTAGTATAAGGACGAAACGGTACTTGGCTAGATTATTTCTTCTTTGTCTCCTGCGATGGTCTCCACCATTTATGGACTTGAAACTTCTCGGCTTGCTTGGCAAGCTCTTGGCGCATGGTTTGATGCGCCCTCGACGTCTTGTATTTCTCTTATCAAGAGAAAGCTCCAAACTTTACAGCAAGGCTCCTTGTCTTGCCAAAATTTTTTGGATGAAGTTAAGTCTCTTGCTGATGAATTATCCGTTGTTGGTAAATCGATTGATGATTTTGATTTAATTCTCTCTGTTCTCAATGGTCTCAATTCCTCTTTTCACTCATTTGTGACAACCTATATGCTTCTCGCCAAAGAGAAATCTATGTCATTTTCTAATTTCCATGCAGAGTTACTAAACCATGATTTAATGCAAAAATTCCATAATCAGTCTCTCCACTCTAAGGTCGTTCCCTATGCTCTCTACTCGCATAAACCTGGTTCTAAACTAGGTTCTCGGCACAACAGTAACAAATCTCGTTTCTCAGGAATATCTAAAGGCTCGAGTAATTCTCCTAACCAATTTCGACAGCCATTACCAAACATGTCGTCCTCGTCTTTAGCTGCTCATGCTCCGTCTGAGTTGCGTTCACGATCCCCATGTCAAATCTGCAAACGCGAGGGACATTAGGCCTTGGATTGCTTTAATCGCATGAACTACTCCTTCTAGGGACGTCATCCTCCTACTGAATTAGCTGCTATGGTTGCTGACGCTAATACGACTTATTTAAATCAGCATCAATGTATGTCGACAGTGGTGCTAATATTCATGTTACCTCCAATATTGCTAATCTTGCGACTTCTCAACCTTATGAAGGTGATGACTCTGTGGGCGTAGGTAACGGAACAGGTTTGCTCATATCTCATACTGGCAATGCTTCCATTAAAACATCTTCATCTACGCTTGCCTTGAATAATGTTGCTTATTGTCCTAAAGCTTCAGCTCATCTTCTCTCTATCAATAAATTTTGTAATGATAATAATGTTCTTTTTGAACTCACTGGTTCTGATTTTTCTGTGAAGGATATCCTGACGGGGGACACACTACTGACGGGGCCAAGTGATAATGGATTGTACCCGATCAACCTTCGTCAATTATCATCACCAAAATTGCATGCCCTCACAATGACTGTTGGCGTCAAGGCTTCTACCTCCACTTGGCATTGTCGCTAAGGACATCCTTCCACAACAATTCTTCATCGTGTCATTTCTAATTTTTCTCTTCCAGTTAGTGATTCAATAAATAAATCCTCCATTTGTGTGTCTTGTCAACTCGGAAAGTCCAAACAATTGCCATTCTCTGATTCTTCAAGAGAATCAACTACTCCTTTGGAACTAATTCATGCTGATGTTTGGTCCACCTCCACCCCTTCTTTGAGTGGTTGTCGCTATTATATTATTTTCATTGATGACTTCACTCGTTTTTGTTGGATGTTTCCTATTTCAAATAAATCCGATGTGTACTTTACATTTGTTAAATTCAAGCTTTTAGTGGAAAAACAATTTAATTCCACCATTAAACAATTTCAAAGTGATAATGGTGGTGAATATTGTTCTACCATTTTTAAGCAATTTCTAAGTGATAATGGAATTTTTCATCAATTATCATGTCCTCATACATCTTAACAAAATGGCCTCACCGAGAGGAAATATCGTCATATTATGGAAATGGGACTTACTCTTCTCGCTCAATCAAGATTATCTAAGAAATTTTAGGTTGATGCGTTCTTAACCGCTACTTATATAATTAATCGCTTACCTACCAAGGTTCTTGATTATTTATCACCTTATGAACGGCTTTTTCATCTCCCTCCCGACTTCACATATTTTTGAGCATTTGGCTGTGAATGTTTTCCATGCCTTCGTCCTTATACAAATGATAAATTATCATAGCATAGCACACCTTGCATTTTCATTGGTTATTGTTCTAATCAGAAAGGCTTTCGGTGTTTTGACCCTTCCTCTAGACGTGTTTATATATCTCGCAACGTGATTTTTGACGAGGGAAAGTTTCCAGCTCATGTACAATCCAACGTCACTGATCCTGCCAGCTGCGTACACCCTTTAGGTAATTCTCCAAGTTTACTTTTCACCCCTCCCTCATTTTCTTTTACTTCTTCCCCTGTTTCATCTAATATTCCAGAGACTTCTTCCCCAAATATCTCGCACGATACTGACTCACCCGATACCCATCTCCCCTCTTCTCTCCCATCTCTCAATTCTAACCAAACCGAGACTCAGATTACCTTTTCCCCTTCCACTGTACCTTCTTCTTCTCATCTCCCTGAACCACAAAACAGTGCATCTCTTGAAACCCACATTGATAGCTCTCATATTTTTGTGGCTCCCTCACATCGAGTTACTAGATCCCAAACCGATCATCTTAAACCCCGTAGCTTTCCCGATTTTAAGTTCTATTCTACTCGTCATCCTCTTCAAGCATTACATGCAGGTGTAGTTATCTCTGAACCTCGTTCCTATGCTCACGCGGTGTCTCAACCCGAATGGCTTGCAGCAATGGAAAGTGAGTTTCATGCCTTATTAAAGAATGAAACATGGTCACTGTGTTCTCGACCACCTAGTAAAAACGTGGTCCCTTGCAAATGGGTCTTTAAGCTCAAGCGGCGACCTAATGGCAGTATTGAACGTCACAAGGCCAGACTAGTTGCTGTTGGTTACCTTTAGAAAAGTGGTATTGATTTTCATGATACATTCAGCCCAGTCATCAAACCTTCCACTGTTCGTATGGTTCTTGCACTTGCCGTTTCTTTCAATTGGGAAATTCGGCAACTTGATGTTTCTAATGCTTTTCTCTATGGCATTTTAGAAGAAGAGGTCTATATGACTCAACCAAAAGGCTTTGAAGATCCGGTCCATCGTCAGTTTGTTTGTAAGCTTCATAAATCTCTCTATGGGTTGAAACAAGCCCCTGGGGCTTGGTTTAATCGATTATCCACGGCTCTTTTGGCACTTGGCTTTCAAAATTCACAAGTTGATCCTTCATTATTTACTTATCATTGTGGAACAGTCCATGTGTTTTTATTAGTATATGTGGATGATATTCTTGTTACCTCAAATGATTGAGACTTCATTACCTCTCTTATTTCTGAACTACAACTTGAGTTTGCTATGAAGGATCTTGGTCAGTTGACATATTTCTTGGATATTGAAGCCACACGCAATCCTTCAGGATTACATCTACGGCAAACACGGTACATTATTGATCTTTTGGACCGTATGAACCTGCTTGGTATTCCACCATATCGAGCACCCTGTGTCTCGGGGTCCAAACTGTCCAAATATGATAGAGAATCTCTTCAGGATCATTCTGAATATCGGCAAACGGTGGGGGCTTTACAGTATGTTACTCTCACACGCCCCGACATCTCGTACTTAGTGAATCAACTATGTCAACACATGCAAGCTCCAACCACGACTCATTGGACAACAGCCAAACGTGTGCTGCGATACTTGAAGAATACGCTTGATTATGGTCTTTTCTACAAACCTGGTTCATTTGATATTAATGCCTATTGTGACTCTGATTGGGCCGGTGATCCTGATGATAGAAGATCAACATGTGGTTATGGTGTTTACGTTGGACCCAATCTCATTTCTTGGTCGGCTAAGAAATAACATGTGGTGTCTAAATCGAGCACTGAAGCTGAATACCGGTGTTTAGCTCTCGTTACGGCTGAAGTTTATTGGTTGCGCATGCTTTTGTGTGAGTTAAAGATTTCCCTTGATTCTGCTCCCGTTGCTTGGTGTGATAATATTAGTACTTTAGCTCTTGCCTCCAATCCAATTTTTCATGCACGATCTAAACATATTGAAGTGGACTACCATTTTGTCGGTGAAAAGGTGGCCAATCGAGATATTATTCTTCAACATGTTCCCAGTTCTCTCCAACCTGCAGATATATTTACCTAGGGACACAAAGTTGATCGGTTCTGTTATCTCCGGGAAAAGCTCTCTGTTTCGGATCTCTCTGCTAGTTTATGGGGGAATGATAAAGATAAAGTTCAATCTATAATAACTAATATTCAAACTACGTAACTTACCGAAGATATCGTAGTTTGGTGGTTGACGTGGTTACCTTTTACACTTAAGTTTAAATTCTTGTAAATCTTATCCTTTGTAACAACTTTAATTATATATATGAATACGAATTGCATACGTCTCTGGTAAGCAATTCCAGAGTTATTTTAGTTTTTTCAAGAATTGCAATCAATCGTGTGGGAGTACGTGGGAATTGTTCGATCCACAACGAGGCTAGAATTTGCAGAGCAAAAGAGTGATGAGTTGGAGGCAAATTGGGAGGATTACTTATTTAAAAGGGGTTGGGTTCCAACAATGGTTGGGCTTGAGGCTTGTGAAATGAGGAACCTTTTCTGTTGTGCAAAGCTCGTGGTCAGCAGTGCTCTTGCAAGACACGAAAGCCGTGGACTACACTACACGGTTGATTTTCCTCATCCCGTAGAAAGCAATAGGCTGCCAACAATTATTTTGCCCTGTTCATCCGTGAAGAGCTCCTGGAGTTCACGACAGCTACACAACAGCCCTTATAGCAAAACAATAATGCACCCGTGATGGCAATTTAGTTCTTTGACATTATATCTGAAAGTAGAATGATGAGGCTAGATTGGGAGTGTCTTGCAGCATTTGTTGGCTTCCAATTGCTTGTGTTAGTCCATTTATAGTGATAATAATTTATGCCTCTTCCCATATCTTCAAAGATATGCAGGCCACGTGAGAGTTGTACTTATATGCCATCCATGCATGTTTGAGTATTCAATGGATTCATTTTCTCTGCAGTCTACACAGAGAACAAGAAGCATAACAAATGTGTTCCCTCCCTAAACCCAAGGGGAGAAGGTACCGTTTGTCCATAGGGCATGGGGTTTTTGTCTTCGAAAATGCTAAGCATTCTCATCCTATTCCCATCTTATTTTGTTAATGTTAATGCGATATTATTTGTCATTTTTATGGGACTTTTAATATATTATGTTGTTGTGACATTATTTGTAACAATTGGATCAACTTTTGTGTTAAAAGAATTCCACAATTATCGGAAATATTGCATCAATGCATTGAAATGAGAGTATAATGTAAGTAAAATATATTAATGCTTAACTCAATATTAATGTAAATGATATTTCTCTCATTTTTATCCTTTATTTTGAGTAAAAAATAGAGAAGGTTAAGGTGAAAAATTCTTCTTTTTTATTTTTAAGAAGAGAACGTAACCTTAATTTTATTGATTACTCTCACTTGTGATGGAAGAAAATCGTGATTACAACCCACCACCTGGAGATAGATGCTGAGATGGAAAATTCGAAATAGATTATACACGATTGTAATGGCATATGATTCCACCACATTCACCTTTTGTTAGCAGATTCTTGGTGGCAATAAAATAAAAAATAATTTACACGTTTACTTCAAAACAATCAAAAATATAGACAGATAATTATAAAAATTATTTATATAATTATATTTTAAATAAAAAGATACTTTTATAAAAGAATTTATAAAAATGATATCACTTTAGATAAATATCCTATTTTAAAGCACAATTATTGTAAAGACTGTTGTACATTTATCGTTACTAGAAAACAAATGCCAAAAGCCGACATCTTGGAAAATCAAAGTCCACAACATGTCGGTAACTCTGAGTAGACTCTTGAGCTCGCGGAAGTATAGATAAGATGAGAGTGCGACTCTTTTGGTACTGACAAGGGATATTGCCAGGACAACCATAAATTCGATGAGGCTATGCGGTGTGTTGCGGCTCGTGGTTGTGGGCTTCTTGGTGCTTCCAGCGGTGGTGTTTGGCGGCAGCGGTCCACGGAGATGCAAGTTTCCAGCAATATTCAACTTTGGAGACTCAAACTCGGACACCGGAGGAATATCTGCCGCATTGTCAGAGTTTCGTCAACCCAATGGAGAAACCTTCTTTGGACATCCTGCGGGAAGGGTTTGTGATGGCCGTCTCATCTTAGATTTTATAGGTAACTGGGCTAATCCTCTGATTGCAGTTTCATTTTATGCAAAGAGTTCTTATGTAGCAAGGGGCTGATGAGAAATAATTCTCGGTTATGGAAATACAAAGATTCACACAAAATGGTTCTTTGGCTTAAAATACTTAATTAGCATTGTATAAGAACGTCACTTTGCATGCTTAATAGTTATGATCATTCTGGCCGGGTTTGGGTCCAAGTGATGCTGGCTGTGTATATAGCTGACGAAAAGAAAAAGGTGTCTATACGATGCATGTGTGCTTGTGTAGTTTTACTTATTTCTCGATCTCAGTGCAGCCGAGGAGCTGAAATCACCATACCTGAGTGCATACTTGGACTCAATCGGGACGGATTTCAGGCATGGTGCAAATTTTGCAACAGGAGGTTCATCCATTCGTCCAGGCGGGTATAGTCCATTCCATCTCTGGATTCAGCTGTCCCAGTTCATGCGTTTCAAATCTCAAACAGAAGCTCTGTATAACAATCAACTTGACCCTAGCAGTCAGTCTCTCTCACGCCCGCTCTCACTCACTGTACCTTGTGTGCTAAAAGATGCTTCAAAATACAGTATTTTGTGGTCCTGAAAGCTTACTAAGAATGAGAATTGAATTTGTAAATTTTGGCTCCAGGAAAGATCCCACCAGTCAAAAGCAGCCTCCCAAGGCCCAAGGAATTCTCAAAGGCTCTTTACATATTTGATATTGGACAGAACGATCTGTCCTATGGTTTTCAATACACAACCTTAGAACAAGTTCGACTTTCCATCCCTGATATCTTAAGCCAGTTGTCCCAAGCAGTACATGTAAGCAAACACCACCCGATGGTTATAATTAAACAATTTCTAAAATAACTGATAATTCTAGCCATTCTTTTGGTCATTGTTTCAGCAATTGTACAAGGAAGGTGCAAGAATATTTTGGGTACATAATACAGGCCCAATCGGTTGCTTGCCAAAAAGCGTTATAAATGACCGATCAAAGCCTGGTAATCTGGATCAGAATGGGTGCGTGAAGCCTCAGAATGAGATAGCTCAGGAGTTCAACAGGCAGTTCAAGGACATGGTGTTTAAACTGAGGGCACAGCTCCCTGATGCAGCATTGACACATGTCGACATGTATTCTGCTAAATATGCACTAATCAGCAATGCAAAGAATGAAGGTAATGTTAATTTTATCTACAAGCATCAGTAGCAGTGGGGTAATAATCCACTACCCATTGCAGATCTAATCTTTAACTGTTTGATGATGACAGGTTTTGTCGATCCATTTGAGTTCTGTTGTGGGACTTACAATGGATACGATATTACTTGTGGGAAGAAAGAAATAGTTAATGGTAATCTATGTCAGAATCCATCAAGGCACATTAGCTGGGATGGCATACACTACACTGAGTCAGCCAACCTATGGATTGCAAACCGAATTCTCAACGGCTCCTTCTCTGACCCACCAGTTTCAATTCGGGAGGCTTGTAATCATCCCAAGAATTTGTAAGCACATTGCAGTATGTTAATGAATGCTGCTCGTAATAAAAATTCCTTTTGAATGGTCCCCTGAATACGCAGTGTGAAACGAGTACTCTTAGTAGCTTGATTTGGCAATCAGGAAAACATTAAAACTTCCAAGGCGACCAAAGTCGGTTTTATTTTCTGTACTGTATGTACTATTTTCCTGATGTATTTCTCTATTTACTAAAAATTATCTTTAAGGAAAAAAAGCTAAAAGAAGCTTCATTGTTGGGAATTCTCCATCCTCATAACTTTCAGAAAAAGGGAAGGACAAGGATACTCACGGATGCTATTGAGTTTTAGTTGTTCAATCAAAATTGTCAGTCAGTTTTGAGTCCTGTGAATGTTTACAGATCTTCTTTCACCTCGAGACAACTGCAGTCCATCTACAACCACCAAGTGTATAAAGGTTTGGAAGCAGTGCATTAAACTTGCCTTTGTATTAGACATTAGTAGTACAGCGTGGCGGAATCTTGAATAGCAGGAGTTGTATCACAGCTCGTGGGTGTTGAAAATTGAAATCGGTACAAATTTTCCGAACAAAGAATTACCATAAATTACTAATAGACAGCTGGTGCACCAATAATAGAAAGTGAAGTTTCATCAACATTGAAAACAAGAAAATGATGTTCAACCAATTTTTTATTTTTTTTATTGACACGGAGACATACAAAGGAAGAATGCTCGTGGCTGCTATTATTGTTTATTTCTTTTTCCGAATTTTCCAACAGGCCCAGCATCCATCAAAAAAACCAACCACACCTAACCCTCATCTGAAAGATCTTTTGCAAACAAGCATATGTACATATATGTATATACATCATGGGCATTACAATACCTTAATACCATTGTCGTTTATGATGTCAGGGTTGGTGTCGAGGAGTGTAACTAGTGATCTGGTTTTCCTGTTCCGGACCCTGCCGGCTTCTCTCAACAACTCCGCTAACCTCCGCCTCTCGTCATCCACATCAGGATTTGCTGTCCCTAGCTTCTCCTCTCTCATTCCAACGAGATATTCCAAAATTCCAATGGCATCATCCAGCCTGCCAAATTTTAAGTTGGAAAGCACAAAAATATTATTACAAAGTTCAAATAAAGAGAATCTATACTCAAGAGTGTAGATATACGGTATACCCTGCAAAATGCTGTGTCGATGACCAACAACAAAGCAGAGGGAGAAAAGATCAGAGTAAATGGTGCAAAACAATAAAAACTCACATCAGTCACTTTGATAAAACATAACAAGAGAATAATACCTTCCCATTGCATCGTAAGTACCAGCAAGATTGCTATAGACCCCTAATGTATCTGGATGATATGGCCCATATTCCTTTTCCAGTATACTTCTTGCTTCTTCAAAAAGATCTGCAGCCTCGTTTATTGCATAGCGCTGCACACAGGCAAGTCCCATTTGGTTAAGAGCAATCCCAAACAGTGCAGATTTCTTCTCTCCACTCATCCGAAACTTGGTAATGGCACTTTCCAAGGTTTTGTATGAATCAGAGTAGTTCCCCATTATAAAATACATGACCCCTATCTGGGCCTCAATTCCTGCTATTGTGTTTTGTTGACCTGGGGCGTCACCGAATATTTTCAAAGCCTTCTTATGTAGTCTGAGTGACCGCTCCAATTCGTTCATAGATTGATAGATAGCAGAAACATCGATAAGACCGCTGGCAATCTCCTCTGAGGGGATCCCAGGATAAGGCTTTCCATAGATTCGAAGTGCATTTTCACAATAAGATTTGGATTCCTTGAACTTCCCTATCTTGTGGTACAAGTCAGCTAAACGAACAAAAACCGAAGCAACAGCTGGATGATTCTCTCCTTTAGCTGATTTAAAGACCGTGAGTGCTTTCTGATAAGAAAATACCGCTTCATCATACCGAGCCAAGAATAGATACGCGTCTCCAATGCTGCAATCAATTGAAGCTACATCTATTTCCTGGCCATTGGCTGCCATGGCCATGCTTGCTAAAACATAGTGCTCAAGAGCAGCTTCATAGTCTCCCTTTGCATCACAGATAAGTCCCATGAGCCTCCTGTCTGCTGCTTCTTCAAGAGAAGCAGGAGAACCATTCTTCCTGTGGATGTCAAGAGCCATCTGACAATGCTTCTCCGCCTCATCAAACTGCAATGCTTGAACATGTGCCTCAGCTATATAGCGACATGTCTCACCAAATCGAGGGTCTGTTTCTCCCAATACTTGCCTCTGGATTTCAAGACCCGCTGTGTAAAACAGTATCGAATTCTCGATCTGACCTAGCATTGCATAAGTATCACCTAATTGCATGCATCCAGCAAACTTAGCTAGTGCATGATTTGGGCCGTCCTCTATCACTGGGATGTCAATTGAGCGCTCAAGAATCGGAATTGCCTCATTGTATTTGCCTAAGCTGCAGTATATTGCTGCCAAAACATGCAAACACATGACCAGCTCCAAACTGGGCTTCCCGTTTGCACATATCTCAAACGACTTCAGTGCCCGGAGAGCCAATACAAGAGCTTTCTGAGGCTTTTCGCCAGAGGTAATCATATCCCTAGTTTGTTTAAGTAAGAACGGGCCAAGTTCAGGGTTATCTAGTCCTGCCACAAGAGGATCCTCGACTCCATTCCGAAGTTTTTCTTTAAGTAAAGCAACATTTCTCTGTTTTTTCATGGCGAAAACTGCATTCACCTTTCTGGGATTCTTCTCATACCTCTTATCAATGGGAGGCCTCTCATGAGAAGATTTACTCCTGGGACTTGATTTTGCTGATGCTCCAGAGTCCAATTGTAAGCGAGAAAGCTGCTTAGGACTAGCAAATTGGGTCTTAGACTTCTTTGCCGACTTTTTAGCAACAGAACCGTTCTCTTTCTCTGGAGTCAAGTCACCTCCGTTACTCATTTCCTTATTTTCTACGAGCACCTCCTTTGTTACCTCAAATTCCTCGCTAGCTCCAACAAGATGACGCAATTCTGAATCAATCCTTGATTCCCACCCGTATGACACGAAGCTAGTCCTTGAGGGTGACTGATCCGAGCTCTGCATCTCACAGACATTGTGATACAGGTGATCGATAGAGGTGTCAAAAACGCCATCAATAGCCAGATCAATGGAATCACTTTGAGCACTTTGCGTACTCAGCGGACTTCTTTGAGAGCTTTCCTCATTCGATGTTTGGCTTCCATTAAATTCTTGGTCTAGCACACTGTTCCGCCCATGTATTGCATCCATAGTTAATCCAGGCATCGCTCTGTGTCTGTACTGATGAAAATGAACCAGAAAACGAAAGCAGTTATCAGAGAGAAACAACATACTAGACCTGTGTAATGTGTAGTTTATACAGAATGAATTACAAACTAAAATCTTGGCTACGGATTATTAACTCAATGTACATGATGCTGACTTTCCCATCAAAAGCAAATGCCACAATCCAACATCAAGTTCAAAACCATATTAAGATTTTGCAAGAAAACAAACGAAGAGTGCAATGACCAAGCACCAACTTCCATTTGCACCCCACAAATTTTTGTTACCAGATTCATCTATTATATATCGAACAAAGATATAATGTTCGATCCGGTGCATGAAAACCCAGAAAGAATGAAAAATATATTTAATGGGCTCTTCGAAAGCCAGAGAAGTACTTAAAATTCAATGACTAAGCACTAAAGAAAAACATAATTCAGTTGAAAATTGAAACAGTTACGCAGTCATCAAACTCCAATGGCCAAAAGCTAGTAAATTAAACAAACGATGCAATATAGAAAACACGTAAATAAGTCAACCTTAGAAATAAGTAAACACTTTGGTATCAAAAATGATTTTTTTGTTTTTTAAAAAAAAAAAGATAAGAAAAGAAGAAGAAACAAAATATACAAACGATGCAAGAAACATACCTCACTAACGTGCCAAGAAAAAGAAGGCCAGAGAGGCTTTGACTTTTCAAGTTCTATCTCAGGGTGTTATGTACAGAGAGAAAGATAGAAGAGAGGCCTGGGGAGATGATATGTCTCTGAATGCTTATGCTTATATATGAGATATGGAGGCAGAATTACGAGAGAAGGATGGGGACAAAATGGGATTTTTTTTTTTTTTTTCCTTACTATTTTTACAGATACTATATGTTACATAGGTGTGCGGTTGCAGAGAGTTGGCATGTTGAAGCAATGAGGAAGGCGACCTCTCTCCCACTCCAATCCCACTGGGGGATGATTCAAAAGGAAAATAACTACAAATCAATAAAAAATAATGGAAATTTGCTTAAAAATCCTGGCTGTGATGTTGCAAGTTGGCGGGATTAACGGCTTTTCAACGCCAAAACGACGTGCGGACATGATCAGCTGACCGCATTGTGTCCGCTTGAGAATTTCGGAAATTACAACGTGGCAAAAGAAGGTTCCAGCTTTAATATTTGCTGGAGTCTAATGATAAGATGCTTTTTCAAGGTTCCACGTGGGCCACATCCAGCCGTAGTACTGGGGCTGTTTGGGTTTAGCTAGCTTAATATTAAAAGTAAAACATAAAGTGGGCCCTGGACCGGACGGCTACGTAGGCCCAAACACAGACAACTATCTATGGTCAGTTAATAAAATTTAAATTCGTTGAGATTACGTATAATATAGATGAGTACTACTTTTATATATTTAAAATAATAAGCTTAAGACGTACTATTTTCTTATTTTTTATTTGGTCGGTCCAATTTATTATAAATAATTATTTTTTTTACACTAATTTCTCCTACACGATATAAAGGTCTTATTTAGTGTTGTTTTTACTCTAAGAAAGTAGTGTACGTGATGTGAACATCTAATAATCAGTGTGTAAAAATTATATAGAGTAATACTAAATATAATTGTAGAGTGTGTAAGTACTGTATATTTGTTTTGAAAAAGAATAGGATATACGATTAAAAAATTAGATTTTTTTTATGTAAATCCTGTATTTATTCATTTTTTAAAAAAAGAATTGTGTGATTACACATTTACGACTGCAAATATAATTTTATTTTTACCAATGACCAATACTTATGGGGGCTATAAATAAATAGTAATACGTATATAATATAATTGCAACTTTTGAGGAACTCCCAAATCAATACAAAAGTAGTTGGATAAATACTCCAACCATAATATATAATAAGCAAGATTATAGACTTCTTAATTATTAAAGAATAGCGAAAGAATCCATGTAGGATCACTACCTTATAATAATTAACAACGGACTGAAAATAAGAAAAGAAATAGTATTATAAATCATTTTAATGTTGGAAGCACCTATATATGTGTGTGTGTTGTGAAATGTGCGGTAATTACTGATGAATTGTATGGAATGATCAAAAAATAAAAATAGAAATCGACACAAAGATTTAACGTGGTTCGATAATATACCTACATCTACAGGAATCGAGCGGCGCGAAATTCATTATTAGTCAATTAAGATTACATAATGTATATACTAACCCTAGACGTACAAACGTATTTAAGAAACTAGTTTCAGTATGAGCCATATCCTTCAACAATATATATTCTAATTTGAAACTATATATATACTTGTAGACAAGATTATAAATATCAGTACGTATATTTCTTTTTAATTTGTTTTTTTATATAGGAGTGGGGGGTTCGAACAGTTCACCTATTTAGAGATCAAGCATTATCTTTATCGATCTGGTCCAAAAAACCTTTGACAGCGTACGTATATTTTGATGGTGCAACCTTCGCTGCATGGGTCTGTATAGTAGTACTGTCAAACCTAAAGATCATTAGTGTATATATGCGATCACAGCTAGGGTGGGGTGGCGGCCTGATGGTACTAGATCATCGATCCGCGCTTATGGCTCACAATTAATTATATATATAGNCTTTTAGGACTTTTATAATATAATATATTCAGGAGATCGACTTCATGTATCAGACAAATTGAATATATATATATATATATATTAACGAAGATGATGATGATGATCAGTAGGTGACCCGTTAAATTTCATGGTAGGGAATCTAAATTGATATTGCACCAACCATCGGATAAATCATTAACGTTAATTAATATTCCTATTCATGATCATCATAATGCTATATATATATATATAAGTAAGTAATTAGTAGTACTTGATCACCATGTACCCACACCTAATTATATAAACTGATAAAAAATAGAGACCGATCGATGGACATGAAAAAGATGCAGGTGGAGCTTATAATTAATTTATAATCATATAATATTATATTAAAAAAATAAACTGCAAAACCCAATATATATAATATTAATGTATATATCTATTATATATATATATATATTGGGATATTTTTCTTTTTCTTTAGCTGGTTTGCATGGTGCATGTGGTGATCATGCATGCCTAGCTACAGTTTAATTTGCATGCACATGAAGCTGTAGTACTCATGATCATGATCGATCTGGGTCTTAAAAAGTCGTAATCATGCAAGTTCCTTGATGATGATATATTGTTTGCTTATTCTATATATATATATATTTTTTAAATCACTGATCAGCTTGAACGTTGCTATCCAATAGTACCAGATTTAATTATGAGATTTTATAATGAGTGGATAATTAAGTACCATATCGGTCTTTCGCGCAGGTAAATCATGATGATCATCATGTGCACGTACCTACGTACCCACAAAATTAAGACTCAAAGTCGAAGGTTGATCAGCATACACTGTACATGTTTTGTCTGGGGATCTGAAAAGGATTTAAAGTCGATTACGTACAATATGTATATATATATATATATTTATATATAAATTATAATCATGTATCCAAAAAGTCTTTTTTTTTTAGATCAGTCCATGCACTTCTGCCGTGCATTAATTTATATATATAGTTACTAATCAATTGCTTTTAAAGAACTTTGGATCGAATAATTATTGGACCAGAGGGTTCAAGTTGGACTAGTGGAATCAGGCAGGCACCTTCCGGCCGGGGTCGCTCGATCAATTCGGACCAAATGGGAGCAGTACTCTTCTCGATCCAAACATGTACGTACGTGCCATGTAACGCATGCAAGAGAAGAGATGATCAGCGAGAGCAGCAAATTTATAATGACTTCAAAGTTCATAAAGTACTACATAAGAGTACTATATATATCTATTCTATTATAATAATCGCCTATGCGCTTACTACAGTATTTTCTAATTCCGTTTCCGTGTAAATTGTGTCAGATAGTGCATGCGCGCGTATTGAAACAATTTATAATCTCCTGTTGTGTCTTTTTTAACCTTATGTTATGTTCTTTTATGTCCGTATAAGTGAGGGCTTTTGGTCTTTTGGTGCAAGTGTTCAGAGTGTCGGCAGGTTTAGTCTTTTGTTTTTCCCCTGTCATAGTCTCCTTCGCCTGCAACTTCTCTTTCCTCTTCACTTTCTCTTTCCTCCTAAACTTTTTCTCTCTTCTGCTTTTTGATTTATTTCAAAGCCAAAGTGGAATGCAGGAGGCAAGCGTGTTTTAGTTTTTGATTTATTTCAAAGCCAAAGTGGAATCCAGGAGGCAAGCATTTGATATCACCTTTTTGCTTTTTAGCTTTTGCTTTTTAGTTTTTGATTTAATTCGTTTTAGCTTTAATTGAACATGCTTGTTTAATATGGTTGTATTACTCGTTTTGATCGATATAGATACGGAGCAGATGAGGGCAGTGAAGGAGGCCTTGCACGTTTCGATAGCGCCATCTACTGTCGTGTGCCGTGAGGATGAACAGAAGAGGGTTTTAGTTGATTGGTCGAAAGAGGTAAAGCTTTTATTCACCTTCTATTTGTTTCTTTGGTTTGGGAGGCTTGGAGGCTTGCATTTGGTTCATAAAGAGGATTTCTAAACAAGTTATGATCAGTGATAGTTAAGAATGATGCTTCAACGTGATAGTTAAGAATGATGCTTCAACGATTACATTAACCATTCTATTCATATCTATACTTTTGGGATAATGCGTAATTTAACAATTCAAATAGGCTAACCTTCTTATGGGAAAACTAGGAATTTATTTGTTAGTTCTAATTCTCACTAAATAAATTATTCTTCCCAATAGGCAAGTCATCGGCAGCCAGATGTGTTATCAATAAATTGTACTTCTCTAGCAAAAACATCAGATATCTTCGTCAAGGTACTGATATCAACAACAGATTTCATTGTTATTCAAACATCAAATATGCTTAACTGCTGTGTGTATATACAGATATTCGGTGGGAGTAGAAGAAGTTTGCCGCTGCGAAGAAGAGTCAGACGGCGGAGAGAGCTGTGACGGAGCCGGTTAACCCCGCGGCAAATCTGACCGTGCCAACTGGAACTCCGCCGACGTTGACAGTGAGGATGGACTCGAAGAAGCCCCGGATCGGGTCGAAGTAGATGAGGTAGAGGATGGAGAGAACGGTGAAGAGAAGCGCGTGGAATAAGAGGAAGAGTAGAGTTTGCCACTGGTCCAAGCCGTAGATCGCATAAATCTGGGTCCAGTCTCTGCTCGTCGTTTTACCGATTTTCTTTTGGTTCGTCCACTAACCTAATTCAACCTGCCAGTTGAGAAGAAGGAATCAAGGCGAGAAATCGAAAAACAAGCAATTTCCTTTCTTGTTTGGTTACTGAGAAACATGAGGCAAAGAATGCACAGTTATTGTAAAAACTAATTGTACGACGAAAAATAATTACGTGGGGACAAATTGGTGGGGAATTAATACGCCATTCCTGTTGTTACGCTTAATATTGTTGTTTTCAATTAAGGTGAAATTGAAATATCAAAATTTGTATGTCGATCAACGTTTGTGTTGGTGGTCGTTGTGTGTCACTGAAAAAGGTGACTCTGTGAATAACTTTTAGCAGTTGTTGGTACAACTGCCCTGATGTTTTCATGTCTGTTTGAGCATGTTCAAAGTGGATTGGTGTGGGGTTTCTGTTGTTCTCGAATGAGTTGCAGGCTTCTTTTTCTACTCATAGAGCTGGTATGACAGGAATGTATCGGCGGAACTTTAAAGTAATTCATATTCTTCCAATTCAAATAGGCTTGGAAGCGTAATTTTCATATAATTATTACACTTTGATAAGTTGAAATGTGGTGATTTCTTATCATGAATCATTCTGCATCCATTAAACCTGAAAGGTAATGCTGGTTCATGCTTTACAGGCCGTGACGAGATGATAGGTTTTCATAACTTTAAGTTAATTGGATGAGTTATCACAAATACACAGAAAAAAGAGAGCGAGTCACCAATATGTGTCCCAATAATCTAATCGACAGCACGCTCGTGGTTAGAGAGATAGTTGTCATCGTAGCATTGGAAGTTCTTTTGAATCAGACAAGGGTATGCCTATCTAATTATCTCTACTCTTTCTCAATTATTATCCTTTGCCTTCCGTCAATAGCTTCCATCCATACCTTTTTATAATGAATAGTAAATAATTTATAATAAACAAGAATTGATGGATGATGCTTTGAATTATTGGCTTTAGAAAAGCCAAAGTTCAAAAGATTCATACCATGAATACTTTATTTCCTGCTTAGCTAGCTTGCAACCTCTATGGAGCAATAATCTACCCGAGAGCCCACACATCCATTACATTGCTCCAAACATCAACGACAATTCTTTGGAACGTGAGCCGCCTGTGCTGTATTTTGTTTCCTTTTACTTTTCTCTCTCTCTATTGTTCAGAGGTGAAATTGTTATTTTAGTGCCAATTGACTATTCTTTTTCCCTTTTATGACAACTCACTTTATTTTATATATATATATATATAAAACACAAAAATTTAAGTTTATTTTTTAACTTTTAAAAGATATTAAAAGTACTTTATGTTAGTAACTTTAACGTATTTTTAATTTATTTTATTATTATATTTGATTATACTACTTTTTAATAAAAAATAATTATTTTAACCAATACTCAAAATAAGATAAAGTTCCATTCTAATTAGCTCGTTAAAAGTTTGTGGAACCATTCTTGAAGCTTCTATTTTTTCGACATTAATTTAATATTTTTTTTTTTAAGAAAAATATAGCATTGCTTCGAAATGAATTGCGATGGGTATTATGATACATAGCCAAAAACATAATTAAGGTGGTGAATAATTTAATAAAAAATTCAAATAAATAGTAAGATAATAATTCGAAATGCACAGTTGTCATATAATTATACAACATGCATGATATGAAGGCGAGTAAGTTGCTTAATTATATTAATTAAATATTTAAACTTGCGTAGTTGAGACATAGCCATGATGCATCCATATAATATATATTTATTTTTTCATGATAAGATGGCCAATCATATTAAACAATAATGTAAATATATACCTATCATATCTACTTTGGACGCATGATGGATGCTTTAATTTTTAATTTAATAATAATTTTATTAAATTATATCTTCATCTAATGAGAATAATAGTTGAGGCTGCGATTTCATGACATTCCTAAACTTTTAAGGATAAAGCAAATATATGACATGATCATTATATATTTTAACCACGACAAATATATAAGGACCGTGCTACATACACAGATTTTCCACCGAAAATCTCTAGAGATAAGTGCAAAGCTTTTTTTTTTTTACATTCTTTTTCACCATTTTTTAAATAGTGAGTAGATATTTTTATTATTAAATTATTTTTACTGGTGTTGTATTTTATTTATTTTAAAATATTTATTGGAGACTCACTTTACTAAATTTTGTATTATTTATTCTGTAATTTTTATCAATAAACAACTTGTTTAGAAAAAAAACAAAAATTAAAAATTTAAAAACAATTCGATAGAAAATATCTGTGAAAGTAATATTTTCTAATATATAAAATAAAAAGATTTTATAAGATTTTTTCTCAACTTTAATAACGTGCATACATATCTTTTTCTTCTTCTAATACAACAATCCACCTCATTTACTTTATTTTGGACGATGGACGATGATGCATTGAGCTGTCTAAAAACACGTGATATGGTAAGCTCAAGTGGACAGCTCATAGGAGTGATAATGTTTGTCGGCTATTAAATAAAGGAAACAAGTGATATGGGTATCTTGACAGCTTCTTTGCTGTTGTAACCTAACCCTACGCCCATCCATCCTTATCCTTTCAGCACTGCGTTCAGCTGCCCCTTCTTTCTTCCCCCTTTCTCTCTCTCTCTTCCTTCACTTTTCGTATTCTCGTTCTTCCGTCTTCTCTCTTCTCTCATATAAGCCCTCTCTCTCTCTCTCTCTCTCTCTCTGGTAAGGCCCTGTCTTTTCTCTCTCTCCGTCTCGCCTAGCCTCGGTTGCCGCCATCAGCAGTCGTAGAGCAAGCCGGACAACAACCATCCTTCAAGCAGCAGCAGTAAAGGCAAAGCAAAACCATCAAAACTGCTTCCTTCTATTTTTATTTTTCTATTTTCTAAGTCATCTTTTTTTTATTTTCATCTCCGAGTTGATTTTTTGAAAGAGAAAAAAAAAAGTGATTTTTTTGGGTGTTGGAGTTTTTTTACAGTTAAATGGTGACCGATTTAAGTAGACGATGAGCTCATTTGGTGGATTTGATGTTGTAGTTGGTGGTAGCCGCAGCTTTTTTTTTCTCCTTTCATACTCTCTTTCATATGCATCTCCTCTTTCAGACTTTCATCTTCACTTTCTCTTTCCTCTTCTCTCCGAAAGTAAACTTTTTCTCTCTCTTCTTTTCTTTTGTTCATGTTGAGGATCGAGAACAAGATCAACACGCAGGTGACCTTTGCTAAGCGGAGGAAAGCTGTACGAGTTTTGCTGCAATTCAAGGTATTCACCAGAACAACAAAACCACTTTTACACCCTCTAAACCACAAAAGGCAAAGCAAAACCATCAAAACTGTTTCCTTCTATTTTTATTTTTCTATTTTCTAAGTCATCTTTCTTTTATTTTCATCTCCGAGTTGATTTTTTGAAAGAGAAAAAAAAAATTGATTTTTTTGGGTGTTGGACATGTATTTTTGTTGTGTATTGACAGATCTATATCTATTCATTTAGATCTATTAGTTTTCACTTTAAACGTAGAAGTGAATGCAACCCTCATCTGGGCAGAATATGATTTTATCTACCAAAAATAAAATAGAGCACACAGAATATCTAACAGAAGATAAATACACAATATAAATATTTGTGAGATATTAGTTTATTATCTCGAAACAAAATTACAGAAATTTGAGGCTCTTCGCCTCATTCTTCAAACGATCTTGCTCCTCTAAAATTTGCGTGGCATCTCTGTCTAAACGAGTAGGCAATCTAAAAGAAGAATTAAGTAAGGATTTTAATCTCCTATTTTCTTGCTTTATTGCTTCTATTTTCATGTGAGACTCCTGAAGAAGTCGCTGAATGATAGAAATTTTCTCATTGAGTTTGTCCAAATCATAAGGTTTGGATTGTAGTCGCTGAGAAAATGCATAAATAGCTGAAGAGTAATGGGTACCGAGATTTACAAGCTCGTAGATAGCTTCAACATCTGACTTATTAGCCAGATCATTATTGTATTGTACTATAGAACCTACAGCAGAAGCAGAAACAACTGGTGAAAATGGTGTAGAATACCTCACGTATTGGTTACGAGAAGATTGCTGGGCCATTGTAGAGTAAGAATGTAGAGAGAGATTGCAGAGTAAGAATGCAGACTAATTACAGAAAAGTAAAGAAGATGGGATGCGAATGAAGATGAGCTGAAGATTTCTTTTATAGAGAAAATTATGAAAGGAAGGATGAAGCATCTCTATTGCTTCACAGCGTCCCTCGTGAAGCGTCTCTCTACAAGAGACAAGAAGATGTAACATCATAGCCTTTCGGCGCCTGACAACTCCAGAAGAGCTATAAAAATAATGCGGTGCTTGTCCGGTGTAAAAACGTGGCTACCGTTTTTGTTGAATATGGAGGTTGGCGAATTAATATTGATGACTTCTCTTTACCTTCTTTTCTTCTCTCCTATACTCATCTTCTCTCTTCTTCATTTTCTCTCTCCAATTTTCTTTCTTCATGCTGGGTTTTTTTTTTCTTTCATTTGGTTGAAGCGTTTTTTTTTTTCTTTCGGCTGCAGGCACTGCCGCCACACTGCTACTAATCTATCTGCAGGTAATGGGTAAGGTAAGAATTAATCAAATTCTCCGATGGATTATGTGAAGTTTCATCTTTTGATTTGACAATATCTTCGATTTCCTTCAACTACTTAGAACAGATTATACTTCAAATATATATCATAAACTAATTAACCTATGCCGACAACTAAGCAACCAGCAAGGAAAAGAGAAGATCTATTTCGCCCACAGTTTTGCTACGGAACCGCCTATGGAAACCGTGGTATAACCGGCTATTTTGTATTTGTTTATTTTATTTTTTGGTTAAAAAAAAATAGAGAGGGACCCACCACTGATTTCCCTCTCTTTATCTTTCTGGCATGCATACAAGCCCGTGGGACCTACTCCAACCACTCTCTCTTCATCTTCTTCACCCTCCAGACTTGATCCAACTACTCTGCGCCCTGATTTCATTTTTTGAAACCCTACTCAAGAGCATGGAAACTAGATGCAGTGGAAAACTTTCCACACCTGTTAAAGAAAAACCAATTATGCCAGTTTCATTTCTGGGTTTTTTAGCCAAGTTTGATGAATTTTTATTTCAATTCTGGTTGGAAAGAGATCCATTTTGATTTTGTTCAGTTTTTTATTTTCCTTACCTGCTCTGTAAATGGTGGAGAGGATGCCGGTAATGGCAAGTGGAGAACAAGAGCTTTTATCTTCATTTTCTTGTTGATTTAAATTAGATCAACGTGCCTTGCACGTTAATGTTACCTAGTATATATATATATATATATATATACAGGGACGAAACTGTATACAAGGTAGGGAGGCGATAGCCCTCCAATTTTTTTAAAAAAATTAATATAATATGTAAATAATTATAATTTTTCTTTATATAATTGAAATTGCCCCCTAATACTCAGGTCTCCAAAACTTTCATTGAAACCCCCCCTCCCCCCAAAAAAAAAAAAACTCATTAATTAGCCCTCACTCTAACTTTTCACTTCACCGAACACCCTTAGTCTAGACTTGAACGGCTAACTTTTCACTTCACCTGACACCCTTGACTCTACAATACTCAAAACACGGAAACACCTCACTCTAACTCTAGACTTTAGTGATCTGACATGCTACTAACTACAAGAGAAGTGAGTTTTTGTGACCAAAATTTAGTGATCAAAATGACTATTTCCTACAATTTTGATCAAAAATAGTCATTTTGATCACTAAATTTTAGTCACAAAAGCCCACTTCTCTTATAATATAAGTACTAACGTCTGAACACAATTTTAATTTGAACAATCTTGACAATGACAATTACATAGGCTACACAGCCTTCGGCGTGGGATTGTTATGAGAATTTACAATTTACGCGGTTACTCAATCCATCACCGATACCTCTCTCTTTCTCTACTACACAACGTCTTTCTAAGTTTTCTTTTCATTCTCTATAATACTAACTCTAGAACCAAAGCATAGTAGCACAGATCATAGTTTTCGGTTGATTTTCTCTTGAAGCAGTCTCCACCAGTAACACTAGATTTACAGTTTCGGGTATCATGTTAATCTAAGCATGTATAGTGCACTAATGTGCATTATTATTTACTTGCAAGAACAATTCTATTTTATTTCCTTTCATCTTTGTTGTTAATGTTCTAAATCCATGGATCTAGAGCTCGAGCCAAACCTCATCGTCAAGTTGACAAGTCATTGATGACAATGGAGCATCATTTTAGGATTAATATATTTACTGCTACAATAGACTTTTAGTTGTAAGAATTGAACAATAAATTTAAATACCATACAATGAAACTTCTCATTCTTAGTGCTGCTTTAAACCCTAAAGGTGCATACAAATTATTTAAAATTGATCATATATGCAAATTGGTTGAGAAGTTTTATCCACAGGATTTTACTGAGCAAGAAAAACTCATTTTGAGAATTCAGTTGCAGAATTATGAGCTTGATGTGCTAACACATCTCAATTTTCAAGATATGTTTACACTATCTGAGCTCTGCAGATGATTAACAATTTCATAAAAGTAAAAAATTTATTATTTGATTGACAAGTTAATTCATCTAATATTAACTCTTCATGTTTCTACTGCTACTACTGAGCGAGCATTTTTTGCCATGAAAATTATAAAAACTAGATTGCGTACTTGAATGGAATATAAGTTTCTTGCATATCATTTACTAGTTTATATTGAGAAAGAAATTGCCAAACATTTCACTTCAGAGATGATAATTTATGAATTTTATTCTATGAAAAATCGTCGTCGAGCTTAATTTGGAGGAGAAATCCTAAGTTGATATTTCATTTTCTTTTCTTTTTGTAATGGTCTCTAGCAAATTACGAAAATCTTAAGGAAAATTATCTTATAAGATGATCTATAGACATGCATTTTTTGTATACAATTTTATGATATATGATTATTGTTTTTAATATAGCCACGTGCAAAAATACATATTACTTATACTCACACATATCACACACTTCGTCAATCGTCCCCCTAAATACCTAATCCTAGTTCCGCCCCCGTATATATTAATGTCTGTATATATGCATATAATAGAGCGCTAATAGCTTGTTATTCACAGATCTACGTGATTTTTAGTACTTATTATTTTGGCATTGAATATCGTTGGAGATCATCATCAGCGCAGATCTAGATCAGGCCGTGAGGGTGCGGCCTGTACCGAGTAAAGAAAAACTCGTGTTAAAGATCAATTATATATATACTCTAATTAACATGCATCGATCTCGAGTATAATTAATATTTGTTATGGCTGATGGCAACGCCGCGGGCAGTGTTATATATTTTGGGGTTCTGTACGTTAGTGATCCAAGAACATTTTATGAAGATTTATTTGGACATAATCACTCACGATGATCATTAGCCACAATCAGAGAGAGAAACACGAAGTACGTACTGAGTATGCATACATGAATATATACGTGGGACGTTTCTATACCAGTAGTTAACTGTGAGTCACTAACCCTAGAACTTGTGGGGAGAATTTAGTCAACGGGAATAAAGTTGCATGTGATTGAGGATCGGAGGACTAGAAGCATGATCCGGAGAATCCTGTTTTTGCACATACTTGTGGCATACGTGCATTCTTTCGTCAATGAAGCATCATTTATCTTTTTAAAAAGGTTATCATGTTTCTGCTCATATACATGAAAAAAAATTCTGTATCTTTTCAAATGTTTAAAGATCTCGATCGATCGATCGTTGAGTACGCTTGTATGCATCATGAATTTCATGGTCGAAGAAACTTTGAGCATTTATATGATAATGGCGGCCTCGTAATTAATTATATATATCACCACGATCGACCACGTACGCTTCAAAGTAGTCAACTCTGGTTTCCATCTCCTTTCTTACCGGCCACTGATCAAAAGGTATATGTGGAAATGATGAATAAGGAAATTAAAGAAGAGTGGGATTAATATTAGGAGTTGTTACGTACGTTGACAATGATCATGATGAATGGTGACAACGAAGGAGAATATAACGGCCGGTGAACATTATATATATGATCAATATAATAATTGCAAATTAATTTGCAACCATGATGATCAGTACGATCGAGCTAGGCTCTAGCTAGGTGCATGAATGGGTTATTGATAAATACACAGTACTGCTCAACGCAGGCCGGCATGCACACGTACAGTACTACTCAGATGTTGCGCTCTGGTGTTTTGTGTTTTATATATAGACTTTCGATAAATTTATAAACAATTCAAAGAGATCCCGTGATTAGAGCCAATATCGTGAAGTTGAATGTGGATTTTAAGGTGTAATTTTCCAAGATCAGTCACTGATCTCATGATATACTACGTACGGTTTTCTCAAATATTTGATGAGTCTATAAAATTAGCGTTGGTAATATATAATGATCAGAGTAAGCTAAGTAGAATGGATTATCCTAGCTAGCTAGGATCCTCTTTCAAGGGACGGCTGGGGCACTCCCCTGGCCTCCTCCAACCATGATTCTCTTCCCACCCTCTTTTTCTTTTTGACTATTTTGATTCAAAGAATAAAAAATCTTCGGCCGGCCTTTTCTTTTAATTGATGAGGCTGTACTGTTAATTCTGTACTGTTGATAGACAAATTAATTAACAGTACCATTGCTTTCCTTAAAGGCTTAAAATATTATCATTAATGTCCTCAATATTTCAGAACATGAGCTCTCACTAAACCATAACATTATCTCATATATCCATATATTATATTGTTTTAAAGTGGGAAAGTGAGCAGTAATTTAAAGTTTTTCACTTTATCTTCTATCTTTTCCAATGGGCACTCCCAATATAAGAGTTACATGCACAAATCTTTCATAATTTATAGAGCTATTAATTAAAGAAAGTCCAAAACAGGATATTAATCCTCTTTTTTTTCGAAAGCTAATATTCTTATATCATCATGATTCATGAACATATTTCCAACAGACTTCATGACCGTGATATTTGAAGCATTACGTACGGGCCGGGCGTTTCCTGGCCACACGCATCTGCAATGGTTGGGTGCATCTGTCTGTGAAAGGAACAGCTTATCTTTAGTTTTTGGTTTGACATTCGAATAGTACCGACGCCAATGATAATAGTCATCGTGGCAGTATGCATGGACCAGAATCATTGATAAATTAATGTTCCCTTCTTATATATATGCAACTTTTTCTTTCGGATATATATATCCTAATCAAAGCATGATCAAGAACGAATCTAAAATTGGCCCCGGCCCTTCCCAGTCCAAAGAAAGCCAGCTTGCTGACATTCTCCATGTATCTCAAGTCAATTGCCAGCCCCCCGACGGAGAATGGAGGGGAGGGGGAATCGAGAGCTCCCGAGAATTAGGAGTTGGGAAGCGCGGTATATATATACTCTCTGATGGCGCTAAGAGATCGACAAAGCAAATCATGAGCTAAAATAGCTAGAGTTTGTATGTGTTTTTGTGAATCAATACAATTCATGACAATATTATGATTTATGGGAAATATACATTTTCTATATTCAAATTAATATATAATATTCTGGCTCCCACATGTCTCAATGCAAATTAAACACAGGAAAGTTTGAAGAGAGATGCTATTTCACCAATCAAGTCACAGGTCTCTTAACGATTTTTCACAAAGTGGAGACGAAAGGTATAATTTGTATAAATTTGTACATTTTTCAATTCGATCCGATCCATTGATTCGTAGAACTATTTACTCGCGATCGCAGAACATGACCTCTAACATAGGGACAAATATTGCTGTTCGATCAAGACTCTTGTTACTTTTATTTCTTCTTTTAGCAATTAGTAGATTCGTGTCCTTAAAGTAAGGAATAACCTTAGTATCAGTACTTTAATTTGTCAGCTGAAATATTGCTTCATGTTCCTTTCATGCATAGAAAAGGAAACATTATTTTGTTCCATTTTGCTCAAATATTGTAGTCCTCAATAAAATTAATAAAGCGAGTGAAAATGCTGCGTAGAACGTCACGTCATTAAATACAGAATTCGCCTTGGCAGGCAGAAACCATACTCTGAAAGGAAAGTTATAGCTAGGCATCTTGGCTGTGCGCGCAGAGAGAGAGAGAGAGAGAGGAATCGGGTGGCAAGAAAACTATTCTGGTTGAACGGTGGGCCCCAAGCATCTGGATCACTACGAATGTTCAATATATGATAGGATGATACCACATGATGATCAACTGCATGCGGCAGAGAAAGAAACAAACTCCAAAATCCAGGCAACATTAATGGCCTTCCAGAATAATTCTTACACTCAAGTTGGAGGCTACTTTCTTCCCGGCCCTGACTAATATAAATACCTTCACTTCCCTACCTTCTTCCTCAAGTCTACACTACTCTTCTTACTAGCTACACGCAACTGATTTTTGCAACCATCATGGACAACAGAACTGAGTCATCAGAAAACCTCAGGCTCGCTCTCTCTCTCTCTCTCTCTCTCTCTCTCTCTCCGTGACAAGCTAGCGGACATGCAGTGCACTATATATATTTATCTTGAGCTAATTAGATTAGCTCTATATATGATATAGATATTTCAACTTTGCTTTTCATTTCAAACGTCCAAATGCGCCTGACTGCTAATATAAAAGTACCGCCTTGATGACTACTGAAAACAGGAACAAGTGCGCAGCGTGCTTCAGACAATTCAACAAATTTGAGCACCTAGTGGAACACATGAAGACCTCGTATCACTCGGTTCATGAACCTATTTGCGGAATCTGCAAGAAACATTGCAGATCTTTTGAATCTTTAAGGGAACATCTTACAGGTAAAGTACTGCAATTATCCAGCATATATAGCAGAAGCTCCATTAACTTGATTTCATTAATTAGGATAAATCGAGAGTACGTAGTAGTACTGATCATACTTTTTCTTTTTCCAGGGTTATCGCCAAAACAAGAATGTAGAAATATTTTCAACATTCGAGGATGCAGATTCTGCTTAGCTATCCTAGATAGCCCGAATGCTCGCGGGAGTCACCAAGAAAGATGCCAATTCTCGAGTGTTGATGCTGTTAATTAATCCTCTCAAATTTCTATTTTTTTTTTTTCCTTTCTTTATATATGAATGACCTTACAACTTTCATAATATATAATTGTTAGATCACCTGTGAAATATATCTTTTTACACAATATGCTATTTCGTTTTCTAGGGCCTCCTTGCACGCTTGGCCGCTAACTTGGGCGTTCGCGACAATTTAACCCTTGATAATGGTGGAACAAGAGGGCCACAAGTGGTTGCACTCGCCTGCAAAATGGTTGGCGGTGGCAGTGATGGCTCCCTAGATATGTGTGCAAGGGTCTGCCTGATTGATGAGTCTGAAAACATTATTTTCCACACTTATGTCAAGCCACCAATTCCAGTTACAAACTATAGGTACTACGATATGTCTGCAAAAGCTTAGGGCTGGGTTGGGGCTCACACGAGATACAAAATTTTCATCAAATTTTATTGCATCTAATCTCATTTAAATCTCAAATATAATTTAAAATCAAGATTTTTAAATCTCAAGATTTTTAAATTAATCATTACAATTTTTTTAAACTTTTAAATAAAAAATAAATAATAATTATAACTTTTTCAAATGCCTAAACAAAAATAATATTATAAAACTATATTATAACAATATTTTAATTTTATAATATTTTTTATTCTAACTTTTTTTTTTCATTTCTCAAAAACTAAAAATTACTCAAGTCAAACTATCTTGGTATTATTCACAAACTATTTTATTACTATTAACAAAATTCTTTATCTCATCTCACTCTCTAAACTTGTCCTTAATATATGTGATTTTCAAATTATATATAATAAATAGCGAATTATATGCAGTAGATTAACCCTTCTCATGAAACTTATAGGTATCAAACAACAGGCATTCGTCCGGAATATTTAAGGGATGCAATGCCACTTAGGCAAGTGCAGAGGAAAATTCAAGATTTCCTCTGCAATGGGGAACCAATGTGGAAAATTCGACCCAAAGGTGGAAGAGCCAGAATTCTGGTAGGTCATGGTTTGAATCATGACCTCGACCGTTTGCAGGTTCAATACCCAGCAATCATGATCAGGTGAATTCCTTCTGGGAAACTTTAAAAACAAATTATCAACAGCAATATTTTGTAAGCTTAGAAAATATAAGGAACCCTTGACCGGAAGGAGCTTTTCGTAAACACATAAGTTAAAAATCTAATACAAATAATTAAATTTATTTCTTTTTATTAGTTTAAATTCTTGGGATAAGTAATGAATTCATATAGTATTATATTTAAATATTCCACATACTGAGCGCACTCATGAAGAGAATTTAGCCCACACGTGAGAAAAATATTAAGAATATGAGACTTACTATCCATGCGGGGGAGGGGGCCGAATGACCCCAGCAGGGCCCCACCCCCCACTCTACATATATAAAAAAATATTTATATATAAATATATTATATATAGATATATATAATTTATTAAAAACATGAAATTATATTCAAGTTGTTGGATTGTCTTGGCCTCCTAGGCCAACCTTTATATAGGAGGGTAAAGCAATACAATAGTCATATGCAAGCAATGTGAGACTTACTACATCCAAAATATAACTCTGATGAGTTTAAATTATTTTAGTATTTATAAATTTAAATTATATTATAATTTGGGTAAATAAATAAATAAATTTGAACCCAAAAATATTTTTTTTAGACCCAATGGATTGGTGTAGGCGGGGGCTGGGCAAATGGCTCTTTGACCCTACTCCCGCCTATCGGGGGCATGAGGCGGGGCTGAAAAGCCATCCCCCACATGGTGCAGGCAGGGTAGCCTCATAACTGCTACAACCATAAAGAGATTATATATACAATAATATTCTCATAAACTGACGTGACTTCATGTGATCCATTAGATTTACTTTACAATAAAATAATTTTATAATTTAACGAATCACATTAAGTCACGTCAGTTTATGAGATTACTTTTGTATAATTCATTTATAGTTAAAGTATTTTTTAAGAATATAATATAAAATATAATTAAATCTACATATTTCCATTAGTTTCCATTTTTGGACAAATGGTGATTTAACAATCTAAAATTAATCACAATGCCACCTTCGTCTTCTTCTTTATTTCCCTTTGGACTCTTGGTTGATTTGTAGAGATTGTTTGAATAAATTACACCAATCTATAACGAGAATTTAATTTTTTGACTTTTTAATAACTGTGACAACATCAGGGATACTGCAACATATCCTCCATTGATGAAAACAACCAAGCTGAGCAGCAACTCACTCAAGTATTTAACCCATGCATATCTTGGGCAAGTACCATAACTAATAGCAATTATGATTTCCTCCTCATTTCTTTTGTCTCACTACTTGTCAAATGTTCGTTAATTCAAGAGCGTATTGATCAATTCATGATAAGCGTCCACATGTACAGGTATGACATTCAAACTGGGATACAAGATCCTTACGAGGATTGTGTAGCAACAATGAGGCTTTACACCAGAATGAGATCCCAAGTTCATAAAGTAGAGGACTATCCGCTGGCTTCTGATCTACAAAACCGAAACAACTTTGCATGGTGGAGGCAAGGTACTGATCATCATCAGCAGCAGCTTGAAAGGACATTGATCATGACCCCAGAACAAATGTTGGAAATCTCAAGGTCAGATTACTATTGTTGGTGTTTGGACTCCACTCGCCAGGGATAGTACTGCATGCTGCTTATTGAACTCAAGACGATCAGGCCAGCCAATCTCATATTATAAAAAGTTGTACTTGAATATGCACTATATATATAACTAAAAAATTAGAAAATAACCATAAATATTATGGGAAGATATCATCATGTACTACTTCCAAAATATGCAATTAAGCTACCTCGATCATTACCATTACTACGGATCAGAACTCTTCAATAAATCATTGGCAGATCATTAATTAATTAAGTTACCGATCAAGATTGGCATCAATATCTATCTGAACTCAAATTAGCTGATCCATCAATCGAGTGTAGATCTATATTCTTAATTAATTAAGAGTAGTAACATTATTAAAATGGAATTAATGTTTTGTCGTTTCTATTATTCAACTACCTAGCTAGCTAGGATCTCTAAAGAAAAATGATAATCACGTTACTTTTCACAATATTTTATATAACAATATTTTAAAATAAATATTTTTGTAAACTATCTTGTAAAAATAATATCATTTTATAAATATACTCTTAATTTTATAATATGTATTAATGTAAAATATATTGTAAAATGTATTGTGGGGTACGTATGATTACTCTTCTCCAACTAGATAGATCACTAGACATGATGTTTATTGTCAATGAAGTCAAATTAGACATCCATCAATTAATTTACATGAGTCGCCCCAGGGGATCAGTTCTCATTGCACGTACATACTACGTACGTCATCAGATCATCAAGTAGTTGTCAAAATTAGAAGTTAAAAATCTGTGTACATTAAGGTAACATTTTGACAGTAAGTTAATATGAAATGAGTTAAGATAAAAATTAAGAGTTTAGTAAAATAATAAGTTATGTTACATATAATTACTAATTTTGCATATTTTTTGCGTACTCCACTGCTGTAATTAATCAAAACAATTATTTTATATATTAAAAATAATAATGCAACTAATCATATTAATAAAATGCGTAAAAAATACATAAAAATGACTGCATATAAAGTTTTTGTATTTTATATGAGAATTTAAAAAGTTGTAATAATAAGATGAGATAAAACAATTTCACTATTCAAATTAGCCTTAAGTTAGCGTGCCTGCATATTGTCGCGCGCTTTAAGTCATGATCTTCATGCGCGTCGATCAATATATTATAATAACATGACATGATGCATTATACTTATAATGCCTAGTACTCTTCATGCATGCATGCAGCTTACACGTGACAGGAACTTGAACTCTTACACACAGAGAAACTTATCCTTTATTTTCTGCCGTGTATGTTAATGGGTCTCCTCTCCTCATGACATCTTTCAAGACCATATCCAATGATATCCTTTTTCTGTCGTTTATTCACGATCATTTTCTAGCTTGTTCTTTACATGATCATAAAAAGGAACTGCTTTTCCGTATTTTTTTTAATTTTAGGCTAAATGCATGCTTTTGGCTCCTGGGGTTTAGCTGCACGCTGTTGTGTTAACTATAAGACAATGTTTTAGGCCATGTATATTGTTTTTTTTTTTATTCCTGGCCAACGACATGTTTTCAGTTCTAAAACAACATATCTCACCTGCGGTTTAGTTGCAGGTGTCGTCCTCCGCAAACGACATTCTTCTGTCGTTCGGGCCTAAAAAACAAAATCCGGCCCACACAGCTTGCTTTTCTTCTATTATTTCGGTCTGAGCCCACTTAGCTGTCAGGAGTCTCAACTCCCGTATGCTTCGGAAAGTAGGACGCGATGGTCTGCGAGAACAGGCCCATTTTGCTTTTCTTTTGCCTTTTCAGGCACCTTAATTGAAGGTCTACTTGAACTCGTTGATCATTATTTTCTAGATTCATGCTTTATGAGTAAGTAAAGCTATTCTTCATTATAGAGTTTATTATTTCAATCATATTTATTGACGTTTTAAGTAATTTATATAAAATCATTTAAAATGTATTACATCAAGAAGTCATGTAATTAGATATTGCTGAAACAATACTCAATACCACGAGCTGGGTGCCCTTTTTACTCAGCCTCCAAATATTGCTTAAACACAAGCACATATCCACTTCAAAAGCTAGACGAAGCACCAACAGATTCGGCTTTACCAAACATCATTTGAAAACTTCAGATGAGCGATTCACAGCAAATTTACACTATTATTGTTCTTTTCCTCCTCCTTATTCATTACCAACAAAACCCAACACAAAACAAGCAACTAGAAAGACACAGTAGGGATGCAAAAGCTGAACATCACAAGCTATAAACATATATGCATTAGAGAATCAATAACTATGTATGGCATTGGAAAGCCACACTCCCTTATTACTAGTCCTAATGCATTGACGAGGACATGCTAATTTTACATATATAGCTGAAACTGACATGTTTTCTATCAAGGGAAGGGATACACGACCACCTTTCCAGTAGCTCTGTTAGTGTCCAGATAGGAAAATGCTTCCACAGTCTTAGAAAATGGAAATGGGCTTTTCGGGTCTATGACCGGCTTCACCTTCCCGCTCTCCAAGTAAGGTTTCAGCTTCTCTAAGATTGAACCCTTAGAAGTGAGTACAAATATGAATGCTGGTGGTGGTGGAGTTTGTGGACCTACTATTGTCACGACCTGACCACCTTCTTTCACCGCCTTGACTGCCCTCTCAACCTGCCCTGTTATTGTTTACACCAGAATCAATCTTCAATATCTTGTGTGTAATCTTTAGAACACAAAACTCAAATTATATTGGCAAGAAAAAATATCATGAGAAAACCATGAACATTTGTGTCAGACGAACCAAAATGGACACGAATTTGCTTTGGTTTGATTATCGTCACAAGGCAATGACACTCAGAATTGTCTAAGTTATGCTTATTTGTAAGCAAGGGAACTCAGAGTCTTACCAACTGCATCATATACTACGTCAAATTTCTCAGGAAGGTCTTCAAAGTTCTCCTTGGTATAATCAATCGCCCAATCAGCTCCCAAACTCTTCAACAGTTCCAGTTTTGCAGTGCTTGCAGTAGCTGCTACCTTGGATGCACCAAAAACATGCTTTGCTAGCTGCCTCACACAGAAATGATCAAATACACAAAGGATTGTAAGATCGGAAAGAGGGTGACTTTAAATCCATAAAGGTTAATAAAAGATTAATGATGATTGTGAGATACGTAAAATGACCATAAAAAACTTCACATTGCATAGCTTGCAACAACGACCAAAAGATGAATTTTGCAGGAGGGCTGACATGAGGGATTTCTGGCATGGAATATGAAAGAGTGTATGTATACCTGAATAATCTGTGTCCCAACTCCACCAGCACCTCCCAAAACAAGGATGGATTTACCAGCAGAAAATCCTGTGCGTTCAAGGCCTTCATAGGCAGTCTCAATAGCCAGAGGAAGGCTAGCTGCCTCCACAAAACTCAGGCTATTGGGTTTAAGAGACAACAATCTCTCTTCCAAGGCAGTGTATTGGGCCAAAGACCCAAATCTTTTTGGTTGCACTAAAGCTACCTCATTGATATCCCCATATACTTCATCTCCCTCCTTGAAATTCTTTACTTGGCTTCCGACTTTCACCACCACACCAGCAATGTCATATCCCGGAACAGTCTATACGAAATAACAACAACAGCAAACAATAAAATATAATACTTTGAAGATATACAATTAATCCTCACCACTGAGCATATTAAGGCAGTGATACCAAGGAATGGTTGATGTAATGTTCACTTTATCATGTCAATCACAATATTTCTTATGTTTAAATTGAATAACTTATCCTCCGAAGTCCCACTATATATTTATTTTTCTGTTTGTTTTCTGAAATCATGTAACAAGCATGTAAAAATTAAGATTAAATATAACAAAACTTGTAAAGAATTATTCGAAAACATTACCATGAATCATATAACCTAGGAATTGATTGATAAAATTAAAAAAGGTAAAAGGGATTGCAAATACCTTGGTTTTGAATGCTAAAGTGCAATTTACCTACTTTGAAAAAAAAATTGTTCCTCCTTCTCGAACAAATCAAGCTCAATGACATAAATGCATAAGGTAAATCTTGGGAAGAAAAAAGAGAGAGAGAGAGAGAGAGATAGAAAGAAAACACAAAGAATTGCATAACGGCATAAGATCAGAAAGATGGGAAGATATCTCACGGGTAAAGGGGAGTCTGTGGCCTTAAAAAATCCATTCATCCTCTTAGAATCGACAGGATTAAGGGATGCAGCAGCAACCTTGACCAGCACTTGGTCGTCCTTCACTTCTGGGACGGGAACATTGGGGTCAAGTTTCAAAACATCAACAGCACTTCCATATTCAGAGTAGACCCAAGCTTTGTTGTGGGAGGGTATCGTAAAAGATGAAGGGGCTGCCATTGGTGCAGAGGGAGTACCTTTCAGGTAATTGGGAAGAAGGAGACGAGGCTATCAGAAAATTCAGATGTCAATGAATGTGGAGCCCGCTATTTATATGTATGGATGGACAGAAATAAAAACATGCATGTAGACACGTTTTCATATTAAATTAACGAAGGTGTGGACATTAGACATCTTGGATTGAGAATCGATAGATCTTTATCTCTTAATTATTATAATTTTTTTAAATTTTTATATAAAATATAAAAAAAATTATTTTTTTAATTTTAATTCAATTTTTTAAATTTTAAAATATTTTTATTATTAAAAAATAATATTTTATTCAATTTTCAATATTCATTTAAAACCATCTCATTTCACTATCCAAACAATATCTTAAAGTCAATTTGGATAGTCAAATTATTTCATCTAATTTTATTTCATCTCATTTCATTGTTATAATTATTAAAAAATAATATTTTATTCAACTTTTAACTTTTATCTAAAACTATCTCATCTCATCTCACTATCCAAATCGCATTGGCATTTTAATTTTTATGAGAAAGATCTTTTATGTTATTAAATTAGCAATGACTTGATTTTAAAAAAATCAACAATTTTGGATTCAGAGATTAGATGAAAAGATAAAAGTTAAATGAAATATTGTTAAAATATTATTTTTTAATATTACTATTATTTTAAAATTTGAAAAAATTGAATTGTTTATTATATTTTATTTGAAAATTTAGAATAATTATAATGATGAAATAAGATGAATTGAGATGATTTCTAAATCCAAATGAAGTTAATAGAAGATGTGGAAAGCCCCCGGGTGGTTCTCGTTATTTTTTATAACAACCCAGATTTGATTCACGTCATCGATCATGGGTTGGAGCTACGTATTATATATTAAAATGAAAATGATAGGGTTACTATTTTTTTACTATTCATTTATTACTCTTTTTATATTTATTTTTATTTTATTTAATAGTTAAGAAAGTGATTATTAATAAAATTATATATTTTTAAATTTTTTTTAATGGCTAAGGATTAAATAAAATACTTAAAAAATAAAATAAAAAATTCCTAATACCTTTTAAGTACTTAAAAAATACTTAAATTATTGCATGAATACTAAATACGTAAATAAACAAAAATACTACTATAAATTTAGTCAAAATCAGAATTAATTCAAAAGGTTGAAATGAAATATTTATCGGGAAGGCAAAAGCCAAAAATTAATAAAATTTAAAATTGCAGCCCACGCAAAGACCAGAAACAAGTAGGAACTGATAACACCAACATGAATTTGATTGATCCTAAGTGGCCGGCAAAGGGATAATGATGCGCAACCGCCATCATTATAGCAATTGGGAGTAAAATCGTTTATCATGATCTAATCGAAAAAGATGAGTTCTTACCTAGCCATGAAATGATGGGATGCAAGATTCTGTTCTTTCTAGTGGAGTTTGTCTGAGTAAGTCTGATTTAAAAGCTACGTTTGCATAATGGAAACAGTTGAGTTCTTCGAATTTAAGGCTAACTTAATATCTAAATATATAATTTTTAAATTATTAAATATTATTTAACTAAAACTTCTTTACATGCGAGATTCACATTCTTTTTTAACTTTCTATAAATACATTTAAACTTATTTTAATATCTAAATATATCTAAATTCATCTTAAGAAGGCTTCACAAAACTCAGCCAACTATCTCAACTCACTACTATTTATAGAGAACTTAACTCATCTCAATTCAATTCAAAATCTAAACGCAACTAGTAAATCCAATAATTATGGAAGTCGCTCTATGCGCACAAAGATATCTAATTATCTCTATTTCCAAAGTTTCATACCCAAATCATTCAAACTAGATGGATTATCCCAGCATGGATCCTAATCCATGAACATGGAGTTTCGAAAGCCACCCAACTACAAGGCTAACTGGAACATTCATGTCAGCTTCAACTATTTTTATGTATTAATGCATTCACAAACTCGACTATCGTGATGAGAAGTTGAGAACTTGTGAAATATTTGCTAGGGAATGGAAAGCATGGCTTTAAATTAAACACCAATTTATTGCAGTGGTCTGGCCTCTAGCTAGCAGCCCTGATCTGCAACTGTTTTTGCCGATTCTTCCCCCTTGTTAACGTAAATGATTCTCTACATAAGCTCCAAACTACAATCTTGCCGCATGTAAAGCTTCTTTGCTGTGATTACATTAGCAAACAGAGTTTCCAAGCTGTTGGACTATTCACTGAAAAAAAGAGAAATAATAATTGCAGTTGTGATTATGCAAGCCCCACACAATCATTTTAAAAAAATGAATAAATACGAAATTTACATGAAAAAAATAATAATTCTTTTAACAATAGACTCAACTCTTTTAAAGTGACTGCACGACGCTTACGCATTCCATGACTGTATATAGTATTAGTCTAAAAAAAACTTTCATAAGGTGGAATATTGGTGGCATGCATGCAGAAATTATATGCTTTTCGAAAGGCTATGATAATTATCCATGGCTTAAGAGAAACACAAGCATCTACTTTCTTACAAAGCTGTAAAGTGTTTCTTTCGCATTAGTCTCTCCTTTCAACAATTTACCATTGCTAGCAATTCAGGAAAGGGGGAGACAGGATCTTTAGAACTTTAAAGACTGTATAGTATACTGATCTGGCAATGTTCTTTAACTATGAGGTTTTACAGAGGGTATAAGCAGAAACGCGAGAGCTCAAGGCAAAGGCCACAAATGCAACGAAGGACAATCCCACGGATGCACCTGCCATCTCTGTACCCCAGTTGGATTGCCAGTCATAAACTCAGGTGGCAATAGATGATGAGGCTGCCATTTTGTTGTTCTGTGGATACCTTTTGACACGTCTATCATCATTCAAACCTTTTCTTTTCCTTTTCAGGCAACTTGATTGAAGTTCTTCATGACCTCCTAAATCCTAATTATCTAGATTCATGAATTATGACTAAGGCATGCAATTCTTTATCTTTGATTTTATTATCTTAAATTTAATCCTATTCGTTGATATACTAAATTTTCAACAAATTGATGTGAATCGATATTGTACTTTAGATTAAAAAGTTACTTTTATTACAAAATAGATCTAACGGATTATCTGAAGCCCATCAGTTTGTGAGTTTAATTTGTTTAATTTCATTGTATCTGTAGCAGTTCTCTTTATTTTATAATAAATGTAACTTTTCAATCTAATGTACAACATCAAATCACATCAATTTGTGGGTATATTTTTATGTAATCCCTTTATAGCTAAAATATTTTTCAACAATAAAATGAAACGGCTTGGTGAACAAGATTGAACATGCTTGTAGAATGTAGATTCCAATCTCCAAGCATGATGCTCAATACCATGAGCTGGGTGCCCTTTTGAAGCACATATCGACTTCAAAAACTAGAAGAAGCACCAACAAATTAGGCTTTACCAAACATCATATGAAAACTTAAGATGAATGACTCGCAACAAATTTACACTCTTATTGTTCTTTTCCTCCTTTTTCATTACCAACAAAACCCAACACAAAACAAGCAACTAGAAAAACAGAGTAGGGATGCAAAAGCTGAACGTCACAAGCTATAACATATATGCATTAGAGAATCAGTCACTATGTATGGCATTGGACAGCCACACTCCCTTATTACTAGTCCTAATGCATTGATGAGGACATACTAATTTTACATATATTGCTGAAACTGATATGTTTTCTATCAAGGGAAGGGATACACGACCACCTTTCCAGTAGCTCTGTTAGTGTTCAGATAGGAAAATGCTTCCACAGTCTTGGAAAATGTAAATGGGCTTTTCGGGTCTATGATCGGCTTCACCTTCCCACTCTCAAAGTAAGGTTTCAACTTCTCCAAGATTGAACCCTTAGAAGTGAGTATAAATGTGAATGCTGGTGGTGGTGGAGTTGCTGGAGTTGGTAGAGGTACTATTGTCACGACCTGACCACCTTCTTTCATCGCCTTGATTGCCCTCTCAACCTCCCCTGTTATTGTTTACACCAGAATCAATCTTCAATATCTTATGTGTAATCTTTAGAATAGAAAACTCGAATTATATTGACAGGAAAAAATATCATGAGAAAACCATTAACATTTGTGTCAGACGGACCAAAATGGCCACGAATTTCCTTTTGGTTGATTATGGTCACTAGGCAATGACACTCAGAAAACCTATTACTGCAGAAATTGTCTGAGCTATGCCTATTTATAAGCAAAGGAACTCAGAACCTTACCAACTGTATCATATACTACGTCAAATTTCTCAGGAAGGTCTTCAAAGTTCTCCTTGGTATAATCAATAGCCCAATCAGCTCCCAACCTCTTCAACAATTCCAGTTTCCCAGTGCTTGCAGTAGCTGCTACCTTGGATGCACCAAAAACATGCTTTGCCAGCTGTCTCACACAGAAATGGTCAAATACACAAAGGATTGTGAGATTGGAAACATAGTAGCTTTAAATCCATAAATGTTAATAAAAGATTAATAATGATTGTGATGTACGTAAAATGACCATAAAAATTTATATTGAATAGCTTACAATGACGAGCAAAAGATGAATTTTGCACAAGGTTGACATGAGGACATTCTGGCATGGAATATGAAAGAGTGGATGTATACCTGAATAACATGTGTCCCAACTCCACCAGCACCTCCCAAAACAATGATGGATTTACCAGCAGAAAATCCTGTGCGTTCAAGGCCTTCATAGGCAGTCTCAATGGCCAGAGGAATGCTAGCTGCTTCCACAAAACTTAGGCTATTGGGTTTAAGAGACAATAATCTCTCTTCCACGGCAGTGTATTGGGCCAAAGACCCAAATCTTTTTGGTTGATCTAAAGCTACCTCATTGATATCCCCATATACTTCATCTCCCTCCTTGAAATTCTTTACTTGGCTTCCCACTTTCACCACCACACCAGCAATGTCATGTCCCGGAACAGTCTGTACGATATAACAACAACAGAAAACAATAAAAAGTAATACTTTGAAGATGTACAATTAATCCTCGCCACTGAGCATATTAAGGCAGTTATACCAATTAGGAATGGTTGATGTAATATTTACTTAATGATATTTAACTTTCCTCTATCATGTCAATCACAATATTTCTTATGTTTAAATTGAATAACTGATCCACCGAGGTCTCACTATATATTCAATTGTAATGTCTCTGTCATTAAAGTTTCTCTTATTTTTTGTTATACCTAATCTTGTCCACTTTGTGTTTGTCATATTAGAGACATATATATTCCTATACGGTCCTTCGTTTACTTCTATCTTCTCGTGTATGTTTTTTTTTTTTTTTTCTGAAATCATGTAACAAGCATGTAAAAATTAAGATCAAATTAGAGGGATTGCAAGTAGCTTGGTTTTGGATGCAAAAGTGCAATTTACCTACTTTGAAAAGAGAAATGACCCCTCCTTTCCGAACAAATCAAGCTCAATGAGATGAATACATAAGGTAAATCTAAAAAAAAAAAAAAAAAAAAAGCACAAAGAACCGCATAACGACACAAGATCAGAAGAAAATCTCACGGGTAAAGGGGAGTCTGTGGCCTTAAAAAATCCATTCATCCTCTTAGTATCGACAGGATTAAGGGCTACAGCAGCAACCTTGACCAGCACTTGGTCGTCCTTCACTTCCTGGACGGGAACATTGGGGTCAAGTTTCAAAACATCAATAGAACTACCATATTCGGAGTAGACCCAAGCTTTGTTGTGGGAGGGTATCGTAAAAGATGAAGGGGCTGCCATTCGTGCAGAAGAACCTTTCAGGGAAATTGGGAAGAAGGAGACGAGACTGTCGGTTAAAGGGGTGGTGTGGCAGTTAAGAGTTGGTCAAGGAGTTCTTCTTCTTAATCGTTATAATTCGCCGACACCACACACCGCCTATGTGGCTTTGTTCAATTTTTTATTTCTGCAATAAAACGCATACGTTTGACTTAAGATAAATCTACTCCCATCTGCATTCCCAATCGAAATCCACCGTTTGAATTTCTCCCTCCCTCCAACTTCATCCCTCCCGCTTGGTTCCCCCGCTCAGTTCCCGTCGTGTTCCTACCGTCTTTTGCAAGGTCTGTCGTCTTCTACCGTCTGCCGTGCCCGTGCAGTCTGCTGTCTGCCCTCTGTTTTGCTGTTCCGGCGAGGTCACCCATTTTCGGTGTGGGTATTTCTTCTGAATTGGGGTTTAGAATGGGGATTTCTGGTGTCGGTATTTCTCAATATGTTGATATTGTGGCTTCTATAACTCTATTCTAACATTGTGCCTAACATTGATCTTTTCCTGGTTTTGAACTATGCCGCAGAGATTCTATCGCATTGTTCAAATAGCATTTTTCACAATGCTAGCAGGAAGTAGTAGCCTAAAGCTATTGGCATGGAAATGAGTACGCCAAAAATTACCTGTAACAAGAACAAGAAGATATCTCAGATTCTTAAGCTGAACCATTTGCAGCAGAACTCAGAACTGAAATTTGAGATGCACTGAAGCATTTATCATTACCCGGTGCTTAATATGTCTGGATTTATGTCATACTCTTTTGCAAAAACAAATGGAAAAATTCCTTGAGGGAGTGCCGCCTACAGCATAGACAGATTATATAACCTTCTTGGCTGATTGTACTATAGAGTAAACAAATTATATTGCGGATTATAGGATTGAAAAATAAAACAAAACAAATTTGTTGGAAATGATTTCTGGGTGATGTAGGATGTTTTATGCACTCTTTGATGCTTTGTTAAACCATGAAAAGTTAAGATAAGAATTCCTGCTTTCGCTGAAGCTTCCTCAAAAGTTCTCTTAATACACCAGCAAGTCCTTAAGTCGTCAATGTTTGTGCCAGGATGCTAGCATAGTTACTGCCCTTTTATATAGGTTACTTTAAATTGTTGCGTTTGCCTTGGGATGTATTGCGTTTGCGTTTTATATAGGTTACCTTAGTAGTTACTGCCCAATGTTTGGTCAGAAGTGTGAATTTCAAGGGAATTTGCTTTTGAAATGTGAAATTTTACCAAAAAAGCAATCTCGTGCTTTATCTTCGTCAGGGACGCAAAGAGGTATACAGTACTAATCTTATAAACGAGCCAATTGATACAACACTTGGACAAAAATTGCGATTAGAATTCACTATCTAGTCTATGTGCTATCAGACTCATTCCCAGAAACTATATCCACTAATTGTGGGTTCTTGTAGCCACTGATTTCCACCTGGTAATGCTTTTTATCTTGAAAAGCCTTTGCTTCATATGGTTCTTTCTCCTCCGCTGCACATATAAATGCAAAATTATTTTGAAGTGAGTAGTAACACACCAAATAATACAAGCTATAATTGGCAAATCATATAGAGATAATGAAGGGCAAGACACAATTGAATTAGTTAAATCATACATACCAGTCATCTTTTTCCACTTATCTCCAAGTATCCTCCCCACCTCTGTAAACTGAATTCCAGGGTTGCTTTTCTTTACATTCTGTGGTAGAATGATCAAGGTTAGCAACCTAACCAAGTGCCATGCACGACAATAACTACGAGTAGAAAATATATTAAGGACACTTGTAGATTGGGTTCTGTAGACTGCCTTACTAGAAAGAAAGAAAAAAACACTCTAAATTTCTCTGTTTTCTCATATTATGATCATATAGATTCTCGGGATAGCGATGTATAACTGGCTGGTTTTGGGTAACAAGAAATATCAATGAAGGTCCTGCACGGAGGCATAATTGTTCTAACTATTAAAAATGCAAATTCAAAAATTGCCTCACTGGGCAAATCTTCTTGCCAAGCCTGCACGACTCAACTGTGCACACCAACTAATTATATCATTCCTTGAACTTGCTTAATGCTATCAAACCCAACTCACCTCTCTTTCCCTTTGTGAGAAGAACATGAAACCTGTCATTGCCCTTTTTGGGTAGACACTGCCAATGCTCTCAAGAGTAAAATATTTTTACCGGTAAATTACTTTTTTTCTCAACCTAATTATCCAACCTAATATTTTTAGAGTAAAATAATGTTTTCGAAATGAATAGTGGCTGACCAAATTTAGAGAAAGTTTTGAAATTACTGCAGCAAAACTTAAGCCATGGAGTTTTAACTGCTCTAACACATACCATTTTTACTCTTCTTAGCCAAAATTTGACTAGACACTACCAGTGCTCTAAGGGGACTTTTTGGTAGGGTTTGGGAGTGAGCCTTAGGCAGACGACTACTCACCTTGCCTCTGAAGTTTGAGCTGCCCTGATTATACCTATCATTTTATTCTATTGATGTGCTCCCACGTGGCTTATTAAAATATATATATTTAGAATAATATGATGTTTGAAAATATAAAAAGAATAAGACTGAAATTTTATGTTCTCTTTATCCTTTATATTTTTAATTATTTTTAATAAACCACGTGGTGGTACGGTGTAACTCGAACAGCATAACACACTTTTCCATGAGATTCACAAAACTAAGGTTATATAATATAAATATATATATATATAATTTTTATTCATCATCCCCGCACACCACACACCACACTTTTTTTTTAATTTTTTTTTTCTCTTACCAAATATGTGATATATGGATAATGAGTAAAAAAATTAAGTTAGTTTGTAAAGAATAAAACCAAATTTTTTTAAAAAAATTTAAAAAAAAAGATATAATTTGTGATGTGTGGGGATGATAAATAGCAAAGCTCACACACACACACACACACACACACACACATATATATATATACTAGGTAACATTAACGTGCAAGGCACGTTGATCTAGTTTAAATCAGTTTGTAAATTTCCTCCACCATCGACGGAAAGCAGTAAACTGAGTTTCTTTCCAAATAAAAATTCATCAAACTTGGCTAAAAAACCCAGAAATGAAACTGGCACAACTTCTTTTTCTTCAACAGGTGTGGAAAGTTTTCCACTGCATCTAGTTTCCATGCTCTTGAGTAGGGCTTCAAAAAATAGAATCAGGGCGCTGAGTAGTTGGATAAAGTCTGGAGGGCGCTGAGTAGTTTGAAGTATAATCTGTTCTAAGTAGTTGAAGGAAATCGAAGATATTGTCAAATCAAAAGATGAAACTTCACATAATCCATCGGAGAATTTGATTAATTATTACCTTACCCATTACCTGCAGATAGATTAGTAGCAGTGTGGCGGCAGTGCTTGCAGCTGAAAGGAAAAAAAAAACGCTTCAACCAAATGAAAGGAAAAAAGATCCGCTTCAACCAAATGAAAGGAAAAAAAAACCCAGTATGAAGAAACAAAATTGGAGAGAGAAAATGAAGAAGAGAGAAGATGAGTATAGGAGAGAAGGTCTTACCCATTACCTGCAGATAGATTAGTAGCAGTGTGGTGGCAGTGCCTGCAGCCGAAAGGAAAAAAAAAAACCTTCAACCAAATGAAAGGAAAAAATATCCGCTTCAACCAAATGAAAGGAAAAAAAAAACCCAGTATGAAGAAACAAAATTGTAAATAACACAGTTAGTGAAGAATTCATCAATGTTAAACCGCTAACCTTATTTTTCAACAAAAACGGTAGCCAGCTTTTTAGATCAGACAAGCACCGAAAGATTTTCAGATTTTCTGTAGCTGTCAGGCGCCGCAGAGCTATGATGTCACATCTTCTTGTCTCTTGTAAAGAGACGCTTCACGAGAGATGCCGTGAAGCAATAGAGATGTTTAGTCATAATTTTCTCTATAAAAGAGATATTCAGCTCATCTTCATTCGCATCCCATCTTCTTCACTTTTCTGTAATTAGTCTGCATTCTTACTCTGCAATTTCTCTCTGCATTCTTGCTCTACAATGGCCCAGCAATCTTCTCGTAACCAATACGTGAGGTATTTTACACCATTTTCACCAGTTGTTTCTACTTCTGCTGTAGGTTCTATAGTACAATACAATAATGATCTGGCTAATAAGTCAGATGTTGAATCTATCTACGAGCCTGTAAATCTCGGTACCCATTACTCTTCAGCTATTTATGCATTTTCTCAGCGACTACAATCCAAACCTTATGATTTGGAAAAACTCAATGAGAAAATTTCTATCATTCAGCGACTTTTTCAGGAGTCTCACATGAAAATAGAAGCAATAAAGCAAGAGAATAGGAAATTAAAATCCTTGCTTAATTCTTCTTTTAGATTGCCTACTCCTTTAGACAGAGATGCTACGCAAATTTTAGAGGAGCAAGATCGTTTGAAGAATGAGGCGAAGAGCTTCAAATTTCTGTAATTTTGTTTCGAGATAATAAAATAATATTCTCACAAATATTTATATTGTGTATCTATTTTCTGGTAGATATTCTATGTGCTCTATTTTATATTTCGTAGTTAAAATCATATTCTACGCAGATGAGGGTTACATTCACTTCTACGTTTAAAGTGAAAACTAATAGATCTAAACGAATAGATATAGATCTATCAATACACAACAAAAATACATGTTCAACATCCAAAAAAATCAATTTTTTTTTCTCTTTCAAAAAATCAACTCGGAGATGAAAATAAAATAAAGATGACTTAGAAAATAGAAAAATAAAAATAGAAGGAAGCAGTTTTGATGGTTTTGCTTTGCCTTTTGTGGTAGAGGGTGCAAAAGTGGTTTTGTTGTTCTGGTGAATACCTTGAATTGCAGCAAAACTTATACAGCTTTCCTCCGCTTAGCAAAGGTCACCTGTGTGTTGATCTTGTTCTCGATCCTCAACATGAATAAAAGAAAAGAAGAGAGAGAAAAAGTTTACTTTCGGAGAGAAGAGGAAAGAGAAAGTGAAGATGAAAGTCTGAAAGAAAAAAAACTTGAATCAAAAAGAAAAAAAAAACATATGAACACAGATAGAAAAAAAATTTGTTATGTGGATCTGAAAAATAGAAATCAAACGAAAGAAAAAAAAACTTGAATAAATTTTTTACAAACAGATCTGAAATAAACACAAGAAAATCAACCAAAAACAGATCTCTTCATATCTTTGTAGATGTGTTCAGACCTATTTCTCAACCGAGCACCATTGTCATGCCAGCCGCACACACAACTCTACGGACCACCAGTGACGGTGGGTTGCTAGCAGGGGCATATCTAGGAAGATGGAGAGAGAGAGAGAGAGAGAGAGAGAGAGAGAGAGAGAGAGAGATGAGGAGAACTGGTTTGTTGAAGATGAGAAGGGAGGAGAAGAAGAAAAGAAGGTGAGTTCGTTATGGGTTCTTGGAGAGAAATGGAAGATGAGATCGACGGAAGATGGAAGATGGAGAAAGAGTTTTGTCTCTTTGTTGGATAATTGGATAAAACCGACGGGTAAGGGGTCAGGCTTGAATTTTTGAAATTTGATTAAGTATTAACAAATTTGAAATTAATAAAGATGTCAATATCCTTGCTAACATTATTATTTATGGTTAATAAAACAAATAATAGTTCTATTAATATTTAATTCCATTTAATTTATACTTTAATAATGATGAGATCGACGGAAGATGGAAGATGGAGAAAAAGTTTTGTCTCTTTATTGGATAATTGGATAAGACCGACGGGTAAGGGGGTCAGGCTTGAATTTTTGGTCAAAAACTTGAGTTTTATTTGTTTGTATGGATGGTGGAGATTGAGTATTAACAAATTTGAATTTTTTTGAAAAAAAGAAATAATTGTATTCATGACAGATCATTCATGTATAGTGGCTGCTAATGTGAACGTAAAATGGCTCCAAATTATTAATTAGTACTGCATGCCATCTTTGAAATATGCATCATGAGATTTGTCTGCTTGGGCTATAGTGAACGACAGCATGTGTTTCTTCCACTTGACAAGCTATTTTGGTCTTTTCCAACAGTCCATCGTCACGTAATTCATACAACAGTATATATTTACATTATTGTTTAATATGATTGGCAATCTTATCATAGAAAATAAATATATATTATATGGCTGCATCATGGCCATGTCTCAACTACGCAAGTTTAGATATTTAATTAATATAATTAAGCAACTTGCTCGCCTTCATATCATGCATGTTTTGTCTCGTTCACGCGAAAATTATTGTTAAAAGTATATTTGGATGGATGGATCAGTGCGAATATTAATGATTGTATCAAACATATATGTAGGACAAAAACAATATATATATATGGAAATTGCATGCATATATGGTTCTTTAAAGTCTGTGAAGAAGAGACAACTCGATCGTAGAATGTACACAATAATAGAGATGAAAAATGTGAGAAAACTTAAATTTATAATTTAAGAAGCATGCTGTATTCATTTGAAAAAAGGAAAAGAAATAAAGAAGAAGCACAAGGACGGAAAATGTCAGTTCGTTACTGTTTTAGATAAAAAAAAAAAATTTAAAAATAATGTTACAATAATTATGTAATAAAATAATATTATTTGCTTTATTTTCTTTTATCAAAGCGGGAGGATGGGATTGAGGTGATGATCTTTGGGAGTAGATTCGCAGAGATATTTTAAACACATCGTTAAGTTAATAGAATTAATCATTAGTACACATATTAATATATAATTATACTTATAATTAATAGAATTAATCATTAGTACACATATTAATACATAATTATACTTATAATTAGATTTTTCCTATGTGGTGTCCACTTGCATGTCATGAGTAACAATTTTTGATGTCCCAAATAACTTTAAAAGCAATAAAATCAAGAAAATATTTTAAACACATTGTTAAGTTAAAATTCTATTTTTAATAAAATATACTTTTTAATCAATCATTAATACACATATTAAGACACAATTATACCAAATAACTTTAAAAGCAATAAAATTAAGAAAATATTTTAAACACATTGTTAAGTTAAAATTCTATTTTTAATAAAATATACTTTTTAATCAATCATTAGTACACATATTAAGACACAATTATACTTATAATTAGATTAAGATTCAATCGAATTATTATATTACTGTGCATCATTCAATTATTATCTTACTATTTATCCGAATTTTTTATTATCTTTACTATGTAGGAATCGACTGTGCATAGGTGACGGGAAGGAATAATTATATTACTGTGCATATTTTGAATTTTTTATTATTATCTTACTATTCATTTATGAAATAATGCTAACTGGTTGAGGTATAGAAACGTCACTTTTATACGAGAAGACATCACTTTTAAAACCACGACTTGGTTGTCTCTCGTTCTACATAATTAAAGGTTAAAATAGTTTATATTTTCTTTATTTTCGCAGAAGTCACCAAACCATATCACCATTCTTGTTTCAGCTTTTTCCGGCATGCACACATCGTCGAAAACAAAACATGGTGGCCCCCTTGTAGCTTTTTTTTCTTTTGAATTGAAATGCATCCAGCCGAGCACTAATATTATACATATATATATATGACAGATAAGATCATATATATATATATATATGCAATAATTTGTGTGGTGGACCCAAACAATTTATGTCGATCCGCAAATTTCTATTCTAGTAGTGAGGCCCGATCGACGTAGTATGTTAAACGTCAAGCGCACAGAAGATTATCAGAAGCTATTATACTGACGCACACCCTGCAATATTATATTTTGAACCAAAAAAAAAATAGAATCGAAAGACAGTACTTTTAAAAAGCGAAATAAAAATCAACAAGAAATAGCCTCTTGGTTTGGTAGCCCAACAGAATCTTAGTATATAGCTTCTCTCTTAAACCACGATCAGAGGCCTCTGTTTTTTCTCACTACGTGAAGAAGTTGAGAAAAAGCTTCAGTCAATAACGATGCTAAGGGCATATATTCTTACTCCTTTGATGATGGACGAGGAATGAACAATTCTGATCAGAATGGATTTGCAACTTTACGAGCTATAGCTACTAAACCTACCCATCACACAGACAGCAGTCATATACCGCATGGTAGTTTACAAAAAAACATGTTTTATACGTACTTACCAAGGACAAAAGGCAACCTTAAATTAGAACAGTTCACCAAAGAAAAAACAGAGAAGAAACTCATTATCCACAGGACTTTAAAACTCATAAGAGAGAAAATCTACCGTCCATAAGCAAAACCCTTTGACCATTTCGGCATATCATTTAGAAACTATGAAACGATTAGAACACAGGCCATATGTACTCAGAAAGAGCATAACATATTCATTCCAAATTTAAAATAGCACAAACAATTTCAAAGAAACTGACCCCATTCCCATGAGCTCTCTCAACCAGTTTCAGAGGCGACATAAACCCATCACTGAATTTCGAGTGCGAATGGAACTCGAACACCAATTTCTCCCCTCCTTTTCCAAGAGTTTTCTGCACCCCAAAGTCGTCGACAACAAATTTAAAATAGCACGAACAATTTCAAAGAAACTGACCCCATTCCCATGAGCTCTCTCAACCAGCTTCAGAGGCGACATAAACCCATCACTGAATTTCGAGTGCGAATGGAACTCGAACACCAATTTCTCCCCTCCTTTTCCAAGAGTTTTCTTCACCCCAAAGTCGTCGACAACAAAGGACGCTGCAGAGTAAGGCAACGAAGAAGGCTGCTCCAAGAACACCCATTCACTGACGGACTTAAAAGCCAGAGTCTGCTCTGCGGTCATCTTCTTCTTGCTTCCACCACGCTTCTTATTCCTCTTCTTCTTCTTGTCTTTCGGTTTCTTCGAGCTATGGCCACTGCAATTGGAATTGCCGATAGACTGAGGCACGGGAGCTTCTCCAGCCATTCCTAATCTCAAGGCGACCGATCGAGTTGTCTGCAACCCGGCTTTGTCTGTACACCGAGTTCAGAGACTCCTCCATGGCTAGGCTTGACACAATTAAAAGATGATCAGTGATTAGATTGATGAGCTAAAATATTGCAGCCTTCAAACTGCAAAGGCAGATTGGATCAGCTGTGTGCGCCACAAGATCAATGACTACAGATCAAGTAGTACCTACTTGTCTTAAACTATTATTATTATTATTATTATTGATGGACGATTACAGTTTGTAAAAAGTGATTCAATTATTGCCTTGATGTTGGTAAAAATAAGTATCAAATGGGATTCAATTATTGCCTTGATGTTGGTAAAAATCAGCATCAAATGGGGAAAAGAAAAGAGACAACTATTTTATATAATATTATATTTTATCTGATTGATTCAACTTTTCCCTCCACCGCATATAAAGCATGAATTATTGTCTTTAACTTCTTCTTCTTCTTCTAAAGACACAACATGCATTATTTTAAAAAACTGGAAAATAATGGACCTCTTTAACTTCTTCTTATGGCATCTTAATCTCCTCCAAAATATTATGCTCCAACGAGGCAGCCACATACATGATATCTCTAAAAAGATGATAGTTGCAGTACCACTTGTCGATTGTTTTACACTATACTTTACAAAGAGTCGCATCAACTTGGACACATAATTCAATTATTATTTTTTTTTCTGTTTATTACTGTTAAAAAAAAACACAAAAACGGAATGACAATGTAATTTACTGTTTATTACTGTTAAAAAAAAAACGGAAACGGAATTAAAAAAATACTGTAGTAAGCGCATAGTCGCTTATTATAATAGAATAGATATATATATTTGAAAAAAAAAATCGGAGGAAGATCTCTTATGACTAGAGTTACTAGATCAGCAACGACCTAAATAGAAGATGTGGGGGCGCCTGGTGGCAGCTGTTCATTTTTGTAACAACCCAGATTAGGTTCATTGTCATCGTAGGTTGGTGCTACGTACTACATATTTCTTTTGATAGGTACCATATGTTAAAGTAGGTCATACGTTTGATTCACAAGCATCACGGGATGGCGTTGACCTTTCTACTTCTGTGACTACACCAAATAAAATTGCAGCCCACGGAGGCCGGAAAAGAGTAGGATTGCTAACACCAAAATGATTTTGATCCATCCTAATTGGCATAGGGATAATGGTGCGCAACCGCCACGATTGCTTTAGCAATTGGGGGGGTAAAAACGCTTATTATCTAATCACGACTGTCCAGAAAAAGTTAAGTTTTTACCTAGCCATGAAATGATGGGATGCAGGATTCTGTACTTTCTTGTGGAGTTTATATCTATTGTTTACCCAAAGAAAATCTAGTGATTATGGAAGTCTCTCTATGCACAGAGATATCTAATTATCTCTAGTTCCAAAGTTTCGTACCCAAATCATTCTAACTAAATGGATTATCCCAGCATGTATCCCATGAACATGGAGTCCCAAATGCCACCTGGCACCTACTACCAGACTAACTGGAACATTCATGTCAGCTTCGACAATTTTTATGTATTAATGCATTCACAAACTAGACTATCGTAATGAGAACTTATGAAATATTTGCTGGGGAATGGAAAGCATAGCTTTAAAATTAAACACCAAATTATTGCAGTGGCCTCTAGCAGCCCTCTGCAACTGTTTTTGCCGTTTTCCACCCTCGTTAACGTAAATGATTCTCTACATAAGCTCCGTACTACAATCTTGCGGCGGCATGTAAAGCTTCTCTGCTGGGATTACATTACCAAACAGAATTTCCAAGCTGATTAGCGTTCGCTGAAAAAAACTATCATAAGGTGGAATATTGGTGACAGACATGCAGAAATATATGCTTATCAAGAGGCTATGATAATATCCATGGCTCAAGTGTTTCTTTTCTTACAAAGCTGTAAAGTGTTTCTTTCGTATTAATCTCCCGTTCCAACAATTTACCATTGCTAGCACTTCAGGAAGCGGAAAGACAGGATCTTTAGAATTTAAGACTGAATAATATATTGATCTGGCAATGGTCTTCAACTATGAGGCTTTACAAAGGGTATAACCAGAAATGAGGGAGCTCAAGGCAAAGGCCACAGATGCAACAAAGGACAACACCACAGATACACCTGCCATCTCAGGAAACTTGTCTTTACCCCAGTTGGATTGCCAGTCATAAACTCTGGTGGCAGCAGATGATGAGGCTGACATCAGAAGATAAGTCAACATCTGCCATCTCAAACAAGAATCCAACATTTTGCTAGGTATATCAGTACGTTGTTCTTAGAATGAAGCCATGACGTGCTCAAGTAAAATTTATATGTAGGTATATATGCATGTATGCATGAGAGAGCAGGCATGCAAACAAAAAAAAAAAAAGTACAAAGGTGAAAACATATTGTGACTGTGGCAGCTTTATTTGTGGACCTACAGTCTTAAGGGCCAGAATGTACAAGAGGTCTGCCTTTTTTAGCAACCCTTGATCCCTTGAGAGCTCCTTGATTGACTTGAAAATGACATGCTGCATACGTAGACTTCGAATTCAAGAAGCTAACGAGCCAACAATTATGTCCCTTCGTCTAAAAAATTTCTGGTAGAAATTAAACCATTTCCCCCATAATACTTCCGCGTTAAGCTAAGCTCTTTGACACACTAAAGCAACCATTAGCATACCGAAATGTTCTTTTTCTTTAGATAGTGCTAACTTTCTTCCAAGAGATCATTCCAAAACAGAGAAACCAGAATATTGGAAAGCAAAGGCGGCATTAGTATGGGAAAAGGCAGAGAAAAAGGTGACAAAAAGGCGGTTGAGTAAAGTATAATCCATATGGCCCAAATCAAGTGAACTAGACAAAATCACTGCGGGACCATGCCTAACATAGAGTGGCTAAAGACTCGGTAGTTGAGGGTTGTGCAAACACGATTCCACATCCTCCATGGGCCAAAAGCACCAGCTTTTCTATAAGCTGTGGTCCCAATAGCATGATTATCAGTAATTCATATTAAACCCCACCCCCTTCCTTTTCTTAAAAAAGAAGTCTATACCAGTGGGAAACCCCAGGACATGTGCAAGAAAACATGAGCCAATGTTAGGTATAACTGAATCTACAGAAAGACTTGCCTGATCCATTGAGAAATCAAAGTGACGACGGAGGGGGTGCCAGACTATGTGTTTCCCGGTGGTGATAAAATTCACTAGATCATACGCTTGCAGCACTGAATATGCAAACCCTATCACATTCACAGCCATACAGTACCTGCAATCAAATTCCAAAAAAGAAAACTCATAAATTTGACAGACATTACAAAACCCATAACAATTACATGGTCTGAAATACTTTAATCACACTTCCAGGCCTGCTACCCACCAATCCAAATATGATTAAAAGAACTACAGTCTAAACACCTTTTTTTTTTTTGTGGAAAGTACAATAATTGTTTCTTCTGAAATTTCTAATTTTTCAGCTGGATAAGCCCTATATAAGTTGCTCTAACAGAACTTCGAGGGACAGCGTCAGGTGCCTCGACTGCTTTACTTCAGATGGCTGTGGAAACAACCAAAAAGGCCTAGAAATAAAGGCTTCCTTTTATGAGATTTTTCTCACGGATAGAGTCGTACTTTAACTGAATGAAACCTAAGATTGACTGACAGTAACTGGCTGACAAGCAAGCGGACTAACCTTAACTCCTTGTACCGGTAGAAAGACTCAATAGCCCAACCCTGATCCTTGTCAACCGCCATAACCGAAAAGGAGATCAAGCAAAGCACAAACCCAGAAATCCTTGACGACAACAACGCCTTCTTCACCATGTTGTCCCACCTCGTCCTCCTCAGTATCGAAAGATTTGGTCTCAACCTTAGGTTAACTCCACCGCCATTAGCACCGTCAGTGCTAATAGTGATTGCTTCAACTTCTCCGTAACTGACGAAGCCGTCTTGTGCTCCAGGGTCCAACTTGGCCACCGCCACCATTGGGTGTGCCCGGAACGAATGATTCACCGCCGCCGGTGGGGCAGCTGGGTCGGTTGCGAAGAAGCGATTGAGGTCATGACCGTGGGAGGAAAGTGAAGAGGGGAATGAGGAATCCAATGGTAGCGACGGGGGTTTGTGGTCTGGGTGGGAATGAGGAGGGAAAGAGTGGGTGGCGGGTGATGTTGGGTGTGAGATGATGTGCTTTTCTCGTTCTGGTTCAGGTTCTGATTCAGTTTTTTCGATATAGTGGGTTTGGTTTTCTGGTTCATTCTTTGCTTCTGCTTCTTTATCCTTGTCTGCTTCTTTGTATTTTTCCATTTCTTGGTTCGAGTTCACAGACATAAATCTTCCCCTTTTACTCTGGACTGGACTGTGGAGGAAACCTTGATGAAGAAGACTTGCGGAACCAGCACTTCGTAGTTTTCACTCTCGATCCCAAATGCGGCCCTCCAAACGTCAGAACCTGGTGGTTAAGTAGTCTGATTCTTTTATCTTTTTATTCTCAGATTTTTAACATTATCATTTTCCCCTTTTTTTTTCCCAATTGAAAGACTTTCGTCAACGCGAGAATTTGACAGGAATTCTTAATTAATTAAAGAAATATAAATTGGAAGATTAAAGCCATTAAATGAAAATTTCGAAATTGAAAAAGATTGGAGAACTAATTATTAAAGAGTTATGAGAAAATGATTGAAAGTTCTCGCAATGGCTTAAATAAAAGAAAAATATATCAAATGGGTAATAGTCCTCAAATTAGAAATTATCGGTCTTTAAGGTTTTAATATTATATTTATTCTCTATCAGTAATATCCCAGTCTACGAGTTAACAAGACAATGGGACCACCACCACACCGCCCGCCACCCAAACGACGTTGACAGTTTTGGTGAAGCCTATAGGCATCGGGCGGTGGGCACAAAAGTAGGCTTTTGGTCCACAAAGAGCACTAACAGGTACTAGTTGAAGTTTCACCGAATTTTAATTAAAAAATTTATTTTTATAAATTTAACTAATTACTTATCAATAAAATTAAATAATAAACTCTCCAAATCTATTATTGTTATATTAAAATATTAATTTTGATATTTCTATTAATTTTATTTTTATTTTTAATTAAAATATTTATTTATTATTAAAAAATTACATATTAATTTTTTAACATTCATATTATTCTAACTAATATAATTTTTATTTAATTCTTCTCTTTCTTATCCCAAATAGAAAAAAAGAACAAGGGTTAAAAACTAAAAATAAAAAATAAAATTATTGAGAAAGTGTTCATTTTGTAACTTTTTTTTTCTCTAAAAGAAAAAAAGAAGTCTTTACGTTTAAATAAAGTGAATGAGAGAAAATGATGAAAAATATAGGAGAAAAGAATAATTCTACTTATCATCTCTACACACTACATTTAATTTATTTATTTTTTTTCTATAACAAGTATACGGTATGTGGATAATAAGTATAACAACTCAATTAATTTCACAAGAATAAAATAAGATAATAAAAAATAATTTTAAAACATGTAAAGTGTGAGATATTGAATGATGAATAACATCCTTAAGGAGAAAATACATACTCATTTCTTTGGAAAAAAAGGGATAGAGGGAGCCAATCAGTTTGAAGCCCACACCATGTACATCCATCCATCCCCAAAAAGTTAGCATCAATTTCCAAAGCAATCAACACCAGCAAACAACTGTGCGAAATGTTTTTTTTTTTTTTTTTTTGAAATAGACTTCATTCCATCCAAAGAAACCGAAGTTACAACTGTAACTAATCAATACAGGAAAAGACCCAGATTACTAGCCAAACTACTCAACTGTGAGGGGTTTCCCCGCCCATAAATTTCTTTATGACGGACATTGTCTTAACTTCTATATACTCTCTTTTGACAAGAGTAAGTGAGAAAGCGCTATGTTAAAAAACAGAACTAAAACGTCCTCTATTCTCTTTTTCGGAAGAGAGGACCTACCACACTCCACTCTCCCAAGGAGAAGGAGTACAAACACTCACCTTCCTCAAACGGATGAGTGAGACAGCCACCCACCTTCCTCCAAAAGAGGAGTGGGACTATTACTATGGACCTCAAATCCAATAGTCTATTTCTATTATTTATAAAAAGAAACAGAGAATCTAAAAAACAGAAAATAAGAACCAGACCAAAACAAAACAAAAGGGCCCAGCCAAAACAAGGCATATGGGCCCAGTCTTAACACATGGGCCCATTAAACAACAAAGCCCATGGACCAAACTGAACACAAGCGGGGGCTAGGGTTCCATCATAAGCTTTAAGCTACCGCCGCCTCCCTTCCTCAACGGGATCACCGGCGCACGGCACCGGCTTCGGCATCAGTTCACTGGAGCTGCACTTCGGCAAGAGCACCGGCTTCTACACATCCACAAGTCAAACATTTCCGCACCTGTCCCGCGCGCAATGCTTCTTTTGATCCACTTTCTAGGGTTGAGCTTCAACGCATAGTATTTCTCTAAAACTAAAAACCAAGAAGTTCCTGGTTTTCACATTTTCTTAATTAAATACACTCCCATGGGTGAAAGTTTGTAACTGATCAAACCCAGTGCGAGATACAAGAAGTCCATTCATCATCCTACTTTACTTGTCCTAACCTAACTTGCAGTCTACATTTCAGTCCTAGATTCACCAACTGCAATTTGCGCTAGACATTTCGTTCTTGCAGATTGATAAAACAAGCATTTGATGATTTGTCTCATAACGTCGCAAAGAATTCATGTGCTTCATAGTATCGATCTACCACGACGTTAAATACAGGGTGGATGCGTTCCAATAGATTGGAATAGGGACCCATTACTGCACTGGTCAATGGTGGAGAATCCTCGTCCGGCGACTCACTATACTGACACACTGAGAGGCCGCTTAGAGAATAACATGTGTGATAATAGTCCCTAGGCTTCCCTGGTTTGTCTCTTAATCCGCCCTCCATCACCTGCATCAACCAAAATATGTCAGCAAGCATGAAAGTAGACTACATAATAGAATGTCAAGATAATTTATCAACAAAGAATACAAAATCATCAAATGTCAAAGGATGCCAAAAATGCAATATTCAGTACGTTGAACATTCAAATTGTGGTCCATTAATTGGAATTCTTGGAGCATGGGACGTTGGTCAAATGTTCCAAGAACTGAAGGTGACTAATACTGCATCAGAAGTTATAATCGTCGTGATTTGAACCTCAAACTGCATGAAATTGCTAGAGTAGCATTTCCAGTTCAGACTTGGTTTATAGCACTAAAAAACTTTACTTAAAAGCAACCAATTACTAGGGCCTTTCACAAACAAATCTTAAAGCAAATTAGCAATAATCAGGCAGACATTAATTTGCATACAAAAAATCCATCAGGCATTGAGTTGCCACGCTATTAAATTACATGTCAAATCCCAACCTGTGCACATAAAAGTATGTATTGTTGCAGAGCCAAACTGTGAAAAAGAGGTTCCTCTTCTGCAGGCTGCTTGATAAAATTATAGCCAATACTGTTTAAATTTAGTGGAGCATTCAGGCCTGAAAATGAGTGAAGAGATAAATGTCATCACAAACGACATGGACGAGTTAGAGAGATCAAGATGCAAAAATTTAATCCAGACAAAGGCAAAAGAGTAAATAAAAACTATTTTACCTCCCAGCCTAGAATGGCAAGTCTCATCAACTTGAGACAACGTCCCGCCTGAACTTTCTTCCCCTTTGGATATATCAGATGTCATACCAGTTTGTTGGGGATCATTGGTGCAGTCTCCCCCAGAATGCAGGTGTCCAAGTTCTTCATCAAGAATAGAATGTACTCTTTGTAATAATGCAAACACACCTCCCTGGTCACTCTCTTTTGTATTAATTCCACCATAAGTCAAAAGGAACACTCAGAATTAGAAAAACAGCAAGGGGTAGAGAAAATTACCTGCCAAAATGAGTAGCAACTATCAACCAATTTATTTGTTCTCCCCTGAAATCCGCATTCCCTGCTCTGACGAAATGCCACCCAATTCTACACAATAGCATGCATTTCATAAAGAAAAACTAAAAAACATGTTAACAGCAATTACCACAAGAGAAATGCCATCATAAAAATTATATCAAGAGACAAAGCATAAGTAATCTGGTGAAATTGTTCCAAGCGTTATATAGAGCCAGATAAGGAAATAACTTATATCATTCACCATAAAGAGAGAAAAATGTGTCTTACGAGTAAACCAGCCAAGTCCAAACGATTAACCTCATTGATCAAAATCATGGTGGCAAACCCACAAAAGGTGTACCTAACAATCAAATGGTAAAATCTGTAAGGAAACCTCGAGAATAAACTGAGAACCAACTAAACATACACGGGGAAGAGAGAGGAAAGAGGGAAACATACCCACCATGAGCTTCAGCGCCAGGTTCCCCAGCAATGCCACCTTCATAAGTCTGACAGCTACAGAGAGATGGCAAGATAAATAATTACTAATTATATTAACCAGGAATTGGACTTGAGGACAAATTTAAGCAAGCAACCCAATAATACTGTTTCAATCTGCATCCAGAAAGACAAACTTGACTCATTGCCATCAAAAGCAGGAAGTGAAAGCAGCCAAAAGCTTTCCAAAATAGTGCAGACCCAATGCCCCAGACCAATGGTGCAGTATTCATTGAAAATCGAAAGCAACTTTAGAATGCAAGATATACCAAAACTAGCATAAACTTCAGAAGATTCAATTGGAAATTGAATTCTATAATGAATTCAAAAAAGGAGAAAACGTCTCCCCGCCCCCTTTTTTTACTTGTTAAATTTGAGCCTACCATGCCATCACTTTTATTAAAAGGGGGAAGATGTATGAGAGGAGAGAACAAGCTAATTTAAGGAGATTTCTTCCTCTACTTATCAAAGAAAGCAAGGCATCAATTAAATGAATTCAACTAGAATGAGATAATTTTTGGGGAATTCATTCGCATAATGCAATTGATTCAAAAACAAAAGCGCCCGGCATGTATTGACGATAAACTTTACTTCTATAAAGAAGAAGAAATCTGAATTTGCAAGTTTTAAAGTTTCAAACACATGATTCTTCCATAATTTGTACAATGCTGCACTTCCTACACACAGCATTCCAAGAACAAAGACCAACGAGGCATATAAACATATATAAGAATAATAAAACAAAGCCAACCAGCTAGCTTAGCACAAAACCAGAAGTAATGGATGATAGAGACCGACCTTACGATGTAATCTCCAACATTCCGAACCAATTCATTATCCAATATGTTAAGAACACTTGCAACCTGATCAGATAAAAAGATTTGTGTCCATAGATTGGGAAAACTGAAAAATAATTTGTTATAAAACAACATATGAAAAGAACTATAGGATGTTTATACTCCTGATGTGGAAGCAGGGAACAATATTTCTGTTGTGTACCAAATATGAGAGAGAGCAAGCGCAGGCATGCATGAGAGAGAAAGAGAGAGTAGCACACGTGTTGTGTGTGCCAGATTAAAAGAACAGGCTAACTTACAGAAATGGCAGTGTAGCAAGCCCGAACATCAATTTCTCCTGCATCATGCATCCTGGTAAAAATTATGTGTTATTGAAGAGTAATAATATTGTGCTCAAACTTTTTTTTTTTTATAAGTAATAAGATATTTTATTAAGGCGAATAAATAGGCATAGCCTAAGTACACAGGGAGTATACAAGCACACCTTAATACAAGCTAAAGACTAGGGGCTAGGAAATGCTAAAAGAAAATCATTTAGATTATCCCCATTCAAAACAAAAACTTTAGCCCATAGACAGCATTTGAATGAAAAACTCTCTAAGTTACCCCAATAAGCGTTCTCTATCATCAAGACACTTTGTGATCAAACTTCATAAATTATACATGAATGTCACATAGTTACTGCCCCACAACCTTATAGCCCTAACTCTAAAACATTTACCAAATGGGAAGGGGCGGTAGGTGTAACGCCCAAATGGAAGGCCCAAGCCACATGGCTTATACTCTAAAAGGACTGGTCAATGATACAATTAAAACCGCATTGGAACCTTATAAAGAGCAAGAACTTCTCATTCCCAAGCAATGTGGGGATGTCATACACCACCTATCATTATCCTTATCATATGGGGTACCACAATCTCTTCCCCTTAAATTCCCAACATTTTTTTATTGGGATAAGCTCTAATACCATTTGGTGTATGTTATATCGGAGGGGGAGGGAGAGGGAACGTGGAGAGAGAAAGAGAGAAACTAATGTGAGAGAGAGGGAGGCCAAAGCTGGGTGAAGATTGTACACGGTGGTGCAACCATGGGCGCTTCATCGATGGCTGCACACATGGGCTAGAGCTAACCGAGTAGCTCTCGGCTTGGGTTTGTAACGACTCGTGGTGGCCACAACGTGGTACGGTGGTGAAGTTGCAATGGACGTCCATGCATGGCTAGGGGCTGGCCGAGGTGGGATGTGGCCTTACCCGGTGGTTCTCGGCTGAGATGGGGAGGCAGCTAGTCTCAAGATTGCTTTGTTTTTGTTTAGGAAAACAGAGAACTATCTTGTGTCGGTGGAAGGACCAGCAAGGTGGCTAGCCGGTGGTTAGGCAGTGAACGGATACGGGTTGTACTGGGCTGTCTGTGGAGGCTGTGCTGAGTGTGGTCCTTTCCCCATGGGCCAGAGCCACGGTCTCCATCGACGTGGGTCTACGATGTAGTGGTGCCCTGGTGCAACAACGCCACTGGATGTGACACAGGGCTGCGTCTCGGTCTGGGCTCGTTCATGGTGTGGGGTGATTTGAGAGGGAAGACGGCAGCACATTGTTGTGCTTGCTAGAGAGGACCCTAAAGCTGTTGGAGTGGTGCGGCCGTCCATGTATGGGGTATGCAGTGTTTGGGTTCTTAAGTGTGTGTATAAGTATAGAAAGCTGGAAACCGTAGAGAAGAAAAGAGGAAGAAGATATCGTGCATGGAACAGAGTCTAAATAGCATTAATAATGGTTTTGGGCTCAACTCATTGGATCTTAAGTTAGTCTCTACACACACACACATATATATATAGGCTAGGCCCAATTTTATGGTTAGGTCATTAACGACGCCAAATGTGATCTCTAATTCTAAAATTCAACTCGTCCAATTAGTAGTTTTGGGCTTTATCAAAAATCCTGGGCCCAAACCAAGGGGCCCACTTAGCCCATAATTATTAAATGGCTTTAACTTCATTATCAAGGCTAATAAAAATCCATATTCCACTATAATAAAATTTTGGAATTAAAATTATTTGAAATGTCTCAAATGGGCTTCCCGTAAATATTAACCTCAAATAAAAAAATTTATAGTTCGCAAGCTTGGGCCTGGGTGTTACATCCTCCCCCCCTTCAAAAAAATTTCGTCCTCGAAATTTGCTGCAATTAAAGCAAAGTTTAAAATACTTATCCCTCACATCCATTCCATATCTATTTTAAATCCTCGATCATTATGTCCAACCCAAATATTCTAAGATTCTAATCCTCTTGGCATACACATTCACGCACCTAGTGTCGGTCGTCACACACCTCGGGTCCAGTTCAACTCTAAAAAAATATATAAACGTCAACAAAGGAATTAAAAGCCCAATAATAATTCCACCCAATTTTTTAAAAAAAATTTATTTTTTATAATCTAAACCTCATATAGAATTGTAAACAACATAAAATCTTAACCTCTTATTAATAGTTTTTTTTTATAAGTCTGAGTTAAGAAAATAAACCTCCTATTAATAGTAAAACAAGACAAGTTAAGCTCTAAGTGATCTCTAGTCACTAATTTTTGAACCCTCACAAAATTTACTCTCAAACCATCATATTACCAAACCACGCTTCCATTGCAAACTCTGATAATTTTGCCAAAATATCTAAAACTAGGAGTCTAATCCATTTCACTCCCTATGTACTCTGGCTTTGCCTAATTACATGAATCAATAAAATCTTTTTTACTTATTAAAAAAAAGGAGTCTAATCCATTTCAGTACCTACCAAGATGATTCTTACCACACTTTAATAGCAACCAACTTCTTGTCTCCCAAACCCATGCACACTCACTAATATTCTTAAATACTTTCTTTCATTCTTAGCTGCAATCAATAACCTCAAGTTTGAAAAGAGTCATCTCTTTTTTTTTTTTTTTGGATAGGTAAACGAAAAAAAGAGTCATCTCTTAAAACCAACTGAACCCATAACCTCAAATTCGACAATAATCGATTGCCCACAATCTACAAAGTCTATACCTTACATCTGAAAATAACTGTAGTTCAAAGTCTGCAAAAATCTTAAGCCTTAAATTTCAAAGGAATTACTTCTTAAAATCTACAGAATCCTAATCTTAAACCTTATCGAGATCACTTCTTAAAGCCTGTTGGATCTTAAACCGTAAATCCCATAAAAGTCGTTTCTTAAGGTCTACAGAATCTACAGCCTTAGTGTTTGATTGAAACTCAATCAAAGTCTAAGACTTCATATTTTCTTAAAACCCAATCCATAAAATTTGCAAAATCAAAAACCTTAAAAATCTTCCAAATCATCTCTCAAATCAAACTTATATAAGCCTCCAAAATTTAACCCTTCAATCTTATCAAAATCATTTTTTTTCTACAAAATGAGCCTACAAAATCCAAAACCTCAATTGTCATGAAATAAGTTCTTAAAATCTGCAAACTCTAACAACACAAATTTCATAGGACATATTCCCTAACACTGACAGATTCTAAAACCATAAATATTTTTTTTTGATAAGTAAAAAGTAAGTTTTATTCATACGAATGAAATAGGCATAGCCCATATACACAGGAAGTATACAAAGAACACTTAAATACATTCTAGATTAAGGACAGAAAGTCATGAACATTGCTTCCATCAAGTACAATGGCTGAGAAACAAAGCATTAAAGTGTGCATAAAATTTTTTTGGAGCTCCGCCATTGTGCACTCCCTATCTTCAAAGCACCTCTCATTCATTTCCGACCATGTACACCACATGATACACAACATGATAATCTTTCACACCGCTGCCACCATAAATATTAATAGAATCATCTCTTGCAGTCCGCAAATTTCTACACCTCAAATCTGAAAATGATTTCCCAAGGCTCGCAAATATTCAATACTTCAAATATGATAGTATGCAGAAATTCAAAACCTCATTTTAAAGCCTATGGAACCTCATACCTGGCTTTCAATCAAGATATGTACACCTCCAAAATCTAAACCTTGAGGAAAGTGGGTTGAGTTGAGATGAAAGTTTAGAATATTATTTTTTAATATTATTATTATTTTGAGATTTGAAAAAGTTAAATTGAGATTTGAAAAAGTTGAATTATTTATTATATTTTGTGTTGGAAGTTGAAAAAGTTGTAATGATTAGATGAGATGAGTTGAGTTGAGTTGGGCTGAATTGATTAACCAAACGGAGCCTAAATCTTATAAAAAAATCATTTCCTACAGTCTACAGAATAAGCATACTGAATCTAAAACCTCAGATATCATGAAAGTCATTTCATGAAATCTGCAAAATCTAAAACCGCAGATCTCATCAAAATCATTTTAGCATGCAAAATCTCGAAACCTTAGATTTCCAAAAAAAAAAAATAATAAAGCCATGAAGTCTGCAAAATCTCAAACTTGTCTCTAATACCATTTGTAACACCCCAATGGAAGGACCAAACCACATGGCCTATACTCCAAAAGAACTAGTCAATGATACAATTGAAACCTTATAAAGAGCAAGGACTTCTCATTCCCAAGTAATGTGGGATCCCATACACCACCTACTTTTATTCTTATCAAATAAAGTATCACAGATTCACAGTAGGAAAAGTTGTATACAAAGAGGAATAGATAGAACTACAATAGAAAGGCATTCTCTTGAAAGTGTAGGTAAAAAATGATGGCATATGTAAAACTAGATCATGATTTAGACTACACAAACTTTATGATGCCAACCTGAAGGCCCCACTTGGTTGTTTCATTCGCTGAAAGAATATGTACAACTTTTCTCTGCAAAACAATTCAAATTTCATCCCAGTCAGTTGTAATAGTTCCAATATGCACTATTGCAAAATTAGTGAGTTACTTCAAGGACCGCGACAGACCACCTATTTATTGATGACAAAGATCTCTCACCACCCACAGTGATGAGTGCATTTACCGCAGCATAGGTTGTTGCAAGATGAGGCATCTAAGCAAAATATAATATAAGTTAATGTTTATATGGAAATAAATCAAAAGCTTAAATGAATTATATGAGAAAAAGTATGCTAGGCTAATCTCCAAAACAATGATTCAGAGAGAAAACTGGAAAATATTTGAAACCCACTAGATTATGAAAGAGCACTCTATGGGACCAACAAAAGAAAGATAACCAACAACCATCAAATCCAATTAAAGTAGGATAGCTTCTCTGATGGACACAACTGATTCAAAACAAAAGCATGTCATGTGATTCATAACCATCCCTTCTATTGAAAACACACGTAACCAAATGTTCCAAGATCTTGATAGCATAATTTATTTTATCAGCCAACACAAGGCCATTTTGTCCTCTCTTCTTATGTATTATAGTTCAGAAGAAAGCAAGAGACAATAATAATAATAATAATTACCACAAATGATTCCCGTAATGTTTATCAAGAAAATACATCATTGCAAACACCATCTCATCAGAGAATGGATCATTTACTTGCCTGACCAGGTCCACCAGCATATCCACCATTTGGGTCCTGCGGGTATAAGATTAAAATAAAATTAGTGAGGAAGGTGAGGAAGGAAAGAAAAGAGGCCAATGAATCTGAGGTTTGCATCAAATAAAGAACTTAAAACATTAAAATCAAATAAATACGACCAATGTATATGTTGTAATCTACAATTAGGGATACAGGCCATGCCGTTACTGGAAGAATCAAGGGCTTCTATAGCCTAGGATGGAGGCCCTATGGAAGTCTGTCATAGTTGCGCAGGTTGAGGAAGCATGGGGTGGTTGGTGCTCGAATGAGGTATGTGGCTCACATGGGGTGGGTTTGTGGAAAAACATTAGGAAGGGTTGGGAGACCTTCAGGAGACATACACACATTGTAGTGAGTGATGGCTCTCGCGTCAAATTTTGGCATGATAAATAATGTGGTGAACGGTGTCTCAAAGACCCTTTCCCTACCATATTTGAGCTAGCACAAGTCAAGGATTTCCCTCAGTGGAATGTGGATTTCACTAGGGCAGCCCAAGATTGGGAGTTGGAGGTTATCACAAAATTCTATGCAGCATTGTATTCCATACGCATGACCAAGGGTACTATGGACAGCATGTTTTGGAGCCCTTCCAAAAAAGGTAAATTCACAATTAGATCATTTCACATAGTTTTATTGAGCCCAGGCATGCCCACTTTCCCATGGAAGAGCATTTGGCAAACGAAAGCTTCTTCAAAAGCAGCGTCTTTTGTTTGGACAGCAGCATTGGAAAAAATTCTCACCACAGATAACCTAAGGAGATGTCGGTTAATGGCATTTGATTGGTGTTGCATGTGTAAGAAAGATGGGGAATCAGTTGACCATCTGTTTCTACATTGTGAGGTGGCCAGGACCATGTGGGCTGATTTTTTTATACGTCTTGGAGTAGGATGGGTCATGCCCCGTAGATTGGTGGATTTTCTAGCAGGAGAGGCCTCCGATGAGATTCACAAGTTGTAGCAATCTGGAAAATGGTTTCCATATATATATGTGTTTGTGAATTTGGTGGGAGCGAAATAATAGAAGTTTCAAAAACCACGAGAGAACAATGGAGGAGCTGAAAGTTTTTTTCTTTAAAATATTGTTTTCTTGGGTGGGGGCCATTGTTTGTAACGGACTAAATGTAAACTCTAGTTAGGTACTTCTCATAAATACTCCTTGTGTACTTGGGCTTTGCCTATTATTATGAATAAAACTTTTTTATTACCGATAATAAAAAATAAAAAAAAATAGAAAGGATGGAGGATACTACAAACTTTCAGTGAAGCAGAAAATACCTCCCAAATGAAACTCTTTATAGGATTTCTTTAAGCAAAGGGGAAAAGGGTTTATGACTAAGGATAAAGCAACAAGAATCAAGTTGAGTTCCAAAAAGTCCAGGGATGCAATTGTGTCAATATGTGATGCCTGGTAACATTCATTTTGTTTAAAGCGACTAACAAGAAATTGGAGAGAGAGAGACAGAGAGACAGACAGAGCGAGGGTTGAACTGCACGATATTATGAATATGAATGGTTCCAGACTCGGAATGACACAATGAGCTCTGATTAAAACTGCACACCTGACAACGACTAAGAAATTCAATGACATTGTCTTCTAGTTCAGGTTCAACACACTCCCCCAGTAAAGCGATAGCGTGCAGGATCCAGTAGCAAATCCAAGGTCGACTGCACAATTACAGAAAACCAATGTACGAACAATATACAGTATGTCGGTAAATTTTTTTGTCACAAGACCATCCCATGAAAAAAAGCAGTGTAAACATTTATTTGTTATTCGTTCAATTAGAACCAGCTCTTCACACAGCATCAGAAGCGGCTAACTATGTTATTCAAATTCCCAAATCATAACCCCAAGTCGTGCACTACTAAGAAAAAATCTATTTTCAGTTTTGAGTGTTAATCAAGCATTGTTGAAGAATTTCTTCTCCGATTACGGAACAATTAGTCGCAATTAGATTACTAATATTAGCATGCTTACAAATTGAATGTGTGTGTGTGTGTGTGAGAGAGAGAGAGAGAGAGAGATACTTGGCATCCAAGACGGAAAACGACGGATCGAGTCGTTTGAGACCTTTGGTGAGGTACTGCATGTGATTATCACGCTGAAGTTCCAACCTATAAAATAAATCAAGTCAATTTTCAGCCAAAGAATCATGATTTTAAAAAAAAAACCATAAATTAAATGAAAAAATATAACGATTGAATGTAAAGAAAACCCTAGTTTTTTTTTTTCGCGGCGCAGGGCGCCCCGGGGGGGTGGGGCGGGTTATGGGAGGGTATAGAGAGTATTCGTACATGGCGGACTTGGCGTTGGGGGGAAGGGAAGCAAAGAGGTCGTATATCTGAAAAACTTGATCCTCGACCATCCACTGGTCCCGCTGAGTCACCGTCGGTGTCGCCGTCGAGCAGTCCATCACTAGTAGACTGAACCAAACTTCGGCTTGTTTCTGCAGAGACGCGTCTCCGAGCAAGTCCAACTTCAATATTACTAAATTCTTACAATGACGTCTCCAATCGTGAAATGTTACAAACGAAAATGAAGGCCCAGTACTGTTACGGGTGGGCTACCTTGCCCCAATCACACCCATATCAGACCATCATCAGTCTGGACCCGACCCATCTACATGGCTCTTACCCACTCTAATCTTATTACTCATGACCAGAAATAATCATTATATATCCACAAAAACTACAACCAATTGTTAGTTATAAACCTTGTTAGTTATTTTTAAAAAAAACTAATTCTATCTATTTTTTAGTAATGTTATATATAGTTATGGAATGCACAAACGTCATGCAGTCGTTTTAAAAAAATGGGATTTACTACTAAAAAATTAATTTTTTTTCATGTAGGTCCCATATTAATTCAATTTTTTTAAAATAATTGTACAGCACTTGTATACTTAGTTCTGCACAATCATGACTGCAACTATCTCTTTTTGTATAGGAATGCAATATGTCTTTTATTAAATATTATTTGTTATATTTTTGAACTAATCATTTAATATCGCATTAAAAAATATTGAGAGAATGGTAAAAAAGTACGAGGATAAATACAATATCTCATTAAAAAAATATGTTACTCTTTATTATAAGATTATTATTTCTAATTACATCCATTCATATAATACATATTAAGTTGTTATATATATATATATATATAAACTATTTAAATAGAGAATCACTTAAAATAATTCACACATATTACTCATAGTCTGTATGTTAAAAATTTTTAAAAATTTATTAGATTATAATCTTATAAAAAATAAGGAAGGGTTATAGATAGAGACCAAAGGTTGAAGTTATTTATTTATTTATTTAATTATAGTAATAATAATATGCATATATTTTGAGATATAGTTTAAACAAGTCCCTACATAAAATTCACTTTTTGAAATAAAAAAAATGAAAAGTTATTTAAAATAAAACGCAGATATGACCAAAATTATAAAATGAATAGAGTTAATTTATCCACTCAAATGTATATCTCAATTATACCGTTTAGTTAAAAAAAATTATTATTTAATGATTAATGAAGTAATTTTTAATATATTGATGTATTTTTTTATTTTTTAAAAATATTAAAAATGTAAATAAAAAAAAATGAATTAGCAGTATGGTTAAGTGGTACTTATAAATAGGGGTGTAACCAATCCAATATTGGATAAAATATAGGACCGAATCGGTATGTACCGGTTTTACATTTTTTAAAATTGATTACACACTGGTTACCCTCATAAACCGATACTCTAGTTTTATCTGTTTCTTGTCCGGTTTTAATGTATTATATAATATATTATAGTATATAATACTATATTGATAATATATTGTAGTATATTATAATATATAATATAATGATATATTATTGTATATTATAATATATAGCGATATAGTATTAGTATAACTATTAATATGCACTATATAATATTAGTATAACTATTAATGCAATAAACAAAATGATATAAAATTTTAAGATTTAATATTATATTAATTAGTAATTTATCATATAATATAAAACTATTTTATATATAGTTATATATTACATGTAAATTTTATATATAGTTATATATTACATGTAAATATTATATATAACATAAAAAATTTAAATATATGTATAAACTTGTCCGATCCGATTTAAAAAAAAAAATCAAAAACAAATAAATTTTGATCAATTTAAAAAAAAAATATTGAACCGAATCAAACTTGGAACCCTACCGGTTTAGTCCGGTGTAGTCCGATTTATAGGTATTTTTCTTAGGAAAAATCTTATACCCCTGCTTGTAAAATTTAGAAGGAAAAATCTAATTGTAAGTATAATTGTGTATTAATATATACACCAAACTAATATGATTTGTTAAAAAGTAAATTTTATTAAAAATAAAATTAGTTTAAATTTTAAATATAAAAAAATTAATATTAATATATAAATTAATACGTAACTTTATTTATATATAGGAAAAGTCAATTCAGAAACGGATCATAATCCACTAGCAACGCTAGAGTTTAAGGTAAATGGGCTCCACACCAATGACAGCGACAGGTCAGCACCCAAACTCCACCAGATAACAACTGCAACGGAACGAATCCCCTCCACGTAAGATGATTTTATCCGGTTCAACGAAGATTCTGTCGTTATCAGGATATCAAGTCAGCAATGACTGAATGACCGAGATGCCCCTCCACAACACGCGTCGGTTAATGTCAAGACAAGGAAGCGGCAAGCAAAGCCAAATTGGCAAACTGTGTCACGTGGGTAGCCCAAAGCTTCAATAAAAGGCAAACTGGCATTTGATTCCAAAAATAAGAAAATAAAAAAGGTATTAAAAATTTTATATCTAATCATTTTTATATATTTTTTTCTATATTTTATTAATAAAATTAATTTTATATTAAAAAAATTAATACAACCAATCATATAAATAAAATATATAAAAATATATATAAAAATGATGGTACTTAATATTATTCATAAGACACAGAGACCGTGAACAAATTGAACTTTTGAGGGGGCTGTGGACGAATTGTAATTTGCCACGAGTTTCGCTTGCTTTTATACGTAAATTTAATATGGTACCAATAATTATCACCTACTTGTCGAGAAAAAAAAAAAAATTATCACCTACTCGATCGTCACAATAGTTACATTCATCCCGATGCAAAAAGCAATGCACCCAATCAAGTATTTTATCGGGCCATTCGTCATCTACGTCGTTTAATTGCTTGAAGAAAATTGTTTTTAGTTACATAGAAATTTTATTAAAAAAAATTTACAATCTAATAAATCATATTAAATTACATTAACTTATAAATTTATTATTTATATTATGACAAAAAATTCATTCATAAACCCTTTTAAACTACCGCTTAATTTGTAATCAATCACAATAATCATATTTTCAAATGTTAAGTAATTACAATATACTTAATTTTTATTTTAAAAAGATAAAGTTGTCTTTAGAAGTTTTCAAAAAATATAAACTAAGGATTAGTTTGGTTACACAAAATTAAACTATTTCTTCTCATCTAATATAATTATTATAATTTTCTTAAATTTCTATACAAAATATAATAAATAATTTAATTTTTTCAAATTTTAAAATAATATTAATTTTAAAAAATTATATTATAATAATAATTTATTTAATTTTTAATAAAATATCTTATCTTATCTATTGAATTGCTTGATTGATTAAATAAGGCCTATATCAATTCAATTGAAAATTTATTGTTAGATTCTTAAAAAATCCTCGAAATACTTTCAAAAAGAAAAATAAAATTGACATTGTCATTGCCATAGGAAGTAATTGTAAATTAAAATTTGACGAAATTTGAGTGTTGTTCCATAATTGGGATTGGATGGTGCTATAGGCATCGTTGGTAGATCCCGCTTGGAGTCACCGTTAGACAAAAATTTTTTTTGTTATAAACCGACTTGTATGACCACATTTAGCCGTCATAATAGCCGTCATAATTGACCGTCCTTAACCGTCAATTATGATGGTCCATAGTCGTCATAATTGACCGTCCGTATCCGTCAATTTTGACTGCCCATAGTCGTCATAATTGACCGTCCTTAACCGTCAATTATGATGGTCAATACCTCATTTGTACTCCTATATATATGGGTATCCTTCTTCAATATTTAAATCCAAGAAAAACATTTTATCTCTCATGTTCAAGATTTCTCTATCTTTTTCCCTCTCTCTCTTTTTGTCTTTCGCTCTCTGTATTTTCATTAGTTTCATAACACGTTATCAGTACGAGATTCTGTTGATTTTGAAGTTAGTGGTATTTTACTTCAAGTAAGTTTTTCAATATATTATTTGCAATCCCCAATGTGAGTATTAAAGATTATATTTCTTATTATTACTTGATAAAATTATATGTTTATTCACATAGTTTACATCTCAGTTATATATATAGTGAATTAAAATTTCTATAATTTACATTTTAGTTATATCTATGGTCAATTTTTATTCACATAGTTTATATACAAGTTCTATTTATTTTTTATACTTGTTATGAATTATTGATGATAAGATTCATCTTGGAATAGAAATGAAACATCTATAAAGGATCACCATAAACCAATAATTTTATTGAGTATCTCATAATAAAAGATTTTTTGATTCTGTGAGATAGTTTAAATAAGAGATACGTGTACCAAAAGCTCATTCTGATTAATGCACCTGAAGTTGCATAATTGAAATTATGTAGATAAAAGTTACTAAAGAATAAATGTTTAAAATGAATGCCTCGAATGTACTCCTGAAATAGCAATATCGAGTGTAAAAGTTCACAATATATTCTAAATTTATATCTGGTCTTCTAGTGGCTGAGCAAAATAATGAGTTTTTGTTAAGAAATCATGAATCACGTCCTACTAGTTCCACATCATTCCCTGAAATAAATGGTATTGGATTGATATCATTCCCATAAACGAATAATGCATTTTTTCAAAGAAACCAAGAGTTTGGATGTAGTAATTAATATTTTTATAGTACTTCTATGATTTCGGGCCATAAGTTCATATTAGAAAAACTACCAGCCTTATCTTTGAGATGATATTATACAACTATTGAATCAAATATTATGATGCATTAAAAGTGATATGATTCAAAATATTTGTATGTTTTTCATGATTAACTTGATCATCTGAAATCAATTACGATAAGTCGAATAATTTTCTTATAAACGTCTATAAAAGAACCAGAAGATTCTTTTACTATAAAATCCTCCCACCATGAGTGGAAAGAAAAATTTGCTAGAAGCAAATAAAATGAAATAATTCAACGTTATCTTGATTATCATACGTGAACTGGAAGTTTAGATGATAATTAAATAATGGATGCAATAAAATAAAAAGGTATCATATTTTAGCCGCTAAAATCTCAGCGAGAATTGAAGTCCTCGTAGGACAATTAAGAAATTTAGTAGTCTAATAAACATAAGACATGTCTAAAAGCATGTGAGATTTATTGATACAAAAGATAAAGCATTCCGAAAGAAAAAAGCACAAAGAAAAGAAATTGGTGCTCCTGAATATACCGTACCCACAAAACAAGAAATAAGATCCATCAAAACTTTATGTACAAAATTCTCTCATAATAAAAATTCTTGAAGAGTATAATTCTCCTGAAGAAGTTTTTAATGAAATGTCTTCCCTTGAAGAGGGACAGGTATTTGAAAATAATGAGATCTCGATACATTTCACGAGTATTGGATAAATTCTTGATAGAAATAAAACTGTTGTCGAAAACGTATTTTCATGTAAGATGACACTTGACATTACCAGAAATAATGAAGAAAGTTAGCCAAGAACTGTCGAAGAATACTGACGTAAAAATATTGGCCAAAATGGAAAGAAACAATTTCTTCAGAATTGATATCACTAATAAAATGTGATATATATGGACTTGTAATTCAAACACCTAAGAGGTGATTCTTGTTGAATATCAATGGGTATTTGTATAAAGGAAATAAAAATGTGATATATAAATCACGAGTTGGTTTCCCGCAGAAATAATAATTATATGTTTTTAAAGTTGATGAAATTATATTAAGGTTTTTATTAGCTTGATAGTTACCGAGAGTTTGGGTATGCATGATTAACTGCATATTTATATGGATCACTAGATATGAAATGCATGAAGCAAATAGTCCTGAAGTACTTATTATATCAAGTTTCAAAAGTCCTTATATAATCTAAAACAATCTAAACGCATGTGGAACAAGCTATTTTTCATATATTTTCAGTATTTATATTAGCTTTTATTGCAGTTTATATAGATGATTTAAATGTTAATGAAGCTCCAGAAGAATTTATAAAAACTGCACATATTTAAAATATAAATCATAAACTCTTTTGGCTTCAAGGGGGAGATAAATAAAATTATTAGTTCTGAAATACCATATCTTAAATGCAATTAGTATTTCAGATTCATATTATAATTTTGTAACAAATGTGCATTATTAAAGGAAAAATAAAATGGAGCACACAGAACATTTACCAGAAGATAGAAACACAATATGAATATTTGTGAAATATTATTTTATTATCTCAAAACAAAATTACAAAAATTTGAGGCTCTTCGCCTCATTCTTTAAACGATCTTACTCTTCAAAAATTTGCATGACATCCTGTCTAAAGGAGTAGGTAATCGAAAAGAAGAGTTAAGCAATGATTTTAAATTCCTATTCTCTTACTTTATTGCTCCTATCTTCATGTTGTACTCCAAAAGAAGTCGCTGAAGGATATAAATTTTCTCGTTGAGTTTGTCAACCTCACAAGTTTTGGATTGTAGTCGCTGAGAAAATACGATAATGGTTGATGAGTATTGGGTACTGAGACTCACAAGCTCGTAGATAGCATCAATATCTGACTTATTAGTCAGATCATTAGTGTATTGAATTATAGCACCTACGGTAGAAGCAGAAACAACTGGTGAATGATGTGTAGAATACCTCGTATATTGATCACAAGAAAATTGTTGGACCATTGCAGAGTCAGAATGCAGAAAGAGATTGGAGAGTAAGAATACATAAAGAGATTGCAGAATAAGAATGCAGACTAATTACAGAAAAATGAAGAAAATGGAATGCGAATGAAGATGAGCTGAATATTTATTTTATAGAGAAAATTATGAGAGCAAGACAAAATTATATATATTGATAGAGGATATGCTAAACACATATATCCTACAGTTATTTACTAGGCCTTGAAATTAAAAGCAGCTTGCCCCTACTCTTTTAGAAGTTTGATTTTTTCAGATATCCGCGGCGAGATTAAATGCAGCTTGTCCTTATTTTTTAAGTATTTGGACTTCTTCAAATATCTGTTGCTGCTAATCCTGAAGATCTTTCAGTTTCTTGTTCTTACGACTCTTCGCAAAGAGCTTCTAACGTAATTAAGATATTTGATTATTGAATTGGTTGACCTCATTCATTTTAGTTAATAACTTCCGAGACATGGTCGTAACAGAGGCAGACTATTTAGCACTAAGAAATATTGATTCTGAAACGATATCAGAATAACTCCTTCCAGAAAAATGAATCTCTACTCTTATCATAAGAGCAACATTTTCAGGTGAGTAAAAGGAAGGACAAAACATCTCTATTATTTCATATCGTCCATCGTGAAGCATCTATCTACAAGAGACAAGAGATGTAGCATTATAGCCTTGCGGCGCCTGACAGTTACAGAAGAGTTGTAAAATTATGCGGTGCTTGTCTGATCTAAAAATGTGGCCACCGTTTTTGTTGAATATGGAGGTTGGCGGCTTAATTTTGATGACTTTTCCACTAACTATGTTATTTACAAGAACTCAAGAAGAGCACAATTCCAGAAGAGTAGTGAATTTAATGTTAAAACAATTTTGAATCATTATGGTGAATTTGTTTATCAAAAAATTACCAACTGCATCATTTAAAGAGTTAGTACACAATATTGAGACGCATCAACCAAAAAGTTTTCACTATAAAGTCTTGAAAAACTTTTATATGGACAAACCTCATCCCTTAAGTAGTCCAATGGTTGTTTGATCATTTGATGTGCAGAAAGACCCATTTCATCCTTGTGAAGACCATGAAAAAATTATTGGTCATGAAATACCTTATCTCAGTGCAATTAGAGTCCTGATGTATCTTGAAAATTGTACTCGATTTGATATTGTATTTTTAGTTAATTTATTTGCAAGATATAGTTCTACACCAACTCGAAGACATTGGAATGATATTAAACATATCATTCGTTACTTCTGATGTATGATTGATATGAAATTATTTTATCAACATAGATCAAGTCCAAAATTAATTGGATATGCGAATGCAGGTTATCTTTCAGATTCACACAGAAAGATCATTGCGATTCATGAAAAGAAATGTGAAATTGATATCAAGAAGATACGATCAAGTGATAATCTGGCAGATTTTTTCACTAAAGCATTACCAACTGTAACATTTAAGAAAATTGTGAAGAATATTGGAATGCGGAGACTTGAAGACCTATTATCATGTACTTTTCAGGGGGAGTAATGTAACAGCCCGCTAAAATTATCAGTTTTGGATTCTTTCCCGACAGCAATCACATCTCTCTCGTCTTTACCCTCATCTGGAATCACGCGTATAGATTATCTTTTCCGTAAATCACGTAATTTGTTCTTCACCGACAGCTGTAAAATCATGAACAGTTTATCCTAAGCGTTGTACCTCGATGGCGTTTTCCCGGATCTTATCCATCGAATTTCAAAGTATTAGATAAGCTTGTTTTTAAAGTAGCACAATTATAATAATTTAATGAGCTCTGAAAATATTATAATTGTGGATAATTACTTAGATTAAATATTTTAGTTGTTTTAAGATATTAAGATGTTTAATTTTACGTTGAAAACTCTTATTTAAATTAATTGGTTTTATCATCTTCGATTAATTAACGGTACTTTATCATTTTATATAATGATGAGGAAATATTATTTTATAAATTTTAGTTTATAAAATAATATTCTACCTTAATTCATCGTGGTGTTTTATTTAAAGTGTTTTATTTAAAATAAAACATTTACGCGTTTTTAATCAGTGTTTTAATTCACCGTTGAATTATTTGAGGATCCCAAAACGTAGGATTGAAGTTTATTACCTAGGCTCCTACCCTTTTTCCTTCATTTTTCCTTTTTTCTTTTTTTTTCTTCTCTTTCCTCTCCTTCTCTCCATGGTCGACTTACACCCTTCCACCATAGCTGATCGGTTCTAGCTTCCTACCGGCGCCACCTCCGGCCGCCGTGCCTCACCTCCACCTCCGGCATGTCCCTCCCTCACCGGCGAACACATCTGCACCGGAGGTGTGCAACGCCGGCCACCAATTCTCTCTCTCTTCCCGTGCTCTTCCTTCTTGTCTCATTACCGTCGCCGCCCCTTTGACCGCCCGTTTCTCCGCCGTCCGGTGGAGGTGTCGTACACCACCCCCGCCATTCTCTTCCCCTTTCACCATAGTTCATACACACCAATTTTCAGAGCCATCGGACCAGCCGTTAGTCGCCGAGAGCCCCCGGAAGTTGCTGCCCCTGCCCTGTTTTCTCCCCTGTTGCCGATTTCTTTCTCCGCCCAGAACCGCCGCTCGCCGGCGGCGTGGACTACACCACCCACCCAGATTTCTTCCCCTCTCACCGGTGAACATCCCCTCCAAGTTTCACCTCCATCCGAGCCACGGTTAGCCGCCACTCTCGCCTCCAAACAAATGGGTTTTTAAGGCTTTTCACCATTTTGGACCACCATACACGGCCAAATCAGCCACCAAGCACCACCATTGGATTCACCACATCAAGGGCTTCCTCCCCATGTCTTTCTTTTTCCCAAACTCTCACTTTTTCTCATATGGGTTTCTCAAAACACCCGTTCGGTTGCACCACCGTGCGCCGCCGTACACGGCCACCCGTGGTGTTTCACCACCACCATCTTGTTCCTCTCATCCTCATGAACCTCTCCAAGAAATTTCATGGCCAACGGAGCTTCGTAGAGCTCACACTCTCCCGCACTCTCCAAGGCCAAAAATGGTTTCAAACGGCCGATCTGCCGCCGTTAGCCACCGTCCGACCACCACCTCGCCACCACAGCTCCACCACATGTTCCTCTACCTTTCCCTAGCTTTCCATGAAGTTCTATGGCTTTTCGCTACCTCGCGTCTCCTCCGCTCACCGTTCGGAGTTACTGTTCACGGCGTGATGCCGCCGTGCTCCGCCACCTTTGACCATCACAAGGCGACCGTGAGTCTTCCAAGACCACGCCTAGCCTTTCTCAAGCCCAAACTACCACTTTATGTGGTGGACAGACACCGTACCGCCACGTATGCTCCTCCGACGCATGTTCGTGACGAGCAGCGAGCGACGCACGGGTTATCCCGTCGATGGTATAACCCTCTATCTTTAGTTATTTATGTTTAACATAGTTGATTTGGTTGGCTGTAGACTGTGTAGTTAGTGTTTGTGGAGTTCGCTGCGTAGTTGTGAAACGAAGTGTGGTTGTGAAGTGTTAGGCTTGATTTTGTAGTTTTGTGGACTGTGCTGTGAAGTATAGGCGTGAGATGGATGCCGTAGATGTGATACGGCGGGTTGTGTGAAGAGAATACGCGTGTAGCGTATTCTGTGTAATGCAGCGACGCGCCGCGCGACGTGCGCTGTAGTGATGTGGGTCGTAGAAGGAAGGGAGTACGCATGTAGTGTACTCCGTGTGGTATGGCGATGCATCGTGTGATGTGCATCGTGTTGATGAGTGTTGTAGCGAAGGAAGTACGCGTAGCGCGTACTCCGTGTCGCGTAGCGATGCACCGTGAGACGTGTATCGCAGTGATGGGTTTTGTAGTGTGAATGGAAGAGAGTTCACGTGAGTGTACTCTGTACTAAGTCGTGATACACCGGATGGCGTGTCACGAAGGGTTGGATGGCGTAGCAGAGAAGTGTGGAGCGTATGGTGTAATGTTGGGAAACTGTATGACAGTGTCCCGAAGCAGTGATGATATGGATTATAGTCCGGGATGACTGGTGTCATCTTGTGGTTGACTATGGCTAAGAGTATATGGATTGAGAAATGAGTTGTTTGTTTGGTTGTTATTGATAATTTTAATGAACTTGTTTTAGTGCAAAGGCTTTCTGAAGTCAATTTATCTCTTCCGAGTATAGTGAAACCTCAAGTTGGCCGTGGTGTTGCAAGTGCTTACAATATGGCAATTGAGTTCAGAAGTGAAAATCTTAAGGACTTGAGTGTTCCTCTTCCAGCTGTTGTGCAGTTCCTCGTGTCTCGCGCTCTATTCTCATAGAACGCGACGATCGAGGTAAGTTAGCCTCTAACTTACTATCAGTTTATTGTGTATGTGTGATGGGTAAGAGAACTACAATTTATGTATGTATGTTATCGTATATGCCATGTCATGCTATGTCATTACATGTTTATCTGTTACGTATGATTTAATCTCTCATGAATAATTATCTGTTACATAATCTTTTCTGTCATACAATGATGTATGTTATAAGTATGCCATGTTAAGTATGCCATATGATACATGTATGCCATGAAATGTTTATGATTAAATCATATTATGCCATTTACAAGTATACGCCATGTTAGAAAAGTATATGATATTAAATAATATCACATGCATTAAGAAAGATAAGACATGTTATGTTATAATAATGCGTGGGGCCACAACAACTGTGGAGTACGTATTATATTTATGTTATTTATAATGCGTGGGGCCACAACAACTGTGGAGTACGTATTATATTTTATGTTATTTATAATGCGTGGGGCCACAACAACTGTGGAGTACGTATTATATTTTATGTTACTTATAATGCGTGGGGCCACAACAACTGTGGAGTACGTATTATATTTATGTTACTTATAATGCGTGGGGCCACAACAACTGTGGAGTACGTATTATATTTTATGTTACTTATAATGCGTGGGGCCACAACAACTGTGGAGTACGTATTATATTTTATGTTACTTATAATGCGTGGGGCCACAACAACTGTGGAGTACGTATTATATTTATGTTACTTATAATGCGTGGGGCCACAACAACTGTGGAGTACGTATTATATTTTATGTTACTTATAATGCGTGGGGCCACAACAACTGTGGAGTACGTATTATATTTTATGTTACTTATAATGCGTGGGGCCACAACAACTGTGGAGTACGTATTATATTTATGTTACTTATAATGCGTGGGGCCACAACAACTGTGGAGTACGTATTATATTTATGTTACTTATAATGCGTGGGGCCACAACAACTGTGGAGTACGTATTATATTTTATGTTACATAAATATGGGGCCACAACAACTGTGGAGCATACACTACATGAGACACAGCAATTGTGACATGTAGAATACGTGGGGCCACAACAACTGTGGAGTACGTATTATATTTTATGTTATGTGTATTCATGGGGCCACAACAACTGTGGAGCATGAAGTATGGGGCCACAACAACTGTGGAGCATACACTACATGAGACACAGCAATTGTGACATGTAGAATACGTGGGGCCACAACAACTGTGGAGTACGTATTATGTTTTATGTTACTTGAATACGTGGGGCCACAACAACTGTGGAGTACGTATTAACGCACGTTATTAATCAAGACAATTGAATAAGATTCCAAGTTTATGTTAAGTCCAGTTTCAGATCAAATACATGATAAGTCAAGTTTTAGATCAAGTCCATGTTATGTTATACTCACGTACATGTTATGTTCAAGTTTATGTTATTTTCAAGTTCTTATTTATGTTATGCAGGTTTACGTTCATGCTATATTTCAAGTCCATGTTATGTTTCACGTTCATGTTATGTTGTTTGTTCATGTTATGTTTTAAGCTTAAGTTCATGCCATGTTAAGTCAAGTTCAGTTCACGCTTAAGTTCTGGTTAAGTCATGCTATATGTCAAGTTATACTATGTTTATGTATGACTATAATTATGCATTTATGCTTTTACTGCCATGCATGCATTTTTAACCTGTGTGTGAGTTTTATGTTAACTTACTGAGATTTGTAATCAAATCTCACTGTGGTAGTCCCAACTACCATTCCCCCCGAATGGTAGATCTTGTTACAGGACCCAAAGGAGAATTGGAATCTGACCAACTGAATACGGTCGACTAGGCCACGGTGCGATGTTGATGATGGTATAGTATTTAACTTAGGTTAATACTTGTACTTTTGGAGTTGTATCTCAAGTATTCTTTTGATCACAACCATTTTGGACTAGTGTGATGATCACGGCTTTTTAGTATGCCTTTATGTATGAATTATGTTTCAAGTATTTGGGATATATTTAGTTTGGTGCATAGTATTGCTAAAGAAAAAGATTATCCGCTGCGAATATTGCATAATGCTAGATGCATGTTAGGAACATTGCATCTTATATGTCATGAACGGGGGCAGGTAACCTTGTGTTGCATGTCTCGACGCTTCAAATGTCCGTTCAATCCCAAGTGGAATTTGGGGGCGTCACAAGTAATGTCTTGAAGACTGTACTAATTGTACTCTTTTTTCATCGCTAAAGTTTTTTCCCATTAGGTTTTTTTTTGCAAGATTTTAATGAGGCAATCTTAGAGCACTTGGCGATGTACATGAATATTGTACTCTTTTTCCTTCGTCATTGGTTTTTTCCCACTTGGTTTTTCCTATGCAAGGTTTTAACGAGGCATATTCTTTACATGTGGTCATCCAAAGGGGGAATGCTATAAACCGACTTGTATGACCACATTTAGCCGTCATAATTAACCGTCCGTAACCGTCAATTTTGACTGCCTATAGTCGTCATAATTGACCGTCCTTAATCGTCATAAGAACGGTCAATTATGACGGCCAAGACCTCATTTGTACTTCTATATATGTAAGTATCATTTTTCAATATTTGAATTCAAGAAAAACACTTCTCTCTCGTGTTCAAAATTTCTCTCTCTCTTTCCTTCTCTCTCTGTCTTTCGCTTTATTTCTTTTTATTAGTTTCATAATATTTTTTTGTTTTTTTTAAAAATCATTTTTTAATACTTTTAATATTTTAAAAAAATATAAAAATTTATAATAATATTAAATAATTTTTTAAAAATTATTAAGAAAAGAATAAAAAAAAAAAAAACCAGCGGTAGCCCAGCGGAAGCATTATCCAATTGGGATTTACAGCACGGAAACCACGCGACAGATGACAACTACACAAGCCACACGTGTCCGTCTAGCATAGGATAGCATCCGCGAAGCAACGAGATGGTACAGTACACTGGATCATTGAGCAGTGTACAGCATGCGACGGGTGTCGATAAGTATAAAAAGAATTGTATTTTTTATTTTTTTAATATTCTTAAATATTTTAAAATATTATTTAAAAATATATTCTTAATCACTAAATAAATAAATAAAGGAAAATTATCGGGACCCAACGTAAGAGTAGCATTTTGGCTGGATCATTTAGGAAGGGAAGTAAAAGCCAGTTTCGACTTCTTGGGTCGACCCTTCACTTCACGAGAAGACATTCTTTATCTTCTATAGTTCTATATATATAACGAGCAGAGGTTGCGCACAGAACACAGAAGAAATACCAGAGTACAGCCTTTCTCTTCCCAACTCTGTTTCCATAGACTTAGAGTACTAACAGACCGTCGGAGATGGCTATGAAGCGTGCTGCTACTTCTGCGATTAAATCTGTTGCTTCCTCCGGGAATCCATTGTCCTCGACTTTCACTAAGGACCTGCATGTAAGAAATTCCTTTTCTATTTCGTTTCTAACATATTATACAAACTTAATTTGCTCTTGTTCTTGTGGTTCTTCCTCTTCCTCCCACTTTTGGGGTCAAATTCAGATGATCGGAAGGTACAAACAAGTTTTGATTAATGTTTTAAATGATTGTCGGTGGGTGGAATCTCTTCCGACTATCGGACGACTAGGATTATGATGACCATACCTGGGGTTCGTTTGGTACGTCGTCGCACGCGAAAAGCGTTGACTACCACTCTCCCCCTCCCCCCCTCCTTTCTTCTTTTTTTTATAAAAAAAAGCTTATCAGTAATCTACGGCTCTCACGGGCCATATAATTGGTCAACCATAGAACTTCTTCAGGGGTCCGACGCAATATCTTTAGTTAACTTATTATACCGTTCATGATCATTATCGTAATATACAAATTAAGGCGAATCATTCATAAAAATTTCAAATCGTTACAGACATTTGGTTTTGTTTTCTTTAAACGACAGAGGTTTTGTACTGTGTTAGCCTTCATTGTTTGATCGGCGTATTATTTTGATTAACATTCTATAAGAAATGTTCTAAGTAGGTCGATCAGAAGCTTGTTTGTCCAAATCTCAATAATGCATGATGGCTATGAATCCAAGCTTTTTGATCGGGAAACGGAACTGTATTGATCATAAGAATAGACAAGAGCCCAAGTATATGGGGAATCCAACCTTGATTTTGGAAAATGTTTATTGGTCTTCCACATAGGCTTTGTTACAGAACTTTGGTATAAGTATGTAATTGCTCTTGGATACATTCCTATAGTTTGTGAGCTGATGTTTGTTTCTCTCAACGTGAACAGGCCTCTCCTGGAAGCAAGAAAATTGTGGGGGTTTTTTACACGGCCAATGAGTATGCTTCTTTGAATCCCAACTTTGTGGGTTGTGTAGAGGGAGCTTTGGGGATACGCGAGTGGCTCGAATCACAAGGTCACCAATACATTGTCACCGATGACAAAGAAGGACCGGACTGTGGTCGGTATATATGTAATCGGATTGTACCTTTGGTTTTACAAAAATTGATTGCACATGATTTGAAGTAATTATTTGCCTGTTCACTCTTCATATGTGTTGCAGCATTTCTTATGCGACAAACTTGAAATTCCTAATTGTGGGTTAAATCATATTAGGAGTTAGAATTGTTGGCATGTTGAATATTACTAGCTAAATCGTTGTTTTTTTCGTTTTCTTCAAATTTTTTCGTACCTGTACACCAGAACTGGAGAAACACATTCCTGATCTCCACGTCCTCATTAGTACCCCCTTCCACCCGGCCTACGTTACGGCAGAAAGGATAAAAAAGGCCAAGAATTTGCAGCTGCTTCTCACAGCGGGAATTGGCTCTGATCATATTGATTTGAATGCTGCTGCTGCTGCTGGATTAACTGTTGCAGAGGTCACAGGAAGCAATGTTGTCTCAGTTGCAGAAGATGAGCTTATGAGGATACTCATTCTTGTCCGGAACTTTTTACCTGGGTACCATCAGGCTAGTAGTGGGGATTGGAATGTTGCAGCTATTGCGCACAGGGCTTATGATCTTGAGGGAAAAACAGTTGGAACTGTTGGTGCTGGAAGAATTGGCAGGCTTTTGCTTCAACGTCTGAAACCTTTTAACTGCAATCTCCTTTATCATGATCGTGTGAAGATGGACCCTGAATTAGAGAAGCAGACTGGGGCAAAGTTTGAGGAGGATCTGGATGCAATGCTTCCCAAGTGTGACATTGTTGTCATCAACACTCCTCTAACTGACAAGACAAGGTACTGACCTCGAGTAATATGCCATCTTGCATTGCTTGAAACCATGGCATTGCAGGGATCTCACTTTTTTCAGACACCATATGGTGATACAATATGGATCTGTCAGCTGTTCAATGTTTTGTTTTCTACTGCACTCATACTTTTTTTGGATTACGCCCTGGATTTCAAACTTGTGATAATTTTGATCTTGTGACTCAGAGGGTTGTTTGACAAAGAAAGGATCGCAAAGTGTAAGAAGGGAGTCCTGATTGTTAACAATGCTAGAGGAGCTATCATGGATGCACAAGCAGTTGCTGATGCTTGCTCTAGCGGACATATTGCAGGTAATGCAAAACCTGGCCAAAAATAAATGAATCTCCAACGGAAGAAGAAACAATTTTTTCTAATAGATGAAGAAACCTATTTGCTGTAGTTTTAGTATAATGTTATAATTCCTTTGTGACCGACGATTTAGGATTGGCATTTCCCTTCTTTTTCCTTTTTGTCCGTTTTCTAAACTTATTAGCACTCATTCCTTGTTGGGCTACATTAAGCACATTAGCTTGCTTTATTATACATTGAAAAACGTGATGTCAAACCAAATATGGTTATTAATCTGATGAATCCAAAGTTACCATATCAAAAGTTTAATGTTTCTCTTCGAGATTTCCTTTTTTGTCCTTACATCCGATCATATTTGGTTTCACAGAGTAAGAAACTATTGACAATTTTTCAGGAAGGTGCTCAACCTCAATTTGCCTCGTGCAATAAGTTGAGTTGATAGAAGAAAAGGATGTTTGCCATTCTCCTCTGGGTGGCTAATGAAGTGGTTTTGTTTCCTGATTGTCCAGGTTATGGTGGTGATGTTTGGTACCCACAACCAGCTCCCAAGGACCATCCATGGCGTTACATGCCAAACCAAGCCATGACCCCTCATATTTCTGGCACCACCATTGATGCACAGGTACTGTCTTGTTCTCTTTTGATGTTTCTGTTCCACTTAATTGTTTGATTTTTTTCCCTATAACTCTAATTTGCGATGGAATTTGTGCAGCTGCGATATGCTGCTGGAGTCAAGGATATGCTTGATAGGTACTTCAAAGGTGAAGAATTTCCTCCTCAACACTATATTGTGAAGGAGGGCAAACTAGCAAGCCAGTACCAGTAAAAATCATGCTTCTTGTGTGCACAGCCTACTAGTCTGAGTTTGTTGTCTGCTGAACATGCAGAGTCCTGTAATAATCTGTTCTCTTTGGGATTTAAAAAATCGTGCTTCTTGTCTTCCGGGTACCATTTTGGCTGCAGCCATGCCATTAATGTAACCATATGAAGAGAGTGTAATTTCTTTGGGATTTGAGAATTATCTACCAATAATGTTTAGAATTTCGTCGTGCAGAAGGCAACTAATTGGGAAAAAATGGAACTGTTCACTTCACATGCCTCCAAAAACAGGTTGATTGTACAATATCGATCAAAAGGAAACACTTAAACTTTTGATAAATCAGATTAATTCACACCGAGATAAAGATCAAGGTCAAACTTGTCTGAGTTCATCTTAAAGACAAAACAAAAGGGTTAAAAACTCTGCTTTAATAGCTACATATCAATTTCACTGTATTCCAAACATGAACATCACAAGTTTGAAACATCTTTGACTACTTTCAGCCTGACGAGGATGCCAAATGCCATAAAGACAAAACTCCCGCAATTACTTAGTAGTCACCAAACTGGGAGCAATTTCATTAAGTATCCTTGTTTTGTTTAAGGAATTCGAGGTCCTTCATTTGCATCTGTACGGCTTCTTTCGTTATAGGCCTTGGCTCCACAACATTGGTCCCATCGCTGCCTTCTGTTACTCTCCTCGCCTTCTCATCGACAATCCTTTGAATCTCTGATTGCACAACTGATGGGAATACAGCACCAAGTATGACATATAATAGACTCTTATCTATGTCCTCAATCGGGTCCTTCCCAAAGCAACAAACATAGATTGCTTCAAGAGCCTTCTCAACTCGAATCTCCATTGGGATGGCCGGATTAGTAACCTTTGACTTCGCACGTCTCTACAGTCGTTTAAAAGCCATTTCCAATAAGCATCAAAATAAGAATAGCTCAAAGATTTGAAGACTCAGTGGATCAAAGTCTCAAGATCAACACATGGATGAAAATGGAAAGCAAAAACTGAAATGTATGAGCTGACAACAACCTCCAAAATTTTATTTCGAAGGAAAATGGGATAGAAGTTAGAACAACCTCCATGGCAGATTGAATTTTCTAAAGCCCTTTCCCAAACTATTATCATCCTGGGTATTTTTTTCTAAATTACGGGATATATCTACTATTTAGTTATATTACATGTTAAATGATCAGGAATAATTTGTTATACTGCAACTTGTCAGAACTGATTTGAGTTGGCAATAAATAGGATTGCAACAAGCTAAACCATCAATTGTCTCAAAGCTTTAACTTATTGGAAAAAGAGATGAATTCAGTCATTGAAGACAATTCTTTGAAATGCAATTCAAGATTAGAACGAAATGATTTCGAATAGGGGCTCATCAAAATTTGAGAAAGGATATATAAGTGATGATCAAATTAAATTAGATAGCCGACCTCTTTTGCCTCATTCATCATGGCGACGAAATTCTCCTCTTCAAACTCGATGTCATTTGAAATCCGAAGCCTAGCTACCCCCTCCAAAATCTCCTCAGATTTGAGAAGCCCAGCACCAACGGCAGCTAACCAACAGCATAGTAGAACATACAATGGATCCCCTGCCTACCCAGAAAGAAACCTCTGCTCAAACTCAATTTCCATTACCCAATTTCATCTCATGTACAATACAAACAACCATTATAGCAGTTCCATGTCATTAACCACCAAAGTTCTTATCTTATCAAGACCATGAATCAAAACGATAACTGTAGATTATATGAATTTTCCATTTCACACCGCACTAGGAAAATTATAAAGGATTATTACCCGGCCTCGTCGATCTTGGAACTCGTAGAAAGCTCTAGAATCAGAAACGCTGCACTTCTTGCCCACCCGCCTTCTGAACTCTGCGAAATCAATAACATCGCCGCCAAGGCCACCTTCGTCACTCAGGATTCTGGCTATTAGGCCAACAACAGGGAGAGAGCCGATGACCTTGTTGGCAAAACCAGAGACAGAGTTGGGATTCTCCATGTAAGCTCGAACAGACAAGACCACCCCGCTAGAGTTCGGCACTTTGGACCTACTGTGTCTCGTGGGGCAGCCATAGATTTGTTGGAACAACTGTAGTAGGGGCGAGACTGGCTTGCAGATTGTTTTATTGGTGAGATGGGCTGACAGGTTGGCGCCGGGAGAAGCTAGAGTGGAAGTGGCAGTAGACACAACCACCATGGTAGCGAAACCTGTGAGTTAACCTCGTTGACGATATATATGTGTGCGCCTCTCATTTTCGTACGTATCTTATCTGCAAGGAAGATGTATTTTTTAGTTGTTTCAGCGTAACGTCTGAGAATGGCGTGCTAACAATTTTTTTTTTTTTTTCATAAGCACGGTTATTAAATCAATTCAGTTATATATAGTTAATTTTGTTCTATTTTTTATTCATTTTACTAATATGACATAATTTAATATTTATTTTATATTAAAAAGATGACAGTTAATTATATTAATGAAATGTACAAAAAATATTAAAAAATAATTATACATAAAATCTTTGTTATCAAATGGAGGGAGTTTTCATTGTTTTCATTCTTAAATATAAAATATTTTTAGTACAATTTGTCTGAGATTTTTGAGAATATCAAAAACTCATTTCTTAAAGGAAAAATCTAGTTGTAAGTGCAATTGCGCACTAATATATACACTAATCGAATATAATTGGTCAAAAAGTTGATATAATTGAAAACAGTATTAATTTAAATTTTAAATATGAAAGAATCAGTATTGATACGCAGATTAGTACGCAACTTTACTTATATGTAGCAAAACTCTTTCTCAAAAGTTTTTCAAAAATATGTAGCTCTCTACCAATAAACAGTAAAAACTAATAATAAACAGTAAAAAAGGTCTAACAATTAAAGTTCTCCTTTACTTTTCCATCCCATTTCAAATTTTTTGACTAGCAATAAAAATTGGTGAGACTCACTATAAATATGTATTTTACAAGATTTAAATATCTTTATTAATATTTTTTAATTAATAATAAATATTACTTTTTTTTAATGTCTTCATAACTACTATCTAATAATGATTAAATGATTTTCAATTATTACTGGGGCTCACTCTTTTATCAAATCTCAAAAAGTAAAAATTATCTTATTTCATTTTAGTATTCAAATGCATTTTTTTTTTTACAAACCATTTTATATTGTCTTAATTCAAAAATCTCACTATTATTCAAAATATTTCATCTCATATCATATTATCTGAACTGCGTAACTAAACGAAACTTTATACTCTTAAATTGAAGTAAAATCATGCTTCTCGAATTATGATTAAACAGTATTTTTGTAACCCCTTTATTTATTGCTCATCTTTGTATAAACTATTACTTTGTTATAAATGGGAATTATCAATAAAATTTGAATATTTTTATTTTTTTAAAATCATGTATAATTAGAATAATTTATCTAAATATTAATTTTAACAATATAACATCTTGTGATAAGTTGAAGCGCACTTTTTAAACACAAAAAATATTACTTTTAGTTTAAGGCTTATAACTTAGAGCTTAACGTAATAAGCTCTTCTATTAAAAAGCTATTTACTGTTTGGGATCCGTATGTCTAAAACACTTTCAAATATATTATATTTGTTTGGAAACGAATTTAAAAAACACTTTTTAAGGTAGAAATGACACAAAATGGTATATTCTTGATAAAAATAAAATATTATAATAAAATAACAACGAAAATAGTCTAATAGATTTTTCAGTAATTATAATTGAATGAAAATAACTTCAACCGTGCATAAGTGAAAGAACAATATAATCACGCTCAACCTGCCAGAGGTTCATGAGTTTTCCTATCTCTTTGAGAATTTTTCTAGTCATGTTATTGTCTGCAAATTCCAAATTTATTAACTCTATAAGATTCGGTGTTATAAAAAAAAAGTTGAAGACAAACTGCCATCTGAAAATTTTCAACTTCATCTGAAAGTTGAAGGCGTGAAGATCTTCAGAGTCTAAGAGAGAAAGAGAGAGAGAGAAGGGGGAAGGGGAGGGACAAAGTTGTCGTTGTGGTAAAATAGTAAGGATTTTTTCGTAATATACATGTCACAGAAAATTAGGACTTACTTTTTGTAAAGTGCTTCTAAGAAAAAACATCATTTTGATACTTTTGTTGAAACATGCTTTTTTAGTTTTTTTTTGTTTAAAAGTACTTTAATATAAAATTACCAAACAGATAAATTTTATTATTTAAGTACTTTAGACCATTTTAAAACACTTTTTAAACTTTCCACCGTAACTCCAAATAGGCTCGTAATAATAATAACAATTCTAGAGAGTAATTACAGAAGTTCGTAGCATAAAATTATAATTTCTCATAAACTATTTCACTCTACTCTCGACACAAGAAGCATTGCTCTCAAAATTGTAACTGATGCTATAAACTTCCCACGAGCAAATCGTCCTTCTCAATTTAGCTCCTTGTTTTTTTTTTTTTTTTTTATCAAAATTCTTGTATATGATTCTCTATTTTTAACTACAAATTTTTATTATTATATAAATGTTATTTATTTCTTCAATCATAATTCTAATAAATCAATCTCATATTATTTTTACTTAGAGAAGCCTAATTGTTAATAGACCGGTTATCGTCGGCGCCGTCCCTGTGTTTGTATAGCAAGAATCGCAGGGTTTTATTTTCTTTTACAATTCCCGCTGCTTCCTCTTCATCTCCAGACTCCCGATACTCTCAGAGGTTCTGAGCCAGAGCAACTGCCAGAGTGAGTGTGAAAATAGAGCAATGGGAGCTTATTGCAACGACAACCTCCATCCGTCCTCGATGCACGGCTTCCTTTCCTCTGAAGATCTCAGGCTCTACAAGCACGTCCACGATAACGTCCACGGCAACATTTACCTCGACCCCGTAATACATACATACATACATATATATATATATATATATTCATGTACATATTTTCCTATCTTTATTCTCTTCCGTTTTTCCATTCATTTTGTCAAATACAATTACGCTTCGTGGATTGTGTTTAGGTGGAGGATTATGATCATTTTCAGCCTGCGTTCGTTAATCCCTTGATTCTTGCGAGTTATAACTAGGTTCTGAATTCTTTTAGACAGCACAAGCGAAGTATGAAAAACTATATGGTATCGAGAAATGCTGTATTCGAAAACGTATTGAGATTTTTTTTTATTGGCACCGGGTTTCCAGGAAAGCGTATTGAGATTTGGACTTTTATCTGTTCGATATTAGTGTCAAGTTTTGCTCAGAAAAGAAATAAAAAAAAATTATTGAATTAATAGCATTCAGTTAAGGGGATTAAATTGCTTACTGTTTTATCTTTTGGATGCAGCTCTGTTTGAAGTTTATTGATACCCAGGAGTTTCAAAGGCAAGCATCTATGCTTTCGCCTTTGCTTACTTATTTAAGCAATTGCAGAATGGTTTGATTTGAGTCGATTTTCATAATGCAGGCTTCGTGACCTAAAGCAGCTTGGTGAGTTTTATTATCTTTTTTCCATGCAATATTACAAAGCAGGGATGTTGATTTTTTTATCAGTGTATAAGGATTTTATTGATGAGAAATAGGCATAACCCAAGTACAAGGAATTCACGAATATTTAGATCGCTGAAGTCTCTTACAGTTAACCAATGGAGTAAAGTGTTAAAAAAAGAAAACTTTAAACTCATCCATTAACCGCTCGTGATCTTCAAAACTTCTTTCATTCCCCTCCCCCAAAAGACACCATCATAGACAAATGGGGACTATCTTCCATATTGCTATGCTTTGCGGATTACCACGCAAGCCTCTCCAATTTGCTAGGAAATCAACTATCATTCTCGGCATCACCCAAGCTAATCCCACTCTAGCAAAGAATTCATTCCATAAGATCATGAAGCAGGTCTGTTGAATTTTGATCTATGTGGTCAATTGTTTTTGTTAACAAATGTTATTTGGCACAACTTTGTAAGTTCTTCATTTGTATCTGTGTATGCATATCCACATTTTTAATGTCCAAGTCTGTGTTGTGTTTGTATAGTGCTTCTGTATGTGTTTTTGAGAGTGCACTTCGCATCTTTATGTTGCATCACGAAAATATGGTGATTTCATCGTATCTTTCTTTCTTTATACCATCAGATGCATTTAGTAATTAAGTGGGTAGATTTATCTGGGATAGCTTGTCTTTATACTCTTACTTGATATTTGTACTTGTAACGGTGTGAGGCCCTTTGATATTGAGATAAACTCAACTATGCTCAAATAATGAATAAATAAAATTAGAACACATTTGTTGATCTTCAAGTACAGATGCAGTTTTCCTCGATGTCAAAAGTTGTCTTTTTTTTACCACTCTCTTTTTCTGATTAAGTGTATATCCTATAAAATCCATATGTACTGTATAACATCTTCTTTGATTTTCAATAAAGCTTAACTTACATATAAAATAAATTTGTTCCAGGTCTTGCACACTTGGTTTATCCAGGTGCTGTGCATTCCAGGTTTGAACATTCTCTTGGGGTGTATTCGCTTGCAAGTGAAGCCGTTCACAAGCTTAAAAATTATCAGGTATAAAATTGTGCCTATAATAACTCATATGTTGTAAACTCAATTTTATCAATTTGAAGATAGTCAGCACATTTGCTTGCTACTATTGCAGGGTTTGGAGCTTGGAATTGATCACTTTGATATTCAAACAGTGAAACTTGCAGGTGATGGATTTTGTTTCTCACGTGCTTGTTATATTTTATGCCAACTGAATCCTATTTTTGCTCATCCAATTTGTAGGGCTTCTGCATGATGTGGGCCATGGGCCTTTCAGTCACTTGTTTGAACGGGAATTTCTTCCTAGGGTTCTTGCTGAGCATTGGTATGTTTTACTAGGAGGAATTTATCTCCCATTACCTTTCCAGGAAAAGTATATTCTCTTCATAGCTTTTTACTATAGCATTTCTTTTGCATTAAAAGAAAAAATGTTGAAACTTGATTTCTGTGACTGAGGAACTTTTTCCTTGGTTTTAATTTTTTTTAGGCATAATTTTCATTTGATTTATATCTACTTTCTAGGTCTCATGAGGAAATGTCAGTGAAGTTGGTTGACTGTATTGTTGATGAGCACCATATTGACGTTGACCCTGAAATGATTAAAAAAGTCAAGGTTGGCTGTTTTTTAAGCTATCTATTTCTACGTTGTTTTGTCAAGCACCCTAGCATTCTTTTATTGGGTCTTCGAATATCCTAATAAAAGAGTACCATTGTGCTTTGTAGGATAGGGTAAGTAAACAACAAAGCAGATTTTCTGTTTCCATTATTTATACTTATTTTCTGGGCAGGAGATGATACTGGCAAGCTCTAACTATTCACTGCCAAAAGTAAGATCTTTTTCTAGATTCTCCATTAGTGAGACATGTTGTGGGGAACATGACAATTTATAATTACTGTTTTCTGTTCAGCTAGATTTATTCGCCATTGTTAGTTCACATCCTATTTGTATTTAATATACAGGGTTCAAGGGAGAAGCGGTTCTTGTATGATATAGTTGCAAATGGCCAAAATGGAATTGATGTGGACAAGTAAAGTATTGTGATTTTCTGTTGGAATTTCCCATTTTTGATTAAAGCTTTATTTAGATAATTGCACACCTGGTTTTGATACTATTGATACGAGATTGTTACCTCTTAACAAATTAATGATTTACAGGTTTGATTATATCATTCGTGACTGCCGAGCATGTGGTCTTGGATGCAACTTTCAGTTTCAGAGGTTTTATTGAAATCTTAACGAACTTTTTTAGTTACCGGTGCTTTGAAATGTTTTTGGGAGACAAAGTTGAGGTAAAAATGAATATAAAGGTCAGCATCTTGACTTCTTTTTCACTTTCAGGTTAATGGAGACAATGCGAGTAATGGGTGATGAGATTTGCTATCGAGCTAAAGAATGTTAGTATTTTTCAATCAAATTCACTGACAACATTCATATTCAATCTTCACTATTTCCTGCTTATGAATTGATGATTTTATTAGACCTTACCATCCACAAGTTATTTGCCACTCGGGCAGATCTTCACCGAACAGTTTATACACATTCCAAAGTCAAGGTAAAAGAGATAAAAACCATCATTCAGTCACATAAGATTTTCATCTGCTTGGTGTGGCACAGACCTCTCCTTTCTGAATTCCTATTTTTCAACATGGGATTTTTATTTTTGTAGGCAATAGAGCTTATGGTGGCAGATGCACTGCTAAAAGCAAATGATTATCTTGAGATTTCATCGTACACTCAAGATCCTTCTGAGTACTGGAAGGTTTCCAGGCAGCTCTCTAGAACTTTGATGGAATGATAATCTATTGTTCGTATCATAAGCTTTTATGTTGTATTTCTTTCCTGGGTAATGCAGCTAGATGACACAATAATTAAGACTATCGAGACCGCTCCAAACCAAGAACTAAAGGAATCTAGGGACTTGATCCTGCGTATTCGCAGCAGGAATTTGTACCAGGTATTGAAGCTTGTGGGTAACTCCTTTTGTACTTTAAATTAACCTGGAATGTAAAGAAACAGGGTTTATATATGGATTTCTTCTTGTAATCTTGAGAGTTTCCAAGTTTCTATACTATCAGTAAGTCTGTCTTTTGCATTTGTACTGTAGTATATTTTGAAGTTGATCATGTTATGCTGTTCTCTTTGACAGTTTTGCAATGAGTATGCTGTACCAAAAGACAGACTAGAAAATTTCAAAGATGTCACTCCTCAAGATATCGTCTGTTCCCAGGTCCTTATTCAAACCTTCCTATATAGACATACATATGTTTTATTTTTTGATGAGCAAAAATATTATATATATCACTTATCAAAAAAAAAAAAAAAATTATATATATCAATAGGAGTAACCAAGTACACTGGACGTATACAAGAAAACACCTAGCCCGTACTAGAGTGTACCGAATGACCCAAAAGCCCCGTGAAAACTACCCAAAATACACCAAATCCGAATTGGAATGGAACACACCTCCCCAACCCCAGTCCCTTGTTTAATTCAAACCCCTCTACAAGACCGTCTTCACAATGCCCTTCCTTTAGTCTTCCCTTGACTTGAACTACCTCTCTTAGTGTCGTAGTTAATTGCCCATGCAAGACGTTTTAACTCCCTACTTTTCTTGAAACTTGATTTGGTTACAAGCGCGTGGCTTGCCTCAATCGCAGTGAATAGAGCTTTAATTTGGTCTTCATATGCATCATTTGAAATCCCCACGATTTGCTTAAACTTGTTAACTTTATTAATAACCCAATCCGATAGTGACCCCACTATATCCTTTAACAGAGGAAGAGAAATGAAGGGAATGACATTATCCCCGGACATAGTACCCAACTGTACTCCCGACTCTAAACGTTCCTCCACATGAGGCACCAACGACAAACTTTCCTTCCTACCATTTGGTTGCTTGATAACAATATGGTTGTTGCCCATTGTTTCTATCACCATTACAGGTTTCTCCCCTCCATCAACATTGCTTGTATGTACTCCACTCCCCGACAATCCTTGCCGTGCCACTTTGTCAGACCCTACTGCTCCTTGAGGAGACACATAATAGGTAGGGGAAACACAACCTTCTGTAACCTCATTTGCATCTTCTAAAAGAGGCTCTACTGTTTCTTCCAAAGTATTCAAGACCCTAGATGGACCTCCATCTTCAACTAAAAATGAACCATGGATAGAAGTACCAACCCCATCTACAACTGGTGCCTGAGGCCCTATTGCTCCCTTAGGAGGCATAGTGACACTGGCATGGACAAAGATGCCAGTGTCCAGCGACCCTATCTGTGGCGGTGTTGAAACCTTTGCCGGCACACTTGTGGACTTTAAACCCGAAGGATCTACCCTCCGTCCTCACTTATCCATTCTCGACCCACCACCAAAACCCACGACTAGGTTCAGACCCTCATCCATTTTAATCATCAGATCACTCACATACTCCATAACACCCTTCAATTGAGCTTTAACATCCCACAAGACCCCCTCCACTTCTCCCAATGTCACCTGACAACCTTTGTCTCCTACAAGTGCCTTCCCTTTTACTTTTGCCATTGAGTTGATCTCGGCTGGACTACCTGCCATTGACCTCAGCACTGCAGCGTATGAAGCACCTTTAACTAAGGAAGACCTTCCTATTATTTTTCCATCAACAAACTCCCCATTGTTTGCATGCTTCAGAAAAGTGGTTTTGGACCTAGTATTACTATGAATGGACTGCATAAAGTCTCTCCATTCAAAGCCATTTGCACCCTCCGGAATCACTAACAAACCTTTCCTTCTTCCATCCAGGAATTCTGAGAGTTGTAGAAAGCTACACCTTGCGTTAACATGATGTTGAATTATTTTTTTGATAGGTAATCAAGAAGTTATATTCATAGAAATGGGCAAATCTCAGATACACATGAAGTATACATAAGAGACACCAAGCTAGATGTTACAATAGAAAGAAGAAGGTTTTGGACCCTAAGTTCGTTACAATCAATAGCCCCCGTCCATAAGAACAATGACTTAAGAAAGAAAACTTTTAGCTCCTCCACAGTGCTCTCTTGATCTTTAAAGCTTCTGGCATTTCTCTCCATCTAAATACACCAACACATATATATTGGGACCATTCTCCAAATTGCCGCCACTTGTGGGTTGTCACGGAGACCTCTCCAGCTTGCAAAGAAATCCACCAATCTAAGAGGCATGATCCAAGGCAATCCAATTCTTGAAAAAAAAATCATCCCACATGAATCTGGCCACCTCACAGTGTAAAAGCAAATGATCTACTGATTCCCCATGCTTCTTACGCATACAACACCAAACTAGAATAATTACCTGTCGTTTCCTCAGATTATCTGTAGTGAGGATCTTATCCAATGATGCTATCCAAACAAAAAAAGCTGCTCTTGAAGGGGCTTTTGTCCGCCAAATGCTCCTCCATGGGAACATAGTCCTTCCAAGACTCGTTAGCACTCGATAAAGAGAGCTAACAAAGAAAATACCTTTCTTGGAATGGCTCCAGTGCATCTTGTCTTTGGTGCCCCCTGAAATACTTACAAAATACAAAGCTGCAAAAAACTCCATAAAAGACTCCAATTCCCAATCTTGGGCTGCCCCATTGAAATCCACATTTCATTGAGGGGAACCATTTGAGATGGTCAAAAAATCAGCAATCACTGCGTCCTTTTCTCCAGCCAACTCAAAGAGAGCAGGAAAGGTATCACGGAGACATTGGTTACCGCACCATTTATTGTACCAAAAACTGACATGTGAGCCATCGCCCACAATAAAATGTTCATTTCCTCAAAAGGACTCCTAATCTATTTCCACAACCCCACTCCGTATGTACCTCTAACCTCATTCGAACACCATCCTCCCTTAGCCTTCCCGAACTGTAAATCAATAACCATCTTCCATAAAGCCTCCCTTTCGTTTTGGTATCTCCACAACTACTTACCCAAAAGGGCTTGATTGAATTCCGTCAAGAGGTGAATCCCCAAACCTTCCCAAAAAATTGGGGTACACACTGTAGACCAATTAACTAAATGGAATTTGAACTCTTCCCTCAATCCACTTCACAGGAAATCCCTTTATAATTTGATGTTGAATTATAAAAACTCCATTACCCATCCTTATCTCTCTGAAAAAACCTTTTAAGTTCTAAATAATCATCAATCCTCTTAGACACCCACGAAGTTGCCATCCCACCTAGACATATGAACTTAGCTATCCTTTTGCTATATTTAGAGATACGAAAAGTATTACCTCCCTCTTTCGTAAAAGCAAAAGTTTTTTATTCTACTTTCAACCACCTCTCATCTTCAAGTGAGATGAATCCACATCGCGCGTAGTCATCGTCAGATCCCAAAGCCTAAATCAGATATATCCTATTGCTTCCTCTTCATCCTCTTTAGGAAGGAAAAAAAAAAAAAAAAAGAAGAAGAAGAAGTTTTGTGCCCACTTCAAAGGCAGAGACATAGAATGGACTCCCAATCACTAGAGGAGAACCGACAATGGGTCTCTGAAATGTCCTCCAAGAGGTCGTCGGAGCCCATCAGATTGTTCTGTGGAAGCCACAAAGACCCCGCACCTGACCAATCTTGGCAAAAAGAGAAAACTCAAACCCAAAATCCTGGTCTCCGGATAAAGTTCGACATTAGATGGCTAGCAAAGATTGCCAAGACCCATCGCACCCTTCTGTGAAGTTGCATAGGCACATAACCACTGTAGGGTAGGGGTGAAAATTTGTGACACGACCCGTTAACAAAACATGAACATGACACGATAAAAGCATGTTTGGGTTTAGTCTTATCGGGTTCAGGCAAAAAATGGTTGAACTATTAAGACACGATTGCTTAACGGGTCAAATGTTATAACCTGTTTTGACCCGTTAAGAAAATTAAAATTACACTTCTACCCTTCTGTCTAAAAACAAAAAAAATATATGTCCCTCGCTGCACACCTCAGACCTCATACCCAATTTCTTCAAATTTTCATTCTTCAATTTCTTCCTCTTGCGCCTTGCGACTTGCAAACTCCTTCATTCTTCAATTTATTCCTCTTGCGACTTGCAGAGTCTTGCTTCTTCACTCTTCCTCTTGCTGCCACAATGCCACGACGCCTCGCCGTTCAACCGTTGTCAGTCAGCCATCGCACAAACTCACACTCACAGTCATGTCGTCCCAGCCTCCAGGCTTCTCGACTTCTCCCTTGTCGCACGACGGCACGAGTCATGGGCCCACTACTAGCAACTGCTACATATCCTTCAGTGCCAGCCACACTGCCACCTCCCTCTGTCCCACATGAGTTGCAGCTGAGCAAAATGGCGGAGTCCTTGATAATTTTTCCTTTTCTTCTTAATTTTTCTTGGTAAGATTTATATTTGTTTGGTTCCCTAGAAAATAATTGTTTGGTTTCCTAGAAAATATTCAAGATGAATTTTTGGTAGATTATTTAGAGCTATGTTTTGGTAGATTATGTAGCAATAGAGCTGTGTTGTGGTAGATTATATTTTCTGAAATTTGGGCTTCTCTGTTTTTATATTTGTTTGGTTTCCTAGAAAATAATTTGTTTGGTTCCTTAGAAAATATTCAAGATGAATTTTTGGTAGATTATTTAGAGTTGTATTTTGATAGATTATGTAGCAGTAGAGTTGTGTTGTGGTAGATTAATCAGGTCAAACGGGTTAACGGGTCATGTACATGTCCATTAATATAAAAGGTTTGAAACGAGTCATAATAGGTCGCGTCGTTTCGTATCTTGTCAACCTTTTGCGTAGGGTTTACTAACGGGTCATAATGGGTTGTGTTGTGTCAATACGTTATCTTAATGGGTCGTGTTAGGGTTTAGGATTTTAACACAAAACCCTTAACGGGTCGAGTTCGGGTTGACCCATTAAGTGTAATGTATATGTCTTGACACGACACGAACATGATCCGTTAACACAATTTGACACCCCTACCATAGGGTGGCTCCTCCGAGACTACGAGCAAAAATGAAACTCGGAAAGAACAAAAAAAACCCAAGTCGCCAGAAGGGTTTAGAGTGCAAATGTTAAGCATGGACATTAGAGTTTATGTTCTTTGCTAGCGTTGTAAATTAGAGTCTCTTGTATTGAGTGTGATTCAATTTTGATGACAGAAAAATGGTGGAGTGATACTAAAGGTGGAGGATGTTGCTGTTAGCAATGTCAGGATTGATTTGACTCGCGGAAGGCATAATCCTCTAGAGAGGTACTACTTGATGACTTCAGTTGGGCCATTAGTTCTTTGACCTTTGTTTTCTGGATACAATCCTCGCATTAATTGAAGGATCTAACTTTTTTCACCTTTTTGGTGCATATATTGTCTTCCAGAATCAACTTTTTCAAGGTATGGAAATTAACTTTTCCTGCATGAACCTTCTTATATTTTACTTTTGTATATGCATAGCGTCCTGAGGCTCTTAGTATGAACTAATTGAGACTTGGAATCATTGTTTTTGTATTTTTGGTCAGTATGAATAAATGGGCAACTGCATGTTGATTGTCAGGGAAATTTTTTGATCATGGTAGATTCCAGAGAGTTTAAAGTGGGCTTGTTCAGTGAACTGCTAACTGGCTTGCCTTAAATATAAAGAGAGAACCTTCGAACATTCACCACCAACACCAAAGTTACAAATGATCTTTTCTCTGATTACTAATTAAACCAGTAACAAAAAAACTGGTTGTGCAACAACATTGTATGCTCTCCCATTCTCCTAATTCTTTCTGAAGCTGACTGGGTCAGCTAAAAATTAGAAAAAAAAATAATAATAACTACCATGACTGGGTTAGTAAGTTCTCCAAGCTCTCCTTTTTTTTTTTGTAGAATTTTGAAAGCTGAACACTAATTCAAATTCCAAATTCAGTTCATTTTAGTCAAAGCAAACATGAGAGAACACGTAACTTCCATTTCTAATTTTTGGGCCCCCCATCCTCTCTTCTGTTGCATGAGAAGTTTTTAATTATAATTGTGAACATTGAGAGGATGCATTAACTGTGGCAGGTAATTTCTAAGTTTACTAGTTAATTCTAAGTTATGTGGGTGACAATAATGATAAGTAAAAATCTTCTCGTGTAAGGTCTTTTTCTGAGGAAAATCAATTCGGAAACTTATTGGTTAGACAGCATGTTTTTTAAATGAAGACATGCTGTCAAGTTTGATTGATTTCTATCTTAGGATTCATGTGGAGCATTTTTAACTGGTTTGGTTTCTATTCAGGATTATGACAGTGATGATAAGTTCCCCATACCTGATGATCGTGTTAGTCACTTGCTACCTACCTCATATCAAGATATGATAGTGAGGGTGTATTCTAAAAAGCCTGAACTGGTCTGTATACTTAAAGCTATCACAACTTGATCACACTGTTTCTTTACTTGTGTCCTGTTCGCATTAACATTTTATTTTTCCTGTTCCAAATTACAGGTGGGGGCAATTTCTGAGGCTTTTGAAAATTTCCAGTTACAGACGTATGGGATTAAAGCACAAGTTCATGCAACACCAGAGAAGAAGAAACAACGCCGTCTATAAGGTTACCATGTTGTGTTCACCTTTATGTTTTTTTCCATGAATAGAAGAATTATGAAATTTATCACCATTCTATATTGTCCTTCTGCCAAGCTTTTTGCTGTACTGAAACTTTGTATACAGTTTAAACATCACACGACACAATAAGCTTTTTGTAAGGAGTGAGTTTCACCCTCAGTACTGTCCTTTCGTCATTATGTTTTATGAAAGGATATGCTCCCATTGTGTAGTGTAGATTTGTGTATAGTTGGTCATTTTTTTCAAACTTGTATGACTAAGTAAATGCCAATGAAACAGCAAGCTTCTATTTCCTTTTATTTTTGTACTTCCATTGGGGAAGATATGCCCAAAGCTTGATGCCTTTCTCCTTCTCTCTAAAAATCAGATATCTAATCAATGATATCCATGGCTAATGTTATGTAGTCTCCAACCATGGCATTTAGTTTCTACCCATTTGATTTGAAGGTGTGGTAGTGGGTTTTGTTCTTGTATGTGGTGGGATGGATGCTGAGAATCTAGGGGAGGAGCATTGGCCATTAATCTTGACACTGAGGTTGCTTAAAATCACGGGAATTAGTGGCAGGTCTCCCAAGATATATTTGTCATATGCTACCTTCAGAAAACCAATGGAACTCTTGCCCGTGACACCCTTGATCTGTCTTTGTGTGACCTTCTCTTGATGTCCACAATTAAGTCAAAAAGTGTAGGCTTCACGGGTTATTTTTATTATTGCTCTGTCATTAATAAAGGCTGGTCATGGGATTAGATGGTACCCAGAATAGCTGTTTCCCCTACACTTCATGTTTTCTAGATTCAGGCTGTTTTGAGCTATCCAATGGTAAGAAAAATAATCATGCAACTGAAAATCCTTCATGCTCGTTTCAAAATAAAGGCAATGGGTCACTTCTCCTTAACATTGTTTCCATAGATATTCGAACTCACCCTTCCATCTACAAAATCGTATGGACATAAATCTCTTATCACTACTGTTTAGTTACACAGATGACATGAGATGAGATATTTTTTTAAAAGTTGAATAAAATATTGTTATAATATAATTTTTTAATATTAGTTTTGTTTTGGGATTTGACAAAGTTGAATAATATTGTTTTGGAATTTGAAAAGGTTGAATTGTTTATTATATTTTGTGTGAAAATTTGAGAAAGTTGTAATGATAAGATGAGATGTTTTGGGTAACCAAACGGGTTTTTGTATCCTATTGAGGTAATCCTGATGAATGCAATCACTGAAGCTTTTTAGAAGCCAGCAAATTACAGTTTTTGTTCAAGATTCATAACTCTGAATGGAATGCGATCAATGGAAGTTTTATTTAGGTTAAAGTTCATACATGTTGCTTGAATTTGTCAATGTAAGAATTAGGGAGAACCTGACCTCACATAATGATCTCAATTTTGTGAAATCTTTTTGTGACTGAAGTATTTCTTTGGAAAAAAAAGAAAGAAAAGAAGCCGAAACATACATGATCATGAGGATTCCTCTTTTTTAATATTTCTAGTGTTTTCTTCTACAGCAATGGCATCAGAGCCATAGATTAGTTCCACATGGCTCCACGTATACTTCAGAGGCTCCATTTCGCTTCAGTGCTAATAATGACCTGTAAATTTCTTTAGGTTCATCAACAATCATTAGCAGCATAAGAAAATGCTAAAGTTCTGATTTAATTTGCTTATTTTGAGCACCTGTAGCTCGAATCCAACCTTCCCCATGTTAACAATTGTCGTTAAAAGTAGTGTTCCACAGCTACATGCCATGTCAGTACTTTTATAAGCTGTGATTCTCTCTATTAAAAGTGGGAGCAACACTCATTTGGAGCCATGAATGTGACCAAATATCTTATTTGCATTGCTTTAGCTCGTTTAAAGTACCTCTAAATCCAGCCTTCCCCATATCAACCATCTGCTTGCCTTTATTATAGAGATCTCCTTTTGTACCACACTCACACCAACTACTCTCTCTTCCCAGCTAGGCAGTGGCTAGAAATTATTTTTATCCCAAAATCTTTGCCACCTCTTGCCGTATGTGAATTATTTATTGTATGCATTCATGTGGATTCCACACTTCATTGTCTTTTATTTAGAAAATCATATTAAAAGAAATATTTTAATAACAAAAAGATTCTACAAAAATAAATTTATAAATTAATATAGATTAATGTGTTACGTTAGATTATAAAATTAATTTTATTATAAATTAAATATAATGTCTTCTATGAATTTACGTCAATTTATTAATTTATTTTTATAAAATTTTTTTTTGTAGCTGGAACATTTTTTTTAATAAAAGGTAACCACTGTTCCAAGTAAGTGATGTATCTAACTGTGATGCAGCACTATTGTCCATATGCCACGTACTCGTGGTATGTTTTTTGATTGGATCAGTGAATAGATTGAAAAGAAACAATTGTCCAATGAAACGTCAGCACACAAGAAAAGCAATTTAAGATGGTGATTTGCCTAGTCAGGATTGTATGTTCTTGCTATTGCCAAATATATTTAGGGGTCTACATTGAAAAGTCTTGTAGACTTGAGTAGAGACCACTGGAGATAGGAAGTTAGAGCACTCTCAATGCTCTTCTATAATATATTTTCTTTTAAAATTTAAAAAAATACTGTTAAAGTATTCCTTTATTAGATTTTATATTTTAAAATTAGTTTACATTTTACTACAGTAATCCTTCTATATGTAAAGGATACTGTACATCAATTTAAACATTTTTAATTCATTTATCTTTTTCCTTATTCAATATTCTAAACATCTTAATAATATTCTTTTACAATTATCAAGAATGGATTTTCTCAAAATATGNATTGTCCAATGAAACGTCAGCACACAAGAAAAGCAATTTAAGATGGTGATTTGCCTAGTCAGGATTGTATGTTCTTGCTATTGCCAAATATATTTAGGGGTCTACATTGAAAAGTCTTGTAGACTTGAGTAGAGACCACTGGAGATAGGAAGTTAGAGCACTCTCAATGCTCTTCTATAATATATTTTTTTTTAAAATTTAAAAAAATACTCTTAAAGTATTACTTTATTAGATTTTATATTTTAAAATTAGTTTACATTTTACTACAGTAATCCTTCTATATGTAAATGATACTGTACATCAATTTAAACATTTTTAATTCATTTATCTTTCTCCTCATTCAATATTCTAAACATCTTAATAATATTCTTTTACAATTATCAAGAATGGATTTTCTCAAAATATGTTTTGAGAATATTTTTATTATATAATCTATTCTTTTTATTTTTTGAATTAATTTATATTTTAGTTAACCTTATAAATTTGGGTTAATTTAAAATAAAATATAATTATTTGATATTGTATATGAGGAGATATTGCAAATATCAAAATATATGAGGATATTATTGATAGTTAGAGAAAATATTTGAAATGAATAAAAAAGAATAGAAAGTATAATTTTTAAATTATATAAAGAAAAAATAAATAAGCTGATATATGATATATTGTAAAAATAAGTATGTAAAATAAAAAAATAAATTTTGATAATGTATTTTAAAAAATAGAATAGATAAACTATTAGGAGTGCCCTTATTCTATTGTTCAAAGTTGCAGTATTGACATTAATTTAAGTTAAAAGAAACAGTAAACACTCATTGATGTGTCCCAATAGGTATTTTTGAGTGGCAATTTTAAAACTTTTTCCGTACAAGTACAATATCCCCCTCCCAATCTACGCTTCTGACTTCTGTGTTCCTACCCTTTCCAAATCTCCCATCATTCCTTGCAGGGCTTCAATCCTGATATCTGCATGAACAAGCTCATTTTGAGGAGTTTCCGAATCTAATTTCTTCACATAAAAAACTTTATACTGTCACGTATGTGAACCGACCGATAGATTTGTGTTTTTCACAGTAAATTAATAACGAAATATGTTGCAGAATGGTAAGATAAAGGTGTTGGGATTTTTAAGCTCGACTTACTCTCTGCGATTAAAATTATACAATTCATGTAACGAACACCTACCCCTGCAACTTCCATTTCACCTGTCCCAAGGACCAACTGTTCTAGAGCGAAGATAGCTTCTTTTTGAGATAAAAATGTGACTGGTTGGGGCTGTGGCAGCCTTTATAGAAAGGTACATTGACCGTGAGTACCATAAAATAACAACAGGCCAACAGGCACAGAGAAACACACGTCGTCTTCAGGCAAAATCCATGTGCCCACATGGATGATGAGAGAGAGAGAGACTCCCTTACTGATACTACTACTACTACTACTACTAATAGACAGACCTGAGACATCAATACAAACCTCAGCAGTCAGCACCACAATAAGAAGCAGTAGTTAAGTGAAACACACTCGCAGAGACCATCAACCAGAGCACGTTAGTCCGTGTCTTAACGGTTGAACCTTGACACAGCCAACAGAGTGTATTGGATAGAGAGACAGAAATGAAAGAGAAGAGTGAAAGTGGTGGTGGGTATGTGAGAGCGGATCAGATAGATCTGAAGAGCTTGGACGAGCAGCTTCAGAGGCATCTGAGCAGGGCATGGACTATGGAGAAGAACAAGAGGAAAGAGGAAGAGCAAGAAGCAAGGTCTACCAGGCAAGAGTGGGAGATTTACCCCTCCAAGCTCATCATCAAGGGTGTCATAGCCCGGGGCACTTTCGGCACCGTTCACCGTGGCATTTATGATGGTCAAGACGTTGCCGGTATGGAAAATTTTCCTTTCTATCTGGGAGTTCTATTTTGAAAATAAATAAATAAAATTATGCGAGGGAAATTCCCATCTCTGAAAAATAAACTAACCATTTCTCAAGATTTTTTCTTTCTTGAGAAGGCTAGTTTATTTCATACATCTAAGGCATGCATATGAGTTATTGTCCCTCATGTTCATTTTAAGGTGCTGTGTTTGTACTTGTTATGGAGTTAGAGATGTGATTTGGGTCTTTTTGACCGAAACGGCTTGGTTTTTGCAGTGATTTCGAACAGGTCGTTTTAACTTCTCTTTTTACGCATCTTCTCTCTCTCTCTCTCTCTCTCTCTCTCTATTTTATTTTTATTTTTAATTTTTTTTTTTTAAATAAGCATCTGTGATTTTCAACTTCTTGGAAGTAATTCTCTTGCTTTTAATGGCAAGCAAATATCTCTTCGATTCACTTCTTCCTATTTTACTTGAGTTCTTCTACATGTGGAGACCGAACAACATCTTGGTCATTGGGGAATTTACGCTGAAAGCGGCTGAGGCTGGCTGTTATATGGTGGGGTTCTCGATTAAAGTTGAACCTTTTCTAACTTATCTGGGAGGGTATCTGCTGGATTTGCAGTTGCTAGTTCCACAATTTCAGTAGTAATGTTCTTTATATTCTCCACTATTGCTCTATTGATGAGGAAATGCAGGAAACTATATTAACTTCACACTTCCCCGGGAAATAACAATTTTCACTTAATTGAACCAAATACAGGTACCATGCTTAGTTAGATTGACTTCATTCTGGAAAGTATGCGGCATGGAAATAAGATTGCAACTTATTTTCTTTCATATCCCTGAGTTTCTCTGCAAACCAACTTGAGGGATGGTGCTGTGTTTCTTTCAGTAATGACTGTTTTTTTTTTCTTTCAAATTTGATAATCATGAGTGGTTTGTGATTGACCCCTGTAGCTCTATACGTGAAAAATCCGTGACTCACGGGGCTGATTTGAGTTGGTAGTTACCTGCATTAACTTCGAAGTCTTTCTTTTTGTTATTATTAACCTTTAGTGTGTCCTAATTTATTACTAATCTGCCAAATGGATGATCGTCTCTACAACAAATAAAAACCTCACACCGACCATTCTGGGTTTTTAAACTCTCCAATTAGCCGCATCTAATCTTGGCTATGTTGTGCTGTTGTTAAGTCATGAAATTAAGAGTTCTTCTGAAATTAATTGTAGATCAAATTCAAATAATTCATTCCTTTTATCATTCACAGTCAAACTTCTTGACTGGGGGGAGGAGGGCCACAGGTCAGAGGCTGAAATAGCTTCCCTTAGAGCGGCTTTTACACAAGAGGTGGCTGTTTGGCACAAGCTTGACCACCCTAATGTAACAAAGGTCATATTTCATGTCTTTTGCTCTCTCTCTCTCTCTCTCTCTCTCTCTCAAATTTTTCAACATTTCCATTGAGTTGTACTTGAACTAAAGTAGCGTGATAATGCATACCTTTTCCTGATGCATGCCATCACGGAATTGCTTTGAAGAAAAAGGAAAAATTAGTAGAAGTATGGCCATTCAACGGAGGTTCTATGAAATAGACCTTGCCTAAATACATGTGAGCTTTTGTCCTAGTTTTGTTACAACTGACATAATTAACTTAATTTTTTAATTAAATCAATCTGTTAGGATTGGAATTTGGTTATTTATTCTCCATGTAGACTTACAGTTGCACCGGCACTAACAATTACAAAGAACTGATTTCCATGGGTAGTTTCTGTGACGCTTTTTGAATTCTAATATGCACATCACCCAAGTTTTGTTTTCAATTATCCTTTTTTTTTTGTGCATCGTCTTGCACAAACAGAATAATTTCTTCCTGCGGTAGGGTACACTTTCTACACTCAATATATATATATATATTTATCTGTAACAATAATTCTATTGATACCCAAGTATACAAGACATATACAAGGGTGACTGTACACCTCCAAACTATCATAACTAATGCATTACACCCTCAAGTTCTTTATTATCTGTAAGTAGCTAAAGTTGCAAACATCTGATCTATTGGTCAATTCTTAATAGATGGGTGCACCCTATAACTTTTTGGTAGTTTGAGAGTAGATGTGTCAATATTCGTAAATTAGGTTGAAAGTGTAAAAACCTTTTTGGTCAAGGGTGAAAGTGCATTTTCGTCTCTTTTTTTACTTATGAAATGTTAAATCTTTACCCAGCCAAGCAACTAAAATTTTATTTCTTTCTAATGCTTTCCCCTGTTACAATTTCTAGTTCTAGGATTCTCTGACATGTTAAAAGTATATCTTTTTTTTTTTTCCTTTTTCTTTATCTTTTTTCTTTTATAAATTCTTGAAATACTTGATTTTCAGTTTCCTCATCTTGAAGGCAAAACAATAAAGGGATGTACTAACAATAGAGGGTAGGTGACTGTGATTTGTGCTCTTAAACCCAGTTAGAGTCCATCTTGTCTTGATGCTAAAATAATGGGTTGTTCTTCTTACAATTTCCCCTCGTTTGCCCATCTCCTTGTTATATAGGTTTAGACATTTACATGAATGCTTTCTCTACTGATTAATTCAAATTCATTATCCCCTTTTGCAGTTTCTAGGGGCAACAGTGGGTGCGCCTGAGCTACACATTCAAACAGATAATGGCCACATTGGCATGCCAAGTAATTTTTGTTGTGTTGTTGTGGAATATTGCCCTGGGGGTGCACTAAAGTCATACCTCATAAAGAACCGAAGAAGGAAGCTAGCTTTCAAAGTGGTTGTCCATCTTGCACTGGATCTTGCAAGAGGGTCAAACTCCACATCTGATCTTTATTTTATTTGATTCTTCAAATCTGTTGAATGTTTTGGAGGTTTTGCATTTCAAGTATGAATTTAATTTGTTATAGATAAAAATTTCTGACATTGGGTTCATTATTATCCACCATTTTTTATAGGTTGAGCTATCTTCATTCACAGAAGATTGTCCACAGAGACGTTAAAACAGAGAATATGCTTCTAGATAAGACGCGTACTCTAAAAATTGCTGACTTTGGAGTTGCTCGTATTGAGGCTTCAAATCCTAATGACATGACCGGCGAGACTGGAACCCTTGGTTACATGGCACCAGAGGTATACACTTGATTTCCATTAAATTGAATTCTGTGACAAACCAAATCTCTCTCTCTCTCTCTCTGCATGCTTGCTACGTTGGGTTCATTTTATCGATGAAGTCATTTTAGTGGCCTCTATATATGTGGATCCTTGAAGCTGAGGAGCCTGTTACAGATAGAGGAATACATAAAGTTGAACATAGTAAAATAAGAAATTGAAATAATTCGTTGAAATTGTTACTTATGCCCTGTAATTCTTCCTCAGCGGGGCTTGGGCAGAATAGCAGAGCAGGTACAAGTATATAGGTATTAGTATAATAGCAAAAATGCATTCTTCGTCATTAATACATTTGCTTGCAGTAATTGTGGCCTCTTGGGAGAATTGATGACTGGATAAAAAGTATACTTGCTAGTACTAGTAAATCTGAGAATTCTTAATTGGCTAGTTGTAAATAGCCCCAACTGTGGAACGAAGGATAATCCCAGACCTACACCGAGGTATTGACCGGGCTAAGCCTAGAAGGATGTACCGTGGCTTACCTTACTGGCTTCTATTACCAGCATGCACTCGGTTCTAATTGGTTATGCAAAGCGTGGGCCATCTTCTGTTATTCAAAAATTGCTACCTATAATTTCTTGGCTTCTCATAATTGAGCCTACATTTATGTATTTTAGCATTATTTGCTGTATTTCAAGGGAACAAAGATGAATACATTCTGCTTGAATTTTGGGTGGATCCAGAAACGATGGTTAACTTTGGCTTGAATTGATGTTCCTTTTTCAGTGCTTAGTTTACCTTTGGTTTATTAATGTTTCAGATTGACTTCCAGATCTTAAATTAGTAAGCATCTAACTTATTACTAATGACTTTGGATGGGACAGGTTCTCAATGGCAACCCATATAATCGGAAGTGTGATGTGTACAGTTTTGGTATTTGCTTGTGGGAGATGTACTGCTGCGACATGCCATACCCTGACCTTAGCTTCTCAGAAGTAACTTCAGCAGTTGTTCGCCAGGTAGATAAAATATGTTAGATGTTTCTGCTAGCATGAAACTCACAAAATATGTATTCCTCTAAACGATAGTGATAATATAACAGCTCTTAGGAATACACCTGATTGTACTTTTGTGGCATGTGAAAAAACATCTGTCCTCTATCTAAAAAATAACAGCAACTGATAAAACAGCAACTGATAAAACAGCTATTAGTAATTTGTAATGTAGTTCTTTAGACTAAGTGTAGTGACGTTTTCTATGATAATGACTATTATGCCGGCCCTCATTAGTTGCAAGCTAAACAGGAAATTAAACTTCTCTATGCTCCAACACGAAACTGCAGAATCTGAGGCCAGAGATACCCCGCTGCTGCCCGAGTTCCCTTGCAAATGTAATGAAGCGATGCTGGGATGCTAACCCTGACAGGCGGCCCGAGATGGATGAGGTAGTGGTCATGTTGGAGGCCATTGACACATCAAAGGGTGGAGGTATGATCCCTGTTGATCAGCCTCAGGGTTGTTCCTGTTTCCGCAGGTACCGAGGGCCTTGAAGTTTTTAGACTCCTTCAAGCAAAGGGATCGTGGTTATGTGTAACACAGTTCTGGAAATTCAATTTGTATCTCATTCGATTCAAAAGATCTGAAACTAAAGGGAAAATGAAACTGTGGAGGCTATAAGCTAAAAGCTCCCCAACACGTGTTACTTAATTGGACTGTAGATTTTGTAAAGTTTTTCTTTCTTTCTTATTTTCTTATCTCTTACTTCAAAATCCCTCTGATTTCATATCTAATGCGGCTAATGCTGCTTCAATTGATATGATAATGGTAATGATCTGTTCTAAGGAGTGCATGCGCATAATTTTGAGAATCTATGGCGACTTTGATCAATGTGGAGGTTAGGAACTGTTATTGATGATCATATTCGATTCTCATTTCCATTTTGAAGTCGTCTAAATGATAAAGATACATCACTACAAGCTAAGATAATGTACGAGATAATATATAAATATTGTGAACAAGCTGTAGCTTCGAAGGTCAAATCTGATTGACCAAGAGATCAGAGGAACCGATCAAATGATGTCAATATTCCCATCATAGAAAAACATAGGAAATCTCAATCTACTCTCCTGCGTTTGGGGTTCGTGCCCCACTGACAATAAGGTGGTACAAAGCTGGCCAAAGCCACCAAACTAGTCCTGTCATAAGAACGTCCCTACCGGTAAACTTGATGTGCCTCCAGATTACAAAGTACCTAGGCAAGAGAGAAAGAGAGCTAATTATTTCTCTCTTGCTCAAATTCTACAAACCCTCTCAGTTTTGAGAGCCATCTCCAAAGTTGGGGCGTACTTGTATCGCTGCAACTAACATGGTCGTAGATACTTCCAACAGAGCCCTACCAACAGAGCCCTATTAAGTGGACTCAATGCTATGATTCAGCCTTAAAACTAAACCAGCTGGCCAAGTAACACCCACCTAACTCGAAGATCTCAGCAAAATTAAACCTTACCATATATATTATATATATATGTACGTATTTTAAACAAGCTTATCATAAATATAATAAACAGTTATAAGATATAAAATTCAATATGATGAGAGCCTCTAACAATCATCTCAAATCAGCAATTACAACACAAGAACAATAATAGAGAAAGGAATCCAGAGCCAATGACTTGGCTCCCATCCATTTTCCACAAATGGAAGCTGCTTGAAGCGGTTTTGACACAGTTTGATAAACCGATTGTAAAATTACGATTGAAAATCGAAGTGGATTGTTGTGTACTATAATTTGCTAGTTTAGATTGGTTGAAAGTGACTTTCACTACCACTTTATCTTAATATTTGGTTAGGAAATTAAGAACATAAAAAAATAGCAACTGAAAGATCAGTCGAATCGCCAGCAGATGACTATCACTGGTTGTGGAGGCATGTGTAGGCCACGTGCCACTCTTAAAGAGAAGATAATGGTCTTAGGCCGCTAACCCCGATGGTGCTGCATGTGGCAGTGATAAACTCCCCATGGTGTAGCGACGAGTGAGTTTCACAAACGGTGTGAGCCGCGCGTGAGATTTACGCACCGCTCTTTTGATCATTTTTCGTCCAAAGAAGCAGTGACTGGAAAATCTAGTAGTGGGGTGCGTGGCTGTCGCAGGAGACTAGTAGGCATCAAATTGATGCATTTCAATGCTATGGATTGAAAACAAATGAAAAAAAGGAATAAAAATCTGATAGACATATCCGGAGTGAGCCGGATAGGGGGAGGGCGAAGCTCCACCCCCCTCTGGACAAAGATGAGAGGGTTATTCCAGTATAGTAGAAACTATCGCCTAGAGAGAGAGAGAGAGAGAGAGAGAGAGAGAGGATCCTATCTATTGTATACCTTTAATCCACTTTATAGGTACTTTAAACGGTACAATATTTACTATTGTGCAACTTTTTTCTAGCGGAATTAAATGATTAATAAATATTATAAAACATGTTCAATACCTTTAGAGTGTGTTTGGATGTTAAGTTGAGTTAAGTTCTCTATAAATAATAGTAAGTTGAGTTGGTGAAGTGAGTTATGTGGAGCCCATTTAAAATAAGTTTAGATGTGTTTAGTACTATTAATGAGAAGTCGAAAAAAGTTGTAAGCCCCTCGTACAAAGATGTGTTGAGTTGAAAAAAATTGTGCGTCCCTTTTGTAAAGATGTTTTGAGTTAAGATGAATTTAGTAATTTGAGAATGGAGTGTTTTGATGTTAGATTTAACTTAAAATTAGACTGAACTGAATTCATCTTAGCTGAATCTTACAACCAAGCAAGACCTTACTCTCTCCTACTTAAGCCCTCAAATTCTTCTATTTTTCTCCCCCACAGCTCTCAAGGTTTTTTGTTGCATTTGATACACATGACCGCTATTACTTATGAAAACTTAGTTGTGGTTATTTCCATTATCGTTCTCTAGCACAGAGGTTATGCAGAGCCAAATATAGAAGTTTGTACTACCATTGTTATTAAGCAAAATATTACGATAATAGTATATCCCATAAAAAAAACAAGCAAACACAAGAATGCATTAGAAAAGAATATCATCGTGGCAAAAGTACACCATCCTACAAGAATGCCATCTCAGCATAGACACTGAAATTCTCTCGACCATTCGATTAGAGAATTCCCGAATGAAAAATTACACTTGAAATTTGAACCGCATAAATTATGACCTTTATCAATGAATTTGGTGGAAGTGACCAATAAATTCTCATATGCGGTATTTAGTATCGAAGAGAAAATATAGCAGCTAGCCAGCAATCTTGTAACTCGGATTGACTAGATTATCCAAGCCAGCAACTACTTGTATTGACTCTATGACATCACCAACCTTAAGATCTGCCAAATAATCCTCATTTTCTGTCACATAACCAAACACCGCATACCGGCCATCCAATATGTTGGCATTACTGGGAGTTAATTCACTTTCTTTCAGTAGCCAGAACACCTGGCTGGACGCGGAGTTGTTCTCAAATTCCTGTCAACAAAATTTAAAAGCCAACACCTAGTTAACCTTCATGTCAGATCAACAAAAGAACTGCATTTGTTAGCGTAAGTAATGTTGAATTTCAAATTCTCACATCTCTGGCCATGGCCATTGTTCCAAATGCATTAAATGGAAGCTTTGTTTGAGCCTTGTATAGACCAAGCTCCTGTCAAAACACATGATATAACAGACCAAGAAATCTTAGCAAACACAGATTTTTAGAGGCATGCTGATATGTGACTCCATATTAAATGTGGACATATCAAGTTATCAACAACCACCAATTCAGCCCGAAGTAATCCCTACATACCTCCAACCACTTTAATGCCAAACACATGATATAACAGACCAAGAAATCTTAGCAAACACAGATTTCTAGAGGCATGCTGAGATGTGACTCCATATAAATGTGGACATATCAACAACCACCAATTCAGCCCGAAGTAATCCCTACATACCTCCAACCACTTTAATGCCCTACTTGGTTACAAGCTCATGTGACAAGGATCACCAAAACAATTCATGAAAGGGGGACATGATCAAGGTTGCATGAATATATGTGTACATAAACGAGAGATGGCAAACAGTGAGGTGATGCCTTCTACATTTATCATCTATATTCACCATTGCCTATGATTTCTTCTTTCATATAATTTGCGTAACTATAGAAAGTACAACCAAAAAATGGTTTTGGAAAACTTACTTCCAAAGTTGCTCCATAAAAGGGTGCTTTCTCCCCTTCCACCATGATTTCTAATGGTATCGTCCTGGTTTTTTCTGTACTGGGATCAATGAAACCCTCTGCAGGACCTTCAGGGTCACCAGTTTGAACAACAAAGCCATCGGCTGCAGCAGATCCAATGGAACATCCAAGCCGTTTAGAGACACAAGTGAATAGGAATTTGTAGCTATGGTATAATTTATCATTTGAAGTATTCTTCCAATCTGTGGGTTGCAGTATGAATAAACATAAAACTAAAAGTGGGGAAGATCAGAGAATGAGTGAAATTTGAATATATAATTATTTTTATTTTTTTAGAAGTGATGAGGAATTTTCTTGATGAAAGCAACAGGCATAGCCCATGTACACAGGAGTATACAAGAGAGACACCTAAATATGATTGACAACCAATACAAAAAATCATGGACACTTAGTCCATTAAAACCTAACGCAATACTTATTTTTATATATGATTTTACCGTAAGATTATTGCTAGATATCACAATATAGGGTTTATAGCAAATCTATGCTTGTTCATGGGTAAAATAGGCCTGATTAATTGTATCATTGAAAGTGTCTTTGCAATGACACAACCCAGATAAAAATAACCAAGTTGATGATGGTAATCATGGCAGTTGAACATGTAAATTTCCTTCCATATCCATTCACTTTAAGATGCATTACCTCTCTGGATTTCAATGCCATCATAGAAGTGTCTTTCCACCAAGTCTACAAAATTCCCAGCAGTTACAGGCGCATTATAACCATCTAGAACTATACGGAACACGAACTGATCTATGTTAGGGTTGTCCTTAACCTTGACCTTCATTTCCACAGTTGCTCTCCCCTTCAATAAAGGCATACTTCGGTATTCTTCAGGCACTTCATATGGGAAGCCATCCACCATATCCTCTTCAACTCTGCAGAAACCCAATGCCCCAGGAAGATCTCAGCTGCAGTCAATGACAAGGGTATATATGAGGAGTTTATCTTAAGAGGATTAACTTTTACAAGTTCTTCCCAATTCTTCAGCAAAATATTGGGATTCAGTTCTTCTAGATTTCAGAATTCATAATCATTCCCGGACATGATTATGGAACAGCCTTCATAGCAAGGGCATTTTTATTACTAGCATTTTCAATCTTGGACATTGTTTTGGCACCTACAGCTATTAAGCAGTTTAGCATCTTCTGAGGTTGCAGTAAAAGCATATCATGTCTTGGAGGCCAGACTCACAATAATGCTAGTTTCAAATAAGGATAATGCCTTAAGGGCACACGATCACCAAAAGAATTTACTAAGCCAATCACCACATAATCGGGTGATATTATGTGGTGATTGGCAAAATCAGGGAAAAGATAATGGATGTTTGGAGGCCAAACCCAGCATAATGGGCATTTCTTTTGAGTGGCACGACGGTTTTGTGTGGTTTAAAATATGAAAAATAAAATAGAAAAGAAAACCAAATTTTAGCATGTATAAGTGATATTTCTGCACTTGCAAAAATAAAATAAAAATAAGAATTGAACGGTTGTACAACAATACTCACCCCCCAACATACTGAAGTAGCTCCTTCTGTTTGGGTGCCACTGCATCTCTATTCCTATCCTCCACAATTTGTTGGAGGTCATCCATTCCCGCTTCCAGCTTGTCTAGTAGTTCTACTCCATGGTCCTTCTTCGATTCAGCTAACCCCGATATAATTAAAGTTTTTCCCTGCTTGAGGGCTCGAGATGCCTGCCTCACATTCTACATTTTTCATGCAAATTAATATCTCAATTAATATCCACAGAGGCATCTTCCATACCGCAAAAATAAAAAATATTGGATTTTAAACGTTACCCTTTCCACTGAATCGAGTGCCTTGACTCCAGCAACCTTGAGACTGTCTGTAATGTCTTCGAGCGGCTTTTGTACTTCCCTAATAGCTTTATTGTCAATAGGCAGCGCATAACGCAACAACGCTCCCGGGTCTTTAATGGGTGGTCCAGATATCAACACTGACAGATCGGGAAAAACTGGACTAGCTGCTGCATTGGCATTTGCTGAAAAATCCAATGCAGGAACTCCAGTTATTAACCCAACCGCTAAAGCTACTGAAATGGCACACTCTTTCAAGGAAAACGATCTCCCTTTCTGCCCAATATTTGAAATAATTAGTAACTCCTATTTAAACGACCAATTCTACGACGAATTCTTCAGGTTTTTGTGCAAAGTATTGACATTTAACGTATGAATGGAAAAACAGAAGATAAAAAAGAAAAAAAAAAGTACCGTTCTATTGTGGAGTAGAGGTTGCTGAGGATTTTGGAGAGAACATCGGGGTCCAAGTCGGCGGGACCAAGAGTGGTTTTGGGAAAATGGGAAGCGAATATGGTTGGTGGGTATGTTTGGGGAGAAGATAATGGCTGCCATGGGAAGGAAGGTCAACTAGCTAGTATTTTACAAGACAAAGAACATCAGGGTCTCAGAAAAAGGTGAGGAGAATTTGTGATTTTGAGAGAGACGCATAGAAGGGATAGACAGCAGATGAGGTTTATGTTCACTCGGGCTTGTTAGGGGCCGCCATCATCCTCACGCTCCGGATAAGATTACCCTTGCTCCCGATATTCTTACTTTTTCAAGAAAATCCATTTCTAAACATATTTTTTACACCGTGCCTAATACCAATAATACCAAGTTTAAAATGCCCAAGTTTATACAAATTATTTAAAAAATAAAAACATAAAATCTGTCATAAAATAATAATAATAATAATAATAATAATAATAATAATTACAAGTCCAAAATAAGTAAAGTCTTTTTAAAAAATAAAATTTATTAAAATATTATTTTTAATATTATTATTATTTTAACATTTAAAAAAATTATATTATTTATTATATTTTTTGTAAAAATTTAAAAAAATTTAAATAATTAAATGAGACGAATGAAATACTTTTGTATCAAACACTGCCTCCACATTCATGGAATCTCAGCACGTAATCAGGTGCTAAACTGGTAAAAAAGCAGCAGTAGTAAGTATGCCATGGAAATCTGGAGAGATCAGGTAAGGGTGTGGCCTGCTTAATTCAACGTACAGTACCAGAAAGTCTGACCCAATACATGGGCAAGCGGGATTATTGTTAATGCAGACTAGGGGCTCTGTAATATTGATCTGATCTTAATTTGCGAGATCCGATAGATTAATTAAAAGTACTTGAAAATATAGAATTTGACATGCATCAAAGAGAAATATTAATTGCTAGGTAGTTATTCAAGTCTCCAAATCATAAATTCTCCATAAATGAGTTTATAAAATTAAATATAAAACTGATGGCTCTATTGAACGATACAAGATAAGATTAGTTGCTAAGAGTTATACCCAATATGAAGGTTTCGACTATTCTAAAACCTTTTCACTTGTGGCCAAAATAGATACTGTTTGCATACTACTTGCTATAGTTGTTGTTTAGAATTGGTTTCTTATCCAACTTGTTGTGACTAACGCTTTTTTACATAATGATTTGCAAAGGAAGTTTACGTGACATTACCTTCTAGTTTTTGCACTAAGGGGGAGTCTAAGATGTACAAATTAAACAAGTTATTTTATGATTTGAAGCAGGCTTCATGTCAATGGTTTACCAAGTTTTCCACTACAATTCTTGAACTTCTTTTTACTTAATCCAAGGCTGATTATTCACTGTTTACATGTTTTAATGATGAATCTTTTATTGCTTTTCTTGTATATGTCGATGATATATTGATTGTTAGTAATGATATCTTGATTTCCAGTCATGATTTAAACTTTGTTGATCAATTGAAATTGTTGCTTGACACAAAATTTAAGTTGAAGGATCCTGGACAGCTTTAATGCTTCCTTGGTTTGGAAGTTGCTTGATCTTCTCAAGCTATTTCTTTGTGCCAAAGAAATTATGCACTTGAAATACTTCAAGATGCAGGATTTCTTGGTGCTAAACTAGCATCCTTTCCTATGGAGCATAATCTAAAACTTAGGTTGTATTTGGGTAGTGAGGTGCTCTCAGATACTTTGTAAATAGTAGTGAAAAAGTAATGAAAAGTATTGAATAGTAGTACACAATAATAATAAAAAAAAGGTGAAAAGTAATGATAGAATAATGAATAGTAATGAAGTATTATGATAATACTTTACCACCCAAACCAGCTCTAGTCAAGACAGTGGTGATTTATTGGCTGATCCTACAGTTTTTCGAAAACTTATTGATATATTTTTATATCTTATAATTACCAGACTTGATCCGACTTTTTCTATTCATAGAATTAGTCAATATATGGATAAGCCATGCAAGCCTCATTTGCAAGCAGCCTATCGCATTCTACAATATGTAAAATCCACTCTGGGTCATGGTTTGTTCTTTTTAGCTAACACTTGTCTTCAATTTAAAGCTTTTACAAATTTTGATTGGGGTTCATGTCCTAATACTCGAAGGTCTATTACTCTTTATTGTACTTTTTTTGGAGATTCATTCACTACAAGAGAAGTGAGCTTTTGTGACTAAAATTTAGTGACTAAAAGGACTATTCCCTACCAAAACCGTAGGAAATAGTCCTTTTGGTCACTAAATTTTGGTCACAAAAGCTCACTTCTCTTGTAGTGATTGGTTTCTTGGAAATTCAAGAAACAATAAACAGTTTCTCGTTCTTCAACAGAGGTTGAATACTGTTTTATGGCAACCATCACTTGTGAAATTGTTTGGCTTTTTACCTTATTTTTATATTTCCAAATTTCTTATTTTGACAATGCTAATCTGTTTTGTAATAATACAACTGCTTTATACATTGCTGCCAATCCTATTTTCATGAGCATACAAAACATATTAAGCTTGACTGCCGCTTTGTATAGGATAAGCTTCAAGCTATAGTTATTAAGACTTTTAATGTTGCTGCTCAACATCAACTTGCTGATTTTTTACTAAGCCTTTGGGTAGTCATCAGTTTCTTACGTAGATATGCAAAATGGGGGTCCAATTCATTTACTCTCCATTTTGAAGGGGAGTATTACAATTTCTAATTGCTGTATAGGACTTTTATTCAACTTGCTAAGTTAGAGTTAGTCCCACCGTGTAATTAGAATGTAAATACTTATAGTTATTTGGTTTTACTTTTTGAAAACAGTACAAATACCCTTGTCTTATTTTATTGGAATAACAGGACTTTTCCACTTTTGCTTTCTCGATAAAGATATAGCTCGCACTCCTCCCGCGCCAGTAACCGCACTTTTTCAGGAGTACGTAGCTGAATAAGATCATCAAGTCTTTGAGCTAGAGCTAGAGCTGGAGCTCTGATATTCGATTCTTACGAACATGATGATTAATATCGTCGTCTTTTGGAGTTTTCCTGTAGTATACTCCATATAGGATGAGTTGGGCAGCTCCAGCGACTGCTCCAATAATATTGCAGACCTGTACGTACGTACGTAGTTAATTATATAACATAAAAGAAAACGTATATATATACACACGACGTACGTACGTACAGGTAGAATTCCATGTACATTATACGTACAAAACAAATCATCATGTAGCTAGAAACACCCAGATCAACTTAATTAATGCATTCATTAATTTTCATATATAGCCAGAATTCTTAAAAATATGATCATGAAGTTATATATGGTGCTGAAAGTCGAGGACTTGAAGTACTTACCAGCACGTAGATGTCAAATTTGATGAGGGCATAACAAGTCCAGATGCAGCCATTAAGGTGGTTGGTCAATGACAGATAAAATGGCATGTACTTCACGCTCTTGGTTGTGATGACTTGTTTCTGTTTAAAACCCACGATTAATTAATACAAGAAAACTAATTATTACGATGACAGAACAGATCTTGCATGCAGGATATATATATGGATTATTAATTATGAGATTCAAAAGAGAGTACTGTTCTGTACTTACCATGACGGTAAGCGGAGAAATGTACATCAGAATGTTGAAGAAATCAGCGATGATGCCAACCATCATGGATCTCCTCTCGTGAGAATGTAATGTCAGCATAGTTATGACAACGACGACAGCCACGAAAACAACCTCAATGGCCAGCCCTATCGCTACTTTCTTCTGTAAATTATCGACAAAATTAAACCACAAATTTCACAATTTAATTACATGATATATATCACATGCAAACAATATTAATTTCCAGATGGAATTAAACCCAAAAAATAAAAATAACCAGTATTATTCGAATTTCTATTAGCTAGCTAGGCACATGCAAGTACTGTACGTACGTACGCACCCGTCCATTCTTCTGTCCGGCAGCGTAGGTATAGAATATGGCTAAATAGATGAGCTCCAAGACTAACCCAACGCTGTTGGTAGTCACAACAAGAACGCTGTGTTCGTGAACAATTGGCAAGCCATAGAATATCCATAACATGCAGTTCAGTACTGTTGCGATATATGGTAACGGCGAGTAATCCTCCACTGCCTTGCTCTTAATGATGCTACAAAAAGTTGGCCTGACATGTAAACATTTTTCAAACTTTTTTAATGCAGGAGGTGACAAATTTGGTATGAAAATCGATTTTTTTTTTTTTTAAGGGAAATATATAATTAACTCAGGCATCTCATTATAGTAATTCTCTTAATTTGAAGTCTATATTAGTAATAAAATATAAATAAATAAAAAAAGATGGAAAGAACCACTGCACATGGATAAAAATATTAGATAAAAGAGAGGTACTTACACTGGCGAGAGGAATAGCCCGATGGAGATCACATTCCCTGCGCAGAGATCATTGTCAATATATATTAATCAAACTTAATAATTAGTGCACAAAACCCTGATCTCTTAGTAATTATCTATTTGATCACTATGAAATAAAGGCGATCTGCATGAACTATATATATATATATCACTTATATATATATCACTCTCAAAGTTATTGTAACAATCTCGTGTATATGTACTGTGTGTGGGGATTCCAAAACATGATAAAGAATTTAAGAAAGATATATAAAGGAAAACGGAGGGGGGGGGGGGGGGGGGGGGAGAGAGAGAGAGAGAGAGAGAGAGAGAGAGAGAGACTAGAGGCCCGGCCAGGCGCATGACAGTCTACACAGAGATCATATACTTGCTAGGTAGGGCTGGTAATAAAAGTAGGAATATTTGGGGAACACACCGATGATGCCGACGACACTTCTAGCAGTTTCAGCGCTCACCATGTTTGCATACAGCGTCCGCTAAGATCGAGAATAGAGATAAGTTCATATAGAGAATGAGAGTGAGTGATTTGGTAGAAGGGTCGAGGAGAAGGGCCACACTTAAATGAGCATGCAAATTAGTATAGCTTGAGCTGGCCCCCGTACGTGTCTTAACAAGGCAACATCATTAAATTAATATTTCTCTTTAAGTAATTTGTCTATCTTAATATTAATTATTAGATTTTCTGGGTAAGTCTGAATAAATATATATTCTATTTTTTATTTAAGAAAATTTAAAATCATGCCCGTCTTCATAATTCAGTTGAGCAGTACATTGGTCATGATGTGCGGCTCTTAACATCCAAACGGACCTTCAATCTCCTCAAGGGCATGCGTCTCTCCATCCACAGTTTGGTTGTTGAGAAAACAGGAAAACAGAAAACAAAATTTGAAGATTCCACCTAAACAACCATCTTCATTCAGCACACTTGGATGAATTTTCACTCTCTCTTCATGCTTTTGTATTATATGGATTCCGAAAGTTTTGAAGAATATCGATTTTGAAGTGCAAAAAAGTTTAACTTGGAGGTTGTCTCCCTCTATCTTCAAAGATTCCCCAATAAAGTAGTACAGCCAAACATGTTCTGGACACATTCCATTATCTAAACCTACGGAATTGAATGTGTTATGTGTAATAAACCTTTCGAGACGCACACCATTGATCTCAACACCAATAGAGAAATTATCGTTCACTTTATGTGTAGAGGTTGAGTGAATGGGTCCGATAACAACACAAAAGCAATTCCTCTGTTCTCATCCAAACACAGGAGTTCATGAATATGAATGTATATTTCCTTCTTACGATGGATGGCCCAATCTGGAACCCCACTTCCCACAAACCCAGTGGTAAATTGATCGTCCTCAATATTTTCAGCACTACAACCTATATCAGATAACGTACCACATCCAATCATCTTACGATGGTTAAACCAATCTGGAATCTTGTGTCCCACAAAGATTATGCCAAATCGATGGTGCGTAAGATGCCCCTGTAAAATGAAAATAATAAATGTTTAACAAGATAAGCTAGCTTAGATATAAATGTAGACCAAAACATGCAATTACATATAAGGATCAATATTCCTTAAATTCAAGCAAGAAATTGAAGATGGGGAGAGCGATGGTCACATAAAATGGGTCATTAAAATATATGGAGCCTACTTTACTTGTCTCACGAGGCCCTCAAGTTCCTAGATATAAGAGAGAAAGAAGAGAGGCATACTTGTTCCCATAAATAATTTGACAAATGATTTCCAGTATTTACATGCATCTTGCTGCATCTAGACAAGTCCATCCAATGTAGAGGTTCTGAGTCAGATGCATTGAGCTAGTTCACACTTTTTTGATACTTCTTGAAACTTTCCAATGACATGCATCCAGCAGCATACACCTCTAATATATTTGGTGGAAGCTCTAAAATATTTTCAAGTTTCTTGCAATCATTCAACCAAAGGTACCTCAGCCTAACAAATCCTCTGATACATGCAAGAAGGATAACAATATCACTCCCTGACAGATCTAAATTCTCCAGAGTGGATGAGCAGTTAAATGTTGTAAAGAAATTTGATTCTGACAGGATCCCATCTCGAAGACTTGCCTCTTGCAATGATTAAAAACTTATAATAGATTGTATGGACTGTCTAGAATCCCCCACCTGCTTTAGAAACTTAAGCCCTGATGAATCATCAAGATGAATAGACTTTAGATATTGCAACTGAAGAATGCTAGTTGGGACGTTTTTAACCTGGTAGATTAAAGATCTCCAGCCCTGTAAGGTATGCAATGGATGAGGATAGTTCTTTTATACTAGTGCCTTTCAGATTGAGGCGACGTAAACCTTTCATTTCACACTTGATTTCGGGGAATTCCTTAAGTCTTGAGCATCCTTCAAGATTAGTAGATTCCAATGATCTCAACTTGAGCCTTTTCGGAAAACTCTTGAGGTTAGAGCATCTAAAAAAAAAAATTCAAAACCATTTTAGCATAGGAATTAAGATTAGAGCATAACCTACCAAAGAAATAAATATGAAAATTGGTGTTGTACCTTGAATCCCTCCTTTAGTTTTATGAAGAGGCTATTTTGCATTTTGAAAACAACTAGTTTCTCTCCATGAAATTTTGATGGAAGAGATTCTGAAGGATATTCAGGCCAATCAAGTAATCTTAACTCATTAGAAAGGTAATTTGGCCCTTTCGAAAAGTGAACATTACGGTTTATAAACAACCTAAGACTTTTCATCTTCTTGAACACCTTCGGACTCAAATGTATCAAGTCTTGTTCAGGCATATCTACCAATATACCTTCAATTTTGTTTGTTCCCTGTTGAGACAATATTCCATGTTTTATCACTTACTCAATGAGAAATATCTTAAACTCTATGCATGTGCATGTGTGTACTGTATTATTCTGTTTACTACCAGAATACTCATTTTCATATGATAATGTGTGTAGATATTTTCATACTCATTTTAATCAAAATGTTTTTTTTTTTTTGAAGAAATTCTTATTGTATTTTCTTCAAGTATGTGACGAACATCTTTGTAAAACCATAATCTACTATGTTCGACAAGCTCTTTAGGTGATTCTAGTCAAACAATTTCTTTACCCACGTCTTGTAGCATGTCATGCATCCATACTATATTATCATTGCGAATAGTTATGAGCAACTTATCTATAAGCATTTGGATACCAATATTTGGAGAGAAATCACATCCGGCTAGTATTGGAATGATATAATCAATCCGATTTCCTTTAAAGAAACATGCAATGTCAAGAAAAATCTTCTTCTCATTATCATGCAATCCGTCATAACTTGTCCTAAGTATCTTATGAATATTTTTCTCAGAAATTCTTCTATACTTTCTCATTGCATCACTCCAATGATGTGTAGCTTAACCCAATAGATATGAACCTAGCACCTTCAAAACTATTAGAAGGCCCCCAGCATAACGAAGTATATCTTTTGTGAGCTCCACAAAATCTTTATTCGGTCTATTTTAGCAAGAAGCATGCCTGCTAAAAAGTTGAAAAGTGCGCATCATTGTGATCCAATTCCTTCATCTTGTATGTCAAATTGATTTTATGCACAAATAACAAATGTTTATCTCTTGTTGTAATGATGATTCTACTTCCTAAACCAAACCAATCACATTTTCCACATAATGTTTCTAATTGGACCAATTGATCCTCATCATCAAGAATTAAAAGAATCTTTTTACAACTCAATCTCTCCTTTATGGTATTTTTTCCTTGATCAACATTATAAACCTTCAAACTTGAATCTCCTAAGATATCATAAAGAATTTTCTCTTACAATCGGATCAGCCTGCGGTAGTCTTATTGTGAATCTTCTCTCACATGTTCAAGAAAACAATTATATTCAAACTGATAAACAATCGAGTTATAGATCACTTTGGCCATAGTTATCTTACCAATTCCACCAACTCCAAAGATTCCTACCATGCGAATGTCATCTTTCTCAAGACTTAGAAGAGCATTGATGTCTTCTACACTAGACTCTATTCCAACTAGATACTCATCAACTTGAAAGTACTCACGATTTATTATTCTTGTGATTACTTGAACAATTTCCTGAATAAACTCTCTTTCATTCCTACAAATATAAAAAACATTTCATAAGAAAACAAAAACATTTCATAAATAATAAATGAGTGGTTAGAAGTACCCGTTCTCTTTTAGATGCCACCTGGCCAAATTGCCCACTTTTTGTAAGGCTGCCTTCCACCTCTGCACCTTCATGTCTTTATTGAATTTCTCTTCATGTTTAATCAATGCTTCTCCAAACCTTCATTTTGGTTTTCGTACCTTTGATGGATCTACGTAATAAAATATTGGTAGAAGCAATTGTTACTTTATTTGTTTACACTCAATGATCTTGGTAAGCTTCTCTAAGCATCATGTGGATGATGCATAATTTTTGGACAATACAATGATCAAAACCTTGACTTTTCAATAGTTTTGAGAAGTGCTGGTGAAATCTCTTCTCCCTTTCTAAGCAGCTTGTTGTCTATGTAAGTGTTAATTTCCTTTTGATTTAAAGTGTTGTATAGATTAGCAATAAAACCATTATGAGTATCTTCACCTCTAAAGTTCAAGAATACATGATACGCTCATGGATAGGCCGAGAAAGAAGAGGAAGAGAAAGTGGAATTAAGAGGCACCTTGGAAGGCCATGGAAGATCCAAGTTCTGATTACTATCAATGAGAAATAATTGAAGAACAACTATCTCAAGTAGAGAGGTCAATGCTGATCGAGTTCCACCATATAAAAAAAAAAAAAACAATTAGATGTGCTAGAATAGTGGTAGGCATATACTTCAGGACGTGGTGCGCGCCCCACAGCTTCTACAGGGAAATGAGAGTTGAATATTAAAGTACTCAATCTAGCGAGCGCCAAGTAAACTGAAACCTGCATGCAGCCAATATATATATATTTTTTTATAACAGGAAGACTAAGCCTCCTGATATATATATATTGAAGCTCACTTTTGGCTGAGAAACCGTATGACAAGTGACATTACAACACAAAAAAGGGAATATGACCTCCAGCTAAACCATTCTATTAGAGCACAAGGATAGGCCCTTTATAGCACATTTCGAAAGTATGGAAGGCCAAGTTTATCTGTCCTATACAACCCCTTCAAGAGATGGGGGGTGGATGCCGACTCTGTCCAAAAACCTGCAATTCCGTTCGAAGCTTTCTGGGCCAAGAAGTCAGCTGGTGCATTGGCTTGTCTGAATACATGTTGGATTGAAAATGTCTTGTCTCTTAGTGATGCCATCAATTCCTCCCAGAAAAGATTGATGATATATATATATTCCAAAAATAGAGCCTCGAACAGGTCCATATATATGTAAGGACCCAATATACAATAATAATATTGCCTTGAGCTTCAGTGCTAACTAGGCCTAATTAAGCAGTACTTCATTAGTAAGGATGTGGGAAATTAATTCCCATACCGGATGGACGTACAGCTAGAGGAATTAATTGCACTACTCTTAACAATATTAATGAGGATAAACTACTCTTGGGATTGAGTACTACTTCGATCGGCTCATCACCATGATTCTTGTTGTCATGTATGTGGTTGGATCATCATGAGTTGTATTGATTATATATATAAAGGCCCGCTTGCTGATCTCCTCTGGATCATCTACACAATATTGCATATATATCCTCTTTCGATTTGGACCTAATTAATCATTAGGACCAGATTTTTTACATTATAAAGTAACTTATAAAATTTAAAATGATCAACATCCTATTTTACGGAAACAATCTGAACAATTTTTAAATGCTTAAGCTGAAACATGCACCTTCTCATGTGCAAGTTGCAAATGTCTTACTATGGTAATAGAAATGTTGATTTCTGATTTAATATAAATCATGTTTGTCTGATCCTCTTTCCCGCAATTATTTATGATCAGGTACTTCTTCCTAATTCATTATATAATATAGATATATTCTAACCATGCGTGCACACCGAGACATAGACTTAATTTGTGCAATTAATAAATCGAAAGTGGTACTCAAGTTGCTTAATTTCTATGACTAAAGTCTGCCTTTTTTTATCATCCAGCGTCCTTTTCTCCATACATCAAAGCCCGCCCTTTTCTTCCAGAAAAATCTACTCCCTATAGTGTACATTATAATCTGATTTTATGGGAATGAACTTCAAGACATAACCATTTATGGTGTTTCCTGCAGAGTTGAACAGAAAACCTTTCAGATAAACATTCATTTTAAGACTCCCACCTTTACTAGAACACCTTGAAGCCATATTAACAAGCATCTCCCATACCATTTTAATAACTCTAAATTTCAATTGACTGAAAAAGGGACAATTTGAAGAAACATATTAATATAACAAAGAGTCGCAACGTAAGGATATATAATGATACTAAAATTGGAAATCCTCTATTGCTCATAAAAGGCTTTCTCAAAATTTTCTTAATTAAAATTAAAAACTGTTCTAATTACAGTTGAAGTGTTTCTGAAATTATTTCACCATATTACACATGCACATATGTGTAAATAATAGAGTTGACATTTTGCATCCTCCCAAAACTACATGGCTCATCCCGACACTTCACATAACATCCAACCACATTACAACTACACAATGATCCCCATCACTTCATAACTTCAGATAAGCCAATCATAGACCAACACATTCAATACAATATTCATGAAGCACAACACTATCATAATTTGTGCAGTTTAAATCTGTGTAATCCATTAAACAAGCAGGTAATTTAAACAAAGACTTAGAGACTTAGAAAGAAATAACTCAAGAAAAGCTATAAGTGTGATACCAATAAAGCTTGGGACTTAGACTGTGGTGATCCTAGTTAAACATTCAACTAAATCAGTATCAACAATTTTAGCATCACAACAATTATCTAAGAGAACAAATGATCAATACTCATGCCATCTAGCATGCATGCATACGAATCTGTAGCATTCAAATAACAGTAGTTAATCAACTACAATTTGAAGTTCAAAACAAACCACGACTATTCTAAGCATTGCAACAAACATATAAAATACAGAAAATGCACTGCGAATGTCTAAGGCAACGAAGAGGTAGTGTGTGCGTGTTGCTAGGACAAAGGGCCAAAGAGAGAGACAATGAGGATGAACCGAGAGGGAGGTGGTTGTGTGGCTGGTTGAGGTGCTGGCGGTGGCTGGTGGAGCTTGGGGTCACAATAGTGACTCATCGAGAAGGACAGGTAAGGGTGGAACTAGGATCTGGTGTTTTGGGATTTTTTTTTGGAGGGGGGGGCGATGGGCAAAGTGTGTGGTATGCCTAAGTGGCTGGTTGACTGCAAGTACTCCCATTTTATTGACAAATTCACTATTATGAGAATTTGTTTGCATTACAATTTGATCTCATATTAGTTTTCTACTGATCTTAATGTTCAACTCATATGCTTCATAGCAAAAAAAAAAAAAGAGACAGGAGAGAGAGAAAAGAGAGAGCATGTGTTCCTATGGTTCATCAATGGCTCATGCTAGATAAATTATAATTATCTTGATTCATAAACTTCTAGATCTTGGGATTTAAAACATTAAAAATGAAGATGAAAATAAATAAAATAGAGTTATTCTTGCAATTAAATAAGTCTAAGCCCTCCACATACAGTGACAAGAGAGAGAGAGAGAGAGAGAGAGAAGAAGAAGAAGAAGAAGAAGAAGAGAGATAGAGGATTACTTACCGGCTTACCTTAGTGACGACGGCACGGCAGCTAGGACTATAATCAAGCCGAGTCGAATCAGTCTTTAGCTTGCCAAGCTCAACTAGTTTCAAAATACTCGAGCTCAAGCTCAAGTTTTTATTTATTTTTTGTTTGAGCTCAACTCAGTAAGCTAAATTTTCAATTCGAGCTTGTCTCAAAAACAAGCTTGAGTTAAGCTGAGCTTGAGCTCACCTCGGATTATTATTATTTTTTTATTTTTTGAATAAAATTTAATAATTAATAAATTAGATAAATAAAAAATAAAAAATCTAATATTAAATTTGTACAACTAATAAGTAAAACCTCTATTAAATTATAAGGTTTTAAAAATTTATAAATATATAATTAATGTCGAACTAGTTGATATTTATCCATAATAACAATATATTATATACTTATCTAAATTATTAATACATACACATATATGATAGTATATATCTATTTCATATATGGTTCCCACTTACAAGTATACAAATTATTAAATTTTATCGACTAATTATTGTACAAATTACAAAATATAGCTATGAATTATATTTGATATATAGACATAATTAATTAGGTTACATATTATATATTTAATTATAAAAGTGTTATGTTTATATTATTAACTAATACATATATATATATATGTATATGTATATATATACATAGGTGTATGTATATATCTATCAATATATGAATGAATTTTAATCGAATCGAACTAATGAGTCGACTAGAACATAAATGAGTGGGCCACGAGTCTTAGTCTAGTTTTATCTAATATGTGTCATTTATTAATTGAGCGGGTCTCTATTTTTACAAGCAAGCTTTTTTTTTCCTCACGAGACAAGTTCAATTCAATTTAAATTTAAATGGGCGAGTACCAAGTGGGTTATCGAACAAATTGGTTCATTTACAGTCCTAATGACAGCGGCGATTAATTATGGCCGGTGGGTGCGTTTGCACCATTTTTTGCGGCGACCTTATGTCACTAGTCGCCGCAAAAAGGCGTTTTTATCGCAAATTGTTGCTCCGCGGACGTGATCTCCCTGCAAAGGGTTTGTTATTTTTCCGCGTACAGTTTTTGTGTCAACAGCTAAGTATTTGCCACGATCCATCTTGAACAAAACAAAAAAAAAACTCGGGGGAAAGAGCCATAGTGGCGCTGTTCAGTCTTTGGATCGAATAAGCTGATCTTGATCTTCATGTCCATCTAAGCAGCCACCTTAATTCGTCGTCCCTCTTTGCTTTTGCTAGGCTTTGTCTCTTTCACTCAGTACTGGTTTATTCATCAGTTGTCCTGCAGATCTATATCAGCAAAACACTCTACGCTAGTGATTTACATTAATATAACATATCTGGATTATTGTGGTGAGATTAGTGGTGATCATCTACTAACTTCTTGTTGCACATGTACAATTTTAATTAAGATATATATACTGTATATATATATATATATATATATATATATATTTCTATATATTTTAGAAGAAAAACATAGTGAGTGCCATTCTAAACCCACAAAAGCTAGTTTCGTATATATAAATATGGCCACCCATATGGAAGAATAGTTGCTGTATGTTAGTGGATGGTCCCTTAGAGAGAGAGAGAACTACTTGTGAAGACAGAGACATTTGCCACGTTTATAAGGCTTAAATGTATTAGACATCTAATCACTCCATACGTCACATCTGTTAAAAGAAATAAACGAAGAACAAAAGCTAGAAAGCTTATTGCACTAGCTTATGCTTCCACTTTATCATCATGACCTTTATCTGCAATACACACAAAATACACGCTGATAGAAAACATATCTCAAAAGCATTGTTCCTTCGATCAGGTACCCTCTTCCTTTTTAAGTAGCTTTTTCATTCCCCCCTCCCCATCTCTATCTTCCTACCCATTCTCTCCAACTTCGCCATTCCTTCTCATCGATCCCCCACCTTTTCCTAGCTAAAGCTAAACTAAGGACAAAGGAAAAGTGAAAATCTCCGATTCATTTCTAGTCAAAAGATACCTCCTCCCTTAGTAGTGAAGGAATTAAAATAACAAAAGCAGGATGGGGAGAATTCAGTGCATGCATACAAAAACGACAACAACAGCAAAATCAATTCAAAAGTAGTACTCCATCTGCAAACCCTCTTACCCACTACATTTATGCAAATTATATACTGTCCATCCTAAGCACTAAGTTTAGGTTCGTATCATGATTACGACCTTATACTATGGCCATTCTATGATTTATCTCAAAGCTGGTTACGTCTTTAATTTAGAATAATTTGACTAAAGTTGTTATAAGTGGGCAATATTCTTTTATGTACAGATCAAAAAAGTGGATGTTCTTTTGAATATCATATATATATATAGCTAGTCGACATAGATGAGCGAAACAGTCATGATCATGAATGGATCGAGTAATTAGTTAACACAGTAGAAGAGATCGAAGCTAGGGCCAGTACTATCAGACTTGAAAGAGAAAACCTTTTAAACCATGGCATGCAATCCCAAAAATACTCACAGTGATCATTAAAACTGACTTTTTAGGTGCCAGAAAATGTTTATTTCAGTGCGCACCTCTTCCACTAACGATACAACTCATGTACATTATAAAGCTGCACATGATATCACCTCATGATCATCTGGAACTAAACGATTCCCATGGGACGTTTGACATCCAATTGAAGTGATGAGGCATTTAGTTCGAGAAAATTAATACGAGTTAGTTTGCTTTGAATTGGGCCGTCTTTACTGCCCATCCAAATATCAATAAAAGAAAGTTTTCTCGGGTGGAGAATCTGCATATAATCTTGAACTAAATCCTTGATTAGCTGACACAATGTACACTAACTAAGAAATTAAATACATGACAATTCGGTCTTATATACAATATCTGTAGAATGCTCATTGGTGGGGAGCTAAATCATGCGTGAAAGGGATAAATTAAAGCAATGCTAGGTTGTTTCCTTGATACCATTAATTGAATTGAAAATGATGCTTACTAGATCATGAGAATAAAGATATTAAATTGTTACCATCTTGCGTAGCAAGAAAATATTCTTAGATTTATGCCATCTTTTGGGGAGAAGTGAAACCCATTAATTCCTTTTAATTAGGATGCATGGGAATTAAGTCTCGCTTTTATCTTAGTTTTTGTTCCTTTACTGTTTCCCATGTTATTCTTGGTGCATATATGGTTGATACATACATATATATATATATATAATATTAATAATGGTACGTACCACAATATTATTCTATATATGTTGTTAGTGGACAACTGGCCAACACATGATGGAAGCTGTTGTAAATATATGATTTCTATTTTATTATTCTTCAAACAAAATATTTGAAGGGTTTTCTATGAAACTAATAATTAGTTGCTAATCATCCTTAACGCCCACTACTAACTCATGTGTTCCAAACATCATGTGCAAGTCTCTAGCACAAGAAAGATGCATGCTTACAGATGCAACATATCTTTAATTTTATCCCGATCGATCGACTACAACGCATGCCGGCCCTTATATATATGTATAGATATACATAAATATATATATATATATATATCTTTTTACTTTTAAATCAAGTAAGTGGTTTAAGATTACATAACGAAGTCTTCGTTGCATTTTGATCAAATGAGTTCGTGTATTCGTACGAGAGACAAGCTGCTGCATATATATCAGTTCTCTTTCTCTAGCTAGATCGAGAAAATAGATTTTTAGCTCATATGCTAGTTAGTTATATAAGTTGACTCAAATTTTAAAACGGATTTATAGTTAAAAGATTATTTTTTTATTTTTTATTTTTAAACTTAAATATCGGTTTCCGCCCATAGGGCCACACCTCCCGGCTCCCAATTGAAGAAGAAAATGCTTTTTTTTATTCTTTGGGTCCCATCCCGCCTAGCTAGCTACGTGGTTCTCTGCATATAAGTCATGCCATTTCCATCTGGATCATGACTACGACCTCCAGAATTACCACCTGCATGCAAATGCTTGCTAGCTACTTCCTTCTCTCTGCATGTCGATCCCAGCTAATCATCTTGTTCTTTATAAATTCATATTTCACAAATTATATAGGCATGCACAGGCCGTATGTGAAAGTCTGTGCACCATATATATCAGTTCTATATATAATATATATATTAATGAAAGTTGAGCTTAACTCCCACTTGATATTTATAAATTGTATTATTCATCATGTGCCCACACATAATTTTGTCGGTTATCGTATTTTTTTGGAGTATAAAATTATAAACAAACAAAATATATATAAAGATGGGCAGATCAGTTTTCCTCGGAAGCTGCTTTAATTTGATGGTGGACAAAGTTTATTTAATAATTAAATATATATAATAATAATTAAATATATATTAAAGCTGTCTTTCCAAAGACTTTCTGCATTTAAATTATTAAATATATATTCCTCTATTGTTTATAAATAAATAATAATAATTAATTAATTGTTGATGTCTACATGGCTACGTACGTGATAAGATTTGAATCTTAGCTGCGTCGATCTGATCTACAATATTGTTAGCCAAAGCGTTAATGTGATGGGTCAGTCCCTTCTTCTTGCACAATATTATTATTGTAACAGGAAAAATATATAAATATATATATATATATATATATATATATATATATATATATATATATATGATACCCATATATAATAAGAATAAGGGTAGGTAGTGTACGGAATCATTCGTTACTTGAGAATGAGAAGTTCTTATTATTTATAATGTTTTAATGGAATTTTAATTGTATCATTGACTAATCTTTTTAGGTTGTGCTTGGCCATACAAAATTTTCATCTCATCATTACAACTTTCTCAAATTCTCATATAAAATATAATAAATTATTCAACTTTTTCTTAACTTTTTTAAATATCAAAATAATATTAATATTAAAATATAATTATTTTAATATTTCATCTTAAAACATAAAATTCTCATATGATAATTCTCAGTAGCCAAGCACAACCTTAAAGTATAAACTATGTGATTTGGATCTTTCATTTGGTGTTATAATATATGTAGAATCCTTGCTAGCTCATGGATTGGTTGCCTAAGTACTACCTTTGAAGATTTGCTTGCATAGCTTTAGGATCCAAACTTCACATCCCAGATCATTTCTAATATTAATCTGCATAAAGTTTGCCATATATATAGACATTAATCTTCTCATCAAATGTAACATAAAAGTACAGTTCTTTCCATTTTAGCTGGAAACTACAACTTCATTGAAACTATTAGCTAGCTAGGGATGATGATGCAGTAGTACTTTAGCAAGACAAACAAATAAGGCCAGAGCATGATGCAGCAATCGGAAGAAAAGTACATGCATGGTCTGATGCTTCTCGATGTAAGTGTCTGCCACTTGTGCAAATATGTGTCGTATTACCAAGACAATAGTTGCCAACACCAGCTTATAATCAAATTTCATGCCCCCACCATGTGAATTTCATCCATATCCCCTACTGATCATGATTTCCAAAGATGCATGCAGCTTGTCTTTGTTCCCTTCTTTTGTTTCTTCTTTAGTTTTTTAGTTCTTCTGTTCCCTCTCTCACTCTACTCATCAGGTGCTGGCAATCAATCAGCTTAGCTTTAAGACAAGGTGGACTATATACTTCTCATGTGTAGAGATAATCACTATAATGTTTGTTGTTTTGGTCTCGACTCTGGAGTTACTTCTATTTAAAACATTAGGAAAAAGTATACATATCACTGTTCAAATTATCAGGAAAAACTTTTTAACTTCAAACTTTCAAGACGGAGCATATGACAATTTTTAATTATGAAAAAAATAATATTAAATACAGTTTTATGGTATTCATGCACTCATTCCCTTTAAAGAAAATTAAGACACGCTAATGCTATTAAAAAATGATTATTTAATGTATATCTTAAATTTTCTAACTTTTTTTAAGAGGGTTTAAGAAACTTTTACACTTTGAATTCTTATCCACTTCTCATTGGCAATTTTATTTTATTTTTAATCTCAAAACCTCACTAATTTCTAACAAAAATCTTATGAGGAAAACCAAAAGCATATATGTAAAAAAGTAATGTTATATATAGTCGTAGAGTATACAAATGTGCGTAATTTTTTTTAAAAAAATTGAGATTCACGATTAAAATGTTAATTTTTTTCACAAAAATCTCTTATTAATTTACTATTTTTAAAGAGATTATATAATACTTACACAACCACGAGAAATCCTTAAAAAGCATGTAATTGAATAATCAGTGAAAGGGTTATGTACAAATGCCTGTTGGTTTTATCTGTGATTCGGTATCCCCGACCAGAAATCATGGGACCTACTTAACACTCTGGCACTAATTTACAGCAACCGTTCATTTTACAAATGATTCCAAACAAACACAAATCCGACGTCCCAGATCCACCCGTCTAACGCCTAAGTTGCTAAAATACTCAGTTTTTTTTTTTTTAATCTCAATTAAGTACAAAAATACTTTATTATTTACATAAAGTCCTAAATTCTTCTGTATTTCAAAAAGTGTCACGTACTTGAAATGAAAAGAGATTCAAATCACGAGGGTGGTTTCGTGATTTCACATACTGCAGATCGCTATAAAATGCACTAAACTCGCCTAGTTCAACTTTAGCTGCAAAAAACGCCTAGAAGCGACATTTGGAGTGTGGCAAAGACCAACTTTCACCGGAGTTTTTAACTCCGGCGACTGCCGTTTTCGCTTCCTCATCACAAATTATCTTTCTTTTTCTCGCCTCACTTTTGTTAACGTTCTTATTTGTGGGCATAATCTTCGGATTTTGCTTTCTTGTTTTGTAATCATAATTCTTTCTTTTTTAATTTCTTCGGCAACCGAAGTTAAACACAAGTGGCGGAGAAAATCAGGCCGAGCTGGGACCGAGCGGAGGGCTTGGCATGATGGGATCTTGTATATGCCCGTTGCAGACGCCGGCGAGATTGCTCTGGACCACCAGCTTCTTCCGTCACAAGCTTATGATTTTCTAATCCATCCCATATATCCCCAAACTCCACAATTCTACTTTTTACTGCTAGTAAAACCCCACCAACACCACCACCTAAGGTAGCTTTTCTTTCTTGCCTTCTCGCCGGAGAACGCGAAAGACGGAGGATTGGGCCATGGAGTCAGGCCGCCTTTTCTTCGACCCTTCCGCTTGCCATGGCGGCAACATGCTGTACCTCGGGAATTGTGACAACGTTTTCCGGGGTGAGTTTTCTGTTGCTATTGTGTTTTCAATTATTCCAATATTACCCCTCTTGTTTGCTGCTTACCACTTACACGCTGTGTTTTCTTGTTTCCTAGTTCCTATTACCTCTGTTTGATCGCTAAGAAACGTTAGAGAAAATTAAAAGAAAATGAAGTTTAGACCTATGAAGTAAAGCAGCATGTGCTTTTATTCTGAAACGTTAGTGGTTAGTTTGCTTATACTGAGGTTTTGTTTTCGTTTGTCATATTTCTGTTGGTGGTGCTGATTAGGAGGAACAACAATGATGAGCATGGAGGAAACCTCTAAGAGACGACCATTCTTCAGCTCGCCAGACGAACTGTTCGACGAGGAATATTACGACGAGCAGTTGCCGGAGAAGAAGCGCCGCCTCACTCCCGAACAGGTTTGTGAATCGTTCAATGGTCCACTACCAGTTACGTACAACAATATGCTTAGTGATCTTGTACGTATCTACTCCCCCCCCCCCCCAAAAGTACCGTTTTAAATATGTATTTATGAGCGATATTTCACACTCCCAAACACTTATTTAAATTTTAAATCTTATCAGCGTCAAACTCCCTCCAGTGTGGCCAATTGGGTTTTTTTCCTTTCCTTATAGGGAGATATCTGAATTGACAATTTTTGAGCAGAGATTTGTGGGCTTGGGACTTATTCTGTCTGTCAATAAAATAAAGCAATACCTTAGAGTAGAAGTTGTATAATCGAAGAAGAGTGAAGAAAGTTACATGAGTTTATGAACCATCTCTTTGGAATTGATGCTCCATGAGCTGAGTGATTTTGGGAGCATCCATGATTAAGTTTACGAGGTTAAATGTTTTTTTTTCTCTCTCTCTCTCTCCATAAGGTGCATCTTCTGGAGAAGAGCTTTGAGGCAGAGAACAAACTGGAGCCGGACCGAAAAACTGTGCTGGCAAAGAAGCTGGGGCTACAGCCAAGACAGGTGGCTGTGTGGTTCCAGAATCGCCGTGCTCGATGGAAGACTAAGCAGCTTGAGAGGGACTATGATGTCCTTAAATCCTCCTTTGATTCACTCTTCTCTAATTATGACTCTCTTGTCAAGGAGAATGAGAAGCTGAAATCTGAGGTATGCTTTCCTTAAAACGCTAGTGCTTTTGAACATTACTTTCTTAGTATTCATGTTTGTATGCTAGAAGAACTGTAATATCATCTAAAATTAGATTTGATTTGGTTATTGTAATTAATCATTGGTCCTGTGTTCATATGCTATACCTATTGCTTTCTATTAATAAAAATTATAGTTGATAATTCTACTTGAACTTATATAGTGCTCATTTTGAATAAATATTAGATGAAACGTAAGTATTTTGCAAAGGTTTTTTATTAACTTAGAATTGCTATTGATCAAAAACTTGGGAGTAGAACAGGGAAAATTGTGTTAGAGGTCATTTTAGAGCCTTCCTAATCAAAACTCCGTCATATGATATTGACATGTCCAAACCAGAAGATGTTTCCATCCTTCCTAAAGAGGGTCCTACTAATTGAGATTCTTCCCTATAAACAAACATGTGTTCCCAAATAGCATCTGTTCTAAACCCCACCTTGATGTAAAAATACAATTTTAAAGTCATTGGACGAATATACCTTGGTAGCTTTCCCAATATGCCTCGAGACTCTTTCTTTGTGCAAAGAATGGCCAAGTAAATTTAAACAAAAATGAGAAAAGGCAACAAATTGTTTTAAAAGGTGTATCATTTCAATAGCAGCACTGGTCTGTTATTGCTTGTTAAGTGTCATTATTTCATTGTGATGATTGGACTGCAGGTAGTTTCCTTAACTGAAAAACTTCAAGCTAAAGAGGAGGTTGGAGCAGCTATTTCAGATAAAAAATTTGACCCACTTCCAGGGGATACGATACATGTTTCCTCCCTCCAATTCAATGTGAAGGTTGAGGACCGCCTGAGTTCTGGGAGTGGAGGGAGTGCGGTGGTGGATGAGGACGGTCCACAGCTTGTGGACAGTGGTGATTCATACTTTCCAGGTGACAACTACCCTGGCTTTGTGGCTGCAGTGGATGGGGTCCAATCAGAGGAGGATGACAAGAGTGATGACGGCCGGAATTACTTTGCAGATGTGTTTGCAGATGCAGAACATCAGCACCATGGAGAGGAAGTGCCTTCGGGTTGGTGGGTATGGTCTTAAAATGTGCTTAAACTAATGGTTGGGTGTATTTTACTCGCTTTCAAACGTCACTTGTTCCAATAGTTTGCTTATCAGCACTTGGAAACTATTTGAAGTGGTTAAAAAAAATAGTTTAGTGGCTGGGATCATGAATTAAGTAAATGAATAAATAAAGTCAGTGGCGTCTTGTACGTATTTCCATGTGGATAGGAAGTAAATTTCTTGTTCAAGGCTCTCTCTCTCTCTCTCTCTCTCTCTCTCTCTAAACTATCAAACGGGCCCCGGAGAGTACAATCCAAAATGTGATGCTGGCAAGGCAATTGATTTCAAGGGATTAAGAAAAATCAAATTTCATTCTATACATTAAAAGTAACACAATAGTTCAGATGCATAGATATGCAGGATTGATCACCATTATCGAAGGTTCTGGGTAACTGGTAAAGCTCAGCTTAGTGAATGTGAGATCATTGATTGGGATGTCTATGGACATAATATCCAGACTAGATTCCATACCCTTTATTTATAACATTATGTCTTTGGCTTGGTTAAGCTTTTAAGCCATTGTCCGAACAGATAAAGATGTTACAATATTTACACCCAATCTCTGATCTCTTCTTCACTGTCCTTTTCATTTAGTAAAGGACAGGCCACCTAGAGTAAATTTAGCAAGACAAGATGTACCGAAAGCTTCACATCCTCACAATATAAAGAAAGAAGTATCGGAGGTTTTACTTCTAAATTAGGCAGATTACCACATATTAATAATCAAATACAAGAGCCAGCACTGGAGAAAGGTATTTAAATTCATAATGGCAAATGCATATATAAATACTCCTAATGTTGCTGATTATCCTTTCCAAGCAACATCAGCGCCACTATCCACGGTTATAATGTCATCCCAACGATTTAAAAATAAAGAAATGATTTGTAGTCTTAAAATGTGCAATCCTACGCATTCTCTTTGAAAATAGTGAGCAAGTTTGAAATCCACATGAAAAACTCACTTTTTTTCAATAGGAATGCACTTAGCTTGCATACTCTATGATTATATCTAACATTGTTTTCAATGATGTAATATCAAATTGACCAAAAAGAATATGCATTTGAAATAGAGACGTGTGATGTGAAATCATAATACCACTTCAATCATGTAACAATATCCTATAAACAGATGGAATACGTCTATCAAAATGTAGAACGTCTATTAGTTGAAGGCTGAGTAATGTATTTCCCCCTTTCTTTTATTCCACCCACCGATACAGATAATATATGCTTCAGCTAAAAATTAAAGTGGGAGGACAAGAGATTAGCCAACTTACATTGGATGGTCGCATTTGGAAAATGGCAGCTCATAGAGAGTTCTGTAGACTCTCACTTTTCGAAGGGAACAAAGACCATGGGCCACCGGGTGAATTATCTATTCAATAGGACACTTCCATGTGAAGAAGGAACAATGGCCATAAACATTATTGAATAGGACACTTACATGTGATGGGATTCAACTCCATGATAATGACCCCTCTCCAACTTGCTACTATTTTTATTTTCTCGAATAAGTTCTTCCCCCCCCCCCCCCCCCCCCCCCCCCCCCCCCCCCCCCCCCCCCAACATTTTTTTTTTTTTAAAATTAATCTTTGTTCTCTTGTTCTCTTCTTGTACCATCTCACTATGTACATATATAAATAAATACTTGTTCTTTTTTTCTTACTCTACTCTGCACCGTTCAATTGGATAGGAGACCCAGAAAAATTGGGTTCGACCGAAAGAAGGTCAAAACTTTAAGAATTAATCCAATGGTTGGGTCATACACCGAGAAGAAGAGAGATTCGAATCGATGATCTTCGCTTTCATAGGCATCTGGCAGGTTGAATTGACCGGCCGTTTGCATGATTGAGAAGCCTTCTTTATCCATTTAAAGCTTGAGTACGAATCTATTCATAAACCTTTCATATTGCATTAGAGGATACTCACCAACCTGAATCCTTGTCAATAGAAAGAAGAAAAGTCGAACAAAACTATGAGGTCACAGAAAAACAATGCCCTCCCTCCAAGGCTACTGCTTTTGTTGTTGGCATTGTCATGCCCAAGTTTCTTCTTCACAGATATTTAACTTCCGAAAAAGGAGATGGGGTTTGAATTTCCCAACTTAATACTAATGTTTTCCTAGGAGTCTCAACCATATGTCACAACAGCTCTCTTATAATAGAGATCTTAAGCATTGATTTAGTCCGGATAAAATTCGACAGTTGGTCAATATAACTTTTTTAAGCAATTTGTCCGAAGACAATGGTGACCTTTTATGGCAATTTCAATTTCTCCATGGGTAACTTATTTAATTCCAAAGCAATAAAAGCAAGGTGGGGCACGGAGAATGATGAATAAAGAATGGAATATGACTACACCTGCTCAACTTCCACTGTTTCTAATTTCCTTCCCTCTCTCTCTTTTTTTTTTTTTTTGGCTTTTCTTACATGAATTTCCTCTGTATATGTATATGGATCTTGATCTTTGTGAGAAAAATTATCCTACTTAATATTCTCTCTTTCCAAGCAACAAACCTGAAAGCTGCAGCAGAATCAATCCAAAATTGGATGCATCCTCATACAATATGGCTCTTTTTCTCCAGTCCTCTGAGCAGACGCTCCAACAAACTCCGCTTCCCAACCGCTTATCTGAGTTAGCAAGTCAGCTTTACCTCTTATGTACACGCATAAGATTTGGTGGCAGCCACAGCATCAATTTCAGTCGCCTTCCAATACCTGCCCACAACTTATCTGACCCAATACAACAACCCACAGTGTGGATCTCTCTGATTTTCTATATACAACACATGACCACTGCTCTTTCACCTCGGATCAAACTCGTCCGAATTGAATTTCTGGGGAAAGAAAGTAAATATCATGCATCCCGAGACTAACCCTCTGGTTCCTTCCTCTTCTTGTTAGACTTCCTGCTAACCTTTGACTTCTCTGACAAATCCAAGCTAGGAAGTGGGTTTAGATCTGGCAAGCTGCTGGTTTCCAAATTATCAATCTGATCTAAACTGGAAGGGATCTTCTCATATATGATAGCAGCATCGAGGGAGTATATTCGCAAGGCAAGGGATGAGAGAGTAGAAATTTTTGCAGCAGCCGAGAGTGAAGACCAATACCACCAATCATTCCTTAAGTGTTCTGTTTTAATCATGTCTTCCAATATGATTGTCGCTTGAACCATCTGAAACAACCAACGAAACGTTACCTTATAACCTTTTTTTAATAAATAATTGAAAAGAAATTTTACGTTTTTAACTTCATAAAATATGATGGATTAAAGAAGTAGCAGTGAAAAAATTGTAAAATATGGAGCACCTCTACTAGATAAGCTCATTCGAAATTTGTAAATTCCGTTCATTGAAATATCTAAGATTTCAATCTCAAGAAGCAAAAGGGAAGAATAAAAAATAATCAAATAAAAACAAATCCACTAACCAACAACAATCTACTTACATATTTAACAATTTCTAATTTTTATGGACGAATTCAATGATACACAAAAATCCCCACGAAGAATCAAGATGTGACAGTATAGATGCACTACCAATCATGAAAGCACTAAAAATGTGCTTCAATCGTGATACATGTCAATGTACAAACTTCTCCAAGCAAAACAAAGAGAAGATGCTAACATTTCAATCCGAGGAAACAATAGGGAAAAAATAATAAATAATAGAAATAAATGCACTAACAGCAACCAACTGACACATTTAATTGAGAGGTGTGACTGACCTCATAAATTGTACCGGCAGATTTAACAAATGCACGCCAGGCCCATCTCCTTTCCATATATGCCTTTGATGGTCTCAGAGCTTCTTCAGGTAGCGCAGCATCCATATCAAGCAAGTTAATCTTGAGTCGCCTTGATATCTGCAAAACTTTACCTACTAATGGCTTCAACGAAGACATGGGAACTACACAGCATCGATTGACACCAATTTCTGAAGAACGGCCATCTAAAGAGTATCTTTTTCCTCTTTTTTCCAAGTATCCTAGAGCCAGCTTGTCAATTTTTAGCACTTGATTGACTTCCGTTGCAGCAAAGCTTCTGGCAGAATTATCACAAACACTGTCATGGCCTACTTTTGTTACACTAATATTTCCTTGTGAAACTGGCCTTTCAGCAGGCTTGGGTCCATCAACTGGACCGCCTACATTCTGAGGAATTAATGTTAGTGACAAAGAATCACCAAAGTAAGGAGATGCAGATTGGACAAAATATGGGATTCCATTAGAACCAATAAGTCCAATCTCCTGCACCAATTCCTTGTTTGAATCCTTTGTCAAGAACTTGGAACATATCTCATCAAAGTCATATGGGCATACCATTCCTTCATTCTGATATTTAATCAACCTCGAGCTGAACTGAGAACCTCCACCTTTTTGTGTTTCTAAAGCATCCTTTTCCTTTATGCACTCTTCTTGAACCACCTCACCTTTTGGATTTCCTTTGCTTTTCTTTACATCACTTGTTTCCTTATTCTTCTCAGACACGGGTGCACCGGAACTGCACTTACCATCATTGTGCCCCTCAAGTTCCACATCGGTGGAAAAGGTTCTGTGGCAAGAGTGGCAATGGTGCCTAGAAGGCCAAATGGGTTCTAAGCAATCACACCTGTACATCTTCTCATCATTGATTACTCTTGCCTTCTTACCCCGCTTCTTCATGATTTCAGTTGTTTCCAACTCAAAGCAGGGGCCATGCTTCATCTCAAGCAATGCAGCTGCCTTGGTAACGAGATAATCAGAAGACCCAGATATATCACAATTTCTGGTCACTGACAAAACTGTCTCGTGCTCATCCTGACCTTGGTTTTCAATTTTCCAAGAGTCCTGGAATCTCAACTTATGCCACTGGAGAATGGAATCTTTCAGTTCTCTTTTCTTTGGGTCATTATCCTTCAACCAACTAATCAGGTCATCAATTTCTGCATCAGTTTCATAACAAGCCCATGATGAACAGGGGGCCATAGCATCATTCAGTTCATATCGAAGCGGACAGCAAGCTTTTGACCCCTCTAAATTCAGATGAGGGTCCAATCCAGATGAAGCAGAATTCGGCAAGACAAAATTCTTGTCCTCTGGGCCTCCTGCACTCCCACAAACAATGACCCTCGGATTTCCACACGGGGTAGCTGAAGCCCAATACAGTCGACCCACAGAATCACTTCCCAGAAACTCCCTCCTCACAGAGAGCCTCATAAGCTGTGACTCTATACTAGTAATTGAGTCCTGCAGATCTGAAATTTCATTCTTGACAGAATTCAACTCAAGGTGATAAGCTTGTGACTCATTCGCAGCAACAGGTGCATGCTGAGCTTGATGATTGCTCACCACGTTAGAAGTAAAATGTCCTTGCTGATCTGAAGGTGGCAAAGAACTGTCCCTTCCCTCACATTCTTGCAAGCTATCATGAGAAGGGGTTTCTCTGACAGAGCCATCAATTTCCTGGGATAAAGAATTTGATGTCGGCAACCCGTTTTGTCTAATGGATTTGTCAGTCTCTTGAGAAGCCCTGTGGCAGAAAAGATTGCCTTCTCGGTCATCCACAGCACCATAGGCATCTTTTGATTGATCTTGAGTATCTATGGGATTCATGGTTAAAATGTTAATTTCTGAACTAGTGACAGATGGATCTTTATCAAAACCATTAAGTCCAGCTCTCTCTTGACCACCTTCTGAATGTGGCCGCTCATTGGACAAGACTCCAAAGTGGTTAGGATTATCGGTCAAAACATGCTGTTGTCCCAGACAGTTACCCAGGTTTGTAACCGTGTTAGCACCACCTTCCTTCATACTAACTTCCCCAGCAACATTAATCATGCTTTTGTCAACCTTTGCAGCTCGTGCAGCCAGGTTTTCTTCCTTGGCCTTAAGATTCTTCAATTCTACTGAGAAAGCACGCAATTTCTGCTGCAACTCAGCTGATGACTCAGCACACTGCTCAAGGTGTTGATGAATAAGGGCTGAGTTAAGCAACTCATCACATAAAAATTTGAGCAGGAATGCTCTCTGCAATCAAAATAAAGGGGAATATCATTAAAGGAACATGATAACCAGTACAGAATAAAATATACACAGTTTATATATTACAGGATCATAAATCGCAAGTTTTTATCTTGACATCATCAACAAGGTTTTCTATTTCAGTCATGAAGAACATCCATTTCCTTATTTCCAGGAAAATAAAAAATATCGGTGGCATATGTCATGCATGTAAAGTAATTTTCCATAAAATGTGTATAAGGCTCTCGCACTCATGGTATCATCAAATACCAAATAAAAAATAAGACCTATAGATATGGCTATAATAGACCTAACTATTAGGGATCACGTCCGCATTTCTAAAAAATTGGGTAAAAATGCTGTATCATGGGCATCTTGCACTCTAGCAGCTAATGCTGAAAGTGAGCCACACTCGAGCACATTTGGTTTGCATGGAGTGGCACCATTCAGGTCACTCATAAGAGTGGCAAGGTAAAAAATGGACACGCACTAAATATACACCAAGCTTTTCCTTCTCAAGCCACTTCGAGACTGTCCTCAGTCCATAACAAAAATTTGGTACAAGCTGCCTTTGCCACCACAAAAAACCAGCTAGTCTATGTTTTTTTTTTTTTTGTAAGTAAAAAAAGATTTTATTCCCAAGAAATAGGCATAAGCCCAAGTACACACAGGACATAAGTTTACATGGTCTTGTGCCCACATGCATAAAAATGCAGCCCAAAGATTGGAACTTCAGCTACCTGAGAAGTAAGCCCTAATATAACCCAAAGAAAAGTATATAACAAAGGAGCAGTCCCCACTCTAGAATAAGAGGACCCTATGGTCCAGTTTTGTTTGCAGGCAAAAGAGAACCTTTTTAGACTATGTTTTGCAAGCAACTGAAACTTAGTGGAACAAACATACTAATGCCATTGGTCAGTCAAGTGAATGATTCTGGCTAAATTTTCCAATCACTGATTTTGTATACAAGTAATAAAAGCCCACGCTTATAAAAACATCTCACTAGGATCAACATTTACAGGAATAATCGATCCGCATCAAGACACTCAACTTTTGGCAACTAAAAATTCCTGAAGCTACAAGATTTTTACCTCCATCCCCCCAGTTAGATATCTCAACTAAACTTGGAAAAAGCATCCCGTCCAATGATACCAAGAGAAATACTAGACTTCAAACTACTATTTTTGTTAATGTCAGGTAATTGATAAAAATAAAAATAAAACCAATGTTGGGTGTGTATGTAAATGTATCTCTTTTGAAAGATGAATATTTGTGTGTGTAAACAATAGAAGATAAGTACAAGGAAATATCATGCATATCCAGCACAAAACCACAGGAAAGATATAAAGGTGAGAGAGAGATGAGTGCACCATAACATCATTTCTATGATGGACTTATCAAACAAATAACATCATTTCTATGTTGGCATATAGACACATAAGAGTCATATATACATTGAAACTTCACATAAAAGTGGCAATGACTCAAAACAATATTCAGCCAGTTCAACGCCAAAAGTACATAAAACTGACACAAACTTCCATATATGCAATCAATATCAGCATATTAGCAGCCAATATTTAAGTAGGGCTCCACAGACAAACCTCGGCCATGTTGAACTCCCAATATTCCTTCTCTTCCATTACAGAGGATATATGTGCAAGTGTCTCCAAGTAAACACGAGTAAGTTCTCCCTGATGCCTTTTGCTCCGGCGTCGGTCTATGACCGGAATGTGTTCTGATCCATCTTGAATGGCGCGTTTGCCAACACAAGAAGGGCAATACCAGTTTCCTTCAGGGATTCTTGCAAGTGGAGGATTCAAGCAGTAAGTATGATACTCAGCATCGCAAGTATCACATAATAGGACACTATCATCATCTCTATCAATGCCACAAACTTTGCAAACTCCTTCATCCCATGGGGCTTTGGGAATCTCACTTGTGGAAGCAATAAACTCATTTATTTCCTTCCTTGCTTCAGCATTAAAGCTTTTCAATTTAGTGTACCCTGCAAATTTCTGGACAACAGTAGCAACCTGCATCAAAAGAACTACAAAACTTAACACAGGTGCCAAAATAATATGGAGAAGATGAAGATCAGTGCGGCAAAACACAGGAGCAAAAGAATGCCAGAGTAATTGCATAACTAGATTTCCTTCTACAGAATTCTGAACAAACTCTATTCTTCAGTCTTCTACCCAATTGCATGTATAGTCAATAAAGCTCTGATGCACATGGGAACTTAAATATATCAAAACAACCTCCATAAGGAAAGAGAGATAGAGATTGGTTACAAACCTCCCTTTCATACAATGATTCAAAATTCTGAGATAATGTCTCAGCCAATTCAACTAACTCAGGTTGATCTCCATAAGCAGTACGGACATTGTTCCATAACTGCAAGGTGAAAGTGTCTTTATTAAATTTTAACAGTCAAATAAATCAAACCATGTAAGTAAGTGAAAGCTGGTACCCGAACGATAACAATGATGAGAAATCAGATATATCATCTCAGGTTAAAAACCAATGAATCCTTATGTACAGAAGATACATTAAAAAACCATTCTAGCCTGATATCAGATTATTGATCATATTTCAATTTGTTAATCGCACTTAAATAGACTCCACAAATAAGTAAATTAGGATTGGTAATCAGCATCCAAGCATCTAAAGGATTTAAATGGGAAGAAACTTAGCAAGGAAAACAGAAAGGGAAAATATGAAAACAGGTTTGGCCACCCAAACCAAATTGTTATAGAAAACAGACCTCCCGAACATCCTCGAGAAAAGCTTCCTGAGATGCACCATAGGCTCCAGTTGCCAATCTCAAATCAATAGTCCTGAAATCCAAAGGGCGAGATACCATTGCTGGAGATCCAAGAAATCCCTCATCATCATTATCACTTGAGTTTATCAGTTTTCTCCCCAGCAGATTGCAGAAAACTTTTGAATCATCTGCAGCAGCAGCGCGACGTAATACGATACGACATTGTTTCATAATAATGTCAGATATAGAGATAAAAGTCTTCCGTTTTACTCCCTTTACAGATTTTTGTTGCACTTTCTCACCACCTATATCAGCTAGCACTGAAAGAACGGCTTTCTGTGGTCAACCAACAAGAGCATTCAATTCAGAAATATTCATCATGCCACGTGTAATAAAGAGGAGCGACCAAGTTTAGCAAGTTACATGGTAAAGAATAAAGAGAGACAAATGATTCAAAGAGGTCGTTTCTACATTGAGCTGAAAAATTCAACCCTTGCAATAACATAGGTGAACTTTCTTCTCAGGTGTTTTCCAAATAAAGTCTTGGACAGATCAAAATAACTCTCATAAATGTATCAGAGAATGGAAGTTAAAGAGACAGATGACAACATTCTTTCCAGGTCAGATCAATACATTCCATTTTTTCTCAAGTTCCCTTGATCACCAAAGGACAATTATACGAGCCATTGAACCCAGCCTCCAACCCCAAGCCAATCTATTTATACATGTTACATCACTTCAATCAATCGGAGAACTAAGAAACAAAATAAGCAGGAAAAGAGTAAATGAATTTGGCCTAATCAGCTTCGTAGGTTAGAAGGAATAATCAATTGAACCGAGAGAGGGGGACATTAATAGCTTTGCTTTTACATATGGAGATCATGATGAGAAACACGACAAATAAAAACCTATATTTAATGAAAAAAATGACAACAATAACTATAAGTACCTTATACATGGTAATACGATGCTAAGACCAGGAGAGAGATTCAAAAAAATACATGGATAGTACTAGAGGGGTAATGACATTTTTAATAACTAAAGGGGGTATCTCTTGCTACATCGTATGTGACCCTTTGCATTTTTTAATGAATTTCATTTAGCTATAAAAAAATAGAAAAAAATGTTAAAGCAGATCCAGAATTTGCAGCTTTTCTTAAAATTCTTACGTATAAGGATGTCACTTCCCTAAACCATTCCAACCCCTCATAGAGTGTTGCATGTCTCAAAATATTACCATTCAACATCTTTTTGTTACAATTCAACATCTACATCAAAAAATTTAGTACTTTTGCATAATCATTTATTGGAATAGATAAGTACTTTTGCAGACACGAACAATCTTTTTACTTGAAGAGGCAGACAGATCCTACATGTTTTACTAGCCAAGATTACAGCGATGAAAAAAGAAACCAAAGCTCAAGAGTGATAGGATGCAAATGAAAGACGCACTTCACTTATGATTCTAACAACTTTTTTTTTTATAAGTACTTATGATTCTAACAACTACAAAGACTTAACTAAAGAAGCACACAAAACAAGTTACTGTAAATAGCACCTTTGTAGGTCCTGAGGCATTGCCCTTATACACTTCCTTACTGATTGAATGTTCCAATATTTTCTTTGCCCACTCCGGGGGAGCTTTCTCCAAAGCATCATAAACACACTTTCTAATTCTTGTTCCCACATTTGTTGGCAGTTTTCTAACAGGTTCCAGGACCTTTGCCCATTCCGGGATGTTACCATCATTCTCATTATTCTTTTCAGAAGAACCGGTTGCATTTGCATCAGACCCTTCATCTTCTATGGTAAGAATGTCTTTTTCTCTGTTCAAAGAACCAAAAATTTGCTTTGTAGCCTCTGCAAGCAACTGAAGGTTAAAGAAGAAAAGAATTAGACCATGCATCCTTTGAGTACAGTCAATGAACTTAATAGGCACTAAAGAACTTCTCCAGTGCACTTACTTGGACAAAATAAAAAGACTAAGAATCATAGGAAAACATATCAAAGATTTTTTATTTGCAAAGATTTCTTCATTTAAAAAAAGTGAAGCTCATACCATAAAACCATGAAGTATCCACATGAGCTTTTACCGATTGAAAAAAAAAAATGATTGACCGCCAGATTAAAAAAAGTCAGGAAATGTGTGACACAGGATGGATGCATATAGCAAGTATATTATATGCTAAAGATTTTTTAGAAGACAGCCACAATAATGGGAAATTGACATGTAGTATCACTGCACAAATCATATAAGAGTTAAGCACAACAATTTCCATCGTGACATGGGCAAGTTCCCAATGAATTATATAGTCAAAGGTCCACAAAAAGCTTAACACGCTCTCCAATATCTCTTTCATTCCTTTAGTGGACATAGCAACAGTTCAGAAGTTCCAAACAGCCAAGAACCCCATAAAAGAAAGAGAGAACTATTTGAAACCATGCCAATCCCTATAGAAGGCATATGGCTCATAGTCGATAAAAAATTGATTTCTCCCAGAATAAAAAATCAAAGGCAACTGTCCTCAACATTAATTTAAACGTGTGGACTAATCAACATTAGTGTTACTATGTTACATTGGGGCCATGCAAATTACAATCCCGAGAAAGTGCATTTGCAATGATGTTTAAGTACGTTTGTATATTTTAATCAGAAAATGTCGGTGAGTAAGATACCATAAAAGCCTAGAGACTTACAAGAGCATCAGCTTCCATCCCAGCCACTCCAGTAAGTGAGCCACAAAGCACCCCACCATCACCTTGCAAGCAGCGAAAGATTTTACCACTTTCACGAGCCATAATCTCTGCAGAGTCAAGATTACTATCCATGGATAAAACAGCCAAAATGTATCTTCGAGCTAAATCTGGCCATGTTAGTTCATTAATGGGGAGCATGTTGATCTTAGTTCTCTTTGCAGGAATACCATTTTCCACATCTTTCTTCCTTCCCCGTTTTGATTTCAACTCTCCAGAATCAAAATTTGGATCTATTAGTGCAGCAACCTTGGATTGCAGTTCACCTATCAGCACTCTTAGCAGTGACTTATGAGCCTTAGTCAAAGCTACACCAGAGCATCTACTATAAGTAAAAGAAGCAAGTTTTGCTTGAGCTGCCTCCTTTTTTTCTCCTGTTTCCATTTCTATAAACGCAAGTGAATTTTCTCCATCTACTGCTGGACCAGATTCACAGCTTGGGGATAACATTGATCCACCTGTACAATCAATTATATGTGAATGTACAACTTGACTCCCCTCAGTATCCTTTTCAAACTTTTCTAGAAGATTTGCACTATCTGACCATGGGTTGATGAGTTCTTCTTCAAGTTCTTCAAGTGACAAAGGTTCTTTCAGACTCAAGATTTCATGAAAACGCCAGAGTAACTCCCATGCCTGGAAGGATAAAAAAAAATAATACTAGTAAGGCCTCACGTAGTAGCTGGTGAATCATGTATCAGAAAGCACAGTTATAATTATAAAATCAACCATGATACTTGCAAGTGCATGGACTTACCTGATAAACATCACCAACAAGTTCAGAAGGAATCTTCGAGCACAAAGGCTTGACTGGAGGAGGAAGAGGATCATGCATGACACTGTTTTCAACCAACCTGGCCTTTTTAAATCTCCTAAATAAACCATCTAATTCTTCATCTCCAATATGATGTACTCCACCTTTCAATCTAACCACTAGTAGCCCATTTCCAACTGTTAACGATGAGGAATAACTGCCTCTATTACTCAGAAATTCATAGCGCGAACAGGCTTGTACCCCAGGAAGCTGTTCTATGATTTCCTGCACAAATTCTGCATCTAATCCAAATCTATCATGCTCCAACCATTTCTCCAGAAACTTGACTGAAGTTTCCAGCTCATTGTCAGTCTGAAATACAGATGGGATGGTGAAAGAATCCGGTTGACTGAGAAATTTATCTAATGAAATCAAATTTGCTTTTTTCGTTCCAGTTGTTACATCACAATTAGGTCTTTCTAGTTCATTTTCAGCATGATGGCAGAAGAACTTTAAGGTTCCTTTCTGTTTACAGATCTCAGAGCAAGCAGTAATGATTTTTTTAGACATCATTCTCCATGCAGACAACGATGAGCAATCTTCTACTAAAATCTCGCCAATTTCATCTCTCAAATTCAATTCGTCAGATAAAGCAGATCCAGATTTTTCATTAATTAAACAAGTTTCAACCTGTAATGTGTTTGATGTCTGAACATCACAAGCTCTGCTTGAACATCTACTAAGACAGGACAAAATATCATTCTCCAAAGGCGGGCAAGGGTCTGATAGAATCATCTGAATGCTGAAATCATCACCACAATCCATTTCACGAGAAGTAATGTCATCACTTTTTTCATTAGCATGACCAGCAAAATGTTCAGGGATAGGCCTACTGAGGACAGTTATGCCATTTGGAATGGGCAATGAATGACATGAACACCTTCTGACTCTAAAGGTAGGTCCAGAGTCGCCACCATCCAGCACTTCACACATAAAAAGAGAACCAGTAATCTTATCATGCCAACAGGATCTATAACCCACAGGATAGATCTGGCTAACATTATGATAACATGGCCTAGCATCAACTTCTCCCAGAGAGAGAACAAAGAAATCTTCAAACTGCATGGGAAGCCAATCCTGAAAATGTAAAGCATACATAAGAATGAGACAACAAGAGCTAGCTGAAACTAATCACATCCTTGAACAATAAGTCAAATTGAAATTAAATAGCTTATTTTATCATGACGTAAGCAGTGAAATGAAAATCTAGTTCAATAACATGTAACCTTACATTATATTGCTGAGACCGAGAGCTAGTATTCACTTCAGCACCATTTACATTATTACCAATGGTACTTGCACAGACTTCCATGGTCAGGCCATTCAAAGAGAGCTCTTTACGATTATCACTGATCAAAATTCCCTTATTTTCAGCAAAACCATTAGCAGTTGAATATCTTGCTGGCTTCCTTTTCCTAGACAGATGAGACCTTCCTGTTATTGACTGAGACCCCTCACTTCTTGATTCGGGCTCCACAGAATTAAAGTTAGACATCAACCCAAGATAACAAGCAACTTCATACACTGAATCAAATATCTTCCCATCTGGAGCACAGTAAACCGCATAGAGTTCACAATTAACCATCGATCGTCTAAATTCCACACGCCAACCTTCCTCCAGCACACCATGTCTTTCAGATACAAAGTCTCTAAGAGCCTGCAAAAATATCTCACTTGGATTCCGAGATGGTAGCCTAACAGCTACATTATTACTACTTTTAAACATTCCTAAAGGGAAACCCAAATTTACCTCCTCCAATCTTCTAGTCATATACTGCATCATTGAAGCTTTTTGGAAGCCAAAGCCATTTCCCGAGTACAAAAAGTTAGAGAATGTCACTGGAGCACCAAATGGATTGCCGCCCAAAGAATTATCGCCCGGAGCTTGTTTTCTAAAAACCAAGATCAATGTAACAAGTAAGTAATTATGACAATTTGTATTTCAAGATGATTACTCAAAACATTAACAGAAAAGCAGGCACGAGACACAAGTAAAAAAATTCAGTAGATTATAAAATAAGAAAAAACTCACTTATGACTAAACAGCATGGCAGCTAAAGCCTATCAGCTATTAAATACTTCAGCAAGCACAAGAATGAGTTCCCCTGAGCCTGGTTAAAGCCTGGTTACCAATTTGTTTCCATGGTGCATCTTAGCAGATACTATCCTCGGCAGCAACCGGACATTTAGACTAATTCCTTGAAAGTTTTCTAAAATCGAAGGTTAGAAATATGAGTGGGATAACATTTAGAGGCAGAAAGATCAGTTTGAGCTAGAAAAGTCAGAGGAATCAATAGGTTTAAGTTGTTGGGAGACAAGAATTTTGGTTGTAGGATTTTATTTTACAGCAATAGTTCATACGTTTTTGACAGAGCTACCATTAATATTTGGTTTATAACGGTGCAAAAGAAGAGTAAGATTTGGAAAATAAAAACTAGGCAAAATTATCATTTGGGTGACGGTTACTTGGCTGTGAACTGTAGTCCAGGACTACTAATTGCACTTTTTTGAGTTACTTAGGGAGTTACTTGATAGATAGGTGGTTTCAGGTTTACAAGATTTGTATTTTAAAAAAGAATATGAACAAATTTAAATCTAGCTTTTGCTGCAACCTGAAAACAACTCTAATTCAAACAGCATTGATTCAAAGCACTTCTTTTCACACTATTTCAGGAACCAAAGGACTCCATCATATGGTTATGTAAGATACAGGGTGTCCAATCTTAGCAAGAAAAGGATGGAAATTGATAATTGATAGAAAATTGCAAGAATTTCATAAAGGAGAAAGGGGTACTAAAACTCAGCATCAAAGCTGGGGTTCCTCACGCATAAATGATGCTTTTCAAGTAAATACAAATGCATCCATAATGCATTTGGAAATTATTGCAGAAAGTGGCAACTATACTTCCTTTTTTTCATCAGTATAAGTGGCAACTATACTTATTGCAAAACCAAGAGTTTCTATAATTGCGTACAAAGCTATAAGACAAGAATTTTCAGATGTCATGGATGGAAAGGGAGCAAAACAAAACAAGCCTAACCATACAAGAATATACTTTCAAGGGGTGGTTGGTGACATGGTACATATATGAGAACCAAGGAATCTGTGTCTAGAATCATAAAAATAAAAATTGAATATGTGAGTCCAAAATGGCCAAAGGACAATGACCATAAAGGAACAGTTCCATGTCAGGCCCACAGGCCGAATATTGTCTAGTGCAAGTTCTATTTTATATATATATATATTTTTTTATAAGTAATAAGATATTTCATCGATAAAAAGATAGGCATTTTTTTTATATATATTAATAAGAGAAATTTTATTCCAAGTATATAAGCATAGCCCAAGTACACAAAATGTATACAAATGAGAAACACCTGCTTACAAGCTAAAACAGAAAATAATTAAAACAAAACATTACAATCATTCCCATTCCTTATAAGATTCTTCACCCGAAAGTTTAAAGTAATAAGGAAGAACGCCCTAAGTTCCCCAATGGAATATAGGGAATGGAAGACCTAGTGCAAGTTCCAATGTAAAAGATGGCATCACCGTACAGTGGATTCTAGCGCTGATGTGCTTGCCAAGCTAATAGTAGTCCACTGATATAAAAAAGGAAAAAATTAAATTGGAAAAAAACAGTCTTCCTAGCCTAAGACTGGTAAACATCATTTTTGGCAATTATTCTTTAACTAAAAAATACTAGCAGCTTGTGTATTTCTAATGAATACATGGCAGGTATTGCACAAAAGCAATAAAAGGCAGTTCACCCGCCTTTATGTTGGTGCCATACAGTCAACAACAGCCATAGACATTCAACAGAAACACAGTAGTTTGAGGTTACAACACACCAAATTGATGTAAAACACATGCACTACGTTGTCTACAGAGTCTCTGAATTGAACCTAAGTCTAATTACTACAGATAATGATATGAAATTAATGGGATTTGATTCATTTGAAAGTTTTTCCTACCACTTCACTTGAGTTTCTCACCTCGTTAACTCCCTCTCAACCACCCTCCCTCTTAGTGAGCCGGTTGCCAACGGACCCACGTTGTGGACTAAGTACCACAGTAGAAACGGATTCTGTGGCAAAGATCGTTCCCTCAAAACAACCATAGTTTGTATGTAAGATAAAACCTAGTACACGGATATTGTGAAACAATCCTTTGGGCCACACTTCCTGATGAAAAGTCAGCGATTTAACCACCAGTTCCATGTAGGGAGGGTTTACTCTGGATGGGTGGGTCGAAGGGCCCTGCCTTGGAGAAATCTCGACATCACCAAAAACAACAAAAAAGAAAGACCTAGAACACGGCCATTGCTTTAGAAACACAATTAACGTGTGAAACTACATTGTTGCTACTACCCAATAAAAGTTACACCACTTAAACGACATTCAGCCAAATTTATTAAACAGCACAGATATATACTTCTAATTACGATTAAGTGTAAACTTTCAACTGATATAGCTAAAATCAAGAATGCGACAAAATGAATACCTCAAATCCAGGACATTCGAGCCACCCTCCCCGTCGCAGTCTCCGTCGACGTCGCTCGGGGGCGAGGCGTTCATATCCAAAATACGCTTGGACTTGACGCCTAAGGGCCAGCGTTTGCTCTTGACGCCGCTGGCCTCGCAGTCCGTACAAACCCACTCGTCCGAGTTGAGGGTCTGGCGCCCACCCATTCCTGCGCAGCCTAGGTGGAAGGCGCGCTCACAGGCGTCGCAGACTACCACGTGGCCCCTGACCTCGGGCTTCCCGCACGCGGCGCACGCCCCCGAGCCACGCGCGTCGTCCTCTCCCGGGAGCCCAGCAGGTCCTCCAGGCGGCGGAGGCGGGTTGTCGTGATAGTTCTGCACCACGTCCAGGGAGTCGGGTAGGGTTTCGGCGAGAGGAGGGGAGGGGATCTCATTGAGGTCGATTCCAAGGCCGGAACGAGCCTCCGAGAGTTTAGGCTTCGAGTTATGGCGGTCTCTAAGTTCTTCGCTTGAATCGGTGAGTTCCATTATCCGAGTATCCGCTTCGAGTTGCAGGTCGGTGAGTCAGGTTGTAGCGTTCGCACCATTGCTCGCTCGGAGGTTCAGAGATCAGAAAAAATGTACGGATCAGACAGCCGAGAATTAACAGGGGCAGCGAGAGAGCGAGAGGGCTTTTGGTTTAGAGTTGGAGCGAAAGACAGGAATGGGGCCGCGCGAGAGAGAGATAGAGAGAGAGAGTCCTCGTATCTTTTGAACAGCGAGGGTGAATCGATGAATGAATGAACGAATAAATTGGATAGAGGAAGGGGAAAGTGAAAGGGGGAGAGAGTGTGGAGTACGCGCTTGGGGTTTTTAAGGTACTCGCTTTCAAAGAGCGACACCTGGGAAAAAGGTGGACCCGTTTGGGAGTCCTCAACTGGGTAACCTCGTCGTCTGTTCTTCCGGTTTCATCTATACTTCTACTCCAACCAAAGTCACACGAACTGCTTCTGTTCAGCTCCACCCTCCAGTTTTTCTCTTACTCCACTCCAGCCTCTTTTCTTCTCTTATCGATCTCTTTCTTCTTCTTTTTTTCTTTTTCTTTTTTTCTCAAGCAAATCATAATATATATATATATTAAAGTATTAAACAGTTATAAGATACCTTAATTAAAATAGTGAGAAAATCTAATAATTATTTTAAATCAGTTCATACATCTCTCTTCCTCTTTTTTATGAACAGTGATTAAAAAAAAAAAGCGAAAACATGAAAAAAATAGCAACCGATAAATGATCGGATATGCCGGCGAGGTACTGGTAGATGGTCCGCCTCCTCTTTCTCTCTCTCTCTTTATTTTAATATTACTTATTCTGCCAATTCCATGCTTCTCCTCTATTATTTTCTTTTATTTTGTATGTACCGGTAAGTAGTCTTTGTTCATGTCCATCTATATTAGAATATTGGTTTTGCATGTCGATCCTTCAACTGCATTCAAATTCGCTGTAAATATGATGCTTGCACGCAAAACATACATGCAAACATGTTTTATCGTCTTTAACTAGTATAGATATGCGCATGATCATGTAATCATTAACCAACATATATAACAAATTACATTGTCTCCTTTCTAAACATATATGATTTCCGGCCAGTGATTCCTCAATCCAGTAATATATTACAACAACCCTCCTTTAATGGAAATTTTCTCCTTGAGGTATAACATCAATGATCACCCAACGTTTGGTTCCTCCGTTCCTTGGTTTTTTTCATGTTCTTGATGGTTGTAACGAGATTCTTGTTCTAACAATTCAATTATTGTTGGTCCGTCCATTATTTACTACTTTAAGAGTAATATTATATATAAACGAGTCTCAAATGCACTAGTATTCCAATTTTCCTCATGTTTTTGTTATTGATGTGAACAAAAATTCTTCCATGCAACAACGAACCTCAATACAAATTATAGGATATTTCCAAACCGGTAGTTTAGAGGATAAAACATAAGTTTTTGCTACAACATTTGATACATGCATGGTCTACTTAATTGTGTCACTATCTTGATCATGTGCGATTTCTATGTTATGTATGATTGCACTAAGCTTAAGGATATATCAGTTGAAGTAGATTTTGTTTTTATTCAATCAAAACCTCGACCGAACTTAATTTAGATACATAGGATTTGGCATAATCAAACTATTTCAGATATGAAAAATTTTACACAACATATTATCATCTTATTATTAAGATGTAACATATTTATCACTATTAAATGATTATTTATTAGATGATTAATGATAAATATATCCCATTTTATATAGTGAAATAAAAATAAGATGGTAATGTGCCATATAGCATTACTGATATATATCCCTCGCGGCAAAGTGTGAACATCTCTAACTCTTCTACCCGATGCGCACGAAACAGTTTCACTCTACGGTGTTTCACACATGAATACGAGACAGCTTCCTCTTTCTTCTATGCACGCCAATCAAACAATTGAAAAAAAAAAAGTTTGTGTTAGAAACCAAGTTCAAATTGTATTGTATGACCACATTTAGCCATCAATGGTAATCTTAGGTACACCTACCCCCCAATAGTGATTTTAGGTACACCTAACCTCCTTTGTACTCTTTACCATTGGATTGATGACAAGTGTAACAATCCTAACCATCCTTTGTACCAAGAAATCCCTATAAATAGAGGGAGTCCTCATTTGTGTAAGACCCCAAGAAATAAGAGAAAACAAAGTTCTCTAAACATCTCTCTCTCTTTTGCTCTCTATCTTTTCATTAGTTTCATAACACGTTATCAGCACGAAGGTTCTGACGATCTTGAAGCTAGTAGGCTTATACTTCAAGTAAGTGTTTCAATATATTATTTGTAGTTTCCAAATGAATATGAAATGTTATATTCATTATTATTACTTGATTAAATTTTATGTTTATTCACATATTTTTCATACAAGTTTTATTTATTTTTATATACTTGTTATGAATTATTGATGATAAGATCTATCTTGGAATAGAAATTGAGCATCCCTGAAGGATCGATTTAAATCAATAATTTTATTGAGTATCTCATAATAAAGGATCTATTGATTCTGTGAGATAATTTAAGTGAGCAATATGTGTACCAAAAGGCTCATTATGATTTATGCACCTGAAGTTGCATAATTGAAAGTGTGTTGAGAAAAACCACTAAAGAATATATGTTTAAAATGAACGCCTCGAATGTGCTCCTGAAGTAGCAATATCGAGTGTAAAAGTTCATAATATATTCTAAATTTATATCTGATTTTGTAGTGGCTAAGCAAAATAATGAGATTTTGATAAGAAATCATGAGCCACGTCCTACTAGTTTCACATCATTCCCTGAAGTGAATGAAATTGGATTTATATCATTCCCAGAAGAGAATGACGAATTGTTTTCAAAGAATCCAAAAGATTGGACGTGGTGATGAATATATTTATAGTACTTCAATGATTTCGAGCCAGAAGCTCCTATTAAAAATATTATCAGTTTTCTCTTTGAGATGATATTATGTTGATGAATCAAAAGTGATATGATTCAAAATATTTGTATCTTTTCATGATTATCTTGATCATCCAAAATCAATTATGATAAGTCGAATGATTTTCATATGGACGTCCATAAAAGAACCAGAAGATTCTTTTACTATAAAGCTTTACCACCAGAAGTGGAAAGAAAGTTTTACCACCAGAAGTGGAAAGAAAAATTTGCTAGAAGCAAATAAGATGAAATAATTCGACGTTATCATGATTATCATAGGTGAACTGGAAGTTCATATGATAATTAATGTATGGATGCAATAAGATAAAAGGTCTCATATTCTAGCTGCTAAAATCCCAGTGAGGATTGAAGTCCCTGCAGGGCAATTAAGAAATTTAGCAGTCTAATGAACATAAGACATGTATGAAAGCATGTGAGACCTATTGATACAAATGATAAAGCATCTCGGAAAGAGAAAAGCATAAAGAAAAGAATTTGGTGCTCCTGAAGAGGCCATACCCACAAAACAAGCAATAAAGTCCATCTAAAATTCTCTCATAATGAAAACTCCTGAAGAGTATAATACTCCTGAAGAGTACCTCCTGAAGAGGTTTTCATGAAATGTCTTCCCTTGAAGAGGGACAGGTACCTGAAAATAATGAGATCTCGATATTACATTTCATGAGTAAATGAGAAATTATGGAGAGAAATAAAACCGTTATCGACAACGTATTTTCATATAAGATGACATTTGATATTACTAGAAGTAATAAAGAAAGTGAGCTCAGAACCGTCGAAGAATACCGACGTAAAATATTGGCCAAAATAGAAATAAACAATTCCTGCAGAATTGTTATCATGTGATGCATATGGACTTGAAATCCAAACACCTATGAGGTGATGCTTGTTGAATATCAGTGGGTATTTGTATAAAGGAAATGAAAATGTGATATATAAATCACGAATATATTTCCTGCAGAAATAATATTGATATATTTCTGAAGTTAAAAAGATCATATTGAGATTTGTATTAACTTGATAGTTACCAAGAATTTGGGTATGCAAGAAGCATATAGTCCTGAAGTACATATTCTATCAAGTCTTAAAATCCTTATATGATCTAATGCAAGCTAAACGTATGTGGAACATACTATTTTCATATATTTTCAGTATTTATATTATATTTTATTGCAGTTTATATAGATAATTTAAATGTCATTGAGGCTCCAGAAGAGCTCATGAAAACTGCAGAAAGCAGGAATTGATTATGAGGCTCCAGAAGAGCTCATAAAAACTATAGAAATCAGGGATTGATTATGAGGCTCCAGAAGAGCTCATGAAAACTGCAGAAATCAGGGATTGATTATGAGGAAAAATAATCTCCTGTTATGGATGCAATCACATTCAGATTTTTGACTAATTTGGTAGTTACAAAAATATTGGATATGCAGTTAATGGATGTGGTCACTGCATATTGATATGGGTCATTAGACCAATGCATATATATGAAAATCCCTGAAGGATATAGAATGCCTGAAGCTTCTAATCTGAATACATCCAGAAATATATATGAAAATCCCTGAAGGATATAAAAATGCTTTAAGCTTGTTATCTGGTTACATCCAGAAAACAATCCGGATACATGTGGTATAAATGCATTAGTGAATATTTATTGAAAGAAAGATTTGAAAGTAATCCAATATACCCATGTGTTTTTATTAAGAGATTCCGGATTTGTTATTATTGCGGTTGATGATTTAAATCTTCTTGAAACTCCTGAAGAGTTCAGAAGAACTGCACATATTTGAAATATAAAACCCTTTCGGTTTCAAGGGGGAGATAAATGTGCATGAGAAATAAAATAAAGCATCCAGAATATCTACCAGAAGATAGATACACAAATATGAATATTTGTGAAATTTTATTATCTTGAAGCAAAAATTACAGAAATTTGAGACATTTCGCCTCATTCTTTAAACGCTCTTGTTCTTCAAGAATCTGCATGGCATCTCTGTCTAAAGGAGTAGGCAATCTAAAAGAAGATTTAAGCAGAGATTTTAATTTCCTATTCTCTTGCTTTATTGATTCTATCTTCACGTTAGACTCCTGAAGAAGTCGCTGAAGGATAAAAATTTTCTCATGGAGTTTGTCCAAATCATAAGGTTTGGATTGTAGTCGCTGAGAAAATGCATAAATAGTTGAAGAGTAATGGGCACCGAGATTTACAAGCTCATAGATAGCTTCAACATCTGACTTATTAGTCAGATTAGCACCTGTGGTAGAAGCAGGAACAGCTGATGAGCTAGGTGCATAATACCTTATATATTGGCCATGAGAAGATTGCTGAGCCATTGCAGAAAAAGAATGCAGAAAGAGATTGCAGAATAAAAATGCAGAAAGAAATTGCAGAGTAAGAATGCAGTATGATTACAGAAAAGTGAAGAAGATGAGATGCGAATGAAGATGATCTGAACATCTCTTTTATAGAGAAAAACTAAGCACCTCTATTGATTCACGGCATCCCTCGTGAAGCATCTCTCTACAAGAGACGAGGCGTAGCATCATAGCCCTGCGGCGCCTGATAGCAGATGTAGCATTATAGCCTTTCGGCGCCTGACAGGTACATAAGAACTGTAAAATCCCGCGATGCTTGTCTGGCCTAAAAAGATGGCCACCGTTTTTGAATATAGAGGTTTGCGGCTTAATTTTGATAACTCCTCTAGTAATTATGTTATTTACAAGAACTCCAGAAGAGTAGTGAATTCAATGATCTCGGATCAATATGGTGAATTTCACTATAAAGTCCTGATTACTCCAATGGTTGCTCGATAATTTGATGAGCAGAAAAATCCATTTCGTCCTGAAGACGATGGAGAAATTTTTGGTCCTGAAGTACCTTATCTCCAGTTCAATTGAAGCCCTGAATATGTAATTATTTGGATCAAGTCCACAATTAGATGGATATACAGATGCGAGTTATCTATCAGATCCACACAAGAAGATCATTGCAATTCATGAGAAGAAAGTTGAAATTGATGTCAAGAAGATACGGTCAAGAAATAATCTGGTAGATTTATTCACTAAAGCATTACCAACTGCAACATTGGAATGCGGAGAATTGAAGACATATTATCATGTACTTTTCAGGGGAGTAAAGTCTTAAAAACTTGTGCTGATTGTACTCTTTTTCCTTCGCTAAGGTTTTATCCCACTGGGTTTTCCTTTGCAAGGTTTTAATGAGGCAATCTTAAAGCACTTGGCGATATACAGAATATTGTACTCTTTTTCCTTCGTCATTGGTTTTTTTTCCCACTGGGTTTTTCCATGAGAAGGTTTTAACGAGGCATATTCTTTATATGTGGTCATCCAAAGGGGGAGTGTTAGAAACCAAGTTCAAATTGTATTGTATGACCACATTTAGCCATCAATGGTAATCTTAGGTACACCTACCCCCTAATAGTGATTTTAGGTACACCTAACCTCCTTTGTACTCTTTACCATTGGATTGATGACAAGTGTAACAATCCTAACCATCCTTTGTACCAAGAAATCCCTATAAATAGAGGGAGTCCTCATTTGTGTAAGACCCTAAGAAATAAGAGAAAACAAAGTTCTCTAAACATCTCTCTCTCTTTTGCTCTCTATCTTTTCATAAGTTTCATAACAGTTTGGTGTTATTAAATAATAGGAGTTGGGTTTCTCGTGACTATGAACTGCTCTTGAAACTCTGGTGGAATCCAACAGCTATTATAAGATGGACAACATATGGGTTCAAGGCCGTGGATCAAGGGACCAAAAGCCCAGACTTGGCCGAAGTTTAAAGCCTAGGGACCAAGCCCAGTTAAGAAGAAATGTCGGCAAAGCTAAAAAATTAAAAATTTAATTTATTGTAATATATTGAAAAAATATTAAAAATTTAAGTATGTTATAAACCAAATTATATTGTATGACCATTTTTAACTAGTCGTTAAATACGACGGCCCATAACCTCCTTTGTACTCATATATATATGGGTAGATTTCATAATAAATTCATAAGTTTTATAACACGTTATCGAGATGGCTGTGAAAGGTAGGTGGGTGGGAACCACACAAAAAAAAGGTAGGTGGGACGGAGGCCTTGGAGCACTTCTAGTACATGTTGTTGGTGGCTGGGTTTCCAGTGACGCCGTAGTTGTTGACGCAAAGAGAGATAGAGGGATTGTTGTAGAAGAATATCAAATTCTCTCCGATTGTTCGCGTTCTCAAGTTCTTGTTCGTGAGAGAGATAACAGAGACTCTTTGTTTAGGAAAGCGAGAGTGCTTATATTTTAAGTAAGTTTTTCAATATATTATTTAAAATCTTTAAGGTGAGTATTAAAGATTATATTCATTATTATTACTTGATTAAATTCTATGTTTATTCTCATTCAATTTATATACAAGTTTTATTTATTTATATACTTGTTATGAATTATTGATGATAAAATTCATCTTGGAATAGAAATTGAGCATCCTTGAAAGATTTCTTTAAACCGATGATAAGATTCATCTTGGAATACAAATTGAGCATCCCTGAATGATTGTTCTAAATCAATAATTTTATTGAGTATCTCATAATAAAAGATCTATTAATTCTATGAGATAGTTTAAATGAGTAATACGTGTACAAAATTTCATTATGATTAATGCACATGAAGTTGCATAATTGAAATTGTTTATAGAGAAAAGCCACTAAAGAATATATGTTTAAAATGAACGCCTCGAATGTGCTTCTGAAGTAGCAATATCGAGTGCAAAAGTTCATAATATATTCTAAATTTATATCTGGTTTTCTAGTGGCTAAACAAAATAACGAGATTTTGTTAATAAATCATTAGTCACATCCTACTAGTTCCACATCATTCCCTGAAGTGAATGATATTAGATTTATATCATTCTCAGAATAGAATAATGCATTGTTTTCAAAGAAACTAAGAGAGATTGGACATGATGATGAATATCTTGATAGTATTTCTATGATTTTGGGCCAGAAGCTTGTATTGGAAAAACTATCAGCTTTTTCTTTGAGATGATATTATACAACTCTTGAATCAAATATTATGATGCATCAAAAATGATATGATTCAAAATATTTGTATGCTTTTTATGATTATCTTGATCATCCGAAATTAATTATGATAAGTCGAATAATTTTTATATAGAAGTCTATAAAAGAACCAGAAGATTCTTTTATTATAAAGTCTTATTACTATTAGTGAAAAGAAAAATTTGCTAGAAACAAATAAAATGAAATAATTCGACGTTATCTTGATTATCATAGGTGAACTAGAAGTTCAGATAATAATTAATTTATGGATGCAATAAGATAAAAATGTCTCATATTATAGCTGCTAAAATTCCAGTGAGGATTGAAGTCCCCGTAGGACAATTAAGAAATTTAGCAGTCTAATAAACATAAGACATGTCTGAAAGTGTGTGAGACCTATTGATACAAATAATAAAACATCCCGAAAGAGAAAAGCACAAAGAAAAGAAATTAGTGCTCCTAAAAAGGTCGTACCCACAAAATAAGCAATAAGATCCATTCAAACTTTCTATACAAAATTCTCTCATAATAAAAACTCCTGAAGAGTATAATACTCCTGAAGAGGTTTTTCATGAAATGTCTTCCCTTAAAGAGGGACAGGTACTTGAAAATAACGAGATCTCAATACATTTCATGAGTAATGGAGAAATTATGGAGAGAAATAAAACCGTTGTCGACAACGTATTTTCATATAAGATAGCACTTGATATTACCAGAAGTAATGAAGAAAGTGAACTCAAAACCGTCGAAAATTACCGACGTAAAAATATTGGCCAAAATAGAAATAAATAAATTCCTGCAAAATTGATATCTCTAGTAAAATGTGATTCATATGGACTTGAAGTCCAAATACCTATGAGGTGATACTTGTTGAATATCAGTGAGTATTTGTATAAAGGAAATAAAAATGTGATATATAAATCACGAGTATATTTCCCGCAGAAATAATATTGATATGCTTTTGAAGTTGATGAGATTATATTGAGATTTGTATTAGTTTGATAGTTATCGAGAGTTTTGGTATGCATGATTAAACTGCATATTTATATGAATCACTATATATGAAACGCATGAAGCATATAGTCCTGAAGTACTTATTCTATCAAGTCTAAAAAATCCTTATATGATCTAAATGCATGTGGAACAAGTTATTTTTCATATATTTTCAGTATTTATATTATCTTTTATTGCAATTTATATAGATAATTTAAATGTCATTAAGGCTCAGAAGAGCTCATGAAAACTGCAGAAACCAGGAATTAATTATGAGGAAACATACTCTCCTGTTATGAATGCAACCACATTCAGATTTTTGATTAGTTTGGTAGTTACAAAAAGATTGGATATGCAGTTAATGGATGTGGTTACTGCATATTTATATGGGTCATTAGATGACATATATATGAAAATCCCTTAAGGATATAAAATGCCTGAAGCTTCTAATCTGAGTACATCCAGAAATATATATGAAAATCCCTGAAGGATATAAAATGCCTGAAACTTCTAATCTGAGTACATCCAGAAATATATATGAAAATCCCTGAAGGATATAAAATGACTGACGCTTCTAATCTGAGTACATCCATAAATATGTATTCTATTAAATTTCAAAGATCTTTATATGGGTTAAAATAATCCGGACGCATGTGGTATAAACGCATTAGCGAATATTTATTAAAAGAAGGATTTGAAAATAATCTAATATACCCATGTGTTTTTATTAAGAAATTTCGGATTTGTTATTATTGAGGTTGATGATTCAAATATTGTTGGAACTCCTGAAGAGATCAGAAGAACTGCACATATTTGAAATGAAATATAAATCAGAAACCCTTTCGACTTCAAGGGGAGATAAATAAAAAGGAGCACACAGAACATCTACCAAAAGATAGAAACACAATATGAATATTTGTGAGATATTATTTTCTCGAAACAAAATTATAGAAATTTGAGACTCTTCACCTCATTCTTTAAACGATCCTACTCTTCAAAAATTTGTGTGGCATTTTTATCTAAAGGAGTAGGCAATCGAAAAGAAGACTTAACCAATGATTTTAATTTCCTATTCTCTTGCTTTATTGCTTCTATTTTCATGTTAGACTCCAGAAGAAGTCGCTGAAGGATAGAAATTTTCTCATTGAGTTTGTCAATATCATAAGGTTTGGATTGTAGTTGCTGAAAAAATGCAACAATAGTTGATGAGTAATGGGTACCGAGATTCACAAGCTCGTAGATAGATTAAATATCTGACTTATTAGTCAGATCATTATTGTATTGCACTATAGCACCTACAGTAGAAGCAGAAACAACTGGTAAAAAAGGTGTAGAATACCTCATATATTGGTTACGAGAAAATTGCTGGGCCATTGAAGAGTAAGAATGCAGAAAGAGATTGCAGACTAATTACAGAATAGTAAAGAAGATGGGATGTGAATGTAGATGAGCTGAATATTTCTTTCATAGAGAAAATTATGAAATGAAGGACACAGCATCTCTATTACTTCACAGCGTCCCTCGTGAAGCATCTCTCTACAAGAGACAAGAGATGTAGCATTATAGCCTTGCGGCGCCTGACAGCTATAGAAGAGCTGTAAAATTCTGCGGTGCTTGTCTGGTCTAAAAACGTGGCCACCGTTTTTGTTGAATATGGAGGTTGGTGGTTTAATATTGATGACTTCTTAACTAACTATGTTACTTACAAGAACTTCAGAAGAGCACAACTCCAGAAGAGTAGTGAATTTAATGTTAAAACAATATTGAAGAACTTTTACATGGACAAAGCTCATCCCCTGAGTACTCCAATGGTTGTTCAATCATTTGATGTGCAGAAAGACCCATTTCGTCCTTGTGAAGATGATGAATAAATTTTTAGTCCTGAAGTACTTTATCTTAGTGCAATTAGAGCACTGATGTATCTTGAAAATTGCACTCGATCTGATATTGCATTTTCACAGAGAGATCATTTCAATTCATAAGAAGAAATGTGAAATTGAAAATTATGCAGAACATTGGAATGCAGAAACTTGAAGGCCTATTATCATGCACTTTTCAAGGAGAGTAAAGTCTTGAAGACTTGTGTTGATTGTACTCTTTTTCCTTCGCTAAGGTTTTATCCCACTGGGTTTTCATTTGCAAGGTTTTAATGAGGCAATCTTAAAGCGCTTGGCGATATACATGAATATTATACTATTTTTCCTTCGTCATTGGTTTTTTCCCACTGGATTTTTCCTTGACAAGGTTTTAACGAGGCATATTCTTTATATGTGGTCATCTAAAGGGGTAGTGTTATAAACCAAATTGTATTGTATGACCATCTTTAGCTAGCCGTCAAATACGATGACCCATAGTCTCCTTTGTATTCCTATATATATGGGTGGATTTCATAATGAATTCATAAGTTTTATAACAAAGTATGAATATTGCTAAAAAGAGCTTTTATATGTGTGCAATGTCCCACTAAATGTAGAGAGATGATTAATAGATCTACACTACTTAGGCGTGCAAGCCTTTATGATTTATAAATATTTTAATTAGCTCTAATTGTACTATTGAGTAACCATTTGTTGGTACAAGTCCACATATGATTGGACTTTTTATTGAATGTATTCTTCTCCGTGTACAAGGGATTGGGTACAAGCAGGGGAATCGGCCGATGTGTATTATTTAAAAAAAAAAAAATTACAAAATGAGAGAGAAATGTCGAAATGAAATCTATGAAACCACATCCAGCTCCCGTGTACCTGTGCAAGGAGATGAAATCCCATGTACATCCAGCCAAATCGAAGAACTGATCCAGGAAAGCAAACCCAGCCATCAACACTTACAATAATACAAGGAGATTGTACCGAACTGATCCAGGAAATCCATGACAAAGGTCGTCGCTTGGAAAAGACGATCCAAACCTAGCCAAAGAAAGCCACTGAATCTGCCCCAACTGATGGTCGTCGTTGTGGGTAGCCAAAGAGGTATTTGTATGATTGGTCTGAATTAGTTGTTCATAGAAACACAAAATTAGTTGTTGTGAGTGATTTATTTTTGGATTTAAAAATTGTGCAACTTTTTTATCCTTTATGTGAATTTGCTCTTCAGAAACTAGCTCATTTGTATTTTAATTTGCCTATGAAACAAATGTTACGGGGATATGGGTGTAAAGATCCTCATAGCATGAAGAAAGATATGGATTTAAAGCTAGATCCTCATATTCTCCATTCAAGTTTTTTAGTCTGTTATAGCAGTTCATAGCATCTTGGAACGATGGCAGAAAGGTTCGCGGTTGGATCCACGAATGCGAAGTTGAAAAACGAAGAAGAAGACGAGAAGATGAAGTTGAGAATCAGCTGACTTGTTTTCATGGCTTTGTGTCTGTGATGAAGGGAAGGGAATCTGCTTGCATGTGACAAGTTGAGCTTGCATATGAAACACAACATTTCATTTGTCCATGTGGGGTCCCGTGTCTGCGGGAGTTATCCCTCCCGAGTGCAAATAGGATTTTTGTTATTGAATTGTCACAAACAATATTAAAGTAGATTTTAATGAGATGTGTAAGGGACATGTTTAGTAATGTAAACAACATCCTCCTGTAGCCTACAATCAGAAAGGAAAAAGGGCTACGAGTCGATTGGGTTAACTCTGATATTTAAATCAATATATTTTTTAAGAAGTTAAGAGCTTGAACTCTTGGACCATAACATATAGTTTTACGTGTTTCAGCCTTATATACTCTACTCATGATAGAGCCGATGCGACTCTCCTAAGCATGGGGTATCTATGCCCTATAAGTGGCATCAGGCCATCGTATTTAATTTGGCTGCTCTACTAATACCTTAGGTCATGTTCCTCTGGGCAGGTGGCGAGGTATGGCATCTCTTTAGACTCACTATTAGGAGCAAGATCTTTCATTGGGTTGTTCTTTATGTGATTCTATATTGGGTCATTTAATGCGGTTGTGTCGTCATCGTCCCAATCAATGATATACTTGTTGCACTGACTCCTAGTTCGATCATTTAATATAACATAGCTCTCTGCAAGTTTTTTGGACACGGGTATGTCTTTTGGTGTAAAATCTTGCATTCTCATATCAATTCGGATATTTGATGTGTCTACCTTGTCAGGGCCAAATTTTTTTTGTTGGGCTTTTCCCTTTTTGGAATGGGCTTGAGGGCCCAATCTAACGCCTCAGATCAATTTGGCCATCTCAACTCTTGGGTGAGGGCCCATTTACCCCTTCAGATGTGTAAGACTGTAGAGGTTTAGATAATGAATTGAAATTAAAGTTGAAAATTGAATAAAATATTATTAAAATATTATTTGTTAATATTATTATTGTTTTTGAATTTAAAAAAATTAAATATATTATTATATTTTATGTAAAAATTTTAAAAAAATATAATGATTAAATGAAACAAGATAAAATATTATTTTATATCCATACCAAACCTTAAAGCACGACCAAATTATTGCTCCCGATTTACATTTTGAGAACGTACAGTACAACATCAAAGTATAATAACGTCTAGATTGCTCTAATCCGACCGTTTTGCATCGAAAAATTCTTTACGACTTGTGGGAGCATTCCTCAAGGATCAATCTAGTTAACTTCTTTTTACTTGTTTTCAAAGGCAAAATTTGTCGGCCGATATTTTCATTTCCTCTTTACCCAAAAAGCAAAAGTCATAGATGAGGCAAGGTATACATATATTTATTGTCTTTGTCGAATCCAACCACCTTTTAAGAATTGGTAATTTTGGTGAATCAAAATTTGTTGGGATTGGAGTTGACCGTCTGAGTTGTGATGGCTTCTTGGATATTGTATTTAAGTGGTTATGGACAAAGGAAGATGGTGTACCGCACATTGCAACATGCCTACATATTCGGTGGTTGCAAGGAATCTTGTAGAAGAATAACTATACATCATGTTAAATCCAATCAAATCAAACACCGTCATTTCCCATTACATTTTGTTTACTTTACACTTATTTTCTTTTTAAAATGTTTTAATTACAAAAAAATTATATAAAATTAAATTTACAAACTATATAACTTGATGTGGTACGTCAGACTATAAAGTTACTTATATTATAAAGTAGATTTAATAAATTTCATAAAATCATATTAATTTGTAAGTTTATTTTATATAATTTCTTATTATATCTGTAATAGTTATCAAACATGTCGCGCTTGACTTAAATGTGATCCATATCAGGACAGATATCATAAGAACCATATGCCCCTCGAAGCAAAAACAAAAAAGATGTCACGTCCAAATTAGTAAAGGAGGAGGAGGGGGAGGAGGAGGAGGTAAAGGGTGCACCGACATTGACAACCCATGCAGTGCTGTTAGCACACATACTTGGGCGGCGCATGTATATAATGGAGTAGGGCACGAAAGAGCGTCATTGAATGTATGTCAATGTCCCTTTTTTTTGTGCCTGCATTATTAATTTATTATTGGCTTTTACGCCCACACATTTCGTACACTTTCGTTGGCCCAATCCCAAAGGAAGCATTCACAGACAAACGCCAACCTGTGTTGTGTATATAAGTTAGACCCAGTCAAGACGTTTCTCGATTAATCCACCATTGGATCCATAAATAATGCAATAATCTGACGGCTGTGATCAGTTTTACAGCTTGATTTAAATCCGCTGTCAAATGATAAGGCGTCGTTTCATTTTCTCGTGTTGGAGCGTCAGTTCGAAATCTGGGAATCTCTTTTCAATATTTGTTTATTTTATTTATTTAATTGTATCTAAAAAGGAAACAGACAAAACAACAACAATGAAGGTCGGGTCAGGTAGTGGCAGTTCAGGTAATTTGGAAGGATGCATCGGGCATTTCGGAAGTACCAAAAATAGCCACAAACAAAAATTTTCCTCAAATCCGCGAAGGCTGATCCTGATCAACGCACTCTCGCATGCAGGAGCAAGCAAATTTATCCGCGACCCTTCTGCCGGCCCAGCTCGGCTCTTTCCATAACCGGCGTCCTCTCCTTTGACTCCCTCTTCTCTCGCCGGTTACCGATTATCAAATACCTCTCTCTCATAAGCCCTCCCAATTTGTCTGAGAGTGGACTGAGGATTGACGCATTTTCCTCACTGATTGGCCGATCATTCTTCATCTCTCTCTGGTACTCTTCTCTCTCAATATATGTGCCTTTACACGCGCGCATGCACACTTATACGCATGTCTGTTCGTTTCTGAAGTTCAAATTTGCGATCCTGTTGCAGTGTAGGATGAGATCTTTGTTGTTTGCTGAGCTTTGCTTTCTCTATTCACATTCCCCTCGTTACTTTTGTTTTTGTTTTTTGCTCATTAGAGTGCTAGATCTTCATTAGCTTTAGTTCTATGGGAAATTTCTAATTCGTTCTATCTGTTTCTTCGAATTTTAGTTTGTTCTTTTTTGAGGCGATTGGGGATTTTATTTTGCTAGTGAGTCTTGCTAGGAAGAGAAGTATGGAATTACAGTTGTTATGTTTGGCTACTTGAGTTATATCCTTTTCATTTTATTACATGTATCTTCATTTTGTAGTTTATTCCTTCTCGGCAATGTTGGCCATATCCTTCATTTTGATTTTTTTTGTGTGGTCATTTCATTTTGGATTATTTTTGACAGGATTCTCCAGATCAAACATTGTGCTTATGGACGCAAAATCTGATTCTTAATTTTTCATAATGTTAGGAAGCGTGGTTCTCTAGGGAGTGTTTTGAATAATGGAACATAAATTTGGTTAAGAAGGAGCAGTCAGATTACTTGTTTGGTTATTGTAGATTTGCTATTATTTAGCAATGCTAGATTAGATTTGTTTTTAATATGCGCTGTGAGATAACTTAAATTGTTGTAAGAGTAAATTATCAAAGCTCTTAAATTGTTATTTTTTTTCTGTAATTTTTATAAATGATGCCAGGACAATGTTTTGAAAAGTTACATTTCAGAAAATGGGTTTATCTTTGACCATATGAAATGAGGGGGGACATAAGAATTATTTTATATTAATTCAAATGTGGTTTTCAATTATATTAATTGTTTTCTCCTGCTTGATGTTTTTCTTAGGCCTTGGTTATATATATGAGATGAGATGAGATGTTTTGAATAGTAATGAATAAAATATTGTTATAATATAACTTTCTAATATTAGTTTTGTATTGGGATTTGAAAAAGTTAAATTGTTTATTATATTTTGTATGAGGATTTGAAAAAGTTGTAATGATGAGATGAGATGAGATGAGATGAGATTTTTAGTTTTTGGTAACCAATCTGGGCCGACTATGAGCACATTGACAAATTATACAGTCGTTTAGTCTCTTGGGATTGCTTATGATGAAAACATTTACCCTTTGTTTCAGACTTTTAGGCTGAACGCAATGTCAGAGAAAGCCCTTCGAGACCTCAATACAATCCCCGGATCTGAGAAGAAGAATGAAAGCTCGAGTAAAGGGAGTTTTATCAAGCCTTTTGTTGGGAATATGGATGAAAATGTGGAGGAATGCCTAAAGAAAAACTCTGCCTCCTTGGTTTCACCTCAAATGAATGGTATTGAAACTGCTAATCCTGAAGTAGATACTGGAAATTCAGAAGTAGAATACATAGAATCCGAGAACTTGAATGATCTAGAAGACGTTGATATGAGTCTTGAGGTATTATTCCTAAAAAAACATTTTCTTCATATTCCTTTTGGTTTGAACTTTTTCATCTTTGATGATCATGGATGGACATTCTGATTTTTGGAGGTAAACTCTTTTTATGATGTGCACATAATATTTGTATAATATTTCAGACGCTCTTAGCTGCACTCGACTCAAAAAATTGGGTTATGGTGTGTGAAGCACTCAACAATGTACGCCGGTTATCAATATTTCACAAGGAAGCAATGCTTGATATGCTGTAAGTACTTTCTATACGAACATATTTTAAATTTAAATTCCTAAGTAACTTTCCCAAAAATACAAAAAATATAAAACATATTTAACAAAAATCAAAGAAAACACTCGCACAAAACTTTTCTACTTTAGCTGGATAGTTTTACAAGTACCAAAAACACACATCTCAAATTTCTTTTCTTTCAAACATCTTTTCGATGGACTACATCACTTTCACAACCACAAAATACATCTAAATATTTTTTTCTCCAGATTCTCAAAATTTTTGTTAATGCAAACATGAACTGTTTGTTCGACAATTTTATTCATGTGCATCACTGTCTTGGTGAATAGGCGAGATGTGATTTTGCTGGTGGTGAAGTCCTTGAAGAATCCAAGAAGTGCCGTTTGCAAAACTGCAATTATGACGTCTGCAGACATTTTCAGTGCCTATAATGATAACCTAATCGACTCATTGGACCCTTTGGTAACTTCTGTTTCTTCTATGCTACTGCCATGTCCAGTTGCTCTGTAGCGAAATGCTCCTATCCTTTACATGCAAATTAATTCTTGTTTTCCTTTTTCCCTAATGTGATAAAATGTCATGAGTGCAGCTAACACAGCTTCTTCTCAAGTCTTCACAAGACAAAAGATTTGTATGCGAGGCAGCTGAGAGAGCTTTAGTAGCAATGACTAAATGGGTTTCCCCTGTTCTGTTATTACCAAAATTGCAACCATATTTTAAGAACAGGAATCCTCGAATCCGAGCAAAGGCGTCAATGTGCTTTTGTCGAAGTGTTCCACAACTGGTAAGAAAAAGACAATTGATGTATTATTTGTTGATCTGTATTCAGTGACATTCCTTATCAATTTTTTTTGTATTTCTCTTTCATTGAGATTTCTTTATTATATAATCATTTAATCTGTTTCATATCTTTTTCTTTTTTGAAGTAGTTTTGTATGTTACATGATAGTTCTCTGGTTCTTTAAAAACTTGAGAATAGAAAAAAAAAACATTCCAAATTTGGTCTGGAAAGGAAGCTGTTTCTATGACCTTTTCTAATGGTAACTTTTCTATTGGTAAAAGTGGAATTTACCAAACCAATGCAATGAACGTGTATTTTCCAGTGTGGTTAACATGTTTTTTGTTCAGACTATTCATTTCTTTGTTGCATAGTTTACGCAAATAATTATACATTCGCTGTGCTTTTGGCAGTGACAATTGCTTGTATATATTCTGTGAAGATCCTCCATGTACCCCGTGTTGAGCCAGCTGCTTGTTTCCTGCCATGCTTTTAATGTAATAATCTTTTTTTATGTATAAATAGCATATTATTGTCTCTAAGCACTACTTTGTCATTTGTCTATATGCATATTCTAGTCTGTGTTGGGCATGCTACTTATTCTGTCACCTTTCTGCTATGTTCACTTTGTAAACCTTTCGCTGGAGTTTGAAAAAGGAGTCCTACGTTTTATTTTGAAATGTTACTACTTATGCCGGTGGTAATTAGCTCCTTATGCCCCCTTCTCCTGTAGGTAGCCATGTGGTCACTTGATGCCAAGTTTAGATGCATATATATTTCCCTGACATACTTGTCATTTTTATGCCAACAGGGTGTTGAAGGCATAAAATCATATGGCATTGACAAATTGATCCAAATAGCTGCATCCCAGCTCAGTGACCAACTTCCAGAGTCTAGGGAGGCTGCTCGAACCCTTCTTCTGGAGCTGCAAACTGTGTATGGGAAATTTCATGAGCTTAAATCAACAACTGTGTTAGAGCATCAACCAGATATGGACTCTTGGGAGAACTTTTGTCAGTCAAAACTCTCTCCTCTAAGCGCTCAAGCTGTCCTTCGTGTGACCAATATTGGTCGGGAGGGTCTTGTTTTGGGTTCCTGACACGAGTTTATATAGAACACACGAGCTTTAGTGAGTATTGTCGTCATTACAGCATATATGAGCTATAGCGAGCCTAATCTACGATTACAGATTTCCCCGATTTGATTTGCTTTATTGTCCACTTCTGTAAATGCTGTGAAACATTGAGATGTTTGAAATTGCGGTTGAAGCTTGTAGCTGAGCAGGAATTCTAATGATAATTCTCGAATATGTGCAACCATTTTCTCAATTCTGGATGTCTGCTAGGGTGTCAGAGGTTGCATTGCATTTTTTGTTATTTTCACAAAGAATCATTCTAAATATTGATCATTTGTTTTTTAGCCGGCCTGCTTTAAAAGCTTCCATGATCATGGTTCTTTTTGGTTTGGGGGTGTTGTTAACATGGTTCTGGGTGTTTCAGTTTTCATATTGGGCAGAATAAAATCTATGCGGATCTGGAACATCGAACTCACTTGTCTTCGCAGTATCAAACGATTGGGGAATGTTTCGTTGCGTAACAAAAATTGGCCCACTTCTTCTTCTACCCATACCCATGTCTCTTGTCTTCGGCTGCATTCTTCCTCGCTATATATGTGGTACGCACTAAAATCTAAGAGACGAAGCAAATCGAATTCTTCTCATCTTCTTAAAGGTTTAGTAAGTGAGAAGAGAATTTTTAGTTTTAGATAAAAAAATATTAATTTTTAATATTATTATTATTTTAGAATTTGAAAAAATTGAATTAGAATTTTGAAAAAGTTAAATTATTTATTATATTTTGTATGGAGATTTGAAAAAATTGTAACGATGAGATGAGAATTTTTTATTTGAGACGAGAAATCTGGACAGGTTTGGTAAAAACATCTTAACTCAAAATTCTTATCTCAATTCAAAATTTTTATCTCATCATTACAATTTTATTAAATTTTTACACAAAATATAATAAATAATTAAACTTTTTTAAATCTCAAAATAATAATAATATTTTAAATTTTTATTTCAACTCAAAATTTTTATCTTACTTATCAAACCTATCGGCCTAACGGCTTTGCACGAGCTGGATTCCTTCATCCCTAAACTCTCTCGTTTGCTAATCATATACACAATCCTTGAGATGGTTACGTATTGGGCTTTTATATATTAGCCTTTTAACTGGACAAGTACCCTTGTACATACTTCATGTCTCTTTTTTAATTAGATATGGCTCGGTTGGGATTGAGAGATATTTAGGCAAGTTTAGAGGTAAAGATGAGAATTTTGAATTTAAGAAGAAAGTTTAAAATATTATTTTTTAGTATTATAATTATTTTAAGATTTGAAAAAATTGAATTGAGATTTAAAAAAATTAAATTGTTTATTATATTTTATGTGAAAATTTGAGAAAGTTGTAATAATGAGATGATAATTTTAAATTTGAGATAAGAATTCTCTTCAATCCATCTCATCATATTTTATCTCATTTTTTTAAATTTTTTACACAAAATATAATAAATAATTTAACTTTTTAAAATATCAAAATAATAATAATATTAAAAAATAATATTTTAACAATATTTTATTCAACTTTTAATTTTTATCTTACCTCACTATTTAAATCTAACGTAATATTAAATTCAGTCTGTACAACACTCGTACACACTCTTTTTTTAAAAAATTAAGATTTATTATTAAAAACTATTTTTTCAAGAATATTAAATTTAGTGTTTTTTTTTTTAAAAATACACTAAGGTACGATTTGGACAGCAAGTTAAATTGAAATGAAAGTTAAAAATAGAATTAAATATTATTATATTTTAATATTATTATTTTAAAATTAAAAAAAAATAAATTATTTATTATATTTTAAATTAAAATTTAAAAAAATTATAAAATAAAAAGAGATACAAACTTTTTATTATCTAAACAGAGAGTCTTTAAAATATCATTTCTCTTTCAAATTTAAATCCCAGTGTACTTGGGCTTCTTTTACATGCGCGCTCTCTATGTACTTGAGGTTTACTCCCTTGGCTTTTTATGAAAGTAAAGTACGAACAATTGAAGAATATAATTATGAGAAAAACTTGGTTGCTTGATCTGGCTGCTATTCAACCAACTAATGATGGAATGCTCCAACCGCCACGGTCACAACATGTGACTTTCAAAGTTCATAAAGCCTGCTGGTCGAGTACTACGAGATGGTTGAACAGTGACTTATATGAAAAAAAATAAAAGAATATTATTAAAATATAATTTTTTAATCTTATTTTTATTTTAATATTTAAAAAATTCAATTATTTTTATTTAAAAATCTAGAAAAAATAGATAAAATAAATTGATAGGATTTTTAAATTCAAACAACGCCTAAATTTATATATAAATTGTTAAGGTGGGTAAGTAATTGGAGATTGGATATTCCAGGAGCTAGCTTTATTCTATCTTAACTGTCTTTATCATGCATTAATATCATAAAAAATCTTCCCCCTGAATGGTTTCTTTTATAATTATTATTGTTAATGGCAGTTAATCTGTTATTTCATGATCACATTAATGTAGCGATGGAGATCCGACCATGTGTCTTGTGACAGTGACAATGACACTATTGGCTGATGGCTATAGCTTTGTGAAATTTATCGTGGAAGGACCACTTTAGATATACATGATTTTTTTCATTGTCGGCCGGCCACTCATGTCTACGTTAATTAATTTTCTAGTAAATAGTATATATTTCTTTTTTAAAAAAATGAAATTTATGTAAATTTTATATTTATTCATATTTTTATAACTGTAAACATTATTCTCTTTAATTTTTATTACAGATGCTTAACTATTTGGATCGGCTTCATGTCTTGACATGTTGTCACTTTCAGGACGCGTGTCTATCTGGAGATAGATTGAACCTGAAAAAAGATAAAAAGTGAAGGCAGGAGAGGTTCCTTCTCGTGTTAATCAAGCTACTTTATGAAGCGCAGTAGTACTGAGTCTTTGGAAGGTTTAACACATGATACTACCCGACAAGGTGGGCGCACAGAAAGTAAGTAGTATAAACTAAACAGTTGTCCTTTGACTATAATCCTAGTAGTATAGGCCGGTGGCTGGCTAGCTGGCTAGCTCTGTCATCAATATGCCAAAACCATGAAAAGAGAGAGAACAAGAAAGTCTCTGGAAAAGATAATGGCAAGAAGATAAAAGGGGAAAAGTTCTAAATCTGCCGTCAACCTTTGTGCTCTGTACAATGGAACACCATACCTTTTTCTTTTTAGGTTTGTTCATTATGGTTGTGGGGGTACTAGTGTTGAAAAGGGTTGATTTTCCTGTGATTATTTTGCCCCAACTTGCACATTTAATATATATATATATATATATTCCTGCCCCCTCCATGATAGAGATTAGACAATGATACGTAAACATTAAACATCTTATTATAACAAATACATTGTTATAGGTCAGCTACTTGTGTCTTCTTTATAAAGACATAACAACTCCACCTGCTGCTTCGTGTTTTTAGCCTTTTATGGTTGTGAGTTTCTTCTAAGAACATACAAAGTTGGTAATGGTTTTCGCTAGCTTTTGAAGAAAGATATATAGTCGGCGAATTAACCTCGATGCTGGGTTTCTGAAATGAATTTTGAGAGATGTATTCAGAAAGAATATGGTGAGTAATGATCATTTTGGTGTTTCAACCCGGATTCTATGGTAATGGCAATCGTCCTATCTGTGATACTGCTTTTTGGGGGTGTGGTGCTCCTGGTTCTAATCCATGTTTGCATTGTTGGGAGGTCATTTAGTAGAGGATTCCCTCAAGGAACTGTGGTTGAGAGGAGCAGCACTGGAAGCACAAGCATTTCCAGGGACGACATAAACAAGCTTCCTTGCTATGATTACATAGCCAAAGATGTGAGAAGTAGCCCAGTGGATTGTGCAGTTTGCTTGGAGAATTTCAAGATGGGTGAAAAGTGCAGATTGCTGCCGATATGCAAGCACAGTTTCCATGCCCAGTGCGTGGACGCATGGCTAATGAAAACGCCCATCTGTCCAATTTGTAGAACCTGTGCTGACTCTTGGAAGGCCGGTTCTTTTTCAGGTGAAGAAAGTAGATGTTTCAGCGATCTCAGTATTGAGTTGAGAGGGAGCCAAACAACAGGAAGTAGTCACCTCAGTCTCAGTGATATCAGGATTGAGTTAAGCGAGAGCCTGAGAATAGAAAGTGACCGTCATAGTGACATTGGCACAGAATTACTCGGAGAAAACAAGACAGTGGGAAGCAGCCATTTGGATAATGCTGGGATTGAATCAGGAGAGAACCAATTAACAAATATAGGTGGGCGTGATCAGCTGAGTTCCAATCCCTCTCCATCTCCTTTGCCTTTGCAACCCGATCATGTGTGAGATAGCAGCTTGAATAGTTGAAGTGATCTGTAGTACTATTATAAATTTATAGAATTAAATGTTAAATTCGTGTTACTTTTTTTTTAGAACTTTAATTTCCCTATCTATTATTTGCATATAAGTACAACTTAAAACCCTTTGATGCCATGGTACATTTTTTGTTTGGTCCTTAAAAGACTCCGATGCTTGAGACAGGCCGTGACTAAAGATGGGCCTCGGCCCTTGAGAGTCCTTATTCTGGATTAGGCTTCTTCTTTATTCGAACTGGGCTGCTATAATCTCGGCCCATACAGAATAAAAAAGTTGTGTTTTTAAAACAACGGATTAAATCCAAAGAATGTAACGGCTGGTTGGATACAAAAATTTTCGAAAGCCCGTGAACGAGTTAAGGTGAGTGTGGATGAAATAGCCTCTCATATCACGCACTTTGACAAGAGAAGTGGGTTTTGATGTGATCAGTAATGGCTATCATGACTCGTGATCACCTACATTACCACTAAGATCTGCTTTTGATTATGCGTAATAGCAATAATACAGTCGTCCCCTGGTATTGTTGCGATGAAAATGGAGTCTCTAGGATTAGCATTTATCACCCGTACGTGGAGAAATCTACCAATGCATCCCGACCTTGTAATGGGGATGTAGATCTCTGTCTTATCCCACCATTAGGTACGCATGTCAAAGACCCCTTTTAAAAAATATATAAAAAATAAAAGTTTTACAAGTACTATTCGATCAGCCTCCTAAAAAATGTGTGGAGGTCGGATTCTATAGCCAATACGTACGAAATGGTGTCGTGTCCCAACTCTCAACTAAATGAGTGGCGGATGGTTGGGGAAAGATAAAGAGACCCCTAGCTAGCACCCGGCCACGTCCGTTTCTGGAGACATGTACGTACGTACTCTGGTAAAATTGTGTGGCTTAGCGTGATTTGCTTGCAACTTGATCAAGATACTCCGGATATTTAAGTATCATGAATGAGACAGATCGAAATCGGACGGATCCCTTCAGGGCGGCTAGATAATTTATAGCCACTCGAATCTAGTTTGTTGTCATAACTTGTTTACCCAGCTAGCTGCCATGCCAACTTTGTACGTAATTGATGTCAGTTGGCCTTTTTGTCAATAATAATGCATTCTTGGATCGACGCCGCATGCAAGCAGTACTAGTACTGACATTGATCTGTGCAATATGGAACTCACGTAATATATATAATGCGATTCCTACGTTTCTGTACGTCGCTTCTAGATCCAGATCATGAGCTGATTATCCGCCTCTTAAAGTGAGAGAGACTATATATGCCTGGTAAAGTGTTACTATTGATGAATCTGGTCATGATTGCATTCAAGAATGCTATTAATTAATAATGATCATGAGCATGAATATTAAGGATAATATCATGGAAAACAAGTATTGCATGGGCACTCACTATCATCGAATGATAAGGATGTGATCTAATATTGCTAATGTCGAGAACTGGTCCTGAAATTAATTCCGACCTCCAAAAACCACCTACGTATAACTCATCATCCGTCCTTTATGCCCACTGAGTAATTTGATGTATGTGTGTTCCTGAGGAATGGTGCATATCACGTACGACGTGTCCGACACATATTAAGTACTACTCTTGACTCTGGAAAACAATTATTTTAGTCGAATAATTGATTAGTGTTTGAAAGATGATATGCGCATCCTTAGACTCATTTACTTTAGGGCGGATTTGGATATAAGAATGATATTAACTCATTTGAATTCATCCCATTTAATTATTATAATTTTATCAAATTTTCATACAAAATATAATAAATAATTTAAATTTGAGTAAAATCATGCCTTTGAGTGAAATCATGTTAAATATTATTAAAGATTCCTTAAATTGGCTATGAAAGTGATAATTTCACATGTTCGATCGAGGTGTTTTATATAGGATGATGGTATTTTAACTCATGAATCCACTCGATCTCTTAATAATTGGAGTTTTCCTGTTTTCATGGATATCATGAAATGATAATAAGAAATGATACTTGCAGTTGGGAGTATGCAAGCGTCGCACAATCACTTTAAAAAAATTGAAAAAAATACAAGATTCACATAAAAAAATTATTAGTAAATACTATTTTTTTCAAAACGATTACACAACACTTACATACTCAACGACTAAATGTAACATTACTCACGAGAGACCTTAATTTTGTCTGGCAATCCAATGCTCTACATGTTACTTATAAATATATATAATTATATACGTGCCAATTTTCCGTTTTTGTCAAACACTGTTTGGGGGGGTGGGGGGAATGAGATGATCGATATCTCACAAAATCCGAAATTAGAAGTAAAATATAAAGCTAAAATCATATTAATTTGTTATTTTATATATAGATGTGACATCAGTCGTGAACTCGGTTAATTATAATACTTTAATTTATATAAAAACTTATAGTCTTTATTACTTTTCTCTAAAGGTATAAATTAATTGAGAAGGGGCGTTGTACGTTGAGTTATATCTAAGCAAGACACGTCGACAAAGATCATGAAAATCATGGGTACGTATCTTGATTGAATAATATTCACCGAATGGTTTCGAAAGATTTGGGGGAATCATGTGCCAATTGCCTCGTGAATAAGCATCGATTGGTTATACAGATGAGATGAAAAATATATGAATAGTAATAAGATAATTTGTAAATAGTAATAAAATAGTTTGACTTAAAATATTTTATAGAGTTTTAACAAATGAAAGAGAAAAAATTGAATAAAAATATTATAAAATTAAAAATATTGTTAGAATATAATTTTTTAATATAATTCTTATTTTGATAATTGAAAAAGTTGAATTAATTTTTTATATTTTGTTTGAAAATTTGAGAAAGTTTAATGATCATGAATGATTGGATGAAAAAGTTAAAGAGTTGAAAATGAAAATGTTTGCATTTAAATAGTATATGAATGTTGAGATGAGATAAAATAGTTTCAAAATGTTGTGAAACCAAACTGGCAAACAAGACCTTAGACCTTTGAAACCATTTCATCTCAACATTCAAATACCATTCAAATATAAATATTTTTTAATTTCAAAATTTTAAATTTTTCATTGAGTCATTACAACATTTTTAAACTTACAAACAAAAAAAAAAAAAAAATCAAAATTTACAAATTTCAAAGTAAAAGTAATTTTAAAAAATTATATTTTAACCATTTTTTAACTTTATAATTTTTTTATTCAATTTTTTCTATCTCCTTTTTCAAACTCTCATACAAATCTTAACTCAAATTATATTACTACTATTTATAAATTACCTTATTACTTTTCACAAATTTCTATCATTTTATCTATATAATGCTTAAGTTTCTATGACCTTTTTAGTTTTACATAAATTTAAAAAACTTCATTTGCGGGAAAGTACTATTATACACTTGGTTCGCTATAAGAAAAAGAGACTTTTGTGGTGATTTTAGTATTGTTGGAAATAAAATCGCCACAAAAAGTCATTAATTCCAGCAATTTTGATGTCACTGCTGACTTTTAGCATCAAGTTTTGAAACTGGTCTTTTGCAACGATTTTGTCACCTTTGCGACGGATAAATTCGCCGCAATATTAAAAAACTTGTTGCGACGTTAGTGGTCTGATGGAATTGTTGTTTTAACATCACGAAGTTTTGAAATTGAACTTTTGCAGCGATTGTTTCACTTTTTGTGACGAAAAAATTCACCTCAAAAGATAAAAGGGAAACACTTCGGGCTGAATGGGTGTGAAAAGAAATTTTCACACCGGCCAATAGAAAACAATTACGTAGGCTATTTTGGAGGAGTTAAAATGCACCTGCATGCAGAAGCAACTCTCTCTCTCCTTCTTCTCCCTCCCCCTCCCAAGCTCCCATCTGCACTCCTCGATGCCGAATGGACTTGTGCCACTATGAATGGACTTGTTTGGAAATAGTAGAGTTAGTAGCTCATTGACAGCAAAGAATTTGGCAAGTGTTTTTTATTGTTTTCTATTGATGATTTTCTTGATGTGTCCTTCTTATGATATATACTCATTTTCATCTCCCTCTCTACTCATTTTCACCTCCCTTTCTCTTATCTTCACCCTTAGTTTTTTAATAATTCTTTCTGTTGGTTGGTTATTGTTTCAATTCTTGATTTACCTCCAATTTCTAGTTTTACTTGTCTTCAATATTTGGTTCTGATTCAATCGCTATATTTTTGAAGTCTAAAATTTGAAATATTTTTAAAGAGGTAGTGATCCAACTAATTGTTAATGGAGATGGGATAAGAAGATAGGGGAGGGAGAGGGAGGGAGAGAAGGAGAGGGAGGGCGTGTTCTGCATACAGGTGCATTTTAGCTCCTCAAAGATAGCCTACGCGGCTGTTTTCTATTGGTTGGTGTGAAATATTCTTTCACAGCCATCCGGCCTGAAGCGTTTCCCAAGAACAAAACTTGTTGCGACGTTTGTGGGCTGATGGAATTGGTGTTTTTTAAGATCAAATCATTCGAGCGTGAAAACTTACGAAAATAGCCTTATTTGCCCCCACCCCCCAAACTCGATGGAAGCCTGTACAAATTACAATCCCCAATCCATCTTTCTTCCCCAACTTCTTCTTCTCCATTTTCATCAAACCTGCAAACTAACCCACCCCATTACGTTGCCTCATGACCAAGAGAGGTTGTTGAACCTAAGGTTTCAAGTTTTGTGTAATTATATATTTACACATGGATTTTGATGATAACAAATGAATTCATAGAATAAAGGAGTCTCAAGCTCAAGTTATCTACACAATGGAGTCAAGCACATCAAGAAACCAAGCATGAGCAAGAAGGGAGCAAGTTCACATTAAAGTCATAGAATAATGTTGTAAATCCTTTTAAAATTCGAAATTAGGATTAAGGCTCAAAAATTAATATTTTATCATAAAGCATTAAAATACATTTTCCACATGTGCATGAATATTTTGAAAATTAAATTTGAAAATTTTGAAAGATAATTGATTGTCATCTTTCACATGTGCATGCCATGATTAAAGGTTTGAACTTTGAAAATATTAAAGATGATTGATTGTCATCTTTCACATGTGCATGTTTTATTTGAATATTTTCAAAAGTGATTGATGCTTTTCTTGACTTATGCAAAAGGAAGATGCCTTTGTTTGAATATTTTGAAAAGTAAAGTGTGCTCCTTTTGTCATATGCAAAAAGTAAAAAGATTAGGTTTGAAATTTTTGAAAAATGAATGATGATGTTTTTGACATGTGAATCTTTTTAAATTTGAATATGAAGTCTCATATGCCTATAAATAGATCATTTGAGAGCTTCACATATACAACACCAAGAGCATACAACTCTCATTCAAAGCTTTCATTCTCTCTTCTCTAAGCATTGAGCCTTAACCCTTGTTCATTTTGAGAGATATAGTTTGTGCTTGTATTGTTCTTATTTCACTCATTGAGGAGTGTTTTTTTGATATCCTACCCACTATCAATTCTTGTATCAGTAAAAAGGTGTGTACAACCTTTGTGCGTGTAGAAAGTGTTCTACACAGGGAATCGTTGAATCACCACGTGTAAGGTGATTGCAAGTGTAGAGGGTGTTCTACACGGATCCTTTGTAGCGGTGTTGTTCAAAAGTGTAATAGGTTTCTATCTCCACCTGAAGGAGATTGAATAGTGAATTCGGAGATTTTCAAGGGGTAGCTTGAGGCGAGGACGTAGGCAGTGGGGCCGAAGCTCGTTAACATATTGAGTTTGCTTCTCTCTTACCCTTACTCTTTATATTTATTGCTGTTTCATATTTTGTTTATATTTTATATTGTATATTTGATTTATAATTGTTATTTTTTTAAATACAACTCAATTCACCCCCCCTCTTGTGTTAGTCATCTGGGCAACAGAGGTAATCGCATGGCATTTCCTCATGCGATTACCTCTGGCATAACATTTCTTCTTCACTCTTCCTCTTCTCGTCTTCACCCGCACTATAGAACTGGACCCGAGCGTAGCATTTCCAATCTGTGGCACTGGGAGGTAATGGCAACCTCTCTCTCTCCTTGAACTTTGTAATGCTGAAAGTGAATTTTTCCTAGACTTTTTGAATAGAATCCAGAGTGTGATTGAGGCTTAAATTCCTTCCTCAAAGCTGGTGGAAAGAGGCTGTCTTTTTGAAATAAGGGTAAAATGGAGGTTGTGCGAGGTGAGTGGGAAGTTTTCTGAATCATTTTTCAACTTTATTTGGGGTCTCTAGGGGTTTAGGCTCAGTTTGGTTACACAGATGAAATGAGATGTTTTGAATAGTAATAAATAAAATATTGTTATAATATAATTTTTTAATATTAATTTTGTATTGAAATTTAAAAAAATTAAATTATTTATTATATTTTATATGAAAATTTAAAAAAATTATAATGATGATATGATATAAAATTTTTAATTTTGATTAACCAATCTCGACAGCTCCAAAGAGAGAGAGAGAAGGAAAATACGGGAGAGTGGTGTTAGCGATATGAGATGCCATCACTGTGCAGGTCCCCTTTTCAAGGAGATGGTTCGTGCCTTTTCCTTTTTCCTCCAAATGTCTTTTATCTCTTCACTGTTTCTGCTTCAAGATCCAATTTTCTGCGGCCTTTCGATTGCAGGTAACTAGTCAGTCGACTGTTCCACCTCTTATCAGGGACAGGGATAGCTTTTCCATGGTATTTTCCTCATACCCTCTTCTCCGTCGTAACCAATTTGGTCCTTTTTCTCGCCTAAACTATGATAATTCAACAAATTTGAGGATCTTCGTCAAAGCATATATATGGTCGCTTTGCAGCTATGGTGTAGTGGAAGTCAACAAACCTGCCAAAGAGCTCGAGGTACGTACCTTAATTAAATGTTTAATATGCTTAATGATATATTAAGCATTTTATAGTGTGATTGTTAGAATCGCCACTCTACAAAAGGGTATGATTCAATGTGACCCAACTTATTCAACTTGAATTTATTAGAAACTTAACCCCTGTATTTTAGTATTTATTTTTCGTTTGGCCACACACACACACACATATTATTGGTTCAATTGATCGATATCAGTAGTTCATGCTTAAAACCCACTTGATATTTTAATATGGCTTTAAATGGCTTTGTCATCAAACTAAGCACTGAATCAAATCTGCACATGGGTTTTAAGTACAGTTAAAGCCCAAACTAAGCATAAAATTAAATAAAGAAATAGGGATGCTTGATTTGTTAAACAAATGGGTTTTTAAACTCTCTAGGCAATTGGCATTTCGAACTTCTGCCAATAAAAACGCGGGCCATGCATGGCATTGGATATTGATGTCGATGTTACTGCGCGCGTGTAAGGTCCATCCTACGGTCACGGACCACGAGTTCTATATATACGCACTAGTCATTAATATTAGACCAGCGCAGCGACATCTAACCAGGGAGACGGACAATTGCGATCCATGAAAGCTGTGTGAAAGAAGAAGAAGAAGAAGAAGAAGAAGTTAATCATGAGTTTCAACCCTTCTGATGATGCAGAACCCCGCCATGTGGTTCTCTTTCCTTTCATGTCCAAAGGTCATACCATTCCAATCCTCCACCTAGCCCACCTCCTCCTCTGCCGCCGTCTCGCCGTCACCATCTTCACAACCCCAGCCAACCGTCCCTTCATCGCTCAGTTTCTCTCGAACAGTTCTGCCTCCATTGTCACCCTCCCCTTCCAGCCTCAGAACGTTCCCGGTCATGATGATATCCCTGCTGGCACCGAGAGCACCGACAAACTTCCCTCAATATCCCTCTTCCATTCATTTGCACTCTCCACCAGGCTCATGCAGCCCGACTTCGAACGAGCCCTCGAGACTCTTCCGCGTGTCAGCTTCATGGTCTCTGATTGGTTCCTCTGGTGGACTGCAGAGCCTGCCTCCAAGTTCAACATCCCAAGGTTTATATTCAGTGGGATGTGTTATTACGCTCCGACTGTTTGCAGAGCTGTAATGATAGAACGGCTTCTATCTGGACCCCAGTCAGACGATGAGTTGGTAACTGTGACAACTTTTCCATGGGTTAAAGTCACTAGAAATGACTTCGAACGGCAATTCAGGGCGGAGCCCAGTGGTCTGGAACTTGAGTTCGCAATGAAGATTATGCTATCGGCAACGAATTGCCATGGTATTATAGTCAACAGCTACTATGAGCTTGAGCCCGTGTTTGCTGATTATTGGAACCTTAACTTTTCACCTAAGTCCTGGTCCGTGGGGCCTCTTTGCCTGGCTGAGCTACCAAAGGCTCAACCGGAACGTCCTCCCAAGAAGCCCACATGGGTGCAGTGGCTGGACGAGAAACTTGACCAGGGGAACTCAGTTCTGTACGTGGCCTTCGGGTCTCAGGCGGAGATTTCGCCTGCACAACTCAAAGAAATAGAAATTGGGTTGGAAGAATCCAAAGTGAATTTCCTGTGGGTGATAAGAAAGATCGAGTCAGAGATATTCTCGGATGGTTTTGAAGAGAGAGTGAAAGATAGAGGAATTGTAATGAGAGACTGGGTTGACCAAAAGGAGATTTTGATGCACGAGTGTGTCCAGGGGTTTCTCAGCCACTGTGGGTGGAATTCTTTTTTAGAGAGCATATGTACTGGGGTGCCAATCCTTGCTTGGCCCGTGATGGCAGAGCAACATCTTAATGCAAGAATGGTGACGGAGGAAATAAAGGCCGGATTGAGGGTTGTGACCTGTGATGGGTCAACGAGAGGGTTTGTGAAGAGTGAGGGGTTAGAGAAAACGGTGAGGGAGTTGATGGAGGGAGAGATGGGGAAAGGGGTGAGGAAGAAGGTGAAGGAACTTGCAGAAACGGCCAAGAAGGCTGTGGACGATGGTGGATCGTCCTGGAGGACTTTGGATTTACTCATTGATGAGATCACATGCATGCAGTAGGAAGGCCGAGACGAGCGCTAGCTGTATAATTCAGAAACCGAAGGCTGTCATTATGTCATGTTCATGTTATCTAGCTTTTGTTCCTGATTACGATTGCTGATAGATATGGAAGTTTTTTTTATATCCATTGAGTTTGTAACCCTTTAAAAGGGTAATGCCTTCATCAAGTACTGGATGAATATATAAGGAGAAAGTAATAAAAAAATTAAAAAAAAAAAAGGTTCGAAAAGGTTCTTTTAAAAAACTTGGTGAGTAAATTACTTTAAAATCATGAACTTTCTTCCTTGGTGGGGTTTTCATTTTTTAAATTTTGGTGTACAAAAAATTTAAAATATAAATATTTTTTTATGCTATTAATTTGATGCGGTAGACTATTTATATCGATAATTAACGCATTTTTTTATATCAGTATTGTGTTTGATCTGTCGATAAACAGATCTGTAAATAGCTAGGGTACGTGCGTGCATGGTGTAGACTTCCTTGCATCTTTATTAAATTAATTTAATGTATAATAGTAGAATATATAAATGTGGTGAAATCTCTCTATAAAAAAGAAAAATTTATAATTAAAAAATTAATTTTTTTTATACTAGTCTCATATTAATTTATTTTTTTTTTTAAAATTATATAACATTTACGTAATTACAACTGTAAATTTTATTTATCTTATTAAATACTTATGCAGAAAACGGAGGCAGCCAGCTTAAAACACTACTTGGCTCGGAAAAAGCTTAATATAATAATTAAGAAAGTATACGATGACGATGATGATTTGGATACAGTAGCCACGTTTTATTTTTTGGGCCAAATAGCAATGGACACCTGGACTTCCATTATATGTACAAAAAAAGGAATAATTAGGGTTTAGAAGAAAGAATTAAGAAACGTAACTCATCTTATTGGAAGGAATTATGTAGCTCGAAAGAGAGGGATCGATCTCAACGCTGACAATCTATAAATAAGGCTACTTGAATATATAATATTTCTCTTTTTCTGCGAAAGCAACTGATCTTTTACTAATTATCATATATGTATATATATATATATATAATATTATATATGCGCACACACAGAAGAATGGGCACAACTATATATTCTCACATGTAATGTTAATGACGTTGCATGCTGATCATATATATTTTATATATATCCAGTCCTAAATTATTAAAGAAAAAGACTATATTTATTGCGTTACTGGTGATGAATCATATATGAGGGATCGTTCTACAGCCACCGTTAGAGCCTCCCGCTAGATTTAGAAAAATATTTTTTTTTGTTTTTTTTTTCACATAATTTTTTAATGTTTTTAAACACTTTTAAAAAAATAAAAAAATTCATAACAATATTAAACAAAAATTTCTTAATCACTAAGAAAAAAAATAAAAAAATAAAAAAATAAAACACTGAACGGTAGCTCCCAGCGGGATCCCCGAGTGGGGGATCTAGTATTTCCCATATGAAAAAGTACTGAATTGGGGGCAGGGGAATCAGGTGCCAATTATGGCCATGCGAAATAAGTTCTCGTAATTTGATTATATAAACTTTGGATGATTTAATCATTATAATTTTTTTAAATTTTTTAAATAAAATATAATAAATAATTTAATTTTTTATAATTATAAATAAAAATAATATTACAAAATTATAATATTATAAAAATATTTTGTTCAATTCCCACCCATCTTTATAAGCAAAGGGACTTAAGTTTCTCTTTTTCACTACTTTTACGTAATTTGAAAATCAAATATTTCATGTAGCGTGAAAGTAAATATTCGTGTGGTTGCTCCTTCCAAAAATAAAATCCGCTTGGTTCGGCTGCAGCAGATAGGGAATTAAATTCGATAGGTAATTGGCATTTCAAACGTCTGCCAAAAACGCATGGACCATGACAGAGGGTGATGATGAGCAATGCTACGTATAATCATGGAGTGTGTAAATGTCGCGTAATCGTTTTAAAAAAGAGTAGGGTTTATAATTAAAAAAATTAATTTTTTTTATGTAGATCCGGTAATAATTTATTTTTTTCAAAGAGATTGCACAATATTTATACAATCACGACTGTAAATATCATTTCTCATATATACATGATCTCTTGACGGACCACAAGTTAACTTCTATATATGCACTCGCCATTAATAGACTAGCATAGATAATAGCTAACCAGGGAGACAGGCAATTGTAAGGCGCCCTGAAAGTTTGAAAGAAGAAGAAGAAGAAAAATTAATCATGAGTTTCAACTCTTCTGATGATGCAGAACCTCGCCAAGTGGTTCTCTTTCCATTCATGTCCAAAGGACGGCATACCATTCCAATCCTCCACCTAGCCCATCTGTGACGCCCCCAAATTCCGTTTGGGATAGAACGGACATCTGAAGCGTCGGGACATGTAACACAAGGTTACCTGCCCCCGTACATGACATATAGGATGCAATGTTCCTAACATGCATCTAGCATTATGCAATATTCGCAGCGGATAATTCTTTTTTTTTTTTTATACTATGCACCGAACTTATAACATCTCAAAGAATTAAAACATAATCCATGCATACTAAAATAAATAACCACGATTACAGTACGGGTCTCAGAAGACTGTAATCTCAAAACATGGTGACTAGACTCTATATTACAGTACCAAAATACACTTATTGAACCAGTTCATCGAGTAACTCGCGTAACTCAATTAACAAGGTTAGAATACTGTCCCAAAAGAAACTAACTATAGAAGCTGAAAACTCTGCATCGCATCTGCGGCGTCTAGTCAACATCCTCCAGCCTATCGGTATTTGCTCCTTGTTCTGAACCTGACACATCGCCTACCATTCGGGGAAAAAATGGTAGTTGGGACTACCATGGTGAGATTTGATTACAAATCTCAGCAAGTTAACAGAAAACTTTCACACAGGTTAATGATGTATGCATAGAAATAAAGGTATGAATGCACCATCAAAATTGAAAGTAAACATAACATAACTTGACATAACATGGCATAAAATAATAAGCATAATGTGACATGACATAACATGGCATGAGTTGACATAATTGAACTGAAACAGAAGCTTAGCTTAACGTGACATGAACTTAAATCATAGCATGGATGTGAACTTGAAACATAACATGTACTTGAACTTTAAGTTTAACATGAACGTACACATAACGTAACGTGAAATATGACTTGAACATGAAATACATGAACTTGGAATCTTATTTAATTGTCTTGATTAATAACGTAACCATATGGGTGCTACACGGGTCCCCTAGAGCCGTGTGTCCCTGCCGATTACCGCATCACAACACAGGTATCTAGACCAGCTGTGAGTGCGTTAATACGTACTCCACAGTTGTTGTGGCCCCACGTATTCTACGTGTCACAATTGCTGTGTCTCACGTAGTGTATGCTCCACAGTTGTTGTGGCCCCATACTTCATGCTCCACAGTTGTTGTGGCCCCATGAATACACGTAACATAAAATATGGCACCATCGGCGTTAGTGCCTGGCGCGCTCCGGTGACCAGTTACTTAGGCCCCATTCGCAACCTGTTGACTGTACTTCGTCAACCCAGGGAATTTCACACCTATTTAGACACTCCAGCGTGAACAAAGGAGTTCCACTAGGATATTACCCCATCCTAGCATTTAGGGTCGTGATTGACATGAATAACTTAACTTGAACATGATCTGAAACTTATATGAACTTTACATAAGGTGAACCACGCTTGAGTCCGTGGCACCGCATAACATAACTTGTGGTGAACATGCTTAGATCCGTGTCACCCTTAACATAACTTGTGATGAACACGCTTAGGTCCGTGCCATCCTTAACATAACTTGTGGTGAACACGCTTAGGTCCGTGTCACTCTTAAATATCTTATCTTTCTTAATACATGAGATATTATTTAATATCATGAACTTTTCTAACATGGCGTATACTTGTAAATGGCACAATATGATTTAAACATAAACATTCCATGACATACATGTAACATATGACATACTTAACATGGCATACTTATAACATACAACATTGCATGACATAAAAGATTTTGTAACAGATAAATATTCATAAAAGAATAAATCATGCGTAACAGATAAACATGTAATGACATGACATATATGATAACATACATACATAAATTGTAGTTCCCTTACCCATCATACATACACAATAAACTGATAGTAAGTTAGAAGCTAACTTACCTCGATTGTCACGTTCTACGAGAATAAAGTGCGATATACGAGAAACTGTAAAAGGTCATTCTAAAAGTTAGAAATTTAATTACTAACAATTAGAAACATGGAAACAAGTTATCTTAGAGTAAAATTATCATTTTACCCTCTACATGTGGGAAAACGACCATTTTACCCATAACTTAAGGATTTCATATCCTAACTCCAAAAATTTCCAAAATTTACATTCCTCATGTAAATTTTGTTCTAAACTCAAATATCAACTCAGAAAAAAATTTAAAACAAAACAACACTATGGAAAACACACTATGGCCGAAACATCCATAGGCCATTTCTCTTGATTTTTGTTACAATTCCTTCCAACTTCAAAACTCATGCTTAAACCAAAATTTTACAACAAACATCTTCCAATCCTAAGTTTAAAACCATACTTGAAACATCCATTTAGAAAAAGCTAATAATCAACACCAAACTTTTTTGTAAAAAGATCAAAACACTTGAATCACAAGCTTTGTCCTTAAATCAAAACATCTCCAAGAATTCCAAAAAATCTAATCTTACTTCTAACATATTCATAACATCATCCTCAGATAAACCATGCTTTAAATCATCAAACTAAAGTCACCAAAATCACAAAAATAACACTTGGAGTTTTTGATTTTACACTTAGTCCAAAAACAGAAACTTTTTCTTAACTAGCTTTGATAAATCTCTTGATCAATGGCTTAAGAAGGTGAGATCTTTGAAATAAAGTATCACATGGTTTAAAAACGTGTCCTAAAGAATATCCAACCATCAAAATTAAAATCACATGGCTAAAACCCAATAAAACATGGATCTAACCTAAAAACATCAAATCTTAGGCCTAACCGAAATTCTCTTGCATAGAAAAATCATATCTTTGAAACTAATACTAAATATCTCCAAAATAACATCCTAACATGAAAATAAGAGACTTAGGATCATCATATAAAAATATCAAAGCCTTTAGAGTAAGATCAAACCTCAAAATATTCAAACTTTATCCAAATAAAAACTGTTTTGTCACTTCCAGTTTTCATGTTTCTAGATCTAATAAAATCTATCATCAAAATCTTTATTCATGCAACAAAACCTCAATGAAAACTCTTAAACACATTCTAAGAACACTCCATAAAATTTTCGGACCAAGATATATCCATTAGCTTGGTCAAAAACTCCAAAACATAACACACTCTCCAGATTCACGCCCAGAATGACCTTTCCATGGTTAAAAATACTTTTGACCGACCAAATGACCATGGAATGATACGAAAAATACATCTACGGAAACTAGACTCAAAGAGGAACAACTTTTATGAAGGAGTCATCGTGTGAAAATACTTACAAAGGGTCGAAAAACTCCACGCAAAAAGACCCAGAAATCTGCCCGAGAGAGCTCTTTTGGGTTTCTCTCTAAGAACGGGGTGAAGAAATGATTAAAGTGAAGTAAGTGTGTCTTGCACGACTCAAGACTTCTGTAGGGAGAATATTTGGACCTTAATGATCATTGAGTGGAGGTGTAGACATGTGACATAATGTAGAGGATAGTGGGGGGCAAAAGACAACTTACAAAGGCTATGAGACATGGGACTTGATGGGGTGGGTTCCTCCATATTAATGAGTGCAACTTGATGCAATGAATGGTCTGCCAAGTGGGGGAGGAAATTTCTCCAAGAAGCTATGCCAAGGTGGCCAAAATTCGTGGGCTTTAGTGGGCCTTAGTGGGCCTCAACCAAGTGGGCTTCAATTTGGGGTTTAAAGGGGGTTTGGTTAGGGTTTGAGATGCTATCAAGCCCAAATCCAATTTTTCTTGGCCCAATCAAATTTCTAAGGTTTAAAATGTTGGATAAAGATGTCATAATAGGAATTTGAGAAATTAATAGCATGTGAAAGTGATTTAATCAAGTGATTAAACACAATACTAGAAATTGGATCAAAAAGGGTTTGAATGCCAACTTTAGGGTTTGGGGAAACCGTTTAGGGTTTCGGTTTCAACCAAGTTTTTGGGGTTTCAAAAGGATTCCAACCATTTAGGGTTTTACTAGGGTTGAAACCCTCTTCATCTAACTCAATTTGGTTGATCAGATGAAAAAAAACTGTTTTGCTTAGGTGGCATGATCTCACACATTGATTTCCTTCACAAATCCATCTAATGGTTTCTCTTTGTGCCAAGTATCTAATACTATTCATTATGTGTGGTTAAGATCTTGCCAAGTGTCCAAATAAAACTTCTCTAACCTAATTTGGACATTTCACACTGTGATTTTGAAACCACTGCACTTAGTACGCTTATCGAGGTTACTATTCACTCCGAAAAAGTGCATAATAAACTTAGTACTGAAAAATCCTAAATATTCAACTGAGTCTAGTGGCGTAAACTATAACGTAATCTGACACTTCTAACTACCTCAAACAAATAAAATCACATTTCTGGCACCATAGTGAGTGATAAAACTAATTATGTTGACATACTAGAACTTATGCGATTAGCCGATTCGTAAAAACTTATGGGGTTTTCACGAGATTTCTAATGTCTATAGAAATTCCACCATTGAATTTCTAGCGGGCTGTTACATCCTCCCCTCCTAAAAAAAAGATTTCGTCCTCGAAATCGACGCAAGTACAAACATAAAACACGCTTAAAACACTGTAGATAGTTTGAAAAAAAAAGAACCGTCCGTGACCCGACAAGTGCTGCAAAGTCTCGGGGCCTACTCTATGAATTTAATACGGCTAGTGATTTGAACAAACGCCTGATGTTGATGACAACCGTGATTGAAGGCTTTGAGTTTCTATAAAGAAACAGGATCATCTTCATCCATCGGAAAGAAAAAACATCGCTTCTTGACCTGTGTTTTGTTTTTCCATAACAAAATAATGGCTGGGCAAAACTCTTCCACTAATGTTCCAGACTTGAATCAGGAACCCTTGACGCATCAACCATCAATCTTCTCTCCTGAGGTCGTCAATACTACGATAGGAGCAGCGAACTGTTCTTCTAGTAGGACTGATTCTGAGATTATTACAGAATCATGGAAGCTCAGTAGTCAATATGCTGCCTCTGTTACGATCATGTCTCGGAGGTTACTGGCGAGGGTAAGTGAGATTGATCATCTTAACATCCAAATATCTGAGTTACAACAGAAGCTTGCTAATAAGGATAGAGAAAATAAAAGGCTACAGCAAGAAAACCAAGAGTTGAAGAAATTTGCAGATTGGTATGCTCATGATCTGCAACCACGAATAGAAGAGCTGGAACGAGAAAGGATTCAGATACAGGGTCAACATCGGCAGCTAACAGCAGAGGTTCATCGTTTTCTAGAGAAATAGGGACAAACTACTGTTAATCTAGCTGGCTTAGAAAGAAACTTTTGACAAAGCGTGTCCAGCAGATCTTGTATTTCTTTTGACTAAATAAGATTTGAAGAGATAAAAGTTTGTCTTCTTCTTTATGTTATCTCTATAAAATCAGTCTTCAACTCAATCCAATATGCATCAAAACTTATTCTCATCTCTATAACTCCTCTGCATTCCTTCAACATTCTCGCCTTAAGTTTTCAATTCTTTTCTCCATGGCTCACTCTTCTAACATTTCTCTAGATCCAACCATGAGGTATTCAGCACCTCAACCTCCTGTCCTTTCTGCAGCTGCCATAGGTGCCATGCTGCAGCAAGAAAATACTAGTATGGCTAATAAGTCAGACTCCGATGCTGTCTACGACTTGGTGAGTCTTGGGACTCGCTACTCATCCTCTATTATTGCTTTTTCCCAGCGGGTACAAGCCAAAAACCATGAGGTTGAAAGGCTTAAAGAACAAATTGTTGTACTTCAACGAATTGTTCAAGAGTCTCACACCAGGGAAGGAATCCTTCGGCAGCAGAATAAACAGCTGAAAACTCTATTGGATTCTTCATTCCGCTTGCCAGCTCCCATGAATAGGGATGACATGATATTGTATGAAGAGAATGAGCGTCTCCAACATGAGGCTAAGAACCTCAAGTTTATGTAGAAGCATTTTTTTTTTTTTTTAAAACTCTCTATATTTATGAACTCTGGTTTATCCTTTAAGAGATATTCGTAACATGCTTCATACCTATTTCTCTTCTAATCATATATAATCTATCTTCTGGTAAAGGTTTTGTGAATATATCTGCTAACTGATCATGTGTTTGTGAACTCTAATACTATATCGCTTTTCTGCACATGATCTCGAAGAAATTCAAGCCTAATGAATACTAAAATCTCAAGCCTAGTATTTGGTGCATTTCCTAAGGACATGTGGATTTATAACCCAGAGACGTATTGCTCTGATACCACCTGTGACGCCCCCAAATTCCGCTTGGGATTGAACGGACATTTGAAGCGTCGAGACATGCAACACAAGGTTACCTGCCCCCGTTCATGACATATAAGATGCAATGTTCCTAACATGCATCTAGCATTATGCAATATTCGCAGCGGATAATTTTTTTTTTTTTTTCTTTAGCAATACTATGCACCAAACTAAAAATATCCCAAATACTTGAAACATATTTCATACATAAAAACATACTAAAAAGCCGTGATCACTACACTAGTCCAAAATGGTTGTGATCAAAAGAATACTTGAGATACAACTCCAAAAGTACAAGCATTAACCTAAGTTAAATACTATACCATCATCAACATCGCACCGTAGCCTAGATGACCGTATTCAGATGGTCAGATTCCAATTCTTCTTTGGGTCCTGTAACAAGATCTACCATTCGGGGGGAATGGTAGTTGGGACTACCACAGTGAGATTTGATTACAAATCTCAGTAAGTTAACATAAAACTCACACACAGGTTAAAGATGCATGCATGGCAGTAAAAGCATAAATGCATAAGTAAAGTCGTACATAAGCATAGCATAACTTGACATATAACATGACATAACCAGAACTTAAACGTGAACTGAACTTGACTTAACATGACATGAACTTGAGTTTAAAACATAACATGGACTTGAAATGTAGCATGAACGTAAACATGCATAACATAAATATGAACTTGAAAATAACATAAACTTGAACATATCATGACATAAACGTGAACTTGAGACATACTGTAAACGTGAACTTAACATGATGTGAACATGAACTTGGAACATAACTTGATCATGAACATAACATGTACGTGTACATAACAAAACATGAACTTGATCTGAAACTTGACTTATCATGCACTTGATCTGAAACTTGACTTAATACGTACTCCACAGTTGTTGTGGCCCCACGTATTCTACGTGTCACAATTGCTGTGTCTCACGTAGTGTATGCTCCACAGTTGTTGTGGCCCCATACTTCATGCTCCACAGTTGTTGTGGCCCCATGAATACACGTAACATAAAATATAATACGTACTCCACAGTTGTTGTGGCCCCACGTATACACGTAACAGAAAATATAATACGTACTCCACAGTTGTTGTGGCCCCACGTATACACGTAACATAAAAAATAATACGTACTCCACAGTTGTTGTGGCCCCACGTATACACGTAACATAAAAAATAATACGTACTCCACAGTTGTTGTGGCCCCACGTATACACGTAACATAAAAAATAATACGTACTCCACAGTTGTTGTGGCCCCACGTATACACGTAACATAAAAAATAATACGTACTCCACAGTTGTTGTGGCCCCACGTATACACGTAACATAAAAAATAATACGTACTCCACAGTTGTTGTGGCCCCACGTATACACGTAACATAAAAAATAATACGTACTCCACAGTTGTTGTGGCCCCACGTATACACGTAACATAAAAAATAATACGTACTCCACAGTTGTTGTGGCCCCACGTATACACGTAACATAAAAAATAATACGTACTCCACAGTTGTTGTGGCCCCACGTATACACGTAACATAAAAAATAAAACGTACTCCACAGTTGTTGTGGCCCCACGTATTCTACGTGTCACAATTGCTGTGTCTCACGTAGTGTATGCTCCACAGTTGTTGTGGCCCCATACTTCATGCTCCACAGTTGTTGTGGCCCCATGAATACACGTAACATAAAATATAATACGTACTCCACAGTTGTTGTGGCCCCACGTATACACGTAACAGAAAATATAATACGTACTCCACAGTTGTTGTGGCCCCACGTATACACGTAACATAAAAAATAATACGTACTCCACAGTTGTTGTGGCCCCACGTATACACGTAACATAAAAAATAATACGTACTCCACAGTTGTTGTGGCCCCACGTATACACGTAACATAAAAAATAATACGTACTCCACAGTTGTTGTGGCCCCACGTATACACGTAACATAAAAAATAATACGTACTCCACAGTTGTTGTGGCCCCACGTATACACGTAACATAAAAAATATAATACGTACTCCACAGTTGTTGTGGCCCCACGTATATACGTAACATTAAATATAATACGTACTCCACAGTTGTTGTGGCCCCACGTATTCACGTAACATAAAATATAATACGTACTCCACAGTTGTTGTGGCCCCACGTATTATACGTAACATAACATGTCTTATCTTTCTTAATGCATGAGATATTAATTAATATCATATACTTTTCTAACATGGCGTATACTTGTAAATGACACAATATGATTTAATCATAACATTTCATGGCATACTTAACATGGCATACTTATAACATACATCATTGTATGATAGAAAAGATTATGTAACAGATAATTATTCATGAGAGATTAAATCATACGTAGCAGATAAACATGTAATGACATAGCATGACATGGCATATACGATAACATACATACATAAATTGTAGTTCTCTTACCCATCACACATACACAATAAACTGATAGTAAGTTAGAGGCTAACTTACCTCGATTGTCACGTTCTACGAGAATAAAGTGCGATATACGAGAAACTGTAAAAGGTCATTCTAAAAGTTAGAAATTTAATTACTAACAATTAGAAACATGGAAACAAGTTATCTTAGAGTAAAATTATCATTTTACCCTCTACATGTGGGAAAACGACCATTTTACCCATAACTTAAGGATTTCATATCCTAACTCCAAAAATTTCCAAAATTTACATTCCTCATGTAAATTTTGTTCTAAACTCAAATATCAACTCAGAAAAAAATTTAAAACAAAACAACACTATGGAAAACACACTATGGCCGAAACATCCATAGGCCATTTCTCTTGATTTTTGTTACAATTCCTTCCAACTTCAAAACTCATGCTTAAACCAAAATTTTACAACAAACATCTTCCAATCCTAAGTTTAAAACCATACTTGAAACATCCATTTAGAAAAAGCTAATAATCAACACCAAACTTTTTTGTAAAAAGATCAAAACACTTGAATCACAAGCTTTGTCCTTAAATCAAAACATCTCCAAGAATTCCAAAAAATCTAATCTTACTTCTAACATATTCATAACATCATCCTCAGATAAACCATGCTTTAAATCATCAAACTAAAGTCACCAAAATCACAAAAATAACACTTGGAGTTTTTGATTTTACACTTAGTCCAAAAACAGAAACTTTTTCTTAACTAGCTTTGATAAATCTCTTGATCAATGGCTTAAGAAGGTGAGATCTTTGAAATAAAGTATCACATGGTTTAAAAACGTGTCCTAAAGAATATCCAACCATCAAAATTAAAATCACATGGCTAAAACCCAATAAAACATGGATCTAACCTAAAAACATCAAATCTTAGGCCTAACCGAAATTCTCTTGCATAGAAAAATCATATCTTTGAAACTAATACTAAATATCTCCAAAATAACATCCTAACATGAAAATAAGAGACTTAGGATCATCATATAAAAATATCAAAGCCTTTAGAGTAAGATCAAACCTCAAAATATTCAAACTTTATCCAAATAAAAACTGTTTTGTCACTTCCAGTTTTCATGTTTCTAGATCTAATAAAATCTATCATCAAAATCTTTATTCATGCAACAAAACCTCAATGAAAACTCTTAAACACATTCTAAGAACACTCCATAAAATTTTCGGACCAAGATATATCCATTAGCTTGGTCAAAAACTCCAAAACATAACACACTCTCCAGATTCACGCCCAGAATGACCTTTCCATGGTTAAAAATACTTTTGACCGACCAAATGACCATGGAATGATACGAAAAATACATCTACGGAAACTAGACTCAAAGAGGAACAACTTTTATGAAGGAGTCATCGTGTGAAAATACTTACAAAGGGTCGAAAAACTCCACGCAAAAAGACCCAGAAATCTGCCCGAGAGAGCTCTTTTGGGTTTCTCTCTAAGAACGGGGTGAAGAAATGATTAAAGTGAAGTAAGTGTGTCTTGCACGACTCAAGACTTCTGTAGGGAGAATATTTGGACCTTAATGATCATTGAGTGGAGGTGTAGACATGTGACATAATGTAGAGGATAGTGGGGGGCAAAAGACAACTTACAAAGGCTATGAGACATGGGACTTGATGGGGTGGGTTCCTCCATATTAATGAGTGCAACTTGATGCAATGAATGGTCTGCCAAGTGGGGGAGGAAATTTCTCCAAGAAGCTATGCCAAGGTGGCCAAAATTCGTGGGCTTTAGTGGGCCTTAGTGGGCCTCAACCAAGTGGGCTTCAATTTGGGGTTTAAAGGGGGTTTGGTTAGGGTTTGAGATGCTATCAAGCCCAAATCCAATTTTTCTTGGCCCAATCAAATTTCTAAGGTTTAAAATGTTGGATAAAGATGTCATAATAGGAATTTGAGAAATTAATAGCATGTGAAAGTGATTTAATCAAGTGATTAAACACAATACTAGAAATTGGATCAAAAAGGGTTTGAATGCCAACTTTAGGGTTTGGGGAAACCGTTTAGGGTTTCGGTTTCAACCAAGTTTTTGGGGTTTCAAAAGGATTCCAACCATTTAGGGTTTTACTAGGGTTGAAACCCTCTTCATCTAACTCAATTTGGTTGATCAGATGAAAAAAAACTGTTTTGCTTAGGTGGCATGATCTCACACATTGATTTCCTTCACAAATCCATCTAATGGTTTCTCTTTGTGCCAAGTATCTAATACTATTCATTATGTGTGGTTAAGATCTTGCCAAGTGTCCAAATAAAACTTCTCTAACCTAATTTGGACATTTCACACTGTGATTTTGAAACCACTGCACTTAGTACGCTTATCGAGGTTACTATTCACTCCGAAAAAGTGCATAATAAACTTAGTACTGAAAAATCCTAAATATTCAATTGAGTCTAGTGGCGTAAACTATAACGTAATCTGACACTTCTAACTACCTCAAACAAATAAAATCACATTTCTGGTACCATAGTGAGTGATAAAACTAATTATGTTGACATACTAGAGCTTATGCGATTAGCCGATTCGTAAAAACTTATGGGGTTTTCACGAGATTTCTAATGTCTATAGAAATTCCACCATTGAATTTCTAGCGGGCTGTTACACCATCTCCTCCTCCGTCGCCGTCTCGCGGTCAGCGTCTTCACAACCCTAGCCAACCATCCCTTCATCGCTCAGTTTCTCTCAAACAGTTCTGCCTCCATTGTCACCCTCCCCTTCCCTCAGAACGTTCTCGGACATGATGATATCCCTGTTGGCACCGAGAGCACCGACAAACTTCCCTCAATGTCCCTCTGCCATTCATTTGCACTTTCCACCATGCTCATGCAGCACGACTTCGAACGAGCGCTCGAGACTCTTCCCCGTGTCAGCTTCATGGTCATTGATTGGTTCCTCCGGTGGACTGCAGAGCCTGCCTCCAAGTTCAACATCCCACGGTTTATATTCAGTGGCATGTGTGATTACGCTATGACCGTTTGCAGAGCTGTAATGATGGATCGACTTCTATTTGGACCACAGTCAGACGACGGGGTAATTGTGACAACTTGTCCATGGGTCAAAAGCTACTAAAAATGACTTCGAACGGCAATTCAAAGAGCCTAGTGGTCTAGAACTTGAGTTCGCAATGAATACTATGGTATCCGCAAAGAATTGCCATGATGTTATAGTCAACAGCTTCTATGAGCTTGAGCTTGTGTTTGCTGATTATTGGAACCTTAACTGCTCACCTAAGTCCTGGTCCGTGGGGCCTCTTTGCCAAGCTGAGCTACCAAAGGCTCAACCGGAACCACACAAGAAGCCCACATGGGTGCAGTGGCTAGACGAGAAACTTGACCAGGGGAACTCAGTTCTGTACGTAGCCTTTGGGTCTCAGGTGAAGATTTCACCTGCACAACTTAAAGAAATAGAAATTGGGTTGGAAGAACCCAAAGTGAATTTCCTGTGGGTGATAAGAAAGATCGAGTCAGAGATATTCTTAGATGGTTTTGAAGAGAGAGTGAAAGATAGAGGAATTGTAGTGAGAGACTGGGTTGACCAAAAGGAGATTTTGATGCACGAGTGTGTCCAGGGGTTTCTCAGCCACTGTGGGTGGAATTCTTTTTTAGAGAGCATATGTACTGGGGTGCCAATCCTTGCTTGGCCCGTGATGGCAGAGCAACATCTTAATGCAAGAATGGTGACGGAGGAAATAAAGGCCGGATTGAGGGTTGTGACTGTGAGAATTAGAAACGAGAGCATTTGAACTCTATTAGAATATTTCCATCATATTGATTACAGTGTATAGTCTTGCTTTTATAGACACAAGCTAAGGTGTATATACACTCGAGAAGAGAATAAAAGAAGCAGGGAATAAAAGCTTATTGCATAACAGAATGTACTAGCACTAGCTGTCACTAGCAGAAAATGATTCTCTTGAATCTTCCGTTGTTGTGGTGGAACTTTCCAGGGTATGAGATGAGCCATTATGCTTGTGAGGTGATTTTATGCAGGTCAGGTTAATATCCCCCCTCGAGTCCACTGGGGGTGCAATCACAGTGAGACTCGTCCGAAATGTAGTGAACTTGTCTGCTACCAATGGCTTAGTAAATATATCGGCTAACTGATCCTTATTGCTACAAAAAGAAATCTGAATTGATTTGGCAGCAACTCTGTCTCTAACAAAATGGAAATCGATGTCCATATGTTTGGTCCGAGAATGATAAACTGGATTTGCAGTGAGGTATGTGGCTCCCAAGTTATCGCACCACAAAATGGGAGCTTGAGGCAGAGAGAAGCCAAGTTCTTTAATGAGAGTTTGTGACCAAATGAGTTCAACAGTAGTATTAGACAAGGCTTTGTATTCTGCCTCGGTGCTTGACCGAGCCACTGTCTTTTGTTTTTTTGAGCTCCATGAGATGAGATGAGTTCCCAAAAATATGCAGAAGCCCCCCGTAGATCTTCTGTCATCTGGGCAGCCTGCCTAGTCTGCATCAGAGTATGCATGAAGGTTAAAGTTTGATTTCTAAGGGAAGAACAGACCATGGTGGAGGGATTGTTTGAGGTATCTAAGTATACGTTTCACTGCTGTCCAGTGGCTGAGTTTCAGGTCATGCATGAATTGACATACTCTATTTACAGAGTAAGACAGGTCTGGTCGGGTTAAAGAAAGATATTGCAAGCTTCCTACTACACTTCTAAATAAAGTAACATCATCAAAGGATGGAGAATTGAATTTGGACAGTTTTGTAGAGGCTGACATGGGTGAAGAAATAGGATTTGCCTCAAGCATTGTCTTTGCTAAAATATCAGTAATGTATTTCTTTTGTGTAAGACAAATCCCAGTTGGCAAGTAGTGAAGTTCAAGACCCAAAAAGTATGATAATCGGCCCAAATCAGAAACGGGAAAAACATTCTGAAGTGCAAAAAGAAGACTTTCAATAGCAACTGGAGAGAAGGAGGTAATTACCATGTCGTCTACGTAGACGAGGACGAAAATGTGAAGACCAGTTCGGTTGAGAATAAACAGAGAGGGATCACCTTGTGATGTTGAAAATCCATACTGAAGAAGCCATGAACTCAGTCGAGCAAACCAGGCTCGGGGTGACTGTTTGAGCCCATAGATGGCTTTGTTGAGCTTGCAGATGTGATTAGGCTTCTGAGGATCGACAAATCCGGGAGGTTGCTGCATGAAGACTGTCTCAGTCAGATCGCCGTGGAGGAAGGCGTTTTGAATGTCAATCTGCCGAAGGGGCCACGCCTGTGAGATGGTTATGGAAAGCACAAGTCGGATGGTTGAAGGCTTGACAACCGGACTGAAAGTTTCCGTATAGTCGATTCCGGGCTGTTGGTGGAAACCTTTGGCGACGAGACGGGCTTTTCTTCGTTCGATTGAGCCATCTGAACGTACCTTGGTTCGGTAAACCCACCTGCATCCAACGACGTTAGTGGCACTAAAGGATGGAACCAGAGTCCATGTATGAGTACGAACAAGGGCATCGATTTCTCGGGACATGGCTTCACGCCATTCGGTGAATTTTGAGGCGGAAGAGAAGGTGGATGGTTCGTCGGGAACAGTTGTGGTGGAGATGAAACATTTTCGAGGAGGGTAGAGAATGGTTCCGTTAGTGAATTGCCGTGGTTTGGAGGAGTTGGTTTGGGATCTTGTTATAATCGGAGGTCGAGAAGAAATTGGGGGAGGATTCTGCAGTTGAGGGAGAATGGGGTTTTAAGAGGACGATGCTTCTGGTTCATGGGTTGGGCTAGAGAATTGGGCTTGGTTATGAGTTTGAGGTGAGCTAATGGGCTGGTTTGAAGTGGGCTGTGTGATACGAGAAGAGTTTTGTGGGGATTGATCCTGAGTTGAGGAATGAGTTGGGTAAGATTGGCTGATGGGAGGGCCTGGGCTGAGAATTGAATTCAGAAAAATTGGGAGATTGGTAGTAGAGGGGATGATGGGTTTTATGGAGGATGTATTAGAGTATGGAAAATTATTTTCAGAAAAAGTTATGTCACGTGAGATGTAAAGCCGGTGATTTTTTGTGTCAAGGCATTTGTATCCTTTGTGAGACGAACTGTATCCAAGGAAGAGACAAGGAGTGGAACGGAAACTTAGTTTATGATGGTTGTAAGGTCGAAGATTTGGCCAGTACAAACATCCAAAAATTTTGAGAAATTTATAGTCGGGTTGTTTGTGATAGACCATAGAATACGGAGATTTGTTGTTGAGGACAGGCGTAGGTAGAAGATTAATTAGATATGTTGCTGTTTCAAAGGCGTCACTTCAAAAGGATAATGGTAGTGATGCTTGGGAAAGAAGTGTGAGACCAGTTTCAACAATGTATCTGTGTTTGCGTTCTACGAGTCCATTTTGTTGATGGGTATGGGGACACGAGAATCGATGAGAAATGCCAAGTGTTTTGCACAATGTGGTTAGGGGGCGGAATTCACCTCCAGCATCAGTTTGAATGGTAATCATTTTAGAATTAAAAAATTGTTTTGCGAATTTGATGAAATTAGAGAAAGTGTGCATCACATACGATTTAAGTTTAATGGGAAAACACCAAGTAAATCTGGTAAAGTGGTCTACAATGGATAAGTAATAAGAAAAGCCATTTCTAGAAAGTAAAGGGGCCGGACCCCATACATCAGCCCAAAGTAATTGTAAAGGCCCATTGGTCTGAGTGGTGCTTGCAGGGAAAGGAAGCTATCGAGCTTTGGCTAAGGGACAATCGGGACAAGAGAAGCTGGAGTCACTTGGGAAAAAAGGCAAACGGTTGTTGTGCACGATGCGTGAGACGAGATCAAGGGAAGGGTGCCCCATGCGTTTGTGCCATTGACTGAGAGATACTTTTTCGCCGATGTGGGTGGAGGGAGCAGTGGAGAATGAAGCTGGAGGAAAGTGATAGAGGCCATCACGAAGAGGACCGTTGATGAGGAGCGAGTTGGTCACCTTGTCCTTCACCATAAAAAAATCAGAGTGAAATTCAAAGAAACAGGAGTTATCTTTGCAGAATTGAGAAATGGAAATTAAATTCTTTGTAATGGAGGGAACATGCAACAAGTTATGGAGTTGAAAGGAAGAAACAAAGGTTTGAAGGGAAGAATCACCAATGTTGTTGATGGGTAACCCATTGCCATTTCCTACTCGAACTTGTTCATTACCACCATACGGTTCCGATGAAATATTGAGGTTGGATAAATCGTGTGTAATATGGTGGGTGGCTGCAGAGTCGGGGTACCATGAGGAATCTGTGAAAGCTGAGGGTGTGGTGTAATTTGCAGAGAAGGAACGTGGGGGCTCGTATTGGTAGGCATGGTCAAAGCGGTAATGGCATTGGAGAGCAATGTGACCAGGTTTGTTGCAAACCTGGCATGTGGGTCGATTGGAATTATAATTGGATGAGTTTGGGTGGGTGGAGGAACGGCCTCTGTTTGGTGAAAAACAACCTCTTCCTCTGTTGGAACGGCCTCCTCGAAATGAGTTTGAAGATCTACATTTCTGATCACGAGAAGTTAAATGGGCAGATGGTTTGAAGGGATTAGTGGAATGGTTGGAGTAATGTTGGGAGAGATGGGATGTGCGATTCTCGTGAATGAGAAGGAGGTGGTATAGTTCATGTGAGGTGATAGGGTCAGATCTAGTTGTTATAGAGGTGACGAAAGTTTCATAGGAGGGATCGAGTCCATTGAGTAGATAGGTAACAAATTCTTTATCAGAGGTGGGATTTCCAGTGGCAGATAGAGTATCTGAAAGCATGCGAGCTTTGCTATAGTACTCTGATATGGATTGATCACCACGAAACAAATTTGTGAGTTGAAAGCGTATTTGGAATTCTTTGGCTTGAGAAAGAGAGATGAACATGGACTCAAGAGTGAGCCATAGTTCACGGGAAGTTCGAGAGGCAATGACATAGTTGACGATTGGGTCGGTAAGAGAGGAAAACAGGACGCTTAGGATCAACTGGTCAGTTTTAATCCAAGAGAGGTAAGCTGGGTTGGGTGACTGGGTAGAGGCTTCAGTAGCAGGAAGTGTAGCAGAAGGTGGAGGGTGCGTGCCATCTACATAAGAAAAGAGGTCTTGGCCTCGAAGATAGGCAGAGATTTGGACTCGCCATGAAAGATAATTATCGGGGTTGAGCTTTATGGTGACTACATGAGAGAAGGAGGAGATGGAGGTAGGAGGCGCAGAAGACTTTTCAGGTCCTGAGGCCATTGTAGCAGATGGATCAAGAGACTGCTAGTCAGCAGCTCTGATACCATGTGAAATTAGAGACGAGAGCATTTGAACTCTATTCGAATATTTTTATCATATTGATTACAGTGTATAGTCTTGCTTTTATAGACACAAGCTAAGGTGTATATACACTCGAGAAAAGAATAAAAGAACTAGGGAATAAAAGCTTATTGCATAATAGAATATACTAGCACTAGCTGTCACTAGCAGAAAATGATTCTCTTGAATCTTCCGTTGCTGTGGTGGAACTTTCCAGGGTATGAGATGAGCCATTATGCTTGTGAGGTGATTTTATGCAGGTTAGGTTAATAGTGACCTGTGATGGGTCAACAACAGGGTTGTGAAGAGTGAGGGGTTAGAGCAAACGGTGAGGGAGTTGATGGAGGGAGAGATGGGGAAAGGGGTGAGGAAGAAGGTGAAGGAACTTGTAGAAACGGCCAAGAAGGCTGTTGAGGAAGGTGGAACGTCCTGGAGGACTTTGGATTTGCTCATTGATGAGATCACAAGCATGCAGTAGGAAGGCGGAGGCGAGCATTGGCTGTATAATTCAGAAACTGAAGGCTGTCATTATTTCATGTTCATGTTATCTAGCTTCTGTTCCTAATTACGATTGCTGATAGATATGGAAGTTTTTGTTAATATCTATTGAGTTTGTAACCCTTTATAAGGGCAATGCCTTCATCAAAGTACGTACTGGATGAATATTAGGGGTGTCAATATGTTACACGACCCGTTAACCCAACACGAATACGATATGATAATAATGGGTTAGGGTTTAATCTTAACGGGTTCGGGTCAAACAGGTTAACCCGTTAAGACATTATTGCTTAAAGGGTTGATAATGGGTCAACCTATTATGACACGTTAAGAAAATTAAAGTTACTATTATACCCTTATACCTAAAAATAAAATTGTTAGAATTTCAATATTAATATTTTTATTATTTGGATTGTAATTTTGGACTTGTATTTAGTTTTATAATTTTTATAAATATTGTGATTTTTAAATTTATATAAAATTATACTAAATTTAATTAGGTCAAACTGGTTAATTTTGGGCATATTTAACCTATTTGCATAAACAGTTTGAAATGAGTCGTATTGTGTCGTGTTAATATATTTCGTAATATTCACTAATGGGTCAAAATGGATTGACATGACACGATCCGTTATATTAATTGGTCGTGTTAGAGTTTGAAATTTTGACACGATAAGTTTAACGGGTCGGGTTAGAGTTGAGTTATATAGTATAATATACATATTTTGACACAACATAAACACGATCTATTAACACGAGTTGACACCACTAACGAATATATAAGATGTTGAAGGATATTTTGACCAAAAAAAATACGAGTGACGTTATTCTGGGATTCCATTAAAAGATATGATTTGGAATATATAAGGTGTAGGCACGAACGTACGCCTGTGTTTATCTTCACAGCTAGTGATATATATCCAATGTGGCCAATCCATTGTTCTCCTTCTAATCAATGATGCCTCCAGAGCTCTGATCGATCGGGAAATATTGATCTGATCGAGCCTTTCACTTCCATTAACGTACACTCTTGTCTTTTTTGTTTCAATTCAATGATAATGAAGCATGCACACTTTATCAATGCTTTCTTTTTTTAATGTTTCTTTTTACGATCTAACCTATATAATCTTAGAGTCTATAAAATTCAATACCTTTACAAAAGTGAGAAGTTTTGACATTTTAAGATTGTGACAGAGACAGAGAAAGGGTGGCTGAGGCCGGTAAAGGAGGTTAGGTTTAAAAAATGATAAATAAAAAAATGTTAAATCTTTACGTTTCAAGTCGTAAAAATTGTATGATTAAGATGGTAGTTTTGTCCCAAAGAGGTTTTATAAAAGTAAATCTATAAATTAATGTGATGATTTAATATGATATGTTAGATTATAAAATTATTTTTAATAAGGGTATATGTATTCCAAGCATTGTAAATAGTAGGCGTACTCTACAGCTTTCTTGAAGCTAGCAGCAGCAAGGGCATTTAGAGATCATAGTACTTAAGTTGTTACAATGAGATTAAACCCCATGCATCCTCATGCAATGCATGCAGGAGTAGACAAATTTAGAGATTTCGATCGGGCTTGTGTGCTTTTTGACAAAAATCAAGTTCCAGCTTGTTGAGCTGTCATGCTAGTAGATTATTTAACAAGCCAAGTAACAGTCATTAACTGAAAATTGTCTGTCATTTCCTGTCCCTGATGGTTTTCTGAGTAATGTACGACTTTTCATCTGTGTACAGGTTAAAACCCACCATCTGTATTCTGTAATTCCTTTGAGAATGCATCGTCATTTGGTCGGCAACAATACTAATTTGCCTAATTAACAACAACGTGATAATATCTTATTTACTTAATTTAATGCTTTATTTCATTTTGACGATGCATCCAAACTCTTCCCATCTTAAATTGATATATTAAACAGGTAAAATACTTTTAATAATTTGCTTTCCAAAATTCTTGTACAGACCAGACTGAAGTTAGTACAAAGAAGCTAGGCGCGCGCGCGACTGTTTCTTTGTCTTTCAAGTTCCTCTCTGCTGCCTCAATTCTGCATTGTATTATTGTGACCAATCTCAAGAAGCTAGCCATGTTTACCCAAGTAAGAAGACAGAGGTCATTCAACTTTCGAGTTTGAGAATCGGAATTTGTTTTCTCACACTACACGATCTCAACTCTGGTGATGTCACTTGATGATTGTGGCAAACCTGAGAGTCGATAACATGAATTGAAAGGGTACCCCTCTCTTCCCATTTTCCCCTGGCCTCCCTTCCCATTCCCACAAATCAATTCAAACTTTTTCTCTTCCTCAATATTCATTGGTGAATCCCTGTAATACAAACGCTTGCTTGTTTGTTCAATTCTCCATTTAAGAACTGTATTTAGTTTACTATGGATAAACCCGTTTCGGATTCTCGCATATGGCTTAGGGGTAAGATATCAAAATCCATCTCCGTTGTTTACATCTTCATCCTGATCAACACGGTAAAACTTGCAGTTTCTCAGCCTTCTGCGACAGAATGCAACCTCGACCTTCAAGTTTCATCAGCCTTGAGTAGTATAGGTTGTGAATGGGGAGATTGGGGTAGGTTTCTACACGATAGTAGTTGTGGTGTAGCATTCCATTCTTACCTGTATGCATTAGGGAAGTGGGCAAATCAAACAGGACAAATATTTATAAACTCCACCGAGCAGGAAAGTTGTCTGAATTCGATGAAAAGCTTTGCAGACAATGCTTTCGGTTGTGGCATTGAGAAGCTAACAAGAGGAGGTGGTGGCTGTTTAGATTTCTCCGTTGAACTTGTCACCAGAAAGTTGGGGGGTGAATTAAGAAGATTAAATGAACACTGTGAACTTGTGAAATCCAATGAAGAATGTGATCAGTCATGCAAATCTTGTGCGAATACTTGGGAAAGCATAAGCAGAACACGTTCCATATCTGCCATTGCTAGGGTTAACATTGATGAAATGGTCATCTGTCAGTTTGCAGTGCTAGTGTCCTTAATAAGTAGAATTGGAGATCTGATGCATGCCCATACACTTCTAAGATGCCTAGGGGCACAAAAGATGAACGACGGTAAGTAGGTTGATGCAACATGCCTGGCAAAATTGATTAACTTTACTGTCACGCAAAATTCCCGGAAAAGTACATTTATAAATTCAATCCCCTCTAACTATTATTTGTCCCTGGCAGGGAATACATCAGATGCAAGAGAGAATCAAGCACCGAAAGGTACAAGGAAGATTCAAATTAGCACAGGTAATTCTCCACTCGTCCTTGTGTTGGAATTTACATGTTCATATATTGCAAGCAGCAGATGGTCTGTCCTTTCCGTTCGAACTGAATTATTATGGAATTAGGTGTTGAGATTCTAGCTGGAAGCATTGTAGGCATTGCACTGATAGTAGTAGTCATTGCCAGAAAAATCTTGTCAAAAGGATGTTCCAAATCAAGTCCACCGCGGAAAAAAGATGGTATGCTCCAAACTTTCTTATTACCACAAGGCATGGAACTTTTGCATGGGATATAGCGTATGGAACCCATATACTGATTTTGCTTCTGAATCTAACAGCTTTCAAAAATATATTTCCAAAAGAGTCTGCTTGTCGGAAAGTTCCTATCAAGGAGGTGTATTCTGCCACAGATCATCTAAGTCACGAAAACTTCATTGGTGAAGGAACTTCTGGTGAGCATCTTAAGTATAACATATTATGTCACCTACTCCTAAATTTCCCCTTACTAATTTTTTGCAAATTCCCTTTCTGGTTACCAGCATTATAATTCATCTTGAGTCTTAATGCTACAAGTTTTGCATTTCAGCCGAACCTTATCTTCGTTCTGACTATGTATCTAACTTCTGGATTCTTGACCATATTATAGGTTGATTTTTGTTATCAACTGGGTTTTTTCCAATAATTAACTGTTTGAAATACAGAATAAGACCATTTTTTTAATGGAAGAAAGCAACATAGCCTACTTATTTCTGTTTGTTAAGAGGATTGGGGTTATGGGGACTCGATTTTTAAACATCCATCATGTGAGACCTTGTGAGAGGGGAAAATGCCATCAGACTGCAATGTCATTGGCGACAGCTTCCAGATGTTACAAACTTTGAATGTTGATATTTTTTTCTGCTGTATCAGGAAAGGTGTACAAAGGTATACTGTCAAATAATCAGCATGTTGCCATCAAGCACATCATCAATGATGGAGACGTCGAGTCCTTTGTCAGGGAAGTAACAAGCTTATCGCATGTCAGACACCCAAACCTCGTCGCATTGCTGGGTTGTTCTGGGAAGGAGAACGAGTGTTTCCTTGTCTGTGAGTTTTGCACCCTCGGCAACCTCTCAGAATGGCTTTTTGGTACAATTCTGAAGCCGAAGTTTTACTTCCTTTTGCATAATTTCTGGTCATTGAAGTGCTTATGACTACTTTTATACGATGGTCAACAGGGAAAGATAATGTCCTGACCTGGATCCAGAGGCTTAAGATTGCAATTGATAGTGCTCGAGGTCTTTGGTTTCTCCACATTCATGCAAATGGCTGCATTGTTCATCGTGATATCAAGGTGTGCCTGAAAATTGTTCTTCTTTAATCCCTGATATGCATATTTGCAATTATGGAACGCGATGGTATAGTTTGTGCCAGATTCATCTGTGCAGGGAAATCTTAAATGTCATCTTGAGGAAAAGCAGCACTTGAATCTTGATACTTCACAGATTTCATACACATGACAATGGAACTTGAGAATATGAATTATATCTGTCAGTTGACTTTGTTCCTTTTCCAGCCAACAAACATTCTTCATGGGACGAACTTCGAAGCCAAGCTCTCAGACTTTGGGTTGTCTAAAATCATCGACATGGGGAAGACGCATGTGAGCTCAGAAGTCAGAGGAACTTTTGGGTATGTCGATCCTGAGTACAAAATCAACCGCCGCGTAAATTCATCTGCTGATGTCTACAGCTTTGGCATGGTCCTTCTGCAGATACTTTCTGGAAAGAAAGTAATCAACTTGAATCTAAAGAAGCCAATATCATTAGCTAAAATGGTCAGTCCTTGCTTCTCGTTCCTTCATCCTACTGTTGCTTTATCTTTGTCCAGGATCACTTAAAGTTAGTTTCTTTGTGGCTTATTCCATAGAAGCATTTGAACTAACACTTCACCTGGCTTTGTCATGCACATCACTTGGGGAACAACGACCTTCTATGAAGCGGGTTCTTGAAAGATTAGAAGAGGCCCTCGAAATATCATCAAGGGCCACAGCTTGTATCCCTGTTGGAACTATGACAAGACGAGTGATCTTGAACTTCATTCGAGAGAAACTCTTGATATCATTTCCTAATTTTACAAAGAATGTTTGAGCATAATTTGCCAATATCAACAGTTTTGCAGGCTTTCATGGAAGTTGGCATCAGATTCAAAATTTTCATATTTTTAATTTCCAAGTGTTTTTCTTTTTTTAACTCAGTTGATATTTTTTTAAGACACTACGAGTCTACGTGCTTTTTGATCAGTAGGAGGAAAATAGCGTTCCGGCCTTCCCTCGCGAGGTGACACATAGATGGTTTTATCCAATACTTTTAACCCAAAATATAAATTTGAAGTACGATAAGATACCATACCAAGAACAATGGTAAAGAATAAAGATTTTATCAACCTACAACCTCACACATCTTATCAATACTTTTCAACCCGAGCCCAGCTCGCATGAGGATCTGTGGGCTTGGGATAGCTTGCAATCTCCAGCTGGGGCCATCTTCAGATTGGATGTGTTTAGGCTCAAGTTTTACCAAATTACCAATGATAACTATCACTGTGGAAGTGCTACTCCTGCATTCATAGAATCTTGTAGTGGCTTTAACCCTTTCTCCTCCCAAATTTGGATTGGTACTTTCACCACTGTCCACAACGTAGTTCATCAAAAATAAAAAGAGATCAAGCAACACATGAAGAACCAGATATCTTAACTTTGTACGTCTTGTTACCAAATCCCAGTCATCATATGATAAATTTCCGTTATCATAGCCTAGTGTAAATTTGCTAAGAAATATCAAAACAGAGGATGTGAAAGAATGTTTTCTTCTTCTCATTAACCGAATGAATACTGACTTGCTGAGAATAATCTGTACAAAAGTATCCTATTTATAGAGTTTAAGATACAATTAAGTAGAGTATTCTGATGCTAACTAACTAACTAACTTAACTGACAAATTGGATTAGGAATTAATGAAGTCCCTTGTTTGGCTTCTCGGGATTTTCTTTCCAATTCCTTGATATGGTTTTCTATATTCCAACACCCCCCCTCAAGATGAGAACGAATATTTATCATTCCCATCTTGCGAATAAAGTGATGAAAATTCAGAGATCCAAGGGGCTTAGTGAGGATATCTGCTATTTGATGCTTTGAAGGAATATGTATGATGTTGATGAGACCTTCTTGTAATTTCTCTCGAACAAGACGGCAATCGAGTTGAATGTGCTTTGTTCTTTCATGGTGGACAGGATTAGAAGCAATTGCAGCTGCTGGCTTACTGTCTGTATAAAGCAAAGCAGCTTGAGTATGCCGGATGTTTAGATCATTTAGAAGGTATACCAACCACTGGAGCTCACATGTAGTAGATGCTAAAGCTCTATATTCTGATTCAGCAGAAGACCTACTCACTGTAGGTTGTTTCTTTGACTTCCATGAGATGAGTGAATCACCAATAAACACTGTAAAACCTGTGATACTTCTCCTTGAGTCGAGACAGCCCCCCCAATCACTGTCTGAGTATGCTTTCAAATGCAATGATGATGTTGCATCCAAAAAAATACCTTGTCCAGGTGTAGCTTTAATGTACCTAAGTACTCTTTCAGCTGCTTGAAGATGTAATGTACTAGGACTAGCCATGAATTGACTTAAAGCTTGGACTGAGTATGCCAAATCAGGCCTAGTAATGGTTAGATATAGGAGTCGACCTACAAGCCTTCTGTAGATAGCAACATCAGTTAATGGTGGAGAAGAATCATTTGTACTTAATTTGAGGTTGGATTCCATGGGAAATGCTACTGGTTTGGAACCAAAAAATCCACTATCTTGTAGTACATCGAGAGCATACTTTCTTTGACACAATACAATACCTTTCTTTGATCTTGCTACCTCAATGCCCAAAAAATATTTTAATTCACCCAAATATTTAATTGTGAATGAATCATGCAAATACTTTTTGACAATAGCAATTTGCTCAAGATTATTGGATGCTAAGATCACATCATCAACATAGATTAATAAAACCATGAAACTCTCTGAAGTCTGCATAGTGAAGAGTGAAGAATCTGATTTGCCTTGAATGAACCCAAATTGAATTAATGAGGCTAACAGTTTTGAGAACCATTGTCTTGAAGCCTGTTTTAAGCCATACAAACTCTTTTTAAGTTTACAAACTCGTGGGTCATTAGGAGAAGCAAAACCAGGTGGTAATTGCATGTAGACTTCCTCATTTAATTCTCCATGTAAGAAAGCATTATTTACATCAAGTTGATGTAAATACCAACCCTTTATTGCTGCCACAGCTAATAACACTCTAACTGTTGTCATTTTAGCTACAGGAGAATAGGTATCGAAAAAATCCAGTCCCTCTTGTTGAGTATATCCCTTAGCTACTAATCTAGCTTTATATCTTTCAACACTGCCATCAGCTTTGAATTTAACCCGGTAAACCCATTTGCATCCTATGGCAATTTTTTTTGGAGGTAAGATGGCAAGATCCCATGTTTTATTAATTTCAAGAGCTTTTATTTCTTCTGCCATAGCATGTTTCCATTCAGGTTGAGAGATGGCCTGTTTAAAGGTTTTGGGTTTAGATATAATAGAGACAGCAGATACAAAGGCTTTATGTTTATGAGATAATTTGGAATCAGAAAGGAAAGAAAGGATTGAGTAAGGCTTACTAGAAGAGCAACTAGGAGATGATTGTGCAGTTGAATAAGTCAAGTTGCCACAATAGTAATCCTGCAAATAAGTTGGAGGATGTCTAATTCTTTCAGACCTTCTCAGATTTGTCAAGTCAGTATGTGGAGTATTAGAGTTGATTGTAACAGAATCTATGACATCAGAATTGTGAGAAGAATTATTTGATACTGTATTTGGTGCTATGTTTGGTGCTGTATGATCATATACTTGAGGAAAATTTGGAAAGACATAAGGGATATGAGCATGATCAAGAATAGATGGAAAAGCTGATTCATGGAAAGTAACATTTCTGGATACAAATGTTTTTAGAGTGTTTAAGTCTAGAACTTTGTATCCTTTAATGTTAGGTGGATAACCTAGAAAAATACATTTTACAGCTCTAGGATGGAATTTACCTCGATGATTGGTAAGAGTGTTTGCAAAGCATAAGCAACCAAATACTTTGAAATAATTGTAATTTGGTAAAGTATGAAACAGCAGAAAATATGGTGTTTGATTATTGAGAATTAATGAAGGAGTTCTATTGATTATGTGTGTGGCAGTTAACACACATTCAGACCAGTATGTTAAGGGTAATTTTGACTGAAATAAAAGAGCTCTTGCAACATTGAGTAGATGTTGATGCTTTCTTTCAATTCTACCATTCTGTTGAGGAGTTTCTACACAAGATGATTGATGTATGATGCCATATTTTTTATAGAAATCTGGCATATTGAATTATTGACCATTGTCAGTCCGAATAGTTTGGATTTGTGTGTTGAATTGATTTTGAACATAAGCAATGAAGTTGCTAATCAGAACTCGAGTATCTGACTTTGATTTCATAAGATATAACCAAGTAAATCTTGAATAGTCATCCACAACAATAAGAAAATATGAATAGCCAGAATAAGATGTTGTGGAAAAGGGGCCCCAAATATCAAAATGCATCAACTGAAAAGCTTTATTTGAATGAGTAGTTGATACAGGAAATGGAAGTTTCTTTTGTTTAGCTAATGGACAAATTTCACATATGTGATTATTTGAAGCTGTTACAGAGGAATCAAAAGAATTGATGACTTTTATTCTAGAGTTTGGAAGATGTCCTAGCCTAAGATGCCATATATCAGAAGTGGTATTACAAGCTTTAACAGGAATTGAAGATGAACTGATCAAATTAGACTTCTTGGTTTTTGTAACATCAGGTAATTGTAAATGGTATAAACCTGACTTGACTTCAGCAAGCCCAATCATCTTCCATTTGTTGAGATCCTGCAAAACACATTTGGATTGGAAGAAGAACAAACCAAGTGGGTTATCTTTTGTCAATCTTGAAGCAGAAATAAGATTGATATTGAATGCAGGGACATAAAGTGCATTATAAAATGTTATGTCAGATGAAAGAATGACATTTCTAGTGAATACAACTGGAACAAATTGGCCATTTGGAAGATGGACTTTGCAAGACTCAGTGGGCAGTTTTATGGAGGTAAAAAAATCAGGACAACAGATCATATGATCTGTTGCCCCGATATCCAAAATCCAAGTAAAAGAATTCTGTGAATTAGATGCTGTATTGCAGGTTAAAGAAATACCTGAAGTTGTTGCAATATTAGCAACTGGATGAGAAGTGATGTGTGAATTTGACAAGCTATTGGCAAGAGTAATTAAGTTTTGAATTTGCTCTTGAGAGAAAATATTGGTGGGATTATTTGCATCCTGCTCCAAAGATGAAGCATTGTTTGCAATGGGTAACCGTGAAGGTTCATTTCCAGGATAAGCAGAGATGGATCTTTTGCCTCGAGGACCTTTCCATCCAGGAGGATAGCCAATGAGTTGGAAGCACTTATCTACTAAGTGACCTGAGTATCCACAGTGGGAACATATTGCATCTGTTTTGCCTCTTGGTTTTTGAATTTTGGTAACATTTTGTGAATGTTGCCTTTGAGATTGTGTAGCAAACATAGCTTGTGAGTCGAGGGATATACCAACAGTATTGCTTAATGATCTTTGAATTTCTTCTTGCAGCAACAGAGAGAATACCTTGCTTATCAAAGGTAATGGAGATTGAAGCAGCAACTGACTACGTAATGCTGAATAAGAATCATGCAGACCAACTAAGAATTTCATTACATAATTAGCTTGTTGGCGCTCAGCTAAATTCTTCAAAATGTCACAAGAACATCTTTCAAGATTTCCACAATGACAAACTGGAAATGGACGGTAGCTGATGTATTCATCCCATAAGGTTTTGAATTCACTGAAATATTCAGTGACAGACTTTGATGCTTGAGAAATAGAACTAAGTGATCTTTCTAACGTGAAAACTCTAGGGTCATCACTACGAAGATATCGAATCTTGAGTTCCTCCCAAATCTCGAAGGCACTTATGAAATAAAGAAGACTTCCACGAATTTATTTGGAAATCGAATTCATTAACCAGGACAAAACCAGACTGTTTGCCCTAAGCCAAGCAATTCGAAGTGTTTGGATCTTGAGAAGATGGTGGAGATAGGCTGCCATCAATAAAAGCAATCTTGTTCTTCACTGTAAGTGCAATAGAGAGAGAGCGACTCCATGCTACGTAATTCTCTCCAGTGAAGATTTCAGAAACCAATAAAGCACCTGGATTATCAGATGGATGCAAGAAGTAGAGGCTTGAAGAATCATCAGAGGGATTGATTCTTGAAGACTTTGGGATAGAGTTTTGGATAGGAGGATCAGAATTAGATTCTGCCATAGAAGCAGATAGAGAGATTAAGATTGCAGCAGAAACTAGATACACGATGATACCATGTAAATTTGCTAAGAAATATCAAAACAGAGGATGTGAAAGAATGTTTTCTTCTTCTCATTAACCGAATGAATACTGACTTGCTGAGAATAATCTGTACAAAAGTATCCTATTTATAGAGTTTAAGATACAATTAAGTAGAGTATTCTGATGCTAACTAACTAACTAACTTAACTGACAAATTGGATTAGGAATTAATGAAGTCCCTTGTTTGGCTTCTCGGGATTTTCTTTCCAATTCCTTGATATGGTTTTCTATATTCCAACATAAGTCTTCACATTCTCATTTCTAAAGTGTCACAATGCACCTGCAAAATGAGTCTTCTAAGGGCTGGTCAAGCTTATCACCTTTTGAAAGGATTTCACTTCGTGTTTGTACAGAGCAATTGAGGTTCGATATTTGCAAGTGCATTGTGACTCTGAAGAGATGAGAAAGTGTTCATTCTAATCTACCGTTATAACTTACACAAGATCTATAAAAAAATAAATAAAAATAAAAATAAAAATAAAAATAAAATTCTAACCATTTTGTTGTTGGGCCGTTGGCTCATTTGTTCAATTTTTTATGGGTTCTGGTACTGACTAAACCTCCTCTCGATCTACAGAGAAATCAGGTTCATCTGGCTTAAACAGCCGGGGCATCTTTAAGCTGGTAGAAGCAGGATCACCTATGAGATCTTTCTGGTTAGCCCCTCTTCTTGTATTTGCAGCAAACTTCGATGCCAGGATTGTGGCACCAAGATGCTGGAAATTGTTTTCGTTGTTCCTTGATGATCTCTCACTCTCAAAACTCCTATCTGCTATATCATCATCGAAGTTGCTCTCTTGGTCAGGGACTGACATATAGTAGAGGCTCTCTTCCCTATTCAAGTGATTTACCAACTTTTTCTTCCAATATCTTCTCCAAGCAGCTTGTATGAAGCAAGCACCCCATGTCCTCCATTGATGGGAATAGTACCTGAATGCATGCTGAAGTTTCTTGCTGTGAAGGCGCTTGAACTGACTTGCAACAAATTTGAGGTCCTCAGCTCGAAGGGCAAAAGCTTCAACTTCAGTAAGGGCTCTAACAGTCTGGGTTGAAGAAGGAAGGTTTACGCTAGAGTTGTGCATTAAGGCCCATGTCAGTAATTCCTCACCGCAGAAGTCACCCGGCCTGAGGGTGATGGAATTGAAGAACCCGAATCTTCCTCCATTAGTTGTGGAGCTCTCCAGTTGTCCTCTAATGATAAAAAGCATCTCATTTACTGGATCACCCTCTCGAACAAAGTAGGTGCCTTGTGTGTTCAAGGATGAGATAAGGCGTTCGCATATTGCATCAAGAAGCTGGTCATCCATTTGTGAGAAGAATGGTACCTGCATAAGAAAGAATGACATTTTCAAAATACAAAAAAGTAATTTCAAAGTAAGAAACCAAATTTCCAACCATCTAAATCCCATCATGTTAGGAGGAAAATGGTGACCAAGATTTCTGGCATTAGACATACGCGGCGAACGAGGGCAAGACATAAATGCCGTTGAATTTCACGACGGAGGTCTAGGGGTAATGAAAGCAATATAGATTCTTCATTAACTCCTCTTGTGGCCAGCCATTTATACTGAACAAACCGAAGAACTCGTTCTTGCAAAGCTGGAGGTAACTGGCGATGTCTCATCCACTCTTCCGTATCTCTTTTCTTAATCCTCCATTCTTCTAGTCTTATCGTATTTGATTGCAAATATGTCTTCAACAGAAATAAATACCTCATTAATTAAATTAGCAGTAATATTTGCAACAAATACAACTACCGAAACACCTATCAACTTAATTATGATTCTTACACCATCAAATTGGCGAATATTCAACATTTTAAAGATAATTAGGTTAAAGAGATTCTAGATTATCAGCCAAAAGAACATCAATTGAATACCAGAAGGAGATAGAATACAATATATACCTGCATATTGCCAATAAAAAACGAGAATAGGACTAAACCGAGAATGGATAGAAAAATGCAAAATAATGTCTCCCCAAGAAACGTGGTCGTCTCCAAAGTCTGTCCATATGAACTGCATATACAAATTAAGGGTATATCATCAGTTGAGTACGAGGAGCATGCCTATTATCTTGTAATTAATAGCTATAAGAGATACGAGGATAAGAACATGATCGCAGATAATACAAGCTATAATAGGGAGTACGTAAGATCATCTGCACAGCCTGTTTTCCCAGATAACTTTTAACTATGATTACTTCAAAACAACATATATTGACTAGCTGGTATTGTGTCCCTGGAATCCCCACCGAGTTCTGCTGATGTACGGTACTATATCAGATATAATTAAACAATACTGATTAACTAAATAATTTATCTAGACTCCACAAAATTGTTAACTATCAATATGTCAGCATTTACCAAGTACCAAAACCTTCAGTTAAGAAATGATACCTTAGATTTCTTAAACCCCACCAAAGACAATATAAGAACTTCTCAATAAAACGTGAGGAAGCAACATCATTGGTAAAAGCATCAGCAAACATTCCAAACTTGAAACTGATATCTTTGTTCTTCGCATCACAATTGGCAAGAACGTGAGTGATATTCAACCAGTACTGTCGTTCAGCTCGTCCCAAACTATTACAATCTAAATAACTAGGGAGGCAAGGTAGAACTCCTAAGGCATTCTCCTTTGCACACTCAACGTTCCAGCAGGTGAACTGTCGCCCTAGGGATGATAGATACCAGACAGCTCCTAATACCTGCAACAGTAGTGAATGAGCATCATAACCATTGAGATTTAAAGACTACTCAAAATTAAGAGAGGTGACCTGGAATATGCTTACATGACTAGCTAGTACGTAAAGAAGGAGATTGTACGCAGCTCCTGCCCAAGCTGTCTTGGCGACAACCCCAGTAGTTTTTATAATACGCTGGTTCAAGGGGAAGATAAGAAATAGTCTAGGAACATATTGTATAAGAACAAAAAGGGCAAGAGTGTTGTTGGCGTGATCAACTCTGGAGTTTCGTGTTGCTGGAATCACTAACCAGATGACAATCTGCAAAGAAAAAATTAAGATACAAAATACTCAACTCCTAAACATAACAACAACATCGCTGAATAATAAGGCACAAAGGTTCTAGTTGTCAGAAGATTGATAAAATGACCATTCTTCTCGGTTTACGTTTTAGGGATAGGTGATAAATTATTACGAGATTAAATGCAAGAGTATAAATTTCAAACCTTGACTCTGCTCTTGGTTATTTGGTTTAACAAATTCCTCTAATAAACTTTTTGTTTTTTTGGCTTGAGAACTCCCAATGATCAACTACGCTTTCTAATTAAATTTTTGGGACTTAGAAGAATATATCAATACTAATTAAATCTATCAATACGTGCGAGTGAAGGAGGTGAACCTCTAAAACTTTTGGCTTAAATTGAACTAGTACCAAAACACATTCATCAAAATAACATACATATATAACACAAAACAACAGTCTGTCGTAAACGGGTAAATAACTCTGAAAGGTCCAGAAATTAAGCCTATGAAGGCCCTAGCTTTCTTCGAATTGGCTCAAATTGTTGAATGCAAAATTTCAAATATTGAGAGAGGAACGAAACTTGGACATGCCTGTGGTATAGGAAGCATTGCAGCGAGATCGACAATGAAGTCCGACTTCAAGTAACGCATGGCAATTTCCCTGGCATCCATAACCAGCTCGCCCCGCCCAAAAACCTTAGAAGTCGGGGCAACAAACGCGGTCCTGAACTTCAAGATCATATGCATCAAGTAGAAAAGATCGGTGATGGAACGGAAGAGAGTGACGAGGATTCCCAAGCCGGTTTCGGTGGTCAAGCAAGCCGGGCCGCTGACGGATGGGAGGTAAAAGTAGAGAGGATCGATGAAGAGGGCGAGAAGACAGGTGAGGAGGAAGATGTGGTTCCAGTGGGTGACGATGTCGCTGCCCGGGTCGAGGATTTGGTAGCGCCATAGAATGTGGTGGGCCTGGTGGTGGTCCTCGGTCTCGGTGGCGAGTCGCCGGAAGTGGCGGAACCTTGAGGCCGACCTGGAGATTATTCTATTCATCTTCCATGGCGGAGTCCGGTGTTCAACGGATTCCGCAGCGACGATAGATAAGAGGTGAAGAAGAAGAAGAATAAGAGGGGGTCAAAGGGATAGTTATGGGACCGTTGAGATTTACGGGGGAAAGCGATGAAAGCGGAAAGGACGTGGGGCTGCAACCAACCAGCAACATGGTAGTTAGCGCGGGAAGAATGGGTAATTTGGTTTTGTTTGGTTGTTAAGGAAAATTAGTCGGATCATTCCCGACATGACCATTAGATTCTAAATGGGTTTGGGCCTAAGCTTGGGCTTCGTTCTTTTCTTTTTATGAACCGGATGTTCGGTTTTACGTACAGGCCTTACCCGGGCCTCATTATCAGCTCATCTTTTACTCGATATTAGATTATTATAAATGATTTAGTCCCAAATAGATTTTAAAAAAATGCTTTACATCTTAAATAATTTCAGGAGGATTATATTAAGACTGCTAAACTTATTAACCCTGATTTAAAACTGAAAAAGTCTCCGCCTCCTCTCAGGTCTTTTCTGCTTATTACACCACCAAGGATGTTGAAATATACAACCCTGCTTCATCTGCTGATATGTTGCTCCTATAAAAACACTTAAAATAGCTTGTCAACGTGCAAAAATATGTTTGAATGCAATATTTTAAATATCTTTTTCTAAAACACACTTAGTACTTTTGCAATCAATGCGTAATAAAAAAAATTTGTTTAATAAATCACTCTGAAATTTAGAAATGCATAGTACTATAGATTCTTAATCTAAAAAAGATTTTAAAAAAATAAATTTATAAAATGATGTGATTTGATTGTTAAGCTACATTTATTGTAAAGTAGATCTAACGTATCGTATAAAATTATGACAATTTATTTAAAATAAAAGAGTATGCAAAAGTGATTGCACATAGACTTTTTAGCCTTTTTATTTAATTTTTTTAAAAAAGACTTGCTGTGTATGTCATCTTGCAAATTTGAAAGGATGACATGAACGATTCACCTTGAACCTGGTCAGGAATCCATCACTTGACAACTGTGCTTCTGCTTTCTGGTGTATGTTAATGAAGCTTTAAACCAGAAATCTATATATATATATATATATATATATATATATATATATATATATATGTGTGTAAAGAAAAGAAAAACTGGATCAGAGTGGAAGTTTGGGGATCTGTCAGAACAGAGCATAGTAAGCATTGGAGATCTGGTAAGAAGGATCTCTATTCCTGAATGAATTATTGTATCACATTTTACGTGGGGGGCAACTTCCAAGTAATGTGGGTTCTTGCAGGGAAGGTGCATGCAGAACTAGGTATATTAATATTTTAAGGCTATATATTATTTGAATCAGACGGCCTTGTGTAGAAACAGAATAAAACCCGGATTCAGTGGACTGGCTTCAACCTTCATTTCTATTATAAAATTGTGTGTATCACTCAGCTTGTCATCATTTTTGTATACTCTTTTGGATATTCTTTCTTTGTTTTATCTCAGCATCTCTTGGAGATCCTTGTTTTGTTTGTAGGTAGAGCTAGCATCTCAGCTAACGTGTTGCCTGTGTTTCCTCTTCTCATGAATTCAGCAATTTCATCGTAGCGCCAGTATGTGCGTGCATGTAGGGCATATGGGCATCCCACTCTTTAAGATTCCAAAAACCAGAACACAGACAAGAAGGTGATAGGTGGATGTAGGGCATATGGGCTTTAGCTATGTTATGTAGTGGAGAAATAGTCATCCTTTCACAAATGATGACCGATTGACATTATTAGAATTTGTTCATAATTTAGAACAAGTGATGATTTTACATGGTATCATAATAGAAGTAATGATGAACTATGCTTCTACACTCTATTCAATTTAGGCCTAATTTGAATACAGAAGTGAAACACAAAGCACCCTTACTTTCGTACAGATAGATATGTGCGTGTCCAAACGTGCATTAAAGTGTATCTAATCTCATCTTGAATGTGTTTGATAGTGTTTCATTTCTATTCACTAAGGTGACAACTCACTGACCAAAATATAGAGACATGAGGGCCAGCTCTTTCCTCTCTCATCCCACTCCCTTGTTTGGACTCTTCTTCCGCAGAGTGTCCGTCCTCCTTCCTTCCCCGCTCAAAACGTATGGATGAGCAAACGTCAATGAAATAATGGGTTTGGCAAAATTTACCGTACGGAATTTAAAAATCTCCAATTGATAATTAGAATGATGTATAGTATAATAAAAATTGAGATTTTTGAGAATTATGGAATAATCTAAATTTTGAAAAAAATAATCATATTAATTTTGTGATTTAAATATGGTTATGGATATTTAATTTATTAATTGATATTAATTAATAGAAAATATATTTATAAATATAAAAATTTTATATGCAGTTATTTTTGCATCCAAACACTGTAATAATTCTATGTGTAGTCTTATAAATAATACTTCATTACAAACACTATGTAATAATTAATACGGCTCGTCATTTTATCAAATCTATCTCATCTCATTTTTACATCCAAACAAACAAACTTTTAAAAATCAAAGTCATTTCATCTTAACTCAAATATCTTATTACTATTAACAAATCATCTCATTTCACAATTGACCTTAAACTTTTTGAACTTCTTTCAATTTCTTAAAGCTTCCCTCACATTCACCTTTGTCTTGTCTTAACTTTTATGTCATCATAACAATTAAAATCCGTTGGACACTCTACATATCTTAAGAAACGATTATTTTTAATTGATAAAGAGAAAATAAATTTATAAATAATATTCAATCATTAAACATGCAAACTTCTATATTAAAAGAAGTTAAAATCATCTCATCTCACTTTTATATCTAAACTCATAAATTTTTAGAAATTAATTCATCTCATTTTAATTTACGTAGCTCACAATATTCACAAACTATCTTGTCTCATCTCACCATCCAAATAAATATTTGAACTTTTGGAACTTCTTCATTTAGATTGTTTGTTTCCCTCACCTTCATCTTTCCTCTACAAATCATAAAAAAAAAAAATATTTTAAATTGATAAAGAGAAGGAATTAATATTATTAGTGAAAGGAAAATTCTATACACCATACTATCATCTCACTTGCATTCCACTAAATAAGATGTGGCACATTTACTATCATTGAATGATCATTTATTGCATGTTTCTTTATCATTAAATAGTGATAAATATGCCACATCATATATAATAAGATGCAAGTGAGATGATGATGCAGTGTATAGCATTACTCATAAGTGCTTCCAGAATATTAAAAGGGTAAACAAAACTAAATGGACTGGATTTGGAGGAAACTTTATTTATATGGTATCCATAATCCATCTTTATATTATTCTCTCAATTTGTAAGCTAATAATTCCATACCCTTTTGTCTGCTCCAATTTTCTGAGTCCAGATGCCTTGGTGAGCATAAACAATTAGATAACCAACGGCTACGGCTTTGAAAACCTCTCCACTCTGAGCTTCTTCTTATCATACAGCTAATACAAAAGGTTCGTCCAAAATGAATTCATTGCCATTCAGCAGCAAGTGTTTCAGATTTTTTGAACTTCAGCGCTAAAGACGTTATTTTCAATGCACAGCTTAAAGATCACGATGGAATAAAAGCTAGCTTAAATAATTAAGAGTTTAATTAGGCAGGTGAGCTTAGGCAAGTATGTTAGAAGTATACAGCATCAGTTAACATCATGAATACCCAACTTTTTTAAAAAGATAATTACAAAAATCCTGCTTTACGCCAAATGGATAGATTTGAATATTTGATTGATAGCCAGGATTTTGTCTTTGCTAAGAAGTTGTTTGGTAGCTTAGCCAAGTTGTTTGATTGATATCCTGCTCTTTTTTGTTTTTTTTGGACATCCTGCTCTTAAGCCTGTTATGTAGAGTCATTTATATGAACCATTTGATTTTTGTTTTTGTTTTCGTGATTAAGTGACCATTTAATTGAATTAATTGTGGTCCACTTCTGAGAAAATATCCGTGTTAAGGCTTGCAATCTCAATAGGAGAAGTTGCTTTCAGTCATCAGTGACTGAGAGAGAGAGAGAGAGAGAAGCGTCGAAAGAATTTCTGAAGTGCCTGCTTGGTTTACATAGCACACCCTCGACTTTCCAAAAAGCAGACGTATGTTTCAGTGAACGACAAGTGGAGGAAGAGGACACAAGATTCCATCTAGAATCTGAACTAATACAAAGCAAGCAAACCACCCAAAACCCACCAGTATTCACGAAAAAAAAAAAAATGAATAACAACACCCCCAACATACTTATATAGCTCCAATTTCATCCACCACCACCTTGTTTCAATGCCATTCTCGATATACGTTCTTGGCGTTTCGCGTTTATTCTTGTTTTATCTACGTTCGTTGATCGGTTTTTCTTTTCTTTTCTTTTTTATCGGGATAGAAGGGTTGGTGGGTCATGAATCGCTTTCTGTTCTTCCAAGTGAAACAAATCGATATTATCTAGAAGGTCTTTCTTTTTGGTTTTCTTCGGCTTCTTGGAACTGGGGAGGGTGTTAATCTATCTGGGTTCGTCCTTACTTTCGTTCTATTTGTTCGGAGAATGTACTTTCTTTGATTGCAAGACAAGCCAGCATGGATTTGGCGGGTGTGATCCTTAACCAGCCAATCAAGGTAAGACATCTGGTACAGTGTTTGTGAGTATCTTGAAAATCTGCCCAGAAATCCCGGACTTTCTGATCATCTTCTCGTTTTTTTGTTTCAGAAAGATTCATGGAAGACAGTGCTAATATTGGCTTATCAGAGCTTGGGCGTTGTCTATGGAGATTTAAGTACTTCTCCTTTATATGTATACAAAAGCACTTTTGCTGAGGATATCAAGCATTCAGAGACTAATGAGGAAATATATGGGGTTTTGTCCTTCGTGTTCTGGACACTCACGCTGGTGCCGCTACTCAAGTATGTGTTTATCGTGCTTAGAGCTGATGATAATGGTGAAGGTGGGACTTTTGCTTTGTATTCATTGCTATGCCGGCACGCCCGAGTCAACGCATTGCCCAATTGTCAACTCGCCGATGAGGAACTATCGGAGTACACAAAACACGGGATTGAATCTGATAAGGGAAGTATAGGGTGGAGGTTAAAGTCGACATTGGAGAAGTATAGAGTGCTGCAAAAGTTACTGCTTGTTCTGGCTTTGATTGGGACTTGTATGGTTATTGGAGATGGGGTGCTCACACCAGCAATTTCTGGTATCTGAAGTTATGATATTGTCGATTCTGTTTCAAGTTGTAAGCTTGGGATTTCACTGACTGAGAATTCTTTCTGGTTTTGGTCACTGTAGTGTTTTCGGCTGTGTCCGGGCTGGAGCTTTCCATGTCAAACGAGCACCACCGATGTAAGTTTCTTAACTAGCGGCCGATGTCCGAAAAAGATAACTTACATCAGAGGTTTTCCGCTATCTGGTAGATCTTCTTTTTGATTTGCAAATAAAATACTTTTACTAATCACATGTTGAAAATTTTATTTAGAGAAATCCACTTTAAAAGCATAGATAAAAGACTACACATTTGAAATGATTAGGTAATCAGGAAAATATTCCACTGATCTTGGTATCTAGTTACTGTGGGCAGTGAGGGATACAGAGTTCTTCTTATGGGTGCACTTTTCCAGAGTTTTTTTTTTTTAAATTGCGTCTATATCACATCCATGGTGTGAATAGGATTAAAGAATCAAATCATAGTTAGGTACAAGTCTTGATTTGCTGTTGCATATGGAAAGCTTATATAACATTTGAATTTCAAAAGCATTTTCTTTCTGTGTCTTCTTTTTTTTTTTTTTTTTTTCCTGATGAACAGATGTGAAGTTAGTGGACAAGTTAGGAGTGTCCATTATTGCGGTTCCCTACGTGTATAATTAAGACAAATCACCTGATTTAATCAAAGTCAAATTGCAATCAAACAATAAAATATGTTTAAATTAACAATGTAGAAGGTCAAGTTGATGGCCCCCTGTTTAGTAATAAAGATGCAATTTGTGGCTAAGATAGAAGCTTAACTTCATAAAATTAGAAGACTAAGACATAAAGTTTTACCTTTCATAAAGTTAAGCTGTCATTAGTAGGCGAAGAAAAGGTAGATGAGTTTGGACAAGACTCTGAATAGGATAAAATTACATGGGGATGGTGGCATTCAATTTCTCTATTAGATCCTGTAATTGGAATAATGACTATTATTAGACTAGCCAAATAAAAATCGATCACTAAAGTCCCCCATGAGGCATACATATAGGTGTGACCCTGGTGTCAACCAAGCCTTGACCCACTAGTCCCTGTCCCAAGCATTGTACTGCATCACATACCAAGATGAAATCATCAGCATCATCATTCTTTTATCGACTTCAACCACTGTGGTCTAATCATCTCCATCAGTCTCTTTGGATCATATCTGAAGATATGTATTGCATTTCCACTTTCTAGATCTCCACTCGTTCTTCCATTGTCCTTCTTATTCCTATCATAGGTGTAATCACCTCATTCGTCATCCTACTAGTGGGCTACTATCTGCAGTCCTTTTTTGCGGGTCCTGCTGTCTATACTTGCTGGCCATTGCAATATGTGAGCAATGTGTTCCCCACCATCCATCGTAGTTCAACGAAGTAACCTAATCGATTGGACTTTGATAGGCTATTTGGTGAAATTATACAACCTTAGATTAGAGGAGTCTGACCGAGCAATTGTAGGTGTATGCCTGCTAACATAACCTAGAATGTTTTTGTCACTCTTAAAGGGTGGTACTTCTTTATTCACATTTCGAAAAAGTAGTTAGCAACAAAAACCTTACTTCAGAGCAATCACAAATCACATGGGAGTTCTTAATTTTCAAGACACTTTGTCCCGTCTCAAAGTTTTCTTCTCTGTTCACATTTCAGTTGGAAATGGCACAGTTATAAGGCATTATTTGTACACGTGGTATGTAACTCACATACCACGTGTACAAATATGTCCATCAATCATGTTGGTGTTAAATTCATACTCAACCTGTGTATTGGTGGTTGACATCAAGTCCTCCCTGCAATCAAAATTTATATGTAATTAGTTTTTTAAAGCAGTAAAATGAAGCCTGGATGGAAGAACTGAATGCAGGTCAAAGTATTTTAATTTTCAGATGGAAGATGAATTGATAACGTTCATTTAGGTGAGCCCTTATGGCCTATATCTGTGATTTTGGGAAGTGCTTTCAGAATCATCCATGAAAACGTGCAAGCTCCATCAAATGATAAATTTGTGCACATGCTTTAGGGAAAGCCTATCATTTGTTCATTAAATGTTTCTTGCTCAGATATTTGTTGAACTTGACCTGGGGGTTTTTAAGGAAAATTCAAGGCTTCAAATTGTTGTTACTGCCATTTAATTACCTCATCACATAGAAAATCTAATGCAAATCAAATTATTGAAGCTAAATAAAAAGATATAATAGTGAGCAAAATAATTGAAGCGGAAAACTCAAAAATATAATGGTGATGGAATTATTGAAGCTAAAACTCTCTGCTGCCATATGTCGTTCCTTGATCCCGACAACCCCCCCCCCCCCCCCCCCCTCCCCCTTTCCCAAAAAAGCCCCTCTACAGCTCTCAGTCTTCCAATCTGTGTGCGGTAAAATTGTACTCTATTGTTCTCACACCACCATGCAGCTTCCAAAGATGTTAAAGTTTCTTCTTCTTTTTTTTTTTTACCTCCTCTTTTCTCTGTTTCTTCACTGCTTTCTTTCTCACAGCTCCAACACACCTGGCCTGCACTTCTTAGTTCTGAATACTTGCATCGTCTAGCTTCCTCTAAAGCGTAGCATACCACCTGTCACTTTCATTACTGAGTTCTCATTTCAGATCCTGAAAGCTTGTAACTTCTTTGCGAAATATTTGATTTTCCTTCCTTCAAAGTGTGCTTCCCCAATCTTAGGATGCTTTTATTCTATCGGAAGAAAGTTACAGAACTCATCCTCATTCTCCTATGATGGCAATCGGTTAATTAAATATATATGTTACTGGGGATTTAAAAGCAGATATGAGAAGCAAGCTTTCACAAAGTAAGGTGAAAGGAAGATCTTTCCATTCCCATTCATTGCATATGAACTTTGTGCTATAAATGCATATGATACACTGTTTGTTTTATATTACTATTTTTCCATATATTTGTTTATATTGTCAAAAGAGGAACCTGAAAGCTCCAAAGACTATGCTTATACACTAGACATTTAGCGATGACCATTCAAGCCTCCACTGAATTTAGTTATGATGATTTAAATATTCACTGACCTTCCTTTTTAGTCCATAAATGTGTTTCATAGAAGTACTCCTAAGCACATTGAAGCATCATTTTCTTCTCAAGAAGCCGCATAATCTTATGCTTTACACAAGTTGTGGAGGTTGATTAGGGATATGGGTGATGCTTGCGGAATATGATTTCTCAAATGCTTGAGCATGGTATTCTGTTCCCTCAAAGTTCATTGATTCTGCAGATGTTGAAGTCCCAGTTACTTGTATCATACTGGTCTTCTTGTTTGCTCTCCAGCATTATGGGACCCATCGGGTGGGGTTCCTCTTTGCACCTGTTGTGATTACGTGGCTTTTATGCATCAGTGCCATTGGTGTGTATAATATCTTCCATTGGAATCCCGACATTTACCAAGCACTCTCTCCCTACTACATGTACAAATTTTTGAAGAAGACACGACGGGGAGGTTGGATGTCCTTAGGTGGAATTCTTTTGTGTATAACAGGTACAATAGTACATACAGCATACTGTGTTGTCTAGCCATATACCCAATGGGAATATTTTATCTCTACTACTAAATTTTCAACATTTCAGGCTCAGAAGCTATGTTTGCTGATCTGGGACACTTCTCACAGTTGTCTATTAAGGTACATTAATCTAATCAGACTCTTCTTCTTGTAGTCATCATGTACAGACCAAAACAGACTCGAAATCAAATAAAAAAGATGTACCAGCTTCATTTGTCATGAGATACTATGGGACATATTTTACCTGCGCCTTTAATACTATTGAATATATGGATTTAGAAAACAAATTGCTGAAGTTTCTGATCATCGGTGTTCCAAAGACATTCTAACCTCGTTGCAGCAGCTAAAAATCCTATTACCCATGTTTGGCCTGTAAAAAGAGGGTCCAATCCTTGAGGATACGGCAAAAGGTTTAAATAATCTTAAATATATGTTCTTGGGCAGCGTCTCCTCTAGTAGATATCAACATATTAAGTAAAAGACTTGCATGGTCATACTATATAAGGGATTTACTAACTTAGGCTCATATATCATCCTTGATAAATTATTATGCATACTGCAGTCTGTGCAAAAAGCACCACAATGCAAGCTACTTGTTTCACAGAAAGCCACTTTCTTGCAGATTGCTTTCACCTGTATGGTTTACCCATCCTTGATCCTAGCATATATGGGGCAAGCTGCTTATCTTTCGAAGCATCATGCTATTGAAAGTCACTATCGGATTGGATTCTATGTCTCTGTACCGGGTAGGTGCATAATTGTAATGTAGATTATAGGTAATCTGATTTAACTTTTGGATTGGGGATTAACTAGTTTATTGTTGTTCCAGAGAAAATAAGATGGCCTGTTTTGGCAATAGCCATACTTGCAGCCGTGGTTGGAAGTCAAGCCATCATCACTGGGACTTTCTCCATAATCAAACAGTGCTCCGCTTTGGGTTGCTTTCCAAGGGTCAAAATTGTCCACACGTCATCTAAAATACATGGCCAAATTTATATTTCGGAGATCAATTGGATTTTAATGCTGTTATGCTTGGCTGTTACCATTGGCTTTAGAGACACAAAACGCATGGGCAATGCAGCAGGTACTACTGTCCACATCAAAGTTTGGTTTTTGTGCGCGTACACACACAAGATTGTTTTTATGTTATTTACTCCCCATTTCTTTTCCTTAGTCGGATCCGGTTGGATTTTATCACAAAATTGACTGTGGTGGCCCTCAGGTTTTTGCCTGCATGAAAATCTTCTCACTTTTACCACGACAGCAATCTGTCAAGTCCATCTCCATCTTTAGATGTCAAAACTGCCTTGATATTGAATGGGATCACCCGGGAAACAATCTAATTATTTTATTTAAGATAATTGAGACGCCAACTATTGAACCCACAAAATAGAAGTAACTCCAATGTTTTATAAGCTCTAATCTACGTCATTTTTACAGCATCCTCTTCTTCTTATGAACAGGTTTGGCAGTTATTACTGTTATGCTCGTGACGACCTGTCTAATGTCTCTAGTTATCGTCCTATGCTGGCACAGAAGTGTCTTCCTAGCCATTTGTTTTATATTCTTCTTCGGCTCTGTTGAAGCACTCTACTTTTCAGCATCACTCATCAAGTTCCTTGAAGGAGCTTGGGTCCCCATTGCCCTCTCATTTATCTTCCTAATTGTTATGTATCTTTGGCATTATGGCACACTCAAGAAATATGAGTTTGATGTTCAAAATAAGGTACCCATCAACTGGCTCCTCAGTCTTGGTCCTCGCCTTGGAATTGTTCGGGTTAAGGGGATTGGACTTATACATACCGAGCTGGTTTCTGGGATCCCAGCTATTTTCTCTCACTTTGTCACCAATCTCCCAGCTTTCCACCAGGTTGTGGTCTTCCTCTGTATCAAATCTGTCCCGGTGCCACATGTCAGACCTGATGAAAGGTTTTTGGTGGGAAGAGTTGGCCCCAAGGAGTACCGGCTCTATAGATGCATAGCACGGTATGGCTATCGGGATGTTCAGAAGGATGACAATGAGTTCGAAAAGGATCTCGTGTGTAGCATTGCAGAATTCATCCGGTCAGAGAGGCCAGCAAACGATGAGGGAACAGAAGATGTGGAGAATGATGAATACATGACAGTTGTGGGGAGTTCATCATCAAACCTAGTAGGTATAAGAATGTGTGAGGATGATGGAAATGTTGGAGAAATGGCAGGCACTTCGGAGTTAAGGGAGATTCACTCCCCAAAAAAGCTTAGGAAGAGGGTGAGATTTGTTTTGCCAAAGAGTCCACAGATTGATAGGGATGCACGTGTGGAGTTACGAGAACTAATGGATGCTAGGGAGGCAGGAATGGCATTTATAATGGGGCATTCATATGTGAGAGCAAAGACAGGATCCAGTCTGATGAAGAGAGTGGTGATTAATCTCGGTTACGATTTCTTAAGGAGAAACTTTAGGGAACCAACGTTTGCTTTGAGCCTTCCTTATGCATCCACTCTAGAGGTGGGAATGGTGTACCATGTTTAATCGTGATTGTATCTTATGGCTTTGCTCTCTCTCTCTCTCTTCCAATATGTGGTCATAGATTTTGAACTCTAATAATTACGTTAAAAAATATAAGAATTCCAATTTCCATGGAAAAAAAAAACCGTAAACTTAATTATATAATTATTATAATCTTTTTAGTTATTATATAACTGATTTTAGTCATTTTCATTTTAAAAATTATGTCTTCATCATATGTGACATAAAATAATTTGTCAAAAGAAAATAAAATAATGAATATTAATTATATAGTTGTTATGTTTAGAGTTAAGAAACGAGTCTACAAAGCGACACTATCATATCAGTTCTATCTGGGAGTCAATGACAATCCAGAAGTCGGAACGATGCTGAAACTTCTGAGTGCGCAGTGTCTGGAGAAGAAAAGGGAGGAGTTTTTCCCCAATCATGCAGCTAAAACATGCCTGCTCAATTTCTCTCTTATCGTTTGAATGCGTGACGTGGCTGGCACAATCCTCAATGGCCTTGTCCTGCAAGCTCACCAGAGTATGCTTGATGAAAATGTTGGGTCTAGAGCTAAGATATTTCTGGACAGAGATCAAACAGAAGTGAATTTGAACGAGAATGAGAAACTATTTTAGAATAGAATAGAGTCCTGATTTCTGAAGATTGGTGATATAATAAAACAAAAACTTGGAATTGTTTGACCCACCGTAATCAATACGCTGCTAATCTACTCCTTGAGACAAACAAATCCTTCTGCCAAACAGAAAAGAAAAGAAAAGGAAAAGAAAGATTTGTCTCGTCCGACCTTAAAAAACGCATCAACAGCGGTTAAATTCAAAGTGCATGAAAAACATTCTCAGAGATAGAGATAAAGACGTCACCTTTGATACGAGATCCAACCAACAGCACGTGATGAGCTGAGGGAAAGAAACGAACACCTCAAGTAAAACTTCAAAGAAAGCATTAAAAACCCGATATTAATACTTGAATAATCACTAAAGATTAGGGAGGAGCTAAAAAGAGAGCGAGGAGGCAACCGTTCTTGATGCTTGTAAACAATTTGGTTAAACTTTGCTTTCTTTGTAAGCCACAGCCCACAGAGCCACAACTTTGACTGTCTTCCAGAACAGGTCCAAAACTGCAGAAAACCTGGCTGCACCAGTTAAAAACCTGAAAACTGTAGTTCCAAATGGGCAAAGGTGGGCACCCACATTTAAATTACAGATTTGCCCATGATTTAGACAATTTCATCAGTTTCAGTTTCATGCAATAAGTGGCAAACTTGACTTCCACCCATGGTTAACTCAGTAAGGGGCGCCCTAATTACGGAGAAACCATGAGCTGTCAAATTCAGCTTGCTATAACAAAACACAACTTGATTAACAATTTAATACAAAGGCATCTTTAAGGCACAACATAGGGTACATGATTCCTTCTGGCTGTCACCCCTGACTCTGCTTTCTCACTCTCTTTTGCCTTTATGTTCTCCCCTCCGAATTTTGTTTCATTCTGTTTATTTCTTAGCCTTCCATGATCATTATGCCCTCCTCGTCTCTTTCACTTCTTCCTCTCTCTCTCTCTCTCTAAAGATTTTACTAATTAACATGTAAAGTGGAGTCGGCAAACACCGTCTGTGCCACTGTGGGCCTCTACTTAAGTGGGTCTCAAAATGCAAAGCTTACTCCTTCACACTTGAGCATTTTGTTCGTTCTTTCATGCTCTACTCTGAACGGCAGCAACGATGAGAAATTGGGTCCTTTTGGCTCTTATTTTTGTGGTTTTTTTTTGTGGGGTTTCTTCAGCTTCAGCTACACATCCTGCAAGTGAGTATAAAACGGCTCGACTTCACTGGTTCGACATTTTCGTTTTCACATTCTCTGCTTTAAAGTTTCAAACTTTCTCGACATTTTGAAACATTTACAGAAATTGTTAGTGGGATCGTCTCCAATGTGGTCTCTGCTCTTATTAAGTGGCTGTGGACACAGAAGTTCATCACTAAGGCAGGTATAGATATTTCAACGTGCTCACGTGTGTGTTTTGCCCTGTTTTGGGGTTTGTTTATTGGGAGGCTGGAGATTGTCGTTGGCAGTGTTAGGTTAATAAAACAAAAGCAAGGACTTTTCAGGCTGATGAGTTTTGTGGCTTTGATATTTCAGCGGTTTCTAATCGTTCGATGATGAAATTTGAGGCGGGATACACGGTAGAGACGGTATTTGATGGAAGTAAGCTTGGAATTGAACCATACTCAGTTGAGGTGGCCCCAAGTGGGGAGCTTCTTGTTTTGGATTCTGAAAACAGTAATATGTACAAGATCTCAACTCCATTGTCTCGTTGTAAGATACTTTTTGCTCTTAACAGTTTTGGAATTGTGCCTCATTTCATTGCTTCCCATTTTGTGTTTTTAGTTCGATCAGATTCTATTTTTCTTGAATATTATGGTCTGGATTTTCTTTTCATAAAGTATTTTTTCGAATACCCAATTCAAGTCTCGTAAAATGGGTTTCCTATTAAGGTAAGCCGACTTAGCTTCGTACTAGGGACGTTCTTTTTTGGTTTGTTTCCTGTCCTTGCGAAATCATGGCAGAATCCAAATTCGTTCTTAGAGAAACATTATAAATATGTTCGATATGCTTTTGTTTAGCTGACGCCTCCACATTCGAAAGTGCAATTGGCCTTTTGGTGAGTTTCTGCCTGACCAACTCCATCTTTTTGGAGATCTCTTTTGTTTGAGACCGTATTCTCTCAAGTGCCCCACACTTTCTCTTCACTCATCTCGTTGCCCTTTATCTTTCTTAACCACTATTCAGGCGTTTGTGTTCTTTTACATTTAAAAAATGAGTTTCTGCCTAACCAACTCCATCTTTTTGGAGATCTCTTTTGTTTGAGACCGTATTCTCTCAAGTGCCCCCACACTTTCTCTTCACTCATCTCGTTGCCCTTTATCTTTCTTAACCACTATTCAGGCGTTTGTGTTCTTTTACATTATATCCATTTATTTTGATGAGATACCTTTGAGTCCCTTGAAGACGATTGCCAACTCAATTGTTTATATGGTTAATAGATGCCCAATTGCATTTTTGCTTTCAAAGTTGTTTCAATAGATTTAGTCGGAAAATCAATCAGTTGCACCAAATGTTGGTTTAAGTTTCCTTGAGTTCTTTTTATATTTAGATATGCAAACGAGCTACAATATAAAGTTTTTCATTTCTTTTCCTCTTGGGCAACTGATACCTAGACACATCTCAGTTTTGCAATCTGATCAAGTTTCTTCTCCATATCCTTGGTGCTGACCATATTCTTTTAATCAAATCCATCAATCTTATGCATGAAAATGGATGAATATACCGCAGATAGCAGGCCCAAGCTGGTTGCCGGATCTCCTGAAGGGTATTCTGGGCACGTAGATGGGAAGCCAAGAGAGGCAAGGATGAACCACCCAAAAGGACTTACTGTGGATGATAAGGGAAACATTTACATTGCAGACACTTCAAATAAGGCTATTAGGAAGATCGCTGATTCAGGTAAATGTATCGATGGTTAAGGGATTACTGTGGTTAAAAAGTCAATTGTGTTTTTAAAGTGCTAAAAAGTTATGAAACAGTGGGAACAAAAAGTTCTTTCAAAGATCCCCACTGTCCTCAAGTGGCTGAAATTTTGGCATCCTAGGCACTTGCTACTTTAGGATAGGACCTGATTAAATATGATTTTATTTCATCTTTTTGCAGGGGTAACAACTATTGCAGGTGGGGCATGGGACCGAGGAGGTGGTCATGTTGATGGTCCAAGTGAAGATGCAAAGTTTTCGAATGATTTTGATGTGGTTTATGTTGGAGCTAGCTGCTCACTTTTGGTTATAGACAGAGGAAACCAGGCAATTCGTGAGATCCAACTAAATGATGATGACTGTTCTTACCAGGATGATAGTACTTTCCATTTAGGTATTGGGAAGCAACGGAAAGTTTCATCTTTCATTCTTCAAAACAATGGATACTTATCTCTTATTTTTCATTCAAGGTCATGGAGACGTATAAAACGTGTTTTAACATTGCAGGGATAGCAGTTCTTGTTGCAGCTGGGGTTTTTGGTTACATGCTGGCATTGCTGCAACGAAGGGTGCAAGTAATGTTTTCTTCCGAAAATGTAAGTCGTTAGATTGGGTTAGTGACCAGAGAGGTGTCTCTATAGGAATCTTTAGCTCAAGTCTGAATTTCAAATTGAGACTTTTCAATCATGTTCTGGTTTGGTCCCTAAAAGAATAAAGATTTACAATTTTGCTCTTATCTCTGGCTTAGAATGGTTGTGTAAGAATTCACATTTTTTCTTTGTTTTCACTACTACTGAATTGGGCATGTGTCCCATATATATTTTAATTGCGATTAAAATTTTCATTTTATATTTATGTACTTATCTGAAAACAATTATTTATTCAGGCATCTTGGATGTTGGAAATAGGATATATATGCGCACACAAATATTGTCCGTATTCTGAAGTCTCTGAACATTTTTAAATGTCAACATGTGCATCTGTCTTTAAGTGCTTTGTTCCACTGCCTTAAAATGAAAGATATATTAAAATTTCCAAGTTAATTTTATGTACTTCCAATAATTTTCTAAACCCTAAAAACCAAAATATTCTCCTGGCAGATAACGACTAAATGTTAAATTATTCACAATGATGGAAACAAACTGGAATTCTCCTCTACTGATTCTCATAATCATATCACTGTGACTAGTGTTATATTTTTTTTATTTCAGAATTCAAGGGCATCTATAACGAAAGGTTCACCAGTGGGACCATATCAGAGAACTCCTAAATCAGTGAGGCCCCCCTTGATTCCACCTGAAGATGAACCTGAAAGACCAGAAGAGGGATTCTTTAGTTCTCTTGGGAAGCTTGTCCTCAACACTGGCTCATCTGTAACTGAGATGTTTGGGGGATTATTTTCAGGCTCAAGAAGAAAGCCCCTTCTCCATCATCAGCACTACCAACAACTGAGCAAACATTCAAGTGCATGGCCCATGCAGGAGAGCTTTGTGATACCTGACGAGGATGAGCCACCACCATCAATAGAAACTAGACCACCTACGCCAAAAAAGACCTACGCTTTTATGACCAAGGACCTGGAGAGGAACCACAATATCAAGCAAAGTCAAGCTTACTATAATGGCTGGGATGGCGATTACCGCCAACAACATCAGTACATGCAGCATCTGCAACAACAGCAGCATTGGCAGCAGCATCAGCAACAACAGCAGCATTGGCAGCAGCATCAGCAACAACAGCAGCATCATCACAGGCATTTTTCATCTGGCCCACAAACTTACTATGAGAAGAGCTGCGAAACGAATGAAATAGTCTTTGGGGCAGTTCAAGAGCAGGATGGACGGCGAGAAGCTGTGGTAATAAAGGCTGTTGACTATGGAGATCCTATCTATAATCACCATAATATTAGACCCCGATTTAATTACACGGGTTACTCTCATGGATAACCATCATCGAGTGCTGCTTTATTTTGGTAAAGGGATTGCTAACTTATGGTATTGCTGCTGCTCGTTTTTCGTTTCTCGTCTGTGTTTTTCGGGGTAATGTTAGTTCTCCACAGTTTCATTCTGGTCAAAGCAAGTATGAGAATGTAATATATAAGACTAAAACCGCATTGTAGTTTCTTTTTACTAGAAATCAAGAATGGAGGGACAGATATTTCCCCAGGCCTGATCCACCTGTAAGGGCCCACGGACCGAATACTGCAAGCCCAGCGAACGGCAAGTAAGGGCCAGGGGGACTGCAGCATGTAGCAGAGAGGATATCGACGGGCTTGATAATGATATAACCATCGAGGAAATCTCGAGCCTTCTTAAGTTCGGTTTGGCACTATAAAATTTTTAGCTTAAACTTAAAATTTTTATCTTATTATTATAAGTTTTTCAAATCTTCATACAAAATATAATAAATAATTCAACTTTTTAAAATTTTAAAACAATAAAAATAATAATATTTTAATATTTTATTTTAAAACTTAAAATTCTCATCTCATTTACCAAATCGAACCTAATAAGGATAGCTATTTGAGAGTCTCGCGCATAACAATGTTTCCTTTCTTTGATCATCATCTATCCAAAGTCTTATATTCATCATATCCAAGATTATCGAAGCGTATCATGCAGTAATACAATTCTTATTGGTCAAGTAAGTGTCTATATTAACTGACATCAATTGGTGACCTTATTGATTTCACATTCAACCATTATAAACACTAATTTAGACATTAGAGATGTCCTCGATCTATCGAGTCCTTGCCCTTCTTTCGGTGCAGGTTGATTGAGCCCGTTAATAGTGGTGCAAAACATGTTCTTAACCAAAAAAAGCTATATTACCACCAGCGTTCTAATCCTTCTTGTTACTAAACAATAAATCAGTTTCCTCTTCTTTTATTCTTTTTAAACATCCATAATAGGCTTTATTCTCATGAACAACGACTTCTGTTTGATTTCTAAATTTACGTTTTTGTCCTCTGGTGTAGAATATTAAAATAAGCTCATGAGTTGTGCAATTACATTTTTGCCCTTTGATATATCATTAAAATTACAATTAACTTTCTTGTTATTCTAATATTAATTAAAATATAATAATAGCAATAATGAAATGTTATTAACTTAATTAAAAATAATCTAAATTGAAGATTTTGGTTTATTGAATTTTGTTGGATGAAATTAACAACTTAAGATATTTTTTATATTTCTTCTTAGATTTAAAAATAACAGTATTTTTCCTATATAATATTATTTGAAAAAGATAACGATTATCTTGATATTATTTGTCATATTAATTCATAAAAATAAATCATAATCATTGGACTAATAATATTTTTATCTTACAAAATGAGTTTATTATTTTCAGACTCCAATTTATGTATCAATTTATAATTTATCATGTTTTAATTTATCATATATACACACACGAAGGATGCAACCATGACCTCAATGGCGTGCCCCAACATATAGTTATTAAATATATATATATATATAATATATTATTGATGAGATCTAGGACTATATTGCAACGATCAAGAACGAAGTAGTATTTTTTTTTTTGGTACATTAAATATTCAAAAGATACAAGTAATTCAAATTTGTTTCTACGAAAGCTTAATCAAGCAATTATTTCCATCATGTCGTCCTGCATGTGACAAATTTTATGCTGTATTTGGATCCTAGCTAACAGTAATCATCACCGGTGGGCACAATGAACAAACTTATAATTAATGATTGTCTCCAGGGGCTGGACCTGATGAACTCTTCTTCACCCCAAGGGCAACATTAAAACCATCCCTCCTTCCTTGTCCTGATCCTCGGCTTGGACTGGGCTTCAGAGTGGCATTGCGGGGAATATTTTGAGCATGCAAGGTGCGGGCTTCTGTGGTAGGAAATGCCAAAACCAAGCTTAAGATGAATATGACAAGGACAAGGAAATGAAGAGCCTGAAGTAGTTTTCTAGCCATGGATGGATCGATTAATATTGCTGGCACTGGACGTACGTGGAAATGAACTTAAAGAAGGTTTCTGGTTTCTCTCTTGATCGATCTGTTTGTAGAGGAAACTGGATGTGAAATTGGGTATTAAACTCTGGTATTTATAGCAAGAGATTGTAAGTTTCTTCCAAACACGTGAAAGAAAAGGTTGGGTAGAAATGGACGAAAAAAAATGCCCGGTTCAAACACACATCGGAAATGTCTACGTAGCGAAGCATGCAAGGAAACTCAGATAAGTTGAAAACCGCTTACTGGCAATTTTGAAGATGGAAAGTTGGAAACATGAGGGGAGAAAACTGAGAGATCAACAAATTTGAACTTAAAAGATACCGTTCCAAATTAATGATTCTTTGACCAAATTCTTCCTTACTGCAGTCTGCATTCGCTAATATCAAGTCCAAGTATCTAAGCTGTTCCAACATCATCGTACCTATTTTTTTCTTTTTTTCTTTTTTTCAATCCTAACATAAACTTCCTCAAAATTTGGCACATCCTGAAACAAAATTGTTCAACAGGCTGGGATTTGCCTTGTCATGACATTAGAAAAAATGCATGGGAAAAGGGAGTCGAGCAGAAACTCATGTGTAGCATCAGAATGGCAAAAAATTCTATAGATTTTCAAACAAGTTTTTTGAGTCAAGTATGGATTTTGAAGTTTGAACGTAAGAAATTGAAAGTTTGGAGTCTTGGACGGAGGGAGGGATATGACCAGCCAGCTAGCAAATGAAAGCACTATTTTCAGTGCGACGGAAAATTCATCATCCATTGTCTCTCTCTCTACAAATTAAGACTAAAATATTCAATGCGACTGAAAATTCATCCAATGAAATTCCTTCAAGGAACTATTTTCAGGAATCAAAAGCAGAGATCATATTCAAAAAACTACGGTGGTCGGTGGGTAGGGAAGAGAAGAGAGGGGAATAGATCATTGCGTTCTTTTTGTGCAGTTCACTGGGCTAGACTCATGTGGCCTGTTCTATTAACAGTTGCGTTGAAAATGGTGGCGGAGTGCGATTAAGAGATTCACGCAATTTCATTTCATGAATTGATTATCTTTTGATTCTTTTACCCTGCCGTTTATTTCAGTTAGAGGAAGGGAGAAACGTGTTATTGACGACACGACAGATGGGCAACAACCAAAACTTAGTTATTCCTACGAAATGGACCATTCAACAATCCGAAAACCCAGTTCGGATTTTCCAAATCCAACAGGGATTGATTCACGATAAATTTGAGTATAATATTATAAATTTATAGATATGTTACACCAAATCATATTTATAAATTTAATATTTTTATTAAAATCTCTTTATAAGTAAAATATTAATCTATTTAAATATTTTTATCAAAGAGCATTGGCAATGGACTAGCCATTGTCAAGTCTAAAATGGAACTCAAATATAATTTTTTAGCTATAATATGGATTTCTAGCTAAATTAGTCCACATTGGACTAGCTATCTTAAACTTCAAATAATAATATAATATTATTTATTTTAATAATATTTGATTTTTTTTTTTTTTTTTTTTTTACACTTCAGCTAAGTAAAGATTGCGAAAACAATAAAAACAACATCATATGTCATTTACATCACTGTTCTTATTAAAATAAGTGATCTGCTGTTGCATTTTCACAAACACAAAAATGAACAAACCCTGCGCTGCACCAGTAGAAGACCACCAACAGCAAAAAATAAAATGTACAGTTTAAAAATAGTCAAAACAATCCACAAATTACCCCAAAACAACCCACAAATTACCAGCACAATTTAGCTTCAATTACAAAAGATGACCTCCAGTTCATAAATTGCCAAAACAGTCCTTTGGAAACAGATTCACCAGAAACTTCAGGATCTCATCTTGCTGCATAACACTCATACACAATCAAGCTCTTCAGATGACACATGTCCAGTTCAATGGATTAGTGGAAAGAACCCCCTATTGACCACTACGAAATTAACTGGTATGTAGCCATTTGACAGGAAGAATTGCAAGGTGGGCATTGGCACTATCATCAGAAATTGGGAAGGACAAGTCATTGAACCATGAAAATGAACAAAATATAGAGTCAATGGTGTCATTGCACAAGATATAGAGAGTAATGCAACAATGAAACTTTAATAAACAAAAAAAAAACTGCAGCAACTTCTGAAGCATTTGAATAGGATGCACTACTAGTTGCCCTTTTAATACCAAAAACCATGTCATTATTTGACTCCTGTATAGGGTTGTAAAATGAACAGACTACTCGACAGGCAGCTCGAATTCGACTCAATTAAACTCAAAATCGACTCGAATTAAATATTAAATGGGTTGTTCGTAAACATAGATTTATGCTCGATTATTAAACTATACAAACTCGTATAAAGCTCGACCGGCTCGATTAATGTTCGTGAACAAACTCGTATGAAGTTCGACTCGACTCGTGAGCTCGACTCGTATATATTTATACATATATAATACAATATATATGATAGCCAAAAGTTAGATATATATAGATATAATTTATAATATTCATAATTATGTATATAGACTTAGTCTTACTTATAGTCCACTATATATATTATATATAAATTTATAATATTAACTTCTAGTCTTATAGAACTAGAAGTTATGATGAATACATGAGTCCAATAAATATATAACATTTATAAGTTTACAAGTTATGATGAATACATAAGTTTTATACAAAAATAATATTATACAAAATATTTTATATATATAAGTTTTATATAATATATATATATATAAATAAAGAAAATCACTCAAGTATTATTACTAAATTTTAATAATTACATAAGACATTAGTAGTTATACTAATATATACTATAGTTATAGTTTTACTAATATAGTTATACTAAATCACTATAACTAATACGAATAGTCTAATATTAATACTATTATATGGTTATACTAATTACTGTAACTAAATCACTATAGTCTATAACTATATGTTAATTGTATTATAAATATATACAAATATTATTATCAACCAATGGGATGATGACAACTATTATAAAGATGGATAACGCTAGAGCCACCGCTGGAGCTACCATTAGTAGTTTTAATATGTTTTTTTAGTCTTTTTATTATATGTATTTTTTTTATCATTTTTAAATATTCAAAATATCATTAAAAAATATTTTTTTAATCATGAAATAAAAAAAAAATTTAAAAAAGCCAACGGTGGGGAGTTGGAGCGGGACCTTTAGCATTATTGTAAAAGATATAACAAACATTACAAATATAAATGCTGATAAAGTAGTAAATGATAATGGACTTAATAGGTAGGACTAGTCTGGTGCTTCCACGTGATTTCCATTTCTTTCCCAATGCATGATCCAACGGCTACTATCCCACTGCACTTTACCTTTTTGACCAAAAGACTTCAGGCCAGATTCTTTTGCCATTTGGTCTTGTGCCTTCCTGAATCCTCTCAAAACTCGGCCTTTCTTACTTCTCAACCCGCCTGTTGTAACAGAGACATGCCTTGAGGGAGAAGAGAGAAAGGTTATTGAGAGAAAACTGTGCGGCAGTTCATCTGCACAGCTGGTGACGACGGCGTTAAGCCATGCTCGACGTGAGGAGCAGCTGGGAAACGGGTGGTGTTAGGTGTCAACAATTTTTTCCTTTTATTTATGTTGCCTTTTTTTTTTCTCTAGATCCAAACAGATCTTCATATATTTTGAGAGATCGTGTTAGATATTAGCGTTGTTAACTTTTTCTTTTCTTTTCGGTTGATCATTGTTTTTTATTTTTCTTTCAGTCTCATTTTCTCTGTTCTTTTTCTCTTTTGTTTGTTTTTTTTTTCAGTTGTGAATCAGTAGTGAAATGAATAAATGTGCTTCATTTCCTACAGATCTGAGTTAATGTAAATTTTTTAAAAAACCTTTTATTTCGGTTGTTGGTTTTCTTCCCCTATAGATCTAAACAAATGTTGATATATTTGAAGAGATCATGTTCATATCTCAGTGTGCTCATTTTTTTTTTTTAACATTTCCAGTTGGTCTTTATGTTTCCTTCACTAAAATTTTGCATTAGCGGGCTGAGCTCGAGCTCATTTCCCTTGTACACGAGCCGAGCTCGGACATTCTCATAGGCCCGACTGACAAATGAGCCGAGCCCAAACTCGACTCGAGTAGTGAACGAGCCGAGCTCGCACACCTCATGCTCGCTCGAACTCGGCTCGTTTATAGCCCTACTCTTGTATAGATGAAAAAGATTCCTCTCTGGCACCACCTAGAATGTGGTTCAAAACTTCATCCTCGTACTTTGATGTCGATGTTGAACTGCCTGCACAAGGAGTATAAACAAGAAGGACAGAGCAACTACTTAATAGTGGCATAAATCTACATTGTATTGTAATCATGTGTAATATTGAAAGATAGGAAAATCTGTGAAATATTGCAAGAAAACGAAACCATAATGATGACATCTGACAACTAAAACTGCAAAAAAAAAAAACATCTGGCAGTCATACAATTCATTTCATAATAATTTACTAACTAAATTAAAATAAGAATTCAAACCCTGATCATATAAAAAAAAAAAAAAAAAAAAATTCAAACCCTGATTAACCAATAAGCAGGTAAAGAGTAACTAAAAATAAGAAAATATAGCAAGTAGCTAGCCAGAAGGAAGGACATAGAGAACAAAATCAAGAACAAAAATGAAATAGCAAACGAAGAAACCAGTAAAAAAAATCCAGGAAGTTGCAGGGAGACAATCCTCCTGAGTATGTGAAACAATCAGGATGGTGGCATAGAAATCTGTAGTTGCATATGTGTGTCTATATATGTATATAATATAAATATGTGTGTGTATGTGTGGGTGGGTGTGTGTAACCATCCATAACAAAGGAAATAGGTGAATTGAAGTGCCCTATACTTTTAAGGACTCTAATTAAAAGATGTAAATGGACAAAAAAGTGGAATGACTAAATGCTTCTCACAATGAGTAGACCTTGTAAATGGTGACCAAATGGGTATAAATGCTATAAAACAAAAGAGAAACTAACAGCCTCTAACCACAGTAAAAATGAAATACACCTCTTCCAGCTTTGCTCTTGTGACGATGTTGCGCTCTTGTGACGATGTCGCATCTCAAAATGTGCAGCCTTTTCAAGCTTCTTACAAGGCTCGCATATGCGCACAGGTAAATCACCTTGCCCACGCAAAACCATCCTTTGCCACTCGACGGAAACGGGGAAGGAAACACAAAACCAATGAAATTATTTCAAATATCAAACAATGACCCAAAAGTTGTTAAGAACAGAGAAAAAAAGAGAGTAAAGCAGAGCACTCCAATGAAATCTGAAATACAACCTTTAAGAAAGATAACATCAGATTCTCCAATAAATTTCCAACTAGTTAGTTAAATAGCTAAAGAACTGAAAAGAATAATGGATCTCTATTTCAGATGAAAAATATTTCCATTCAGGCAAAGTGTGGCATGGCATATTACCAAAACAATTCAGTTTCTAGTACAAAATAAACTGCTGTAAAGCAGAGCACTCCATTAATTTATTTGCTAACCAACCACAGTCCATACCAAAATCAAATGTTGCATCCATACCACAGTCCATTAATTTACATCATATAAAATGTAAAGAAGTATAAGTGGACCAAAACAATTTGTATGATTAATGTTAGCATATGTAAACTGAGTTATACATAAGTCAATGAACTTTTCCTGACCTTGACTGCCATCTCTAGATAATGATCAAGAAGTATGAACATGATACTTGGGCTATGGAATTTCAAAATCACCAAAGAAAATAAAGATTGTAGAGTGCACCCTAGATACTTGGTCAAAATCACCAAGGATAGTTGTGCTTTGTTTTGTTCACTTTTCACCCACCCTGTTTCTGTTTTAGTGAAATTGTGGGATGCAATATTTAGGAGTTTCAATCTCTGGGTTAACATCCATACCCCTAGAGTACTCTAAGCCTCAAAATGTGAAAATAGAAACGCAAGTCTGACTTCTAAGCATATTGAAACAGAGTAGTGAATTGAAAATATTGCAGGAAAAATGAAAAAAAAAAACATGTTACTGGGTCAAACACTAGCACTCAATTACAATTAGAGAAATTTGTGCATAGTGTGTTTCTTCTGGTAAATGAGTTAGCATCATTTTGAATTGAATCTTAGTCATATTCAATTAAGTATTAGTCCAATATTGGCAACCATCCAAGGCGAGTTTCCCACACAAACACATCCATTCAAATATTAGTTTTGAGATCATCCAAGCCAGGCCATCCCAAATCATTTATGCTTTGCTTTCAGAACATTGTGAGCACAAAAAAGATAAAGCATAAACTCATGAATAACTGACTCTTATGTTCTGCCTGGCCTCAATTATCATGTAAATACTTGTCAAAAAATAAATTATCATGTAAATGGTATAAAAAGTTTATGCCTGCTAAATATTTCATGTGTCATATCAGCAAATGAGAGTTCTATATAAACTCTGCGTCAAGCATGTGGATTTGACCCATGGAGATCAAATCTTAAAGTAAAAGTAGAAATATATTTCATAAACTGTCTCCATTTTTTTTACTTTAGCAAGATGATATTAAGCATAGTATCTTGTTTAAAATGTCAACCATATGGCTTCATGTTTAAATTCAATACATAGAAAAGCCAATAAAATCTATGGGCGTGTTGATTTTAGTATGAAAGTGAGATGATGATATCATGGTTTAGATATAAGACATAATTGCCAGTTGTTGAGCAGTTTGATACAAAATTCGAGCAAAGAAAAGGTGATATAGACAAAGAAATTTAAGAAACAGAAAATCATTGAAGCAAGAGAAGCCTTTTAGTGAGAAGCTAAATACATGAGAACCTCAGGGGGAGCACCTTAAGTTTGAATGCTCGTCCATCAGGAAAGAGCACAGTCAGATGTTTTTTATCTGCTTTGACCTCCACACTATAAATTGTTAAAATAAAGTATGCAAATGTAAGTGAAGTTTTCCATTTCCAAGATGGGTAAAACCGTGAGAAGGGAGCCAGAAAATTGAATAGACACAAAACTGGAAATTTGAAAAATAATAAATAAATAAACAAAACCAACCTTCCTGAATTTTGTTGTGGCAGATTTGTGGAGGAAATGGCACAAACTTTGGACGACGATTCATTGGCAAGGAAAGGGGTTCAACACATCAATGGCCCTTGCAAAGCAAAATACACGGTAGTTCAATCACTGGATGAAGAGAAAATAGAAAGAGAAGAGAAAGAGGAAAGTCTTGTGGAGAACGCACAGAGAAGAGGGAGAGAGGAGCGAGGAAGAGAGATTACCGTTTGGGTTGGAAGATGATGGCAACGTGGACGATCGATGGAGAGATTCTTGCAACAGAGAGAAGTGCGGTTTGCTTGGGTCGAAGAAGAGAGTGAGTTTCGGGAGAAGAAAGAAATGGGAAGGTTTTGTTCAGAAGAAGAAGAAGAGAGTGAGTTTCGGGAGAAGAAAGAAATGGAGAGGTTTTGTTCAGAAGAAAGAGAAAAAACGAGGGAAAGAGATAAAATAATAAAATATATCATATTCAAAAAACTACGGTGGTCGGTGGGTAGGGAAGAGAAGAGAGGGGAATCAGATCATTGCGTTCTTTTTGTGCAGCTCACTGGGCTAGACTCATGTGGCCTGTTCTATTAACAGTTGCGTTGAAAATGGTGGCGGAGTGCGATTAAGAGATTCACGCAATTTCATTTCATGAATTGATTATCTTTTGATTCTTTTACCCTGCCGTTTATTTCAGTTAGAGGAAGGGAGAAACGTGTTATTGACGACACGACAGATGGGCAACAACCAAAACTTAGTTATTCCTACGAAATGGACCATTCAACAATCCGAAAACCCAGTTCGGATTTTCATGATAAATTTGTTACACCAAATCATATTTATAAATTTAATATTTTTTATTAAAATATCTTTATAAGTAAAATATTAATCTATTTAAATATTCTTATCTAAGAAATTGCATAATTTATTTTCTTAAAAAAGAAAACCTAGTAAAGCAACATATATTCCTTTCCTCCAATTCTGGTAATGGTATCTACGTACACAGCCAACGAGGCTGCTGTTGTGCCTCCTTTTTTCTATTTTCTCCCACCAATTCGCTGCACTCACTGCCACAATCTTAGAGCGAGAGAGGGAGGGCTGGGATTTACGGAAACTCTTCCTTTCTCCTCTCCTTTCTGCACATCTTCCTCGCAAAAAGTTTTTATTTTTTTATTTTGGAAATGTCATTGGGAAAGGGGCCTGAAACCTCTCCACAGGTGAATGACGACGACACTCACGATCTCTTATTCGCTAAAAGAGGTTGCTGCTCATGGATTCCATGCCTGGGCTCGGCCCCAGGCTCCACCATTGGATCATCTTGGTGGGAGCGAATCAAGAAGGCAGAGAGTGAGGACCGGTGGTGGACCCGAGGGTGGAAGAAGTTTCGAGAGTGGTCTGAGCTCGTGGCCCGTCCGAAATGGACGACATTTGTTCACCGGTTCAAGAAAAACCGCACTGGATTGGAAGCGTCCGATGGGCATGGGAAATTCAACTATGATCCTATGAGTTACGCACTGAACTTCGACGAGGGGATGGGGCAAAACAACCATTTGGATGAGGATTATTTGGGCCACGACTTCTCGTGCCGATATGCTTCAATTCCAGCTTCAGCTAAGTCGTCAATGGATTTGGGGAAGGACGCGCCAATGTTCACGTGACACGCTACGATGGTAATAGAGGCGGTTTCAACGTGGATTTAGCTCCGATGCTGGGGGAGAATCACAGGGAGGCAAGAGAAAAGCGCGGTACTTTGATTGACTTTTTCTCTTTCTATATGGGTCGGAGCCTCGCAAGTGGTCGGTGACACGTGGGGCGCTCTAGATTTTTCATATTATGAAATTTTAATAAATTCTTCACCCTTTCATAAAAAGAAAGGGAATAAAATAAATGTGATTTGTATATGGTAGTTTGGAGGATCGTTAATTCAGGTTGAAAGTGGGGACTTTTACCATTTAGGATTGTGAACGATGAACTAATATATTAATTTTGTTAACCAAAAAGTTCTTCTAAACAATATTATTGACGTAATAGATTTGCGATATCTATTACGTCAATAATTGTATACGAATGTTACATTTGTGGTATTATGTGTAACAAAATATTTTTTATATAGTTGTGTTTGCTTGAAATAATATTACGTGACAGTTCAAACCAGAGCACTCCTAATAGATTATTCATCATATTCTTTAAAATATATTACCAAAATTCATTTTTTGCATTTTACATACTAATTTTTATAATATATCTTATATATTTTTTCTTCATATCATTTAAATATTATACTTTTTAATATTTTTTTCTAATGAAAAATCAATATCAGGAGAGAGAAATTAATTTAAAATATTTACAATGATGAATAGTTCCCTTCTTATCCAGTGAGTTTCTCTAGTAAAATATAAAATGAAGGATGTAATACAAGATGACACTTTTGAGAGATTATATTATAAACATCGATTAGGAATGCTAGAGTGCTTTTTCCTCGTACGAAATTATTTTAGATATTCGTGTCTTGTTTTCGTTGCACCAACTCATTGTGGTGGAAGCAAAATCATATCTAGTGTGAAAGTTTCATGTTCTTTTTTAAAGACGTGGTGATTGAGTTTGAATCCTTGTGCTGCACTTTCACCATGGGAAAGTGATATTTAGCCACTAGTCGTGGTAGATGAGATGTCATAAGAGATGATTATAGGCACTTAAGGTTCTCTAGAGAAGGGAAGAGTCACATTAATGTGTAGGGTCGTTTATACAGCGTTCAATGACATAATGAGGTGTTTTTCTCTCTCTCTCTCTCTCTGCCTTCTTTCTTTAACCAATCTCGTACAGCAACTTTATGACTTTTGATCAGAGAGTGGAAGATTATGGCACTCAAAATTTCGGTACAGATCAAAAGTTATTCCAATCTATACGGTTCGAGCAAAGATTGGGCAATGTATGACAGAAACGAGTTCTTAAGATTGTACATGTCCTCTATGTAAAACAAAACAAGGAGTTCTGAAAAGGGCACGTACCCTCTCTATGCCAACCTCAAACATAGTTTTATTCCTTGTGAAATCTGCCTACTCCTATCACGAAAGTTGTCTTTTTTTACTTCTGATTCTCACTAAAGAACAAGCTCGGCTTGCTTTTAATGCCTCTTTGTGTTTATCTTCCACAATTCTGCTAGGTACAACCAACCATGCGGACCCATGGTGCAACCGGCTGACATCATCTGACAGAAAAAAATAAAATGAAAACCGAGAAACACATCGACCGGACCTAGTCATTGAAACAAGCCTTCCCTCTAACTAAAACAAGCCTTAATACATAGTATCCAAGATATAAGTGTATGATTTGGAAGCATTGGTGGATGGTCACAAGGACATCTTGCTGCTCTATTCGGCAACGAAGTCATCCAAGGAAGGAATCCCTTGCCATACTGATAATCCAACATCAAAGGTCCAAGAAAGCATTCAATCTGAAAATTTAGTTAATGTAAAGCCACACGAATTAACTCATAAATGCCCTACATCGTTGGACAAAATAGACCAAAATAGGTCCCAATTAGATTAGAGGAAAAAGAGAGAGCATTTATGAAACCCTAACCTACTTACTAGGGTTGTTCAGAGAAGATGGTTACTTGTTATCCATCTGTCCGCTTAAAAAAATGAGTGACTGTAGGAAGGAAGACCCACTTGGGCCACTTAGACGGAGAAGATTTGTTTGAGAAGGGAGGGAAGATAAGAGAATGAAACACAACGTTTCATTTAATGACATGAAGATTTCCCACCGGTTGCACTGCCCGGTTGCAAGAAGTATTTTTCATCCCACAATAGCCTCACGCAAGCACTCATCCCACAACCATCTACAGTGGGTTGTTTTCCAACTACAGTTGCAGATCCCAATTTCCACAATCCTTTCCTCCTCCGACTTTTGAGTGGTCTCAACAAGGCAGGGGCACCAACAAGAATGGGCAGCTGCTCTTGTATGATCCAAAATTGAACACAAACTTTTATAATGGAAGTGTTCTTTTTGATTTGACAACACTTGGTAGTGGTTGCAGACTACTACTTGTGTGTTTCTTTTTCTCCTTTCTCATCATTTCCTCTCTTTTGGAAGCCTCTATGGTCACTGAATTCTATTTTCAGTGGAGATCTTGTGCTATTGGAGCATTATTGTACAGGGTTTCTGTACCTATTTAACGTGATGTTGTTTTACTGTTCTGACCATTTTAATCCTCCATGAGCCAAATATTTGGTCCCCAAGCCCCTTCACACGCTTCAATAGTTCAATGAATTGCGAAATGCCTTGGTGGCAGTGCAGCAGCTAGATCACCTTCCCAATAATGCACAAACATATAAAATATCAAGAGAATGTTGAAAGACAGGAAGCATTGGTGCATGGCTACACACAACACAAGATATGCAAGTGGACCAGACTCGCATTGGCTAGCGAGTTATATCAGCAAAAATAAGCAGATTTAACTCTTATGCTATTGATAGTTACCAATTTCGTCCACAGGGAGACGAAAGTATCTCCATTTTGTCTCTAGGGTGGTGATCAGTTCACTCCCAGCCAAAATAAGGACAGGAAAAAAGAGAAGAGGGTGGCTATCCTCTTCAAAGTACTTAAACAGCAAGAATGTGGTGATCAGTTCACTCCCAGCCAAAATAAGGACAGGAAAAAAGAGAAGATGGTGGCTATTCACTTCAAAGTAGTTTAACTAATAAATGGTTGGTAGAGCGTGTGCTGCATTAGCATGTGTTTAGGCTCTTCAATGTTGGAGTTGGTAACATGGTATTTAAGATCTACCGATTACCCCGACCACCTACTCTCTTAAGATAAAAAATAGAAGCCATGAAATAACCAGAAAAGAGAGTTACCGTAGCCATTAAAATCCCCACTTTTATATCTTATCTTTTGTTTTTATTTTTTGGCACAATTTTCCCCTTTTTTTTATTTTTTTATTTTCCACCCCCGCCCCCCCTTTTCAATTCCATTTTGACCGTTTCTGATATGGATCCAGAGTAGAGACACCTTCTTAAAGTTGATGAACTTGAGACCAACCGATACCCACCACAATTGAAATTAAATGAGGAAAATTTGAAAAAAGGTTCATTTCAACAAGGCAACGAGGGATTGTGGGAAGAGTAAAGTGAGACCACAGGTCCCCACAGCATTGCCAGTACTGCCAGTTTTTGAATCAAAGTTCTCATACCACGGGAATGAAGATTCCATCACACAGCTTTCATGGATCCCACCACACAGCTTTCATGGATCCCACCACCACTGCCCAACCCAAAAAGATCAAACATCTCAAAAGATTATGTTTACAATCCCCTCGAACGAAAATTAAAAGGAGATTGAAAAAATAACCCATGCCTATATAGGTAAGAAAGCAAGAGCACTGGCCCTTAAACTTGAGTTTTCCTTTAAAAAAAGTCCTTGCCATTGGGGTTCCCTTCACCAAAACAAAAAATCTTGAGAAAGAGAGAACCGTCTCAAACATAGGCTCACCATATAAATGTATTTTTTTTTTTTTTTGTGGGGGGGGGGGGGGGGGGGGGGGGGGGGGGGTGTAGGATGAACTTTAATTTGAATCGTTTGATAGCTAGCCGATAAATTTGTTGGGAGAGAATAAACCTAAAAGCTTATGAGCTTCAAGTTCCCTTAGACGCTTAGAATGAAACGAAAAAGTCCTCCAAGACCAATTGTTTGGCCTGAAATTAGTATCAATATGTTTTGTGATCTTGTCTACAGAAAAAAAGCAAAAATTTTGAGATGAAAAATGAAACTAATTAGGTGGTAAAGTTGAGGAGAAGTTTTGAAAGAAACATGTTAAGATGAAGCGCCTTTATAAGCCATTTCAATCCCTGCTTATATACTTATTAGTCTGCTAAATGGAATTGGGTCTATCAAATCGGGTGACTACAATTCTATACCCACGTTCTATGGATGACATACATACATACATACATCATACATGCACATTCACATATACAAGGAATTCTTTCCTATATTCCATTCATATTCTTTTAGTACATAACAGAATTAATCTAAGCAGATCTTATAATATCATCCCTAAGAGCCTAATATAAGAAAAAGATGTCATACAATCATCATATGCCACAACCATTCATCATAATCGGTGAATTAGCATCCTAAGTAATTTTCGGCAAGGATACCTTAAGCATAACAAGCTCCAACAAATGGATGAAATCATAATAGATGAACAAAACAATGATGCAAATACCTTTCACGTCCCTTGTGTTTTACTCATCCGTGGCAATTCCATATTAAGAGAAGGAGGCATGCCCATCTGGGCATCTGAGGAACTTGAAAATCTGCCTTTCTTTGACCACTGCCAGATCTTGGAAACAGAATAGCTCTCGCCTTTGGTCACAGTGCCAATCTTCTTCCCTTCCACACCGTCATTAACTGGAGAATTCCCTTTATTTTCTAACCCGTTTATGAGTTTTATATCATGGAGTTGTCGATCATGGCACAAGGCAACCTGGAGGTCTGAATTGCCAAGTACATACTGATATGATCCCATTGAATAACATCTTCTTGCATCTAAATTACTGCTGCTTGTCTCTCCCTCTCCAGCTTCCCCTGTCCCAACATTTAGCTGCTTGAACTTACCGAGTCTCACTGGGAAAACCCCCTTTTCAACAACAATTTCCTCCATTTCCAGAGTCTTTCCAGAAGTGAACCGATTTTCACCATTACCAGACCACCCATCTTCTCTTAAATCATCAAAATCAAAATTTGGGGTTTCAACAGAAAACTCGGGAGTGAAGAGGGTCCCTCTACAAAGAGGACATGTTGAATTTGATAGGAGCCAGGTGTCTATACAATTGATATGGAAAGCATGGCTACACATAGGAAGCAATCTGAGCTTGTCCTTTCCAGAAAACTCACAGAGACAAACGGCACAATCAAATGGCTCTTTGAGTCCGACTATCTCTTTATACTGGAAAACAGGAAGAGCATCTATAAAAGCTTGATCTAGACCAGAGTCATGGAGATGGAAAAGTTGTTGTAGCTGTCTCTGTAGAACATCGGAGCTTGAAATTTCTGGGTTTCTACTGGATTGAGTAGATGCTGAGGAAGATGGGTGCTTTACGAGAAATCTAACAAGCAGGTGGAGTAGACCAGAGATGAAAAATAGTACGGCCAGAATAACGATAACGAAAAGAAGAGCTGGACTTATTCTAGTACCAGATGATGAAGGAGTTGATTCTTTATGAAAAGTGCCAGCATACGGAGATGAAGATGAAGGAGAAAAAGGAGGTGGGTAGCTCAAATAACCGTCTTTTTGCTGGAATTGATTCTGAATCCAAGACATCTTCAAATGGGTTTGCTTCAAAAACCACTTAATCACTTATGCTCCTTGTACTCTGACATCCCAAAGACCACATGGGTAAACTTGTAGACCATGTGGTAGAAACACCCAGCTCTTGTTTCAAACATAACAAACCAAATTCGAGGCAATCAAAGTTAAAATAAAGCGTGGCTTGCTGTTGATTAATTCAAAACCCCCCTAAAAACTCCATCCTTTGCAATCAGATTCCAGAATAGTTGAGGGTGGTAGCCATTGGTTGTGTAGTACTTGCAATTTGCAAAAGCATTTTTTTTTATTGCACCCACGATTTTAGATGAAAGGGAAGTCGTTGACTGAGAAATAATAACATAGTAGCCCACATATACATACGAACAAAACCGGAACTTACCTAACTGGATTCTGGGAAGTCCACCATTTGTGCATTTTCGGAAGTTCTCGAGAAGTATAATGTTCTTCTTCCAGTGGAGAACCCTAAAGACACAGACTTTTCGAGTCACTTAATATAGCACAAGAAAGTAAAGTGAAATGGGTCGCAGAGACCCAAAAAGAAAGAAAAAAAAAACCTCTCTAAGGTTTCGGTACAACAGAAACAAAAGAAAGGTACCATGGTGGCAACTACAGTGGTTTCCAATGTGAGTTGCACAGAAAGCCAAAAAAGATCTGAGCGCGTGAGAGCTGTTGTATGGTCAACTACAAGCGACAAAAGTCCGATCTAAAGTGAGACGTTTACCTTCCACAGTTCATTGTGGGTTCCGCCGTGTTTACTTTTTGAATTTCAAGGGTTTTAAGCGGAGATACTGTGTTTTAAACAAAGCTGAAATCATGAAAACCATGAACATAAAAAGGCAACATCATATGGCAAATGGCTGTGCAAATACGTAGAAGGTAGAGAAAAGACAAATCACAGTTTTTTCAATCTCAACTTAGGTTGTATTAATATTAAAAAAGAAATAACTGGGTGTCACGTTTCGTGAGTACCTTGGATTAAGATATTACTTGTAGCTGTGGGTTATTTTAGATAATGAATACGTGAACGATTCTTTTTGTCTTCAATCGGAAGGAACTTAGGTGGACGTTTGGATGACATATGTACGTAATTAACAATTGAATATTTGGGACCATATTGAAATGAAATAAAATACTTTTCAAAAAGTTCAAGTTCGGATAGCATTTTTATTAATTTTCAGGGACCATCCTTGATAAGATTTTTATTAATTTTCTTTCTTTCCTCCGCCACAATCTTTCTTCCCTCCACTGTCACAGGAGTCGGTGTCCAAAAGAACCGATCGAGGATATGGTTGTAACATGCTAGGGGTCAACGTCCGTTTGATATTTTGTGTGTGTGTTTTTCTCTTTTGCTTTCTTTCTTAATAAAGAAATAAATTAATGGGCCAACATCGAAGGTCAATGTCGTGAATAATATAATGTTGATATCATGCAAGCCAGCCAGCTTCGTGCCAACAACTAATATCTGGTCATTTTTTCAACTGTCATTTTAAAAGTGTAGACTCAGGGTTACTTATAATCATTTTTATCTCACCTTATTTTATCTTATTTAATCATTATAATATTTTTAAATTTTTACGTTAAAACAGTAAATTTATTAAAAATTTGATTTCTAAGCTCTCATCATCGCAAAGAATTGTTGCGAGTGAAATGGAATGTGCAATGACTTTCCATATATATATATAATAAGCAAACATTAACGAGTAATGTTATATAGTCATTTTTACGTATTTTATGTGCATTACACTGAAATGATTGAATACATCAATTTTTTTATAATACTCAATCAATCACATCAATAAATTGTAAAAAATAATACAGAAAAGTGATTGCATATAGAATTTTTATTTTAAAAAACAAAGAAGATAGAATTACTAGATCTAATATACTCATTATTTCTACACTACACAATACACACTATACATGATTTTTTTTTTCTTACTTAATATGTGGTGTATGAATGATGAGTAGAAAAAATTATTTAATTTAGAAAGAATAAAAAATAAATAAAAAAATCAAATATGATATTTACAAATGATAAATAAAACGGCTCTAAAAGAAAATTTTGGAAGAAAATGTGTATCGGGATAAACCAACCCTGTATCTGGTCCTGGCCCTGCGCCCCAACCATCTTATTATCTGGTCTTGGCCCACGTCAGTGGCAAAGCCACGTGCTTCTGTCCCTAAAATTTTTGACTAAAAACTCTTCATGGCCCACCCAAAAACTTTAAAATCTCATTTCTGCCTCGGCCCCTTCTTAAAATTTAAAATAGTTATCATAACCAAGCCCAGTAGCCCATAAAAATTATAATAAAACCCTTATTTTTCCTCAAAGTGCAGCACGCTACCTGTTCTCTCTCTTCCAATAACATTTTTCATTTATTTTTACCCACAAAAGAAAAGTGTTCAATATTGGATGATATGAATATTTTTTCTGCCTGGTAATATGTTTAGGATATCCCAATCACCAACAAAATCATAACCAATACGTGCTTGGAATCACTTGAGCAATAGCAACAATGTTGAAAATGCAGCCAACGGGACAGCAACCCAAGCAGAGGTCTTTTTCCAAAGTAAAAACAAAGGCCTGCCGGCTATAATGAGTCTAACCCTTGCAGAAAGATGCTTAGCATCTATGTTGTGTCTTAAAGAATCAGAACTGTTTCGTTTTTTAAGTAATTTAGATAATAAGATAGATACGTTTACTCAATAAAGAGAAAGGAGTAAATAAATTTATAAGTTTAACTCATTTCATAAAATTGGTTTAAATAAAAAGGTTTTTTCCTACCTTATAAACATGTCTAAAACCTTATTTACAGACAATGTGAGATTTATTTCTCAACACCTTCCCTTAAGTATAAGTCGGTATTTTTTCTAGTCCTTGTCACGGGATAAGTAGTGTGGGCCTCAATTTGTCTTGTGGCAAGCTCTATACTATAAAAAAATTTATGGGCTTAACTCATCTTATAAATATGCCTAAGACCTTATCCACAAACAATATGAGATTTATTATCTCGTTTTCTTCAATCTCGTTCTCCGTAATCCAGCATATATAGCAGTTTAGACTTTCTTTAATCCTTTTGAATTCGTTCGTATTGCTATGGAATATTTCAAAAAATCCCACCTCTAGACAACTTTTTCTTTTTTAATCAAAAGGACGGTTATTGGATTGGTAGGTTGCTTTTTGCTTGGTTTCTGAGGGTTGAGAATCATTGCTGACCAAGTTATGGTCACTTACCTCTGAGGGATCTAATATTTCTGCAATGTTTCAAAAGTTTGAACATGCAGTTTTTGAGAATCACTTTCCACTAATAAGTTGCAGTACGCATGCGTTCCATGAGGCTGATTGGAATATGATCAAACAGATTTTACCGCACAATTCTTCAGATGTGAGGGGGAAAACAGGGATTACTATCCAATTATTGAGTACAAAGTCGAATAAGTTTCATACAAAGACCTATCTACTACTTTCTCCTGCACTCATTACAACGAGATTTAGGTTTGAGGAAAACGAACTTTCCTAGGCCAAAGTTTCTTTGCATGTTTTGAAATTCTGATATCCTACGTTAATAAGCAAAAGATTACTCTTTAATAATGGTTCAAACGTCAAAAGATATGGATCTCTCTTCTTCATCTTTGATGGTGTTGATCATGACAACAACTTGATTTATGCTTGGCCTTGCATCCGGGGTTTGATTAACACATTTAATCCCCACCTGCAACAAGTTCACCATCCTTTCTTCGCTTGCACCTTCTGAGATCAGGGACCTGTCAAAGATCTCAACAGTCCACTCCTCTCGAACAACAGAGAGAACCCAGTCAGCCAAGTCAACTCCATTATTCTGCACCAGCTTTCCAGTAAGAAGCTCGAGAAGAATGACACCCAATCCATAAATGTCTCCTTTGAAGGCTCTGAGAGCATTATTGGTCCTAGCAGCGTCGGGAAGAGATGAGCCATTTTGGGTATCCATCACCGTAAGACCATATTCACTTATGCGAGGCTCCGTGTTCCTATTCAGCAAGATGTTGGAGGATTTCAAGTTACCGTGGGCAATCCCATCTTCTCTCAGTTCTTGATGCATGAAAGCTAATGCCTCGGCAATACTAACTGCAACAGCCAGTCTGTTTGCCCAGTCAAATTTTTGGCTCGTGTGGGTTCCTGAGTATAATATTTAGCACTTTAGAAACCTAAAAAAAACAAGGCAAAAAAATAAAAAGGTAGATGAAGTTCTCAAGAGGTTGAGAGCAAGCACGGTGTACAAGAGATATCAAACAATAGAGAATCATGACAGAATGAGTACAGTAATTACACAAAGATAAAAGAAGGTATTGCAAGCGTGATATTTACCATGAAGAAGCCTGAATAGACTTCCGTTTTCCTGATATTCATAGACCAAAAGCTTATCCTCTTTGGAACAATAATAACCAAGAGCAGGCAGTACATTTGGGTGCTTCACTTGGTCCATCCTTTGCATCCTCTGCTTAAATTCATTGCTTGAAATTATCCAATCCTTGATCCTTTTGACAACTAAATTCATCCCATTCTCAAATATGACCTTATAAAGGGTACCGTGCTTTCCTCTTCCAAGTAATTCGGCTGGAGCACTGAGCAAATCTTCGAATTTTAGTCCATTCACAGCAGGGCTTTCAAGGACAATCAGCGAGGAGGAAACCAACGTACTTTCACATGAGGTGTCCATATATTCTGACCTGCTCACACCTGATTTGTACTCGTTTGATATTATGCCGTGCCTTCTGATACTACCATCAACTTCTACTGCCTTGATCTTTGCATCAACCTTCTCTTCCTCTTCTCTATCTTTTCTTTTGCACAGCTTGAAAACGATCAGCCCGAGACAAACCAAGGCCACTACTATATAGCCTGAGTACATAAGAATCTGACTGGTTGAGGGACTCTTTGGTTTGTCGTCCGCTTCCTGTGGGAGGGATGAACAATTATTTGGCAATGGATCTTCGCATAGTTCGGGATTGCCCAAGAAGCTGCTTTCAGAGAATCGGCCGCCCACATCTGGAATAAGGCCGCTGAAGTTGTTGTCGGAAACGTTGAAAACGTCAAAATTGGAGAGGTCAAACTTGAGTATCTTCCCACTCAGATGGTTGTTTTGAGCGAGAAGCATTGTCAGACCTAAAATCCGGGACAACTCTGGCAACTCACCAGAGAAGTTATTGTTCGAAATATCCAGTCTTTTTAGATTACCCAACATGGCAAGCGAATTGGGAAGGCTTCCAGAAAATTGGTTCCCACTTAAGTGCAAGCGAGTGAGTTGCTTGCAGTTCGAAATCTCAGCTGAGATTCCTCCGCCAATACTGCTGAGAAATCTCATCCTAGTTAGAAGGAAAGTCGAGATGATGAAACAGAGGATCATCATCCTAGTTAGTTTCGAATGAAATACGATTTAGTGGTGTATTTGATATGACATATTGGCTATCGGCTTGAGTTAAGGTAATTGTGTTGTGCCTGAAACTACCCAGAAATCACACCTACAATAGATAGAGACAATATTTAAGTGATTCGGTAACTTGCCTACGTCCACTGAAGCGGAAATTCGATTTTTCAATATGTTTGTACAAAATTACAAACACCCATAAACAATCTCTCTATCTCTCACTCTCACTCCGTTCTGGGTTTCCCCAGAACTCAAAATTCGCCCAGCCCTCTCTGTCTGATCTCTCACCGAAGTGAGGATAGTTTTCATCTTCAGAATTCATCTCCTTTTATAGGAGAAATCAAGGGGGACAAATGGTCACGTTTCTTGGCCAATATGCAGCCATTTCAGACTTGGGAGAGCTCAGTTGGTGGGTGGCCTAACTGGGTAGGTGGCTGCCTAATAATCCAAAGCAGCAAACGGTGCACATTTGGGTGGTAATTCAACAATCTCCCCCTCCACCCAAGTGTGTCATACTAGGATGCTACAAACGGTTGCATCCTTCAAATGATTGAACTCCTTCATTGGAATGCTTGTCAGCCATGAGAGATCCGCTATCAAATGCATCTGCTGGTACGTCTTCAAATGAATGTCCTGATGCCTCTCCAAATACATCTTCAAATGCATTAGCATCGTCTACACCCACGGAGCTTGCAAGGGATTTTCTTCAGAGGAGATTTACAAGTGCTTTACCGCACAATCTCAACTCTCTAGGATTCTTCTTTTCGTTCGAGTCCATGAGTCCGCACTCATGTACACCTTGAGCAAACTGAGCTTCGCTCGTACCACAGCCGAGCGAACAATCTACCTGGTTGCCTTTACAATTTTCATAACCAGGCTCCATAATCCTATAATCACACCAATCTCCAACTTGGAGACTGGTTCTCAACATGCCGAGCTCTATCTCTAGCATGATCCCTTATCATCTATACAATTTTACAACTCATGTCTTCAACTTAGAAGACCAACTAAAGTGATGCATAACTTTAGTTAATTACGTACAATGCCCTTAATCAACACATCTATATAGGGCAACACATCTCCCACTGCACTGGGAATCAATGGTCTCGCACGGACCTTGACACATATCAGAGAACCTGTTGCTGAGGTCTCCTTCTCTAATCTGGGTGACTGATCATCCTGCTGCTGTCTTCAGTCGATGTGTCCATCTTATGTGCAGTCTCCGACTTGCATAATCTCCCTTCTTGCAAGATTTTTTCTTCATACCGTAGTTCACTACCTTCATTCAGCAGGATACAATTTAAGGTAGTAACCACCATGGAGGTCTGATCTTCTTGGCAGCCATGTGATTATCAACTTTAGGTGTAGATATCCCTGGAACATCTGACGTTTTGTTCCCATCTCTCACACCTTTGCTTCATGTCGTGGTCTAGGGAGATTTCTTCAGGTTTAGGTGAGGAAAAGTAAAACTGAGCTCATTTAACTTCCTCATCTAATTCACATGACCATTACCACAAACCAAGACCAACAAATCATTCGTGACCTTCCACGACCTTCTGAGAAAACAAACCTGAATGACTGTTGTCTTCAAACTGTCTTTAACAGCATTGTGCACTGCAAGAAATACAACGTCTTGTATTTCTTTAGTCACCATATTCACAACATCATTCTCAGTTTTCTTCTAATTTTAGCAGTCCCTTGTGGCCTGTTTTGCCACAAACTCGAGATCTTGCCAGAATCTCTTCTGCGCACCTCCTGATCTAGGATAAGATCTCTTCAACTTCGTCTTATTTACAGAATTACTCATAGCCATTCTCATGACCTCCCAACTTTTTGACCGCAACGCCAAATACTATTGGGCAACAATAGTACCTTCTGCCTTTTCTGAAGTTGAACAATTTCTTCATCAGCACTTTGTTATTTGCAACTGGCCTTTCAAAGAAAGCCACAATGAGATCCGGTGCGGTTCTCCTCTTAATAACAATATGCTCCATGAATTGTATGACTGCCAAAACCTGCTGATATAACACGTTAATCAGCATCGTCCAATGATCTGAAGTTTGCTCTATCAAACTTCACGATCCCAACTGACTTAAATCAAGCCCAAGCGAACTGGGTCCAGAAACATTGGACTCCAACTGGCTACGATCAAGCCCACAGCAAATGAGTCCGTCACGACTCCAACTGGCTACGATCAAGCCCACAGAAAATGAGTCTGTCACGACTGCAACTGGCTATGATCAAGCCCAAAACTAATGAGTCCGTCAAGACTCCAACTGGCTCAGATCAACCCCAAAACAAATGAGTCCATCATGACTCCAACTGGCTACGATCAAGCCCAAAACCGATCTGAAATATGAACGGTCCAGATCATTAGTACCGATGGTGAATCTCAACATTCCCACCGTACAGATGAGTACAGAATAATCCAAATAGGTTGTCAGCACTATTTGATCATCGCAATTGAACTCCAATCGGCATAGATCATGCCCAAAATGATCTGCAACTCCTGGACAGTTCAGATCGACAGTGCCGATGGCGAATTTCAACATTCCCACCGCACAGATGAGTCCGGAATAATCCAAATAGTTTGACAGCATTATTTGATTATTGCAATTAGACTCCAACTGACGTAGATCTAGCCCAACATGATCTGCAACACATAGACAGTTCAGATCGACAATACCGATGGCGAATCTCGAAATTCCCACCGTACGGATGAGTCCGGAATGATCCAAATGGTTTGACATCACCATTTGATCATCACAATTAGACTCCAACTGGGGTAGATCTAGCCCAACATGATCTGCAACTCATCGACAGTTCAGATCGATAGTACCGATGGCGAATCTCCACATTTCCACCATACGGATGAGTCCGGAATGATCCAAATAGTTTGACATCACTATTTGATCATCGCAATTGGATTCCAACTGGCGTAGATCTAGCCCAACATGATCTGCAACTCATCGACAGTTTAGATCGACAGTACCGATGGAGAATCTCGAAATTCTCACCATACGGATGAGTCCGAAATGATCCAAATAGTTGGAAAGCACTATTTGATCGTTGAAATCGGATTTCGAATGACTTAGATCTAGCCGAACAAAGATCTAAAAAACGGACTGTCCAGATCATCTGGCACGTGTACTACACTCGAAGAGGGTGTGCTACTGGAGCGCATGAGGCGCATGACTATCACGTGCCGATCCTCCTCTAGGGCGCGTGGGGGCGCGTGGACGCGTGCCCCGCACGCGTCTTCAACCTCTGCCGCGCGTGGGGGCGTGCCTCCCACGCGTCTTCTTCCTCCAGCCGCGCATGGGGGCGCGTGGCGCGTGTTCCCCACTCATCTTCTTCCTCCAGCGCGACTGTAGCGCGTGAATCGCACTCTCCAACTTCCTAGGGTGCGTACGGGCACCTCCGACATCCGTTTTTGACGCCGTTTGCGGCAACGGATCCGTCTTGATGAGAGGAATATTGTGGTATGATCAAAAATTGATTTTGATCAACTGTAATTTTCTAGGTAACACGAACCGAAACTCTGATACCAATTGTTGTGCCTGAAACTGCCCAGAAATCACACCTACAATAGATAGAGACAATATTTAAGTGGTTCGGTAACTTGCCTACGTCCACTGAAGCGGAAATTCGATTTTTCAATATGTTTGTACAAAATTACAAACACCCATAAACAATCTCTCTATCTCTCACTCTCACTCCGTTCTGGGTTTTTCCAGAACTCAAAATTCGTCCAGCCCTCTCTGTCTGATCTCTCAACGAAGTGAGGATAGTTTTCATCTTCAGAATTCATTTACTTTTATAGGAGAAATCAAGGGGGACAAATGGTCACGTTTCTTGGCCAATATGCAGCCATTTCAGACTTGGGAGAGCTCAGTTGGTGGGTGGCCTAACTGGTTAGGTGGCTGCCTAATAATCCAAAGCATCAAACGGTGCACATTTGGGTGGTAATTCAACAAATTGTGCTTCTGATTCTTGTGAACAGCTTGAGGCAATGAAACTGAAAAATGCGGCGAAGGAAGTCGAGAACCAGAAGAAAACGCAGAAGAATGATCTATGGGTGAAAAGATTTTTTCAGAAGAAGCTGACATGGTGGGGAATGAATTACAAAGGGTTGACATGGTTTCCAAGAGTTGCAACAAAGACAATAATTCTGCTACTGCTACTCCTACTCCTTCTGAGGAGGAGGACGGCAGGGAAGAGGAAGAGATGATACTGGTAAATTTATCCTAATCTTGTAATTTTCTTTTTTTTTTCTCAGCTTGTAATTACTCTCTGCATCATTAGCTTTTGGATTTCCTTCCAGTAATTGTTAATACAGGATGAATTGAAAGAAACCTGTTCAACTTCTTATAAAAATCTTTTTGCTTTCGGTAATTGAATGAGTTTTTTTTATCTTTTCCTGGTATTTTTTATTAGAAAAAGAACGAAGCCATAATTGTTTGTTTTGATCAAAATCTTCTGTACATTTATGATTATAATACTTTTAAAAGTTGAAGAGACTAGATAATTAAACAAGAGAAGTAATATCGCAATAAATAAATTTTATAAAATAGTTTTTCATAAGAAAATAATAAAAAAAAGGTATGATCCTTAGTGTTTGACAGGTCCCTGTCGGTGTTTACCCATTAAATTCGTTTTTTTATTTTGTAAAAAAATTTGCAGGTTTTAATGATGCTGCATAGATATAATCAAAATAACTGAGAGAGAGAGATCGATCGGAAAGAGTCAGAGAGATGGCAGGGAGCAGCTATTTTTACAAGGATGTTCTCCCTTTTTTTGCCATGGTTGCTTGTGAGAGCATCAACGTTGTCTTAAATGTTCTGTTTAAAGCAGCCACTTTGAAAGGTTTGAGTTATCACGTCTTCATGGCCTACTCCTACGCCGTATCTACCCTTGTTCTCCTTCCCTTGGCCTTCTTCTCTGGCCGGTCTGTTTCTTAGCCTGATTCTCTACGCCTTAGATAATACATAACAATAATTCTTCATAAGCCAACTGAAAAGTCGTTCTCCAATATTTTTTCTTACTGGTTTTTATCTGGTGCATATAGAAGTGCTGGGCTTCCTGCGTTGGAGTTGTCTCTCCTCTATAGAATCTTCCTCCTCGGATTGTTTGGGTAAGAAAATGTTCTCTTTCTTTCTTTCTCTTGAGATTCGGAGAAATGAAAAATGGGAAGAAGAAACAAGAAGGGGATTTTTCTTATGTTGGATGATCTGTGTTAGGGCAGGTATGGAGCTCAGATATGTGGATATAAAGGCATAGAATACAGTTCGCCGACTCTTGCTTCAGCTGTCAGCAACCTCACACCAGCTTTTACTTTCATACTTGCTGTGATTTTTAGGTTTCTCTATTCGTTCTTACTAATCCTTGGAATTCTATTTTCCTTTTAGTTTATCTAATATGTGTCTTAAGTGTGGGCATATGGTTAGTGGAGGGTAGTAACCGGCCATTTCAACGATCATTATGCGAAAGTCATTAGGAGGGCATATTGTTTGATTGGTTGATTATAAAGGTGCATCTCATAGAATGATTTTTAATTAGGCATTATGATGGCTCTGCATGATTTGTTTTGGGGGGCGATGTGGGGCTTTAAGAATTACAAAATGGACTTTGTAATGAAATATAATGTAACCAATCATACTTCCCATTCTCCTACTTTGTGTATTGCTGAGTCATTTTATTTCTTTTATCATCTGAACTTTCTATTTCCTCTCCTCTTAACCTTATGGTGCTTCAAAAAGGATGGAACAGTTAGCTTTGAGAAGGTCAAGTACTCTGGCTAAAGTCATGGGCACTGTAGTATCAATATCAGGTGCACTGGTAGTGGTTCTCTATGAGGGCCCTACACTCATCTCAGCTACCATCCCTTTCACTTCCTTCTATCCTGGGCTCCTCGCAAACGAATTGGGTCATAGGTGGCCTTTTACTTGCTGTTGAGTGCCTTATGTTCTCAATCTGGTACATTGTTCAGGTACTTTCCAAGTTTCCATGGTGAATTATCCTTTCAAGTACTTCCTAGATGTGTGGACTGTGGAACTGCTATAAAAGAATTCAAAGAAGCTAAATTTAGATTTTGTAGCGTTTTACAGACTCAAGTTATGAAAATGTATCCATCGGAGATAATTGTGTCCTTCTTATACAACTTGTGTGGGACAATTATATCTGCACCAGTATCTTTAATGGCAGAAACAAACATGAACGCTTGGAGACTAAAACCTGATATAGCACTGGTTGCCATTGTATACTCGGTAAGAAACTATTCGACCACCATGACAAAGCAGGCTTTTGGTAACGTCTGACCTGAGGAATTCTGTGTGATCAGGGGATATCTTCATCCTTCATGGCTGCTGTTCACTCATGGGGACTTCGCCTGAAGGGGCCGGTGTATATATCAATCTTCAAGCCTTTGTCAATTGCCATTGCAGCTGCAATGGGTGTAATATTCCTTGGAGATGCTCTCTATCTTGGGAGGTATGGAATCCTCGCTCTCATTACTTTCTTGCAAAGCAAGCAAATGCTATTTGCAATTACTTGGCTTGTGTATATATCTTCAGAAAACTTGCAAAACTTGCGTCTTTTAAATCTTAATGTTGTTGCAGTGTTGTTGGAGCAATAATAATATCAATTGGGTTTTATGCTGTCATATGGGGAAAAGCAAAAGAAGAAGAAACGAGTGAGGATTGTGGCTTTGGTAGCTTGGTACCCTCATGGAATGGAAAGATCCCTTTGTTGCAAAGATACAAGGTTGAAGGCCTGTAATCTAATACCTCTGGGGTATTTCATGTTCGGAGCAAAGCAAGGCAAACGCCATAAAGGCCTAATTATTGTTAGATGGCTTGGGCCATATGGTGAAGTCTTGCTTCCAATTGATCAGTCTTTCGTTTATTTTTTAGTCCATAGTTAGTGGCCAACCAAGACAAAAGATGGCCTGAATTTCTCTGTCATTTTCTCTTGCCGTACAATGGTTTATGATCGGCCTAAAGTAAATAGAGAAATTTTGTTCTTCTGTCATGACTTTATTATTTTTTAATTAATTTTTTAAACATAATGTCACCTATCCTTGTCGCATAGAGAAATATTGAAATCGCATGAGGAGAACGTTAGGTACGTTTTGACATATACAAGAGATATACATAATTAAAATTTTTATAATTTTATTTAAATATAAAATATTTTCTAATTTCAAATTTTTAACTTTTTCATCTAATCATTATATAATTATTATTTAAATACAAAATCAATACAATATTTACAAATTTTAAAATAAAAATAATATTCAAAATTTATATTTAAATAATATTTTTATTTAACTTTTATTTTCTCATTTTTTAAAATCTAATAAATTATGTTAATTTAAATCATTTTGTAACTATTCACATAATTCTGAGATATTTCAAATGGCCAAACAAACTTTAATGTTTTTCACAGAATCTGGTTCTTGTGTGTTCAATTAAATATAATTATAAAAAAATGTGTCAAACTCTTCCAAAAAAAAAATATGTCAAACAAAATGAGAGACATTTTTACACTTGTCGATATATTTGCAATTCTAATTCTGATATAAAAGTCACGTAGCTGAGCAGGAGCAAATATTCAATATCCGACTAATATTTTCTTAAAGAATAGGTATAGATACGAAGATTATTACGAATTTTGTTACATATAAATATTATGTATTAATCTGTATATTAATACATATTTTTTTATATTTAAAATTTAAATTAATATTATTTTCAATAAAATTTATTTTTTAACTAATCAATTAACGTGCATCGTACATAAATCTAGATTTTGCGTTTTTGTACATCCCAGACTTCCCGTCACCGCTCACCCGCTACCTAATAGTCAACCATTTCTTCATGATCAGGATTTAGAACAACCCATGAGGGGACACTTTGGTCTTGGATACATTAATGATGTCACAAAAAAACTATTGGGAGGTCTTTTTATTCTGTAAAACAAAGTGCAAATTTCAATGATGCTGCAAAGAAATAAGCAAATTCAGAGAGAGAGAGAGAGAGAGATCAGAGAGATTCAGAGAGATGGCAGGGAGCAGCTATTTTTACAAGGATGTTCTGCCATTTTTTGCCATGGTTGCTTCTGAGTGCACCAATGTCGTCTTAAACGTCCTCTTCAAAGCAGCCACTGTGCAAGGTTTGAGTTACCAAGTCTTCACTGCTTACTCCTACGCCGTATCTACCCTTGTTCTCCTCCCCTTGGCCTTCATCTTTGGCCGGTCTGTCTCTAAACCTGATTCTTCTCTACGCCCTGCAAAATACATTCAATAATTTTTCATAGAGCCAATTGGAAATACATATTCGAATATTTGTTCTTACTGGTTCTGATCTGATGCATATAGAACGACTGGCCTTCCTACGTTGGAGTGGTCCCTCCTCTATAGAATTTTCCTCCTCGGTGTGCTTGGGTAAGAAAATGATTCACAGGAAGCTGTTCTAGTTTTTCTTTCTTTCTTTTGAGATTTGGGGATATGTAAAATGGGAAGAAAAAACAAAAAGGGAATCTTTTTTCTTATGTTGGATGACCAATGTAATTAGGGCAGGTATCTATCTACGATATGTGGATACAAAGGCATAGAATACAGTTCGCCGACTCTGGCTTCAGCTGTCAGCAACCTCACACCGGCTTTTACTTTCATACTAGCTGTCATATTCAGGTTTCTCCATTCTTTCTTACCGTTGCTTGGAGTTCTATTTTCATTTTAAGCCCCTTCAACATTTTACTTTGTATACATAATATCGTTACTTGTATTTTATATAAGGAAAATACTTTAATCACAAACTGGTTACACAATGGACGTGGTTACATAAAATAAACTCACAAACTGAGGTAGTATCAGAAATTGTAAAGTTATTTTTATTATAAAGTAGATGTAACGGATTCTATAAAATTACATCAATTTATGAGTTTATGTGTAATCTTTTTGTATCTTCATATGTCTCTTAAGGGTGGGCTTGTGGTTAGTGGAGGGGAGTTTTTAAATCACCGGCCATTTCAATGATTATTATGGAAAAAGCCTTTTCCTTGCGAAAGTCATTAGGCATATATGATTGTTCGTATGTGCAGGCGTTTTTTTTGCTCCCTATTAAATTTGCTTTTCATGCACGAATTCGTTTGATTGGTTGATTATGAAGATACATCTTTAATTAGGCGTTGTGATGGCACTGCATGATTTGTTTTGGGACGATGTGGGGCACTGAGAATTACGAAATGGACTGTGTAATGAACTATAATGTAGGTAATCATACTTTTCATTCTCCTACTTCGTGTATTTCTGAGTGATTGTTCTTTTATTGTGTTTTAACCTTTAACCCTTCTCATAGATGTGTAGTACCAGATGCATTAATTTGGTTTGATTGTTGTTAATCATGCAAACAGTAGGTCCATGAAATCAGTTTTTTAGTCACTGAGTTTGCTTAATCCATTTCTTGTTGGTAACTGTCATCTGAACTTTCTATTTCCTCTCCTGTTAACTTAAATGGGTGCTTCGAAAAGGATGGAGCAGTTAGCTTTGAGAAGGGCAAGTACTCTGGCTAAAGTCGTGGGCACTGTAGTATCAATATCAGGTGCACTTGTAGTGGTTCTCTATAAGGGCCCCACACTCATATCGACCTCATCTCAATCACCATCCCTTTCACTTCGATTTAGTCTGGGCTCATCACAAACGAATTGGGTGATAGGTGGGCTTTTAATTGCTCTTGAGTACCTTCTTGTTTCAATCTGGTACATTGTTCAGGTACTTTCCACGGTGAATTTTCGTTTCGACTTTCAAGTACTCCCTAGACATGTTGAGTATTGTACTACTCTTCTACAATTTAAAGAAGCTAAATTTAGATTTTGTAGCGTTTTACAGACTCAAGTTATGAAAATGTATCCATCGGAGATAATTGTGGTCTTCTTATACAACTTGTGTGGGACAATTATATCTGCACCAGTATCTTTATTGGCAGAAGCAAACATGAGCGCTTGGAGTCTAAAACCTGATATAGCACTGGTTGCCATTGTATACTCGGTAAGAAACTAATCGACCACCATGGCAAAGCAGCCTTTTGGTAACTTCTGACCCGAGGAATTCTCTGTGAGCAGGGATTTTCTTTAACCTTCGCAACTGTTGTTCACTCCTGGGGACTTCGCTTGAAGGGGCCTGTGTATATATCAATATTCAAGCCGTTGTCAATTGCCATTGCAGCTGCTATGGGTGTAATATTCCTTGGAGATGCTCTCTATCTTGGGAGGTACAGAATCCTCTCTCTCATTACTTTTTTCTTATCAATTTTTGGGATTTGAACATTTAAATCAGTTCAAAGCAGCAACTGCAATTTGCTTTTACTAGCTTGTCATGTATACCTATTCACATTTCACTTGCCTTTTCTAAATCTTAATGTTGTTGCAGTGTTGTTGGAGCAATAATAATATCAATTGGGTTTTATGCTGTTATATGGGGAAAAGCAAGAGAAGAAGAAAAAATGTGTGAGGATTGTGGCTTTGGTAGCTTGGGACCCTCATGGAATGAAAAGACCCCTTTGCTGCAAAGATACAAGGTTGAGGGCATGTAAAATGGATGTATACAGATGAATGCTTGCTGGTTAAAGATTGTTCAGCGCCAACTCGCAATCTAATACCTCAAAGGTATTTCAAGTTCAGAGCAAGACAAACGTCCCAAGGCCAAACATTTATTGGTAGATAGAGCTATATGGTCAATGCTTGCAACCATTTGATCATTCTTCCACTTCTCCAGAAATTATAGAATTAAATAGTATGTAACTTAGGACAATAAGCAATTAATCATGCGTTGAGCCAGTCTTTTAATCTATAGTTAGTGGCCAACAAAGACAAAAGATGGCCTGAATTTCTGTGTCATCATATCTTGCTGATCTAACTCGAAGAGTGGTTATTGCCGGGGTCCTAGTTAAAAATTTAGCATTGCTCTAAATTCCTCTCTCTCTCTCTCCCTCCCTCCCTCCGTCTACGTCTACCTTTCACCGCTTTTCAAAGAGTTGTTTGGAAACACTGACATCATATATCTTGTCAAGTGAAATGCTCATCTCACACACAGACACAGATGGTGATCGCCACCGATTTTAATTTTTTTCTTTTTATTTATATTTAATAGTTAAGTAAATATTTTTTTAATAAATTTTTAATTTTATTTTTAAAATATTTAATAAATTCTAAAAATGTTTAAAATAAAAATAAATAAATTTATCTATTCTGTGACTCTCGGCCTCATCTGTGTGGGACCACCCATCTTGTCAAACTCACTTTCATCATTACGCTAGACCGCATTATCTTAAGCCAGAAATGAAGATTATTGTGTAGTAACTGATATATTGTTTCCCATGTCCATCTTTCCATATAATCCAATGCTTTTAACAGGAAACATGGCTGTAAAAGCTTTAATTATTGACTTAAAAGCTTTAATTATTTGTGCTGTGTCATGACTAATGAGTACGATAAATACAAGTTTTCTTTCATGTTGCAGTCTGATTAGGCCTGGTTTGGATTGGGAGGTGGGAGGTGATCTCACCCCATCTTATCTTAAATAGTTATAATTTTTTAAATTTTTTATATAAAATATAATAAATAATTTAATTTTTTTAAATTTAAAAAAAAAAAAATAATATTTTATTTAACTTTTATTTTTCACTTAAAATCATCTCATCTCATCCATCTCTCAATCCAAATTAGGCCGGTTCTGTTTGATTACTCAAAACATTTCATCTCATCTTATCTCATTTCATCATTATTTTTTACACAAAATATAATGAACAACTCAACTTTTTCAAATCTCAAAACAAAATTAACATTAAAAAATTATATTATAACAATATTTTATTCAATTTAAAAAAATATATCTCATCTTATCTGTGTAATCAAACGAAACCTTAATTTTTATGGCTCCTTTGCCTTTAGAGAGTCTCGACAAAGAGACCTCAGAAAATATGGAAGTTTACAATTTGATACCATGTGTAAGAGTAATGCTATATACAATCTTAAAATATAAATATTGAATAATTATTTTGAAAAATAGTAGAATTTATTATTATAAAATTATTTTTTTCATGTACGTTCCACATTTACTCATATTTTTTAAAGCGACTAAAAAAATAATAATTTTGTAATAATAAATCATATTATTTTTTAAAATGATTATGCGATACTTACATTCTACGATTGTATGTAGCATTACTCTTATCAAAGTAAAAAAGAAGATAAGTTCCAAGTGTTTACACGAGTAATTTTACAAAAAGCAAAAAATCTAAAAAAAAATGGTAGTTGCAATTATGAGTACGTAAGCGCTGTACAAAAAATAAATAAATACAGGGACTCATATGGAAAGAAATTAATTTTTTTAATAGTAAACTTTACTATTTTTCAAAATAATTGCATAATATTAATATTTTACAACTGTATATAACATTACTTAAAATTCCTAGATCTCATTTGGTAGTTACTTGGAAGCAACAAAAACCGTTGTTTAGTGATGTACCTATACTATCTAGTCTTCCTTGCTCTTGAATCCTTGATTAATTTATGACCTTGATAATGTCACGCGAAAGGCAGTTGACATGTTAATATATAATTGGGGAGATCCTTTTCACACTTCCATAATCCATTTGCCCAAAAAACAATTAAAAAAACGTCTTATTGGCAGCAATAATAAAGTAGCAATACCATCCTTTTTGTCAAGTACCAAACCAGCAATCCTACATATGCCCCCTCTCGTTGTCAAGTGAAAAGCGACCAATGATAGTTCCGCCCCCACTCTTGCATTTATCAAGTTCTTAGCACTAACAACTTACCCTGTTTGTCTTTCCGAGCCTGTGTTCTAGTGGAGAGAAGAGAGAGAGATGGTTGGGGGGTATTGCTACAAGGATGCGCTGCCATTCACGGCCATGGTGACCATGGAGTGCACCAACGTGGGCTTAAACACACTCTTCAAGGCAGCCACGTTGAAAGGGATGAGCTACCATGTCTTTGTTGTTTATGCTTATGCTATTGCTGCTATTGTCCTCCTTCCTGCACCCTTTGTCTCCCGAAGGTCTCTCTCTCTCTCTCTCTCTCTCTCTCTCTCTCTCTCTCTCTCTCTAATATCAAAAAGGTGAATTGGACATGTGCTAATAGTTTCTGTGTTCCTGTTCGTATGTCTCTGCAGATCAAGAGTGCTTCCACCACTTAATTTTACCATATTGTCGAAAATTGGCTTTCTTGGGATCATAGGGTACAGTGATTATTTTACACATGCAGCTATGATCTACAAAACAAACCCATAATTTTTGTTGGATCAGTTGAGCTTGTTTTTGTTTATATCAGTGTAAAAACCCAAAATTTTTCTTAATTCCGATTTCTTTTCTAGTTCTATTTTTCCATTTGTATTGTTGTCGGGTTGGGTGCAGGAGTTCATCTCAGATTATGGGTTATACAGGCATCAATTATAGCTCTCCAACGCTTGCTTCAGCCATCAGCAACCTGGTGCCAGCTTTCACCTTCATACTTGCCATACTTTTCAGGTTCTTCCTAACTATTTCAATGTAGTTACCAAAAATACCCTCAAGTGTTTGAAGATCAAATGGATATCCAGAAAAAAAAAATCATCACGATCCTGTTTGCCTTCTGATAAAGTTGAAGAGAGTTGCTTTTTGAATCATGACAGTGAGCAAGGGTTGATGTAACTCTGTTCGGCCTAGTTAACTTCTTGGGTTGCCCCGAGAAAATGACCCCTTGACCGCTGTGGATGCAAGTATTGAACTATCGATGATTCGATGAGCAGTCTTATCAGTTGAAGTGTTGAGTCAAAGTGGACCACTAGCAACTTTTATTATTCCTTCTTTTCTTTTTTTTTCGTTTTTCTTTTTTCTTTTTTCTTGGCTAAGTAAGCTGCTTTTATCATTCCTTCATCTCTTTCTTTTTTGCTTTTTTGATTTCCTGTTTGTGGCATTAAAAGGATGGAAAAGATAACTCTGAGAAGCACGAGCAGTTTGGCTAAAATCTTGGGCACCATGGTATCAGTATCAGGAGCATTTGTAGTGACTCTCTTCAAAGGTCCTCCGATCGTCATTGCTCACCCATCATCCCTTTCACTATCTCAACCTTTAAGCTCAGAAAAATCAAATTGGGTAATTGGTGGCCTACTACTTACAGCCGAATATATTTTGGTTCCACTATGGTACATTGTTCAGGTGAATTTCTTGTTCAGTTTATTTGTTTTTTGAACCCAATTTCAAAGCATGTTTCAATGTCTACCTCAAATGAGATTTGCAGGTAGTGTAGAAATCAATCTGAAGCTTATACCATGTTATTTACAGGCACAAATTATGAAGGAGTACCCGAACGAACTAACTGTGATATTCTTTTACAATTTATGTGTGAGCATCATAGCTGCAATTGTAGCTGTAATTGCAGAAAAAGATTCAAATGCTTGGAGATTGGAGTCAAATATAGCATTGGTCTCGGTTGTGTGCTCGGTAAGAAGCTAACACAAGACTATTGGTAGGGTGTAATTAGCAAAACAAAACAGCCTAATCACCTTTCTCTTTAAGCCTTAATGTGGCCTTTGTGTGTCTAGGGACTGTTTGGGTCATTTGTGAACAATGCAGTTCATGCATGGGCGTTGCGCGTGAAGGGACCTCTCTATGTAGCAACTTTCAAGCCCCTGTCCATTGCCATTGCTGTTGCCATGGGTGTTATGTTCCTTGGTGATACTCTCCATCTTGGCAGGTATGAAAACAGACGAGACTTCTTCCTTATTTTAGTTCTAATTAACCCTCAAATTCCGAAATGTCAAAAGCAACAAAGCTAACGTAATTGCTCGAAGAAGCTACTCTCGTTTCTGTCCTTATTTTCTTACATGGTTTTTGTTTGCTGTCTCATTTTTAGCATTATAGTGCCAAAAACTTCTGCTTCCACTAACAAAAAGCTAACACAATATCTAGAACAAGTTGTAACGCACACAAGGCCGTAGCTCTGTTTGGATGTTGAGCTGAATTGAGTTCTTTATAAATAGTAGTGAGTTAAGATGGTAGAGTAAATTTTGTAAGACCCACCTCAGATGAGTTTAGATGTATTTATGAAAAGTTGAAAAATACGTGGGTCCTACGTCTAAAAAAGTGTTCAGTTGAAAATAGTTTTGAGTTGAAATAAGTTTAGTAATTTAAAAATCGAGTGTTTAGATATTAAACTCAGCTTAATATTAGACTAGTCCAACTTGAGCCTAAAACAAATGGGATGGTCCCACGTTAGCAATCTTCATCTTTGGAAAATTTAGAACTTCAATAAATTTTTTTTAAAAAAATGCTCTAATTTGTTTACTGTTTGTTGTTATTTGATTGAATTTGCAACTTTTTCTGCATTTTACAGTCTTTTTGGAGCAACGATTATATCCATCGGCTTCTACACTGTATTATGGGGAAAAGCAAAAGAAGAGATCGGAGAAGACTATGTTGTCGAGAACCTGGAATCACCATCTACCACCCAAAAAGCCCCTCTATTGCAGAGCTATAAAACCGTAAGAGAGGGAGGGAAAATGTAAGGCATTGTGTAAAAAAGCATGCTACAAATTGTGCAGCACCTCGTTTGCTAATGGTCGCTGATCAGAGCACATCATATATTACAACATTACGAATGCAAATGTAAATGGTCAAAACGTGATTACCTTCTTCCCTCTGCTTGGCCTCGGCCTTCCGGACCCTTCCATCCCTACTCCAAGGTAAACCCACAGACAGTGGAGAGATCACTTTTTATCAGCCAAATTTCCAGGCTCATTCAAACTCCCGACAGGGAGCAGTACCGCACACACCCGCATCTATCAAATACGCTCCTATACCTTTCACCACCAGCAAAGCTAGCGTGAAAACATCCTGCTTGATATGAGACGTCGGTAGTCAGCAGTCTTTACATCCTTTTTTTTTTCTCAACAAGATAAGTCATTCATTAAAAGTAAAAAGCTACAATGTCTGAGAGAGATTACAAAACATAATAGCAGTCTTTACATCTCACTCCAACGTAAATAATTCGATTTGTATAAATGAAGAAGCCCAAGTTTTGCAAGGTAGATAGTTTGATTGGCATAAATGGAGGAGGCGTCCGAAGTTTTTTTTTTTTTTTTGGCATCAGGTATCCAAGAACGTCCCGACTAATCTCAAGAGTGAACAGGCCTTCAGCAAGAAGTTTCCAGTAAGTACACATCAGGAATTCAAAAAAAAAATCTCATAATCCGATAACCCTTAAAAGATTATTTACGTCCAAAGATATTTGATCCTTAGACTTGGAGGGAGCATACTCCCAAGCCCAAAGTTTTCTACGTTACTTGCGTCGTACCAGGGAAACAGCCACATTTGCATCTGGGCTATGATACAAGCAATAAGACAAAACAGCAGGATTCATTTACCAGGAGGTAGACAAGCAAACTGTCACATTCTATTATGAATTGATGGGGTTCGAAACCAACAAAATATAAAAAGCCGCGAATCAAGAGATGTTTCTGGATCTGGGGAAACCAGTCTTCATCTCCATATTTTCTTCTACTCGTAATAACAAAACGTATGAAGCCCATTAATTCAGATCCAAACGTTAAAGCAAGTAATGCAAACCCCACGGCCATGGTACAGTTCTGCGGGGACAAAGAATAAGATGAACTACAAGAACAGCTACTTGAGTAGCATCTTCTGCATCTTGCTCTACCCTTCCCCTTATAACGATGCAATCTTATGTACCTTCCCCACAATCTTCCCTCAAGTTTTAAGGTCCTCAGACATTGCAGAAGGTATACAATGTGTAGTCAAAATATCTAAGGTTGTTGATTTAGCAGTCTTTGTGTGTAGGACCACTATCTGCACAAAGTTTAAAACTTGTCAGAGTTAAGAGAATACACAAGCGAGCGCAGAGGGGGGTGGAGGGGGGACACAGAACCTGTTGGTACTCCAGCTCAAACTTCAGATATTCATCGTCACAACTATCTACCATGTTGGCCAAGCTCTTAAGATTCTTCACAGGTTTACCATTGAAAGCAAAAACCTAGAAATACAAACGATGAAAACATGTTAAGAAGTGCACTCAAAAGTTATTTCAGCAAGTTTAGAACACAATGTGTGCTTTGCCCGTATTTCCTGACCTGAGTATTAACAATATCCTCATATCCAATATTAATGTCAGCCACAAGGACCTAGGACAAATTTTGAGAAAAAGAGCGATGAGTTTCTTGCATCGCATCTGGTGAAATCGAATGAAAGGAAATGGGAAAAATGACCGGAGAGACAACAAGAGTAACCTGAGAAACAACAACAAGCTGTTCATCTACTGATTCTGCCATTGCATGTAGATGCTTGTCCAACAGTTTGACAGGAGCATCGAATTCATAATCCTTTCCATACTGGAGATGGTGAAAAAAACCCAGGCGTTTAGAAGTTAAGAGAAATCACTCTTATGTCCCTTTATAGTTTTCCCCTCTTTATAAGTAAATATGATGACATTCTATATATACAAATGATTCCACAATCAGAGCATACATGGTATCCACAGTTCACTTGTTATCTATACAGATGATAAATGGGAAGGGCAAAGAGTGGATGTTGGGCTAAGAAACACCAACTGATTGAAATAGAGCCAGGATCATAACAAGGACAACAATGATGGTGAATACATTTTTACCATTTATATATTTGGAATGGATTTTTTTTTGTTCGAACTTATAAATTGCAGAATCTAATCTCATTCAAAAACCTATCAGCTCATTCTTCTCAGTCAAATTAATCAATGGATATAAGTTATATAGTCACATCAAGCTGGAAATATTGGAATAAACAAAATAAAAGGTCACACGGGTGCATGCATATGTATATAAAAACCCAAGAAATTGATTTCATCCAGTTCTCTAAAAATACAGCAAAATTAATGAAAAAAACAGAATAAGAATCAGAGAAAAACAGGGTTGTTTCAGACTTAGATACACACCTCAGAACGAAGATAGGGTACGGATACCGTGGTAAAAACTAATCCAGCAATAATGAAATAAGAGGGCGGCCTGCCCTTGATGTGTGCTGGGATGAGCCGCTTGTGAGCTGCAAGTCTTATGTTGAACTCAAGTACCTCTGAATCACGAAGAACTTTTACCAAAGCAGAATCCCCCGTGTATTTTTGAGATACAAGATAACTGAAACCAATGCGCTCTCCATGCCGGAATGGAACTAAAAGGAATAAGAAAAGCAATCCTTAATAGGCATTCTCACCAGACTATGAAATTTAAAAGTAAAACTTAAACCAACTATTAGAAAATCTAGGTTTGCTAAAACAATTGCCAAAAACTAAAGAACATGAACTATCCTTGGTAAGGTGGAACAAAGATCCATCCTCTTCTCAAAAAATAAAAAAGGTGGAACAAACATATAGGACAGGGGAAAAACAGTACACTAATAGTTATCAACATAGGAGTGGCCATGTTACTTCCAGATCACAACTTATACAACAGAGCATGAGGTGCAGAGCCTAAGTACTTCAGACAAGCTTTAAATGTTGCTATCATTGGCATTGTTGGTCTCACATATCAACCCAACGAACCTTTTCTCAGCTGTCCTCTGATCCTCTGGGGAGCACTTAACTTAATTAGATGACATGGTAGCAATTGGGTCAAATGTTGTATTCACAGACCATCATTTCAATCAGCTACTTTATTTTAGACGCTGCTAAAGCTAACTTCCTGCCTGTGTTCAATTTCTAGCATTCCTCTCTTAATCTTGTATGAACCCAAACTGGAGATATTTTAAAATTCACTTTCGATAGTTGCCCAGCCATCAACCGCCACCTAATCACACATACGTTCAACTTCACCCATTATTTGGTGAACGTATCTCCAATTGACAGGAAATTGAGATATGGCAAGCATCCAAAACTCTTATAGGAGTCACACTTTTGACAGCCACATGACGGTGTATCCAAATGAACATAAAATAAACCTTCAATGCATTAGAAAACTTCGAAAAAAAAATTTGATCAACTTCTCTCGTATTTCTACCAAAGGTTATCATTGGCAAGTTTATCATTCCTCATAGCATATATTTCTTGAGACCCAAACAATGCATAAAGGTAGAATCAAGCATGCATGAAAAAATACAGAACACAATGGTACAATGAATTCTGATCTTAAATTATTATTTCTTTTCTAGGGGAAGGGTGGGATATACCTGTTCCATCATTAGCAATATTAATCCCATCAAAACTCAAGATAACATCAGATGGCTTCAGAACCTGAGATTCAGGAGCCGTGGGTTCAATTCTTCTTATACGGACACCCTTCTGATCAGGTCTCATCCCCATTGCCATGCGTAGATCAGGATTTTCTATCTTCTGCCACTCAACTCCAAGAATTGGGAACCCTAACACATTGAAGCAAACAAAAAAAAAATTAAAATTATGGAAACCAATTCAATAATTCGACAAACAGAAAATAACCTCAAAGTTCAGCATTGCCCACATTCTACAGCTGTTGATCAAATTTCATGGATGCAGCAATATACAAATGGTAACCTTTTTTGTCGCAATAGACAAAAATTTATTCTTAGCTGTATTATTTAAGGGTTTCTTTTTAGTAGATGGGGTAGAACTGCACCCTGAGGTACCTGTATATGCCCCATTTTTCTCATAATCTTTAATGAAGTGCATAATAACTGGTGTTGGTATGACATAACCGATGTTCTCCACATATTCATGTTTAAGAGATTGAAATGCAATGCCCACGCACTTTCCTCTATCGTTAAAGGCAGGCCCACCAGAATTTCCAGAGTTTATTGCAGCATCTATCTGGGAAAAAAGCATGTCATAGACAAGGGGCAGTGAAGGAATGTCAATTAATAGGAGGCAGGGTTGTAAGAGCGCCCTTTCAATTAAATTACGCATGAATTCAAACTAATATATTTAGATGAGTTACCAATTACTTCATTTTTTCTACATGTGAATCACCAATACTCTATAAATATTCGTTCTAAAATTTTAGTCATCAATCCTATTTTTAAACATTCGTTTAATTAAACCAGACACGGAGATCGCATAAGTATAGCATTAACATAACTGCATGAACCATTAACGGTTTTAGTCACCAATACTATCGCTAAGCATCAATTCAACAAAACTCGTAAAAACTTTGCGGACCCGACCGGCGGCTGCATGAACCATTAATATTTGATTTCCACTTTCATATGTTCATTTNTATATCATGTAAAAAAAGAAGTATAAAAGAAGGCATATTCAAAGGACTATAACCTGCAACCCAAGAAGTTCTGTTGACCCGTGAACATAAGAGAGTATCTCCATGCGCGACACAACACCACTTGTCACAGAGATTGTGTCACCCCCAATCGGATAGCCCACAACAGTTACGGCATCTTGGAGTGCAGGTAAATCTCCAAACTCCACTGGCGAAACTCCTTCCCAGAACTCGTCATCACTCACAGTCAGCATCGCTGATGAACCATTAATATTTGATTTCCACTTTCATATGTTCATTTCAACCAAAACAGAAAAGTGCAAATTAGGATTTACTGCAGTATTTGATAGATAGATCGTAGATGGTAATCACCCTTTTTCTCCTTTCCTTAATGATTACATTTTCATTAGCATTGTTGTTGCATAGAAGTGACACTTAATATCACCTAACATTTGCATATCTATCGTAGCCTGGAATTCAACAAAATGCCATCAATTATCTTTTTTAAAAATGCAACTCGATCCGAAAGACACCAAACCCAGATACGAAATTAGCTCAAAACCAAGTGAAAATCCACACTTTCCCATTACCGATATCACACTCAGTCCCGATTGCCAAAACCGTTGCCAAGTACTTGGTATCTGAACCCCGCTTCTTCAACTTCACCTGGGTATGGTGCTCCACCGAATGCGCATTGGTCAAGACCCTCCTACCCCCAATGACAAAGCCACTGCTGCTCGAGCTGTACTGCCTCTTCCTCTGCCACATCAGCGAGAAATTGGGCTCCGTATGAACACAAAACACCTTCACAACCGAGTCCATGGAAGGCACCACCTTAACCACGGTCTCCCAACTCACGGGGTCCGAGACGACCGCAGTGGTAGCAATCGCCGCCATCGTCGTCGTTGCAGACGTTGGGTGCGCGAAGTCGCCGTTTTGCTCCGTGTGTCTGGAGCCCCGGCGTACTGGAGAAGCCGCTATGTTGGGGCGCGGGTTTTTGTTCTTCTTGACCTTGCGGGGACGGCCGCGGCCGCTCCGGGAGGGCGAGGGATCTTTAGGCTCTGCTGTAGTTTCGGTGGCGGCGACGGGAACGGAGAAGGTTCCAGAGGCGACATCGTTTGCTGTGGCGGTAGTGTACAGGAAATCCTTGTTTTCTTCGGCCTGCGTTTCGGGTTTACGACCGCGCTTTCGTTTATTTTCGCCCATTTCGGTTTGAGGGATAGAATGCAAGAGAATCCAAGATGGTTTACTTCATGTTATTTATGTTATTGAAAGATGGGTAATGCACTAATGCTATTGGCAATTGCATTGGAGTATGTAATTTTTGTCTATATTTTTAAAAAATAAAATAAAATTTATTAGTCTCATATTTATTTATTTTTAAAAATATATATGTAGATCAGTTTGGTTTTTTAAATTATTTTATTTAATCTTTACAATTTTTTCAAATTTCAACACAAAATATAATAAACAATTCAACTTTTTCAAATTTTAAAATAATAATAATATTAAAAAAATAATATTTTATTCAACTTTTAACTTTCATCTCAACTCAATTCAACATCCAAATCCAGACTTATCTTAACTACAAATATTATTTATTTTAAAAGATTATACATAATTAAAAATTATAATTTACATAAATAATTTTAATATATAATATTTATGAGAATATTTATTTTCTTTCTTCTAATCAAGCTAGCATAACATTAACAGAGTGAAAGGTTGGTATTACATAGTTAGAATGTAGATCCTTTCTAATATTTATCAAGAGAATACATGTAGGAACAGTAACTAAGGATATATTATCAATAATAAGATGAGTTTTACTACACATAAGTAAAGTTACGTATAAATCTGCGTACTAATACTGATTTCTTCATATCAAAAAATTAGCACTATTTTTAATAAAATTTATTTTTTGATCAATTACATTAAATTAATGTACATATTAGTGTGTAATTATACTTATAACTAAATTTTTCCTAATAAAATTGGTCACTGCGAGCAATTGAATACGCACAAATATCCTCAATGTTTGGTGAGATTTGTCAATTTGTTATGTCAGCATGTTCGATAGTTGTTGTGACTAAAAGATCATCTCCTTGTAAAATGATTGATTTGAAATTGAGAGAAATTGCATGTTGTAGTGTAGTAGCTTCACCTATATATGGATTGGTCGATTTGAGTTTTGATGTCCAAGCTTCTAGAAGTTTTTCCTTATGAATATTGCGTCGAACAGCAGCTATTATCATCAAAGTATCATTCATAGATGCATCAAAGATTAAACTATAAAAGTTGATTGGGGAATGAGTCCAATTTATCCCATTTATTTCCCATGCTTGTATATATTCTCGGTGACATACCTACCCATGTGTAGTCCATGTAATAAGGGTGAACTTGTATGCATGAATCTCATGTCTCAGGTTGGATTTTTCCTGAGATCGAACTACGATTTAAGTGGAAGGCTATAGCGGTGGGTTGCTATGCTAGTTTTTTGGAAAATTTAAATTTGTTGGATGAGTTCTAAGGATTTTGCTGCGAGGTGTTCTCTATCATAATATATATATATATATATATGATGATTATTGATAACAGTCTGTCCCTTATATTCATGAAGGAAAATGCTATTCAACCCCCTAAAGTGTACTGCTCAAAGTTATTGGTAGTGCATTTAGCTTTAAAATTTTATTTTATCTTATTAATACGAGTAGTTTATTTTTTTTCTCAAGGGGGACATTAAATTAAACAAAAAGGTTGGAAGTATCACTATTAAGTGGTTGAAGAGTTTACATTCTTAAAATATCACGTGATACTAGGAATTCTATACATTTTTTTAATTGCGCAAGGCTTATATATAATGAGAAAATAATATTTATAATTTACCTTACGAGTATTATCGTACATTTATTTTTTAAAAAATAAATAAATATTAGATTTATATGAAAAATTAATTAATATTTTAATAATAAATTTTATTTAAAAAAATAATTATACACTAATCACGCTCTCTGTGATTTTATCTGTTATTAACTCATCTAGTTTTTTTTTTTTTTCGGTTATTGGGTACCGATGCCAAGCACCATTCGTGGGAGTTCTAAGTATCTTACCTCTCTCTCTCTCTCTCTCTCTCTCTCTGGGGGCTGGGCAGTGTGATTTACAGGGGAATACTTGTTAAACCTCGCAAAAACACAGTTCCTCACAAATCGTTTTGATTTGTTGCCCTTTATTCTCCCATCTCTTTCTGATTGGAACTTTACTCCCACCGTCATTGTTTCTTTCAATTTCCCATTTATATACCAATACCCCTCTTAAGACTCTCTCCCTCTTCTCTTTCCCTTTTTCTATAAATTGCCCATTTCTCAGCTCACTTCCATTTTCTTCCTCATGTTTTCTCACTCCTTTGGCTTCTTTTACCTTGAATTTCATCTGGGTGTCTGTCATTTTTTCTGTTATTGCCCCAAATCTCTAGGGTTTTGTTTTTTTAACCTCTGTTCGCAACTTTGATTCTCACATATTTTTCATCTATCAGGCCTCATTTCCCTTCAATCTCATTTGGCTAGTTCTCATTCCCTCTATTCTTCCACGAAATCTGAAGGATTTCTGCTTTTTACATTTCCTTTATTGGGTTATCTCGAGATCCCAATTTTGGTTCTTGGGTTGTGCTCCTTTCTCTTCGATTCACTCCTTTTCTTTCTGAACTTTGATTCCAATTACAATGTCACAAGGCTATGCTATAGAGCTTTACTTCGATCCCGCCCTCGAAAACCAGGTCTTGAAGGCCTGGAACGTGCTCGCTCGTCGCCAAATCAGCACGCAACTCATCGAAATTGAATCCCGTCCACATATCACCCTCTTCTCCAGCCCCTCTATCGATCTGCAGATGCTCGAAAACGTAGTCAAGAGCTTTGCTTCAAAGCAAGAATCTTTGCCTCTATCTTTCTCTTCAATTGGGAGCCTTCCCGATGAAAACAACGTGCTTTTTCTTTCGCCTACGCCCTCGTTGTCGCTTCTCCAGTTCCAGGCGCAATTGTGCGATACAATGAAGAGGGAAGGGATAGAAATAACGGATGAGTATAGACAAGACTCGTGGATTCCTTATTGCGCCGTTGCTCAGCAAGTGCCGAAGACTCGGATGGCCGAGGCATTTTGCGTATTGCGGGACTTGAAGATGCCGGTTACTGGGTATGCTATGGATATAGGGTTGGTGGAGTTTTCTCCGGTGCGCGAACTGTTCTCCTTTGTGCTCGGCAATTCGGTAGAAGCATGAGGTTTCAGAGCTGTTCTTATGTGTTACTCTGAACTTTAATTTTTTTCTTCTCCGTTATGATTGTGGTTCCTTTGGTGTTACTGTAGATTGATAACATGTGCTATTCAGAGCATAGTCATAAGATTTGCAGTTTATGTTTTTGAATATGACCCTTCCATCTTACTTGTTTCTAGATTGATAATTCATTCTGCTTATATTGAGAACATCATTGGAAATTCTCTTTGGGAGATAAGAAGAAGATTGTCTTCTTTTGCGTCCATTACATATGTTGAAGTTGGCTTTTCTCTTGGGCCATTGGAAGTAGTAGTTGACTCGGATCTTGTACGGTTATTCTTGAATTTAGTGAGTGAAAAGAACAGAAAGCCTAGTGCTCCAATGTTATTTTCACGAAATCTAGGATCTTGTACGGTTACTCTTGAATTTAGTATGCTTCGGTGCCTTTTGGTGCACAATTCTTTGTGTCGGTCATTAGTTTTCCTGTCAATTGTCATTTATCTGTCATGTCCTTAATGTACGAGGAGCTTCTCCACGTTTAGACATCTTGCAGTTCTTGACTGCAAATGTATTGCCTATTGGAGTGTTTTATCAAAGAAGTAAACCCCCAAACTTACAACTAGTTGCATCTCTGCAGATTTTTGGTGTGGCATTGATGTTTTTTTATTGCACTGAAGTCCCTACCTTTTCTCTATTGTTCAGCTCTATGAAGGTTGGAACCCCTTATTTGGGTTTGGTTCTCTTCGATCCTGTTTTGCCATTTCAAGGTTTATGTTTATATTCGGATATGCTTTGCACCCCAGCCTGTCCGCTTTATAACCCTCAATTTTCTTTATTCTTTTGGTGATCCCTTATATATGGCATGCACACATTTTATTTTATTTTTTATAGGTATATATGGCATGCACACTTAGGTGTCTCATCTTCTTGATATATTTTTTTGGTTTTTTTTTATAAGATTTTAAGTTACTTGTTCCAGAAAGGGGAGAAAAAGTACCTATTATTGCTACAATCCCTGTTTGCCGTGTTCATATTATGTGATGTGTGCTGCCATTGAGGGAGGAAGCTATCCTATGGGACTAAAAGATTGAAGTTCTTTTTTACCTAAAAAAAAGGGACTTTTGTTAAGCTGAATAAGTTTTTATGCTTGTAGATTTGCTTATCCATCAGTTGTTGAAAGCTGCAACGTGGATTATTCTCATTTATGCTGAATGTGATATTATGTTCTCTTTTTTAATGAGCAAACAAAGTCAAATAATTATAGGATACATTTCGAATCCTTAGGGCTTGGTTCAGGACTTGGAGTTAGCTCCCCACGTCTAAGGTAGGTTCCAATTTCAATGATCTTTCCCATAATTGTAGAGAGAGAGAGAGAGAGAGAGAGAGAGAGAGAGAGAGAGAGAGAGGGGGGGGGGGGGGGGGGGGGGGGGGGGGGGGGGGGGGGGGGGGGGGGGGGGGGGGGGGGGGGTGTTGTTAGTAAATGGGTCATGCCATCCGCTTTGCAGTTCATGTGTACTTGAGTCAGGCTTTGCCTGGATAATGGAGAGGATGTTGGATAGTGGGTAGGTAGATTTGCCAATCATGTTTGGAGTGTGGTTGATGGATTTGATGGTGGGCAGAGTTAACCCCAGATGAAGTTTTGGTGAAAGCCAAGAGTTCAATCAACTTTCTAAGGAGGTTCCATTCGGATCAGAATCTTCTTTCAAGTCTATCTTAACAGACATCCAGCCTCCTGGACCTTGTTTTTGTTTCGTGGAATGGGAAATTTCGTAGGTACGAATATGGTTGTCTTGAACGAATCTCCTTGGTATGAAAGCTGATTGGGTCGATGATTGTTTTGTGGGGTTCTAATGCCTGCGGGGAAGCCACTGTAGGTTGGTTGGAGAGAGAGAGAGAGAGAGAGAGAGTTGGCACTAGGACTGTTCAGCCGACCCGACCTGATTGTTTCCACTACCGACTTTGGTATTTCCAAACTGCATACTATTACCCGATTACTGGCCCTTTTTTCGGGTTTTCCGATTTAATTTAATTTATTTTTTAAAAAAAAGAGGCAAAAAAATAAAGATGAAGAAAAGATGACTTCCAGTGCCGTAGTTTCTTAGCAACCAAACACATATAGTAGGAAAAATTTGAAAATATGGAATAATATTTTCATTTCAGAATCCCAAATCGAAGTCCTTTAATCCGGCCATTGAAGTAATTAGATTATACAAAAAAACTTTCACGCAGCAACCAAACAAAAGAATTTTCTATTCCAAATCGGAATCCCAAATCGAAGTCCTTTTATTTTCTATTCCCTAGAATTTTCCCACTATCAAATGCAAGTAAACAAACATAAATTGAAAACATAAAATAAAAACTGAACTCAACGGAAGTAGATTCAACAAATAGGCATCAACCCATGAAAGACACGCCCGAATTTGGATTGGGGTATTGCATAAGACGGAGGATTTAATATCAGGCGGGGCTGAGGAGTTGAGAAAGTTGAGGTTTGGGCTCTGAGTTCATGCCGATGATGATGATCAGAACTGTACGTGGGGCCATAGACTTCTCGTAGGCTATGGCAATTTCTTTTTTGATCTCCATGGGACCCTCGTCAAAGTAAGGCAGAGGAACAAAGCCTTCATAGGAGGGAAAGGTGGAGAGCAAGAGAAATAAAGAGAAACAACCTAAATGAGTATCGGGTAATTCCGTTTAAATAAAAAAACGGGTACGGCCATTTCCACTTCCGAATAAATTTGAAATGGGTTGGGATTTTTTGGTCGGGTCGGGTTGATTAAATCGGCCGGTCCAGTTATACGGCTTATTTGTGCACCTCTAGTTGGCATTGAAGTAGGAATTGAATTGATTGATATGTCCACCACCAGATTGCACAGTTATAATGAAAGAGGTCATGGTTTCAGATTTATTTTTCTCTGTGTTATTTATTTTTATTATATACATACACACACATATTTGGCTTGAATATATCCTTTAATTTGCTGTCTTCTGTTTAGCTTTGTGCCCTCTTTAGGAGCTTGTTTAGGTTATAATCAATTTATATACAATCACTTTAACATATTCTTTACACATTTCACTGATACGATTGGCTAAATCAGTTATTTTATATTAAAAAAAAATGATGCAACCAATTACATTAATAAAGTACGTAAATACTACACAAATAAGATTGTACATTTGAATTTTTATTTTTGAAATATGTACATTTGATTGCAATTTTGTTATTGTTCCATTTTCTAAACGAGGTAGGTGAAACCCAACACTCGTTAGAGAGATTAACCTATATATATATTTGTAGTTATAAAGTACGTTTGTACTAATGAATCTCACGCATTATTTGTAAACAAAGTAAAATTTATTATTACAAAATTAATTTTTTTTATTTAAATCCTATATCTATTTACTTTTTTAGTAAAAAAAGAAAAAGAAAAAATGCAAGTGGCCTTCACTTACCTTCGAGACTGCATTTGATATCCGTAAGCTCGGGATGAAAATGATAGAATTAATTCTAGATAGATACGCTTTGGGATCTGCAAACGTTGACGGCCGCGTCAGTTGGCATGCAAAGTGGTCGTGCTGCTCGTGTTGCTACTTATTATCATTCATTCTCACATGCATCTTGATTCTCCAATTTTAGAGCCTCCGTACATCAAATACATTAAATTTTCTCTCTAGTTTTCTCTGCCACGGTGTTGCCAACTAGTTTAGATTCAAATGCCCGTACAAACAAAAACGGGGATATTATTATGACAAAATATATATATATATATATAGGTATGCTATGTATAATTTATAAACGCTCTAACTGGCCTGGTTAATTAGCTCCAACCCTTCATCAAGAAATCAAGTCAACCCGGCCTCCTTTCTCAAAACTGCCATAAAAAGTTCACTCCAGGTGTCAACGGGGCCCGGCATGCACCAATGAACACAGTCGTTGTAGCCTCCTTTCCATTTGTTGCCCCAGTGTTCTCCTGGGTGTCCATCCGGTCTCATCAGCATTGCCCTTGTAACATCCACAACTCCAAACCTCTTCCCTTGCTTTTCCCCCACTTTTCTTGCTCTTTCGTACTCTTCTACCTGAACGTTTCTCACTTGCCAATCATAACTCCCGCCCAAGTCTACCTCCGTTTCCCCGAAAGGAGCTGTCCTGTTGCAGTACCCTCCTGTGTTCCAAGCCCCATTGGCAAAGTGAGCCGGTGCAAATGTCCTCAACAATGTCACCAGGTGAGCGCTGCAGTTCTTGCATTCATTTATGTAGTTAAACGCAGCTCGAAAGGCCATTCTCAAAGCAAAGTCTGCATCGTGCCCAGTTACATTTGGTTCATTGCAATAAACGCATCCTGTAATGTTCTCCCCTTCGTGGAGATACATTACTCGGAAGAACCAGTGCCCAGCCGAGATGATGGCATAGTCTATATCTGGAAGGTACTTCGCCCACTCGATGTCAACCTTGTCGATCTGCAAGTCGAAAACGCTGGACCCTGTACCATTTATCGTCCTTTCCTCGCCGGCTATGAGGAATTTGCTCCAAAGGACCATGAGGGTGAAGTTATGGCGTGGAAAGTACCATGTCCGGAACCTGTCTTCTGAATCCTTGTAAACATCTTTTGGGATTTCTTCCTGCAACATCAGTGAGTTTATACTACCTTTCATTAGATAATTGTCTTCACTCACAGACAACATTGATTTATGAAAATTTGATTTCCTGATTGTGATCACAGAAGATTACGTGGACCTGTCATACAAAACTCTCATCATGCAATGCGTGGCAAACTGCACGTACCAAAGTAATCGAACGGCCCATTTTCCCGATGACCAGAAACTAAGGTCTATATGAGATAACAGTTAAAATTTTTCTAATAATATTTTAATAGAATTTTATTTTAAATTTTTTTAAAAAAATTAAATTATTTATTCAAAAATTCTATGTGTAATCATTTTTGCGTATTATTTTGTGTATTTCAGTAATATGATGGGTTGTGTATTAAAAAAGAAATAATCTAACCAATCATATTAGTAGAGTACGCAAAAATTATACAAAACTGACTGTATATAACATTACTCTTATTTATTATATTTTATATAAAAATTTAAAAAAATTACAATGAATACACGAGATGAAACCAGCCTAACCTATGCATCTACAAAGTCTAACACAACTATATATACAAGTATTGACAAATATTCTTATTTTTCTTAAAGAATTGATTATTGCTTCTATATATGGTGGATGTACTTGAACGGCCCACATGTGCCTACGTTGTCACTAGTTTTGTGGTCATCATCAACGTCTTGTCAGAGGACACGAACACCAATCTTCAATGCGCTAACGTTGTCGTTTTCTATCGACTAATAGCCCGAGAATTATAGATTATTCCTGGCTTAGATATCGCCGAACTTAATACACATGATGACAGAAAAAAGCCCGAAACTTCAGGTCATTTGTGGCTGATCTTTTGCCATATATTCCAAATTATTCATTAACCTACCTTAAATACTGAACAGCTCAGATAATAAATAATGCCAACTGCCATGCAGTACTTCCATTTATAAGTAAAATTCTTTACACAAGGTATATAAAAATGCCAACTCATTTAACATAATAAAGCAAAATTCTTTCCTTATAAGCACAGCATGCATGAATTAGTCAGAAAAATAGGCCGGGGACTAAAAAGAATAAGCACATGATTCTCTGAGTAGTAGTACGCAAAGAATATTAGAATTATTAAAAAGGACTACCTGCAACAGTATGCATCTCCTGCTTATAACTCTAAATGATTCTTTACATTACTTTTTATTCGCGTATACTAGTTTGTTACTTTGAACGAGAAAAGAGAAGGAAAAAAACAATGTTGTTTGGACTCGTGTCGAATGAACCTTGATCCACCCTCGTGTCTTCTCAAATTAAATTAATTAAGATATCATTTTTGCTAAAAAAAAAATAATAATAATAATAACAGAGTCTGTTAACTGACCTGTGACAAGAGGCATAGAAGGGATTCCACATGATTCCGGGCAACTGAGTCACCGATGAATGCCATTTTCTTTTGTTGCATAATTTGCAGAAAGGTCTTGGTATCAAACCTTGGGAGCTCGCATTCGTCAGGTTTCCATCTCCAATTGAGAAAATCCCTGTCCTTCCTCCCATGCTTAAAACAGTTCTTCGACTCAGGAATTGTTGCACAGCTTGAATTGGTATACAAATGCTCTCTTGATTCTGGTACCCAGTGACCCTTAAACAAGTCACAGTTCTCTTTCTCTATAAAATCAAAAACATGTTCAGAACCCAAAACAAGACCCCTCCCACCCACACCAGAAAAAAGACAGACAAAATCAGCACAATGCATGGAAAAAAGGGTTATTCAAGAATTTACTCTTCTGATCGGGGAGTTGATGTTCTTGGAATTGTTTTTCGAAATAATCATGGCTTTGTTCTGGGACAGAATCAAGGCCTTGTTTGGATATGATAGCCACAGGGTTTGGAGAATAGAGGAGGAAGAGGCTGAAAATGGTGGCTATGAACAGAGAAGGCAACATGAAAGGTACCAATCTCCCCATGTCGGGGCGTCTCTCCCTTTTGCCATACTGATGCTTTTGTTGGAAAAGAGTGCTTAAAAACTTCATGCTCCTCCTCTCCACAAGTCAGAGAAAGATAAAAAAGAAGGGTTTTGAAGTGAGAGATTTCCTTATAACCTAGATAATATCATGAGATATAATATCATGAGATGAGTTGCGGAGAATCTGTTGCTTCCTCCATTCGATTATGCTGGTGTCTACTTTATGAGAGATGTCCCTCCCTCTCCCTCTCCCACTCCCTCTCCTCCCGTTTTCCGTTTCGTTTTTTTGAAATTTATATTTGTAGACTGCTTGATGCGGAGGTGCTTTTGTGTGGAAAGTAACGTCGGCCGTGTGATATAAAGACAGATGGCACTTCTGGCTGCAAGTTGATTTGCATGTGAAATTTATAGATGGGTCTTTGCTAATGAGCCTGATTTCACGGCGCAATCTTTTCGGGTTTGCAAGTGACGAATGCTAAGCACTTTGTCATATTGGGCTATGTCTTTAATGCTTCCCACGACGTTAACTTTCCCACTTATCCATGGCAATGTAGACCAACCATGTCTACTTTTCATGGAAAGTCCCATATAGTTATTGTGCACACATTATGAGTCCTCCTCCCCTAAGATAAGAAGTTCTAACAATACAAATACTCCTCAAATGAATTTTGAATAATTGTTATATATTTTGATTTATAAAAAATTTTATGTGCAATTACTTTTACGTATTTTACTAATGTGATTAATTACATGTAAAAAAATAATGCAGTCAATCACATCAATAGAATGTATAAAGAATACATAAAAGTGACTGTACGTAGCATTACTTAGCTAAGAAGTTAATTTGAACAATTCAATATTTTGAGTAATCTTTATATTCTTTAATTTCTTGATAGCCGATTATATGAAGTTATGAACATGATTTTTAAATAAGATGATTTGATTTCAAAACAAAGTGATAATTTGGCCATGATTGAATAAGATGATGAGTTTCTAATTTATAGTTTGTGGTCTTTCCTTAAATTGATCTTGGATCCATCGTTCATTATATGTGATGGTGAACATGAATATGAATGAATAAGATGAGCTTCTTTCTAGTTTGTTTTGCTCTATATACCCATCCCATTCATATAAAATTCATTGAAGTTTCTGAGAAGACCTTGATCACTAATCAGGGATGGAAGACTTTCGAGTCAATAGGGATCACTTTTTTAGGCCCTTTTTTCACGTGCGATCGAGTAGTTTGTGATTGTTGTGGAAAATATAACTATAGTTTTAGAATTTATAGCTTAAAACTTGAGTAATAAGTTTTATTATTAAAAATTTATTAACTGTTTTGGCAATCATATGTTTAAAGTATTTTCAAACATGTTACATTTGTTTAGAAACAAATTAAAAAATTGTTTTATGAGGTAGAAATAACGATTATTTGAATTTTTAAAAATTCTGTCCATATCTTTGAAAGTTATAATTCTCTTAAAATTGTATGGGTATTTTTGTCCATTAACAATCTTTTTAAAATTTGAATTACATTTCACACTATCTGGAAAAGCACATTTGAGGAAAAACATTAAAATACTAATTTTCTTCAACCGTACTTTTTAACTTATTTGAGATTAAAAGCACTTTAATATGTAACACTCAAGCAATCTAATTTTTTCATTAAAGACCTTTTAAGACTATTTAAGTACTTTTTAATACTCCTATCGCAATTCCACAAGCCCTTAAGTCTGGTTTGTTTTCATAATCATTCTCATCTCATCTAATCATTACAACTTTTATAAATTCTCACATTTTGGGTTAGTTTGGAGTTACAGTAAGAATTTTAAAAAGTGCTTAAATAGTCTTAAAAACTCTTTAATAAATAAAAAAAAAATTTAGGTTGTTTGGGTATTGCATGCTAAAGCATTTTTAATTTTAAATAAGTTAAAAAGTTCGTGTGCTTTGTCCAGATAATAAGAACTTAAATCGAATTTTAAAAATATTATTAATAGACCAAAATATCCATACAACTTTTTAATAATTACAACTTTCAAACTTTCAAAAATATGATCATAATATTTAAAATTTTAAATAATCGTCATTTTTATTTCAGAAAGTACATTTTTAATTTATTTCCAAATAAATATAACATGTTTGAAAATATTTTAAATATGTGGTTACTAAATAGTAAATAATTTTTTAATAACAAAATTTATTATTTAAATTATAGATTCTAAATTCTAAAATTATAAACAGTATTTCTTATCACAAGCTCAAACATATATGAGTGTGAAACGTGAGGGCGCATGATTCAACAAACATTTCGTACTCCCATGTGTTTTCAATTATTAACACCTTGGAACTTAGGAAAGGGCCACTAAAATTGCGCCAAAAATTAAAGGAGGCTGATGTCGTTGCCGGCATTCTTTATTTTCTTGTTTTCTTTATTTAAAGAGTCAAAACTCAAGTCTTTATTTTTTTGCAAAAAAATGTGTTGAATACAATGGATGGTCGTCCGCGCCCTTCGGAGAAAAGCTCTGATGTGTCGTGCACTTCAAGCCGGGCCTACTCATACAACAATTTTCCTTTTATAGCCTTAATTTCTTTACTTAGAACCCGTTTATTTTTACAATATATTCTCGTCTTATCTAATTTAATTATTATAATTATTTTAAATTTTTATATAAAATAAATATTTTAAAATTTTAAAATAATAATAATATTAAAAAAATATTTTAATAATATTTTATTTAATTTTTAACTTTTATCTCAACTTCTCTTATCATCTCATCCTATCTACAAAAACAAACGAGACCTTATCTTATTTATGCAACACCATGTTCCTTCGTCCTCCAAGCAAAATAATAACAATAATAATTTTATTATTTGTGGATTACTTGTTTGAAAAATACTTTAATTATAAAGAAAATTTATAGAAATAAGTTTATACATTAATGTGATTTGAGTTAGTTATATTATAAAATTATTTTTATTATAAAATGAATTTAAAGTACAACCAATTTTTGAGTTTAATTTTATAAATTTCTTTATGATGGTAATAATTTTTTGAGTAATGTTACGTATAGTCATTTTTGTATACTCCTTACATATTCTACTAAAATGATTGGATGCATTAATTTTTTTAATATATAACCAATCTCATCAATAAAATATATAAAAGAGTATATAAAAATGACTGCAAATAATTTTATTTGCTCCATCTACTGATCTGGCCTCGCCACCTTGATGGAGGGATATCTCTGGGCCGTGGGGTCTAAAGGCTTCGTTTTCGGCCTTGGGGTCCAATGATACTTGGGGCTCACCATGGCCCATGGAAAGTTTGGACCGAATCAAATATTTCCCAACCTCGCTTCGGTTTTAGACGAGAAACATTGGGCCTCGCTTAAGAGTTATGGTATTTGTTCATTCTGAATAATGCGGGAAATTCAAATTGCCTAGCTTATGACATGAAAGACAGCATGTTTGCTTTGTGTCGGCAATGCATGACGTGGATTATATCACCGTACGATAATTTTTGCATCAAGGGGCCCTATAGTTTTGTATATCAAGACTCATGTGGATCATATACTGCTTCACCATTTCGAATTTCTGTAGCTTTCAGATTGATCATGTGATTGGGTCTTTAATTTGGATCACTTGTCCACATTAATCATGTAATTAGACCAAAATATTACACATTCATCGGCCTCTTGATAAGCTCTAGACTTTTTACACATGCATGCATGCATACATACATACATACATACATATATATACATGTTCTGCATGTAGCATTATATATACCAGCTAGTACAGCACACTTTTGAGAGGTTTCGTCCTAGCTGTTGCCAAAACTGGTAGGCCACAGCAGTGCTCAGCAAACAGCTTTAACTAAGTTTTAAGAAAGAGATTAGTTTTGCATGCAGACCATCTTGAACCTGTCATCAGGGCATCGGTACTTCGAGTGATTGATGTGCTGCATGCTTGCAGCAGATCATTTGTTTGCATGCACTTGGATGCATTAGGCCGGCAATGATTAACACATTGTATAACGCAAATATATAGTAGCTAGCTAGGTTGCCAATTTGATTTGATTCGAGGAGAGAAAACTAGTATAAAGAATGGAAGAGCTAGCATAAAATTAAAGTCCCACACTCATATATATGCACATTAATAAGATAGTGATTTGAAAGCACTTGATATATTGTTATACTAAGTTTATGCGTACAGACATGGCCAGGACGTTAGATGAGCACATGCAGGAGTTCTAGGACAGTGCCCTCACATGTGAGCATGGCAAGTAACCTAGACAAAACCCTTTAATAGATCGAGCTGCAACGTCAGAAAATCTGCCATTTTATACTCTGATACCAGCAGTGGTGGGCTTTGTTAGGTGGTTGGGGGGGGGGGCGCTGTGTTGCACTGCTTGGTTGCTGGGATGCATAAAAATACTATTAAGCCTCCATTGTTTCTTCAACATAATGCATGGGAGAAAAGGATCACATGCTGTTTATCCTTACTGTTTCTAAAAGTAAATTCTCATCGAGGGATTCATTCCCCTACTGTTGCTGAACAGGTTCTACCTAGCTAACCTAACGGTTGTCCCGATCTCTTATCTAAAAAACCGTGGCCTCCATGACAGAAAGTTATTTCTTGTCACCCTACAGTAACAGTGTTGTTAAGACAGAAATGTCGACCTTACAAACTCAAACCGAGCTGTTTCCTTGAATTGATTAGCACTGCCCATGTCTAGACTAAGGAAATATTCTTCTCAAGGAATGTCACACAGGCGATTCCAAAAAACACTTCATGTGCATTTATATATGTATATATATAACAGTTAGTTATAACTTAGGGGAATGTAAATTAAATGAACTTTCCACTAAAAAACCGACCAGCCTCTCATGTGGTGTCAGGTGTGGGCTTCCAAACACCCACTTCAGATCAAATATATGTATTTAGTACAAAACTCATTTTATCTCTTTTTTTTCAATTTTATAATTTTCAGTCTATCAAAAAATGACACGTAGAGAATTAAATTTAATAAATGGATCTTAAAGTTTTGAAATATTCCAATAAATTCTACTCAATCGAATTGCAGATTCAAAAGGACAAAAATGTCTTTAATCTATTATAATATTTATTAAGAAAATTTATGTGACAGCTTGTACTTCAGGATTTGAGAAGATACGAGTGGAACTGGAGAGTGGAGCCATGCAATCTCGTGCCAAAGAAAGCGCGTCATTGCTCGTGCATGCTAGCTCACACGAAGCTAAGAAATTAAGCAATTATGCTGTCGACGCTAATGAGGCGGTCAAACACGTTTTACATGAAAAGGTTGACGTAAACTGCATTTTTCCTGATTGCGCACTTTTAACATCATGACTAGATGTAACTTATCATATTTTCTTCCAAGAAATAAATAAAAAAGCTCACCTTTATAACCATATGAATCATATGATTGCCTGAGTTTGTCTAAGGAAAAGACCATTGAGGGCCTGAGTTGCAGATAATTGGTATTAAAAAAAGGTAAAAAATAAACATAAAAGTCGCCTGTTCTCATGCAATCATTACGAAGTATCTCGTGTTTGTGCTTGGACCGGCTACGATAGCTTACTTTACAACGATCAAACTCATATTTATTTAAATGTTATAAGCTTATATGCATCTGACTTAACCATACCGCGTAACATGATTATGACGGTTAATAATATAATCCAAACAAAACCCAAAGACGAAATCAAGAAGCATCTTTGTAAGAGGTGAAAAAGAAAGGGTTTTTTTTTTTTTTTGGCAGCAATACATGATGCTTGGGTGCCCAAATCAAGAGACAGGAAGAGCCTTTTGTGGGGGTTGATCTGCTGCTTGGCTGTACCCGGTTGGCACTGCCAAACTTTCATGACTGGTCACCAGACTAATTCAAGCTGGACATTCTGATCAGCTTTACTTACCTTTAAGCATTAGGTTTACTTTGAATTCTTTGTTTGCTCCTTTTGCTTTCTTTTTTTTCCTGCCTATCAAGCACGGGTACCATTGCGAGTTGATTGGTCTTTACAGTATTCAGTTTTATAAGTATATAACTGAGTTGGACCTTCCAATTCTTACTACGCATAAAAGAAAAAAATATATAGTGCCTTGTTCTTCTTTATTAGTAGCTCGCTGTGGCAAATGAGATTCGGTGCATGTCTCTCTCTCTCTCTCTCTCTCTCTCTGTTGCATCATGCTTTGACCTGAAAGGCTGAAATATCAATTGTCAACTGTCATGCTCAACTCCATTGAAATCTGGGATTCTGTTTCCACTCCGATCTCGAGGATCCAGATTTCAGAAGATGTCATATAAAATTGGAGCTTTTTGTGGTTCTCTTCTCCTACTCTCTCTTCAATGATGTCATACCCGGCTCATAACTGAATTTCACAGTTCACCCCCAATTCTCATCGCTTCTTTTCCAAAATCTTGCTCTGGGAAGCGATTCTTTTTCAGCATTGTATCTTGTGAACTTGAATTCCGGGAAAAATAAATGGTTCCCAACTCTGTTGTGGTCACGATTGAGAAGCCTAGCAACTTCTCTTTACTGGAGGTCAATGGTTCCGATTCATCGTTGTTGCGGGATAAACAGAAGGCTGCAAGTCCCAAGCAGTTTTCATGGGTTCTTCTTCTCAAAGCTCACAGATTTCTGACCGGTCTTTCATGGCTGGCCATGGCTTTCAGGGCCACGTTTGCTTCAGTTAAGAAACGCATTGCCTTGTCTGATTTAAGTGAGGAGGAACCCAAAAGCAGGGGAAGGTTGTACAGATTTATCAAAGCTTTTCTACTCATTTCAATTCTAGCTTTGGTGTTAGAAGTCGTTGCTCATTTCAAGAAATGGAATCTGCAAATGATACAGCCTTGGGAGGTTCAGGGTCTTGTGCAGTGCTCCTATGTGGCTTGGCTGTCTTTTAGAGAAGACTACATTGCTCCTTTTGTGATATTACTTTCTAATTTCTGCATTGTGCTATTCTTGATTCAATCTCTCGATCGGCTAGTTCTATGTTTCGGGTGTTTCTGGATCAAGTATAAGAAGTTGAAACCCAAAATAGGAGGAGAAACTTACGAGACTGAGGATTCATCAAGTTTCCCAAAGGTCCTGGTTCAGATTCCCATGTGCAATGAGAGAGAGGTAACAGTTCGGAGCCAACTAGTCTTTCTCTCTCTTCCGTGCATTGGTGCATGTTTTTTTGTATATTTTGGATCTTTCTGAGATTTAATTATTTGTTCCTGCATCAGTTTGTATATATGAAATTTGACTCATTTCACAGTGCTATTAGCAATCAAATTTTCTGGTACTGAATTTGTAATGTTTGATTAAGGTGTATGCGCAATCAATTGCTGCTGCCTGTGAGCTCGATTGGCCGACGGACCGACTTTTAATTCAAGTCCTAGACGATTCAGATGACGGAAATCTACAGCTTCTGATAAAAAACGAAGTCTCCACTTGGCACGAGAAAGGGATCAACATCGTATACAGACATAGACTCATCAGAACAGGCTACAAAGCTGGCAATCTAAAATCAGCCATGGCCTGTGACTATGTCAAAGATTATGAATTTGTTGCAATTCTCGATGCAGATTTCCAGCCCAATCCTGATTTCCTTAAACTGACAATTCCTCACTTCAAGGTAATATAGAAGCCAAATGAAAATACAAGATTTCCTTTTTGTACTCTTTTCACGATAGTTACTCTTAAGGATAATGTGATTTTTTTACAGGGAAATCCTGAGCTGGGTCTTGTCCAGGCTCGCTGGTCATTTGTGAACAAGGATGAGAATCTGCTTACAAGGCTCCAAAACATCAACCTCTGCTTCCATTTTGAGGTGGAACAGCAGGTGAATGGCGTTTTTCTCAATTTCTTTGGATTTAACGGAACGGCAGGTGTTTGGAGAATCAAGGCTCTGGAGGAATCAGGAGGCTGGCTGGAGAGAACCACTGTCGAGGATATGGACATTGCAGTTCGAGCGCACTTGAATGGATGGAAATTCATCTTCCTCAATGATGTCAAAGTGATGTGTGAATTGCCGGAGTCTTATGAAGCTTACAAGAAACAACAGCATCGCTGGCACTCGGGTCCCATGCAGCTCTTCCGCTTGTGCCTTCCTGCTATCATAACTTCCAAGGTTTTGACCTTTTACTGTGTCTATTTTGAAGGCTTGAACTGAAAATTGTGAATAGATTTTTTGAACTTTGGGTTTTTCTTTGTGCAGATATCGATGTGGAAGAAAGCCAACTTGATATTTCTCTTCTTTCTGCTAAGGAAACTTATACTTCCCTTTTACTCATTCACATTGTTCTGTATCATACTTCCATTGACCATGTTCATACCTGAGGCAGAAGTGCCTATTTGGGTAATCTGTTATGTCCCAATTTTCATGTCTCTTTTGAACATTCTCCCAGCACCCAAATCTTTCCCTTTCTTGGTTCCATACCTACTGTTTGAGAACACAATGTCAGTTACAAAATTCAATGCCATGGTCTCTGGGCTCTTTCAGCTAGGAAGCTCTTATGAGTGGGTAGTGACCAAGAAGACAGGTAGATCATCTGAATCAGATTTGTTGGCATTTGCCGAGAGGGAATCCAAGTCTTCGGGTGAAGAGAAGATCCTTAGGAGGCATTCTGAATCTGGTTTAGAATTGTTGAGCAAACTTAAGGAGCAAAACGTCCCTTCTGTGAAGAAGAGAAATAAGCTCTACAGGAAGGAACTTGCGCTTGCTTTTCTTCTACTCACTGCATCTGTCAGGAGCCTCTTATCGGCACATGGAGTTCATTTCTATTTCTTGCTGTTCCAAGGGTTGTCTTTCCTGGTTGTGGGCTTGGATTTAATTGGAGAGCAGCTGAGCTGAAATGGAAATATATTGAATATACTGAAATTAAAGAGTAAAAATGAAAATTCCCATATATTTTTGTTGTTGTAGTTGTTTATTATTCTTATTATGCTTAAAGACTTCTGCTTTACAGACCTCCGAAAGGAATTTGTTGGCTTTCTTGATGAAATAAGAGTTGTTGGGATGTGAAAGACTAAACTGATAAAGTAATTCGGTTAAATCGTGAGAAAATGACGATCTAGAAAACGAGTGAGATAGATTATGGAAGTGTAAAAACGTATGAAAAGAATATTATATTATCTTATAATTATGATGTACAATGTAACATATATATATACAAGAAGTCAAGGAGCACTGAATGCCATAATCGAAGGAGTGCTTTTGTCACTATTCAAAAATATTACAAATATATGCATTAGTCGTTGCTGTCATTCAGAATTGGATGAATGACTTTAGCAGATTTGGTGGCAGGATTAGTAATTTCTGGAGTTGCACTATCAAAGTGAAAGATGCATATCCTAAAAGGACAAAATGATTAGGAAAATAGATTCAAACAATTTAGATATAAATATGGGCTCTTTTCTGCATGAAAAAGTTTCACTACACTAAACCCAGCCCCATTATCTCGCAAGTTGCAAGAGGAAAGAATGATCCTGCTATTTATTAAAAGTAGAACATGTTGGAATGCTGGCTTGATTTCATGTTGAAAATATCATTTCACAAACTTGGCTCAATTATGGCTCGAATCTCGAGCCAATTGTGGCTTAACATTTTGCTTTAGTGAATTCCAGACAGATTGTTCGCTTAACATCTGCTCGATAGTCTGCTCAAACGAACCTAAGCAAATTTTGAGAGCTCATTGGGCGTATTGGAGCTTTTGAGATTAAAGAGTGATTTGTAATTTCTCTCTTGTATTTCATTTTTGTGATAATGAATTCTTTAAGACCGACTCTGCCAGTAGACATTGGCTTGTTCAAACCGAACCACATAAATCTTGATGTTCTCTGTGTGATTGTCAAATTTTCTTTTATTTACTTCCATTATTATATTTCAAATTAAACGCTAATAACCAATAAATCCCAACACCCTAAACCAAGTGCCTTATCTTTTATTCACAAACAAGGCAAGTCAAAAATGTCATTTTTGTTTATATGAGATCTGGTACCATAAGCAGTATCATTGGAACTTGTTGGTTGTTGAACCGGCAAGTTGATCATCATCCAGGCATCTTTATGGAATATTTGGATGTTCTTTTGTAACCTAGAGATATAAAACTTAAATTTTGTGTCAATTAGTTGTAAACTACATCTCTATCATTTTACACAGACTTTATTCAAGAGGAGGCATTCTTGTTTTCCATCTTTTTTTTTTTTGTTTTTAAAGAATAATGATAGGCTTACTACCCTCCTACTATATTTTTACTACTCTTTTTATTTTTTTATTTACTTAATAGTTAAGGAAGTACCTATCAATAAAGTTGTATATTTAAATTTTTTTAATGATTAAAATGTTAAAAAAAATACTTAAAATAAAATAATAATAAAAAATAAAAATTTCAAATACATTAGAATAGTAAAGAAGTGGTAAACTGGTAGTAAGGGTATCGTTATCTTACTTTTTTATTTTTTCCTTCTCCTTTGGAACAATCTTTGCCCGAGAAAATCCATTTCAAATTCTTTTTCGGACTAATTAAAAAAATAATTTATATGTAAATGCATAGCATATGGGGTGTCGTGGTGTAGTTGGTTATCACGTCAGTCTAACACACTGAAGGTCTCCGGTTCGAGTCCGGGCGACGCCATTTTTTTGTTTTATCCACAAGTTTTTGCTCTCCCAGCAAGGCAGCCCCTTTTGACGGGGGCTTGCCGCTTGTTGATAGACACAATAACGGAATTTACAAGTTCCCCCTTTCGCTTTCAGGTCTGGCACTTCCCATGTCTCTCCCCAGTCAGGGTCTTTTTCGGCTGGTTCTGAGAATTGGTGGCTTTTCCTAGCATATGGTTCCTTTCAAGTTCCATGCTTATAAAACTCCGGAAAAGTGAAAATTTACTCTTTGTTTGTTTTTCTTTAATTCATATTGTTTTCCTACTTATGTGTGGTATAGTCAAACATTTTTTGTGCTGCCTTGGTGCGAAGGAGTAAAAGCTTTGGAAAAATTTCCATTATACTTTTTATGCCTTTCGACTTTTCCACTTTATGGAAAATTTTTCTCGTTTTGCGTTCTTTCTAAACGGTTATGTATTCCAATTAGGGAATTGGTTGTTCGTCGCATAAGAAATGTTTGTCAAAATGCGTTACTGACTCATGCATTGCTTCTCAAACCTTAGTGTCTATGTTGAGGAAAATGCTACAGTTGTCGTGGCAGTCGCTCTGTCGTCGTCGTTTATTATGTGAGCGGCCCGTGCACATTGCATGCTCGATGGCTAGGACTCATTATTTACACTTGGAACGGCACTTACTAATTATTGAAGTAACAGATTAAACTATATCTCTTGCAATGTTATGCCCATTTTGACAGTTAAAGAGACGTGGAAAAGATGGTGTCTTGGGCTACAACAACGTTTTCATCGAATCAACTGATTCCATTTTCTGCTGCTGTTGGTACTGCGGCTGCTCCTTATTCTAGCTGCACCGCCAATTTCTTGAATGTATGTATTCCAAGAAGGGGCAGGTTTGATTTCTTTGTTGCTGAGAACCACTCGAGAGTGAGGACTTCCGTGGTTATGTCAAACCGAGTTTCTTCGTTGCAAACCCAACTGAGTACTTGGGAAGATCCTGATGATGGCAGTGGTAGTGAATATGATGAGGAAGACGAGGAAGTGGAAGAAAATGACTTGGATTATGAGAGTGACTGGGAGGAAGAAAGAAATGTCTCAGCTACAACTAGTGTTGAAAAGCCCACAACAAACAAGTACGAGGAGGATCTTGTAAAAGGTTCTTACTTTGCTAAAACCTTTTAGTCCCTTCTATTATTCAACTTTCGTCTTTTTTTGCCCTTTCAGGATAGTGAATGCTCTTGAAGTGGAAAGAAGCTTGAAATGCATCATTATTCTTTTATTTATCTTTTTTGGTGCATAATATGATACGAAAATAATTGGTCTCTGATTGTGCAAGTGTTGTGAAGTATGGCATAAACCAAGTTACCTCTAAAAAATTAGTTGATCTCTTTCTGTTGGAAACTATTATTTAGTATTGATTCCTTTAGGACACCATTGCACTTTGTTATCCGACTAGTCCATCTTCAAACCCAATTACCCAAGCCCAAGAGCTTTAAACTCTTAAGCATGTATTGGGTTTGTGTGTGGTTCCAAAACCATGGCATAAAAAGCATTTCTGGTAAAGACCTTGGGCTGGGCTTGGGGGTATGCTCCCCCTAGGTCTAAGGTTCAACTTCCCTTGGGTGCAAACTATCTCTAGGGGCCATCGGACTGGGGGATTTTTCCCTTGAATTACCCGAGGTGCTGTTGCGGGAAACTCCTTGCCGAGAGCCTGTGCACTCTTGGGATTAGTCAGGACACTGTTCCCGAACACCTGGTGCGAATAAAAAAGAAGAAGCATTTGTGTGTGATATTTCTTTCAGTTTTTTTTTAATAGAGGGTGGTGGGGAAGAAATTTAGAATAAGCATTCTGCGAATGCTGATGGGCAAAGACGATATTCCCTCTTCTCAATCATTCTGATTTCCTTTTTTGTGTATCAAAGGGGTATCTGACTTCTGTAAAAAAGCCAAAACTCCTTCCTTCTTGTGTTACCTGAGTACGAGATCTCACTTGTCACAGACTGAAATGGAAAAGTTCCACTTAGGCTTTGTAGTTAGTTATAGGACCATCTCATCTAAAAGTTTAATTATACCAAACTGAGGAGTATCTTGTTCGTTGGATTCTGAGGTTGCATTGGCCCAAATAGACCCCTTGTTTTAGCTGCCACTGCATTAATTTCAAGTTAAAACTTCTTTCCAAATTGCGAACTGCTAGAACTATGACAAATATAAATTGTTTGCCATTGAACGGATTTGTCTCTAGAGATTTTGGTGGACTGCATCTTTTTTTTGCTATTTAAGTTATATTGTAATTAATTACACGTATGGGTTTATATTCTCTTCGCTCCTATGTAAACATTTGACCAACTGTGATCTGCTTTGCTAATTACTGCAGAGGTGGAACAGCTTTTGGGACCCGAAGAAAGAGCAACTTTGCAACAGAATGTGACACCAAACCTGGGAAAAATATCAACAGTAAGCGTTGAAAACATTGAGCAGCTTTCTATTTTCTTTCCTCGTTTTGCATACTTAGGGGAAAATCTCACTTGCTGGTTAAATATCTCCTAGTTTATGGTTATCACAAAAACTGTAGGGAGCAGCTCATTTGTGGAAGTACCTACAGCTTGCTATGGATTTTTATCCTTGAAAAATTTGATGGAATGTCTATCTCTTTTTGATACTTTTACTTCTTCTACCCCAATCGTTCAGGCAAAATGGAGCCCTCTCCATACTCTTGCGCTATCAGGGCAAATACCTTTCATGGATAAGCTGATTGAAAATGGGCTCAACATTGATACTGTTGATCAGGTGAGGTTTATTCATATATTGGTTCAACATTTATTTCTCGACCCAAAAATGATATATAATTTGGCAAAATAGGATGGCCTCACAGCTCTTCATAAGGCAATTATAGGCAAAAAGGAGGCTGTAATTAGCCATCTTCTAAGAAAAGGTGCCAGCCCTCACGTCAAAGACCAGGTGAGGATAAGATTTTCATTGTCATAAAGCAAGCTAGCAGCAACAGCTTATACCTTAGGAACTATGGTTTTATATCTTTATCCTCATGTCAGGATGGTGCTACTCCACTTCATTATGCGGTTCAAGTTGGTGCCATGCAAACTGTGAAGTTATTGATCAAATATAAGGTGGATCTAAATGTCGCAGATAATGTGAGTAGTCATTAAATTTCCTTAATGTCAATATCCTGTGATGTTTACCCTTAAATCATGTTTATGAATTCTTTCAGGATGGGTGGACTCCATTGCACGTTGCCATCCAAAGTAGAAATAGACATATAACAAAAGTTTTGTTAGTCAATGGTGCGGATAAGAACAGGAGGAGTAAGGTAAACTCTAGAGCTACATGTTTCCACTGCAAATTGTAATGATGTCAGTTCTAGTCCCTTGTTTTTCAGCTCAACTATAGTTTTATTGATATGGAGAGAATCTGGGTGAATGTGCGCAAAAGGAGTCTTGTGATTAACATAAAATTTCATTTCTTTTGGGGAAAAAAGATGTGGTTAACTTTGTAACTACACTTGCAAGGTAGTTAGAGCTGATCTTTTCTTTGAGCTTATAAGCCATGTGTCAACTGCATGATATCCTTCTTTACCTTATGATGTTTCATCAAATTTTTTCTCTTTTTAACCTCTTTGGTGGAGCATGAGAATTGATAAGCAAAGAGTTTCTGCTTTGTGCTTTCAGTGAAGGTAAAATTATCATTATTGGCTTAACTGCTTTCAGGATGGAAGAACACCCCTGGATCTGAGTTTGTGTTATGGGAAAGACTTCAAGTCATTTGACCTCGCCAGGTTACTGAAGGTAGTCCCAGCTGATAGAGATCTCTGATGGAGACGGGAATGCCACATTGTTGAGATAAAATCTTCAGCTGCAAGAATATGTCTAGAGATTTGTTTACTAAACTTCTTCACATGCTTGCATTCTGAGGTGGTGTGAGAATTACTTCTTGATTGTTTAAGTTCCTGGTGGAGGTGCTGTGAGAATAATCTTGATCCTGAAGTTTCATGGGGGGCTAATTCATGTCAACCTCCACATTGATTTGGATGTGAAGAATGATGCTATTGCCAATGGACGAACATTGTAGTTTGTAGTATGTATAAAAATATCTCTGTTATCAAGGAATGCATACTATGGGCTATCCATCCTGGGTCTCCATGTCCATTCTATAATGATACTTGATGAAATCGGTTCCTTGTTTGCTAATTAATTACTCCCTGATTCGGAATGGACTCTTCTTTTTTCTTTCGCAAAACACTATGTTTCTCCTTACACCCACGAAAAAACAAATTACACAGACACCTAAAAATGACATTTACCTCAAAGTAGAGGATCCATAACAAAGAGTCATTAAATTATTTGAAAAAGTGAATGTTATTCTTTAATTCTAATATTTTTTAGAAAAAAAATCTATAGTTGATCATGACATCTATATTCATTCATATGCAAAGTGATCAATCATTTGAATTGTCACCAAATGCTCTGTGTCTGTTTTGATAGTGAGATGAGATGAAATGAGATGATTTTAGATGAAAGTTATAAATTAAATAAAATATTATTAGAATATAAGTTTTTAATATTATTATTATTATTTTGAGATTTAAAAATGTTACATTATTTCTAATATTTTATGTAAAATTTTTAAAAAATTGTAACGGTGAGACGTTCTAACGGCGTCGTCTTCCCGCCGAAGCCCACAAAGATAGGCACAAACCCATTTTGCATCGTCTCCCTCGCCACGCCACACCACACCACACCACGCCACTGTCTAGCGACTGGAGTCTGGACCCCTCTCTCTTTCTCTCCCTCCCTCCCTCCCTCCCTCTCTCTCTGGACTACACATCTAAGGTACGGAACTGGCATTTTTTGGCAGAACTATATATTTGGCCTTAAAAAGATTAGGGCTTCGATCATGACCGTGATCACTGGTCATCATGATTCTCTTGCGAGGGGGAAAATGGTTCTACAATACATTAAATTTGTACGGATCACTATCATCATGATTCATGTTAAAAGTTTCCGTATTTGGCTGGTTCCATTTGCAGTGCATTACCGGGTAAGAGACATTTGGGTACTGGCCACAAATGGAGGAAGAGAAGGACGCGTTTTACGTTGTACGGAAGGGGGATATCGTTGGCATTTACAAGACTTTGAGCGATTGTCAAGCTCAAGCCGGATCTTCCGTAATCTTTTTTCAACCTTATAATATGATTTTATCTATGACCATGTCTATGTTTGAAGCAGCTATGTATGATGACTTGATGAGTCAAGTCCTTCGCGGGTTTGTCTCATCTTTTGGTCCATTTTTTACCTAACCAGCCAGGTGAATTTGTTCTTAGGAGTCTTCTTTATTTCGATAAACTTTCTGTTTGTTGCCCAAAATTTATGTGTTGCTGCAAACTGTGGAAATAAATTTTAGCTCCCTTCATAGGCGTGCAACCCTTCTGTAAGCGTGTATAAAGGATATTGTTTGCCCAAGGAGGCAGAGGAGTATTTTGCCTCACATGGGCTTAAGAATGCAACTTATTCTACTAGCGTTGTTGGTGTTAAAGAAGATCTGTTTGGAAAACTTGTTGCTTGCCCTTATCAGGTTTGTTATCTAAGCACCCAATCTTTCAGTTTTGTCTTTTTTATTTTTATTTTTTATACACTCTTTTAGTAGTAGGTCTGCGTCTGCCAGGGTTCTTCTGCTGGTCTAAATCCTTACCTTGGTTGTCAAAGGGTTAATATTGTTGGTTTGCAGAGATGTTTTATTTAGTTTTCAGTGTAGAGAAATTCTCTCGTCGTTTATTGAATGTATGATTGGTGAAATCATTTTTGTTGGACATTATATCCCTTTCAGCAACCAGCTTCTTCTAGGGTAAAAGCAGCTAACGAGGATACTCCCCCAAAGCGATTGCTAGAAGTGTTTGATTCAGACTTTGTAAGTTGACATAAGTTATGGTTCATTTAGAAAACTGATAGTTTATAAGAAAATTTTTTTGATTTTTGCATGAATAAATTTTGGAACTAATGGAAGTTAGATGGAGTATAAAATGCCCCATGATGGATGGGAGTTGTTCTGATAATCTTGCCTATATCATCATTGGGGGTATGTACAACTTGATTTTGTTTTAGTGGTGAGTAATTCTTGTGGTTTCTGTTCTACAGGAGATGGTTGGATCAGCTTCATTTTCCTCAAATCCTCAGAAGAAACCTTTCAGATTAGATTATTTCCATGAAACTCAACCCATTTCATTAAGTTGTGTAAGCAGCTGACCTGATAGTACCGTTCATGGACCAAGAACACAATTGATACTACTGTTTAATTATGTCACATCATAAAAGGATCCTTGTGTATGTAGTTGCTTACATGCATGTACATTATGTATTACTTTTGTGGTCATTCTTCCATTGTAGTGTTTTCAAATATCTAGTGGAAATACAAGGTTTACTTATCAAAATAATGGAATTGGGCCTGATGCAGATCTGTTTGCTAGCTAGATCTTTGTATTGGGCACTCTTTAAGACAATTTCAAATAGCTTCATTTGGGATATTGGTGTCTGTAGGTGTAAAGTGTAAACGGGTGTTGTGCTCCAACAGGGTGTCCTATTGGTATAACTACCCACATACTATAAGCAGGGGATGTGGGTATGTAATTGATCTGTTTTATGTGTTGTTTTTGGAAAAACATGTACTCTTGTTCACCAGAAAGCTCTAAAGCAAGCAAAAAGCGTGATGTTCTTGTTATACACAATCTTACATGGCATCTGGCACTGAGGAATTATAAATTACCAATTACTTGTGTGATTTTGTCATCGAACTGCTAGTATGTTGATAATCTCATTGTTGTGGCCCCTAGGTATCGAGTCAGCTGGTAAAATCGCGGTAGGGTTGAGGTGTGTTTTGGGTTTGATAAGTAAGATGTCTGTCATGATATAAATGCTCCACTGCAAACTGTGATAGACTACTTTATGTCTAATTATGTTGATATATAAACTAACAGTGCAAAAATATGCCTTGTCCATGTTTATGCCCAGCGTTCGTGTATCCTACAGTTTGATGGTGCTTCAAAAGGAAATCCTGGACAAGCTGGTGCAGGAGCTGTGCTACGTGCTGAAGATGGAAGTATGGTATGCAGTTAACTGACAATTTTCTAGTGCTGTTATGCGTGTTAATCCTTTATTATGTATATTTGTGTGACCCTGAGCTTTGGTAGGTCTGCCGATTGAGTGAAGGGGTGGGCATTGCAACAAATAATGTTGCTGAGTATCGAGCTGTGATCTTAGGTTTGAAACATGCTCTAAAGAAAGGATACAAATATATTCGTGTTCAGGGAGACTCTAAACTTGTTTGTATGCAGGTTTGTTGTTTTTGTTCTATAACACTGATTTCCTTTAGGCTTTCTCACTTTTTCATCTACGAATCTTACATGTTTTGTTTCAAACATGTTGCCCAGAGAGAGGTGTTTGCTTGGTATTCTTGTTTATGAGGCGTATTCATGTTACAGATTCAGGGACTTTGGAAAACCAAAAACCAGAATATGGCTGACTTGTGTAAAGAGGCCAAGGAGTTGAAGGATAAGTTTCTGTCCTTCCAGATCAATCATATTGTTAGGGTAAATGCACATGGTTACTTTTTTATATATATTTTTTAATGCAAATGGTTCTGCACTTTCTATGTGCTATTTAAAATATAGATATTAACACGTTTACCATTCCCTCCATTCCACAAGAGTCATTTATCGATGATACACGTTTGACCAAATCAAACATTAACTTCCTTGTGTCCTCCTGAAAGCATTGGTACAGAACCATTTGAGGAACTGAGATATCTTGTTGAGTTCAAGTGCTCGATTTATCTTCTCCATAGTTCTTAAAAGTGTTAGAATTAATAAAAGTTTGGAAGCCATTGACCGCTTGTAGAGTTAATACCAGAACCAGCATTCACTCTCTGATGTATTGTTCTAAGTTTCTTTGTTCATTTTCAAGGAACTTAACTCTGAAGCCGATACTCAAGCAAATCTAGCTGTAGATCTCAAGGGTATGACCCTTTTGTGTGCTACTGAAGTTTTATTGCTTTTATGGTTTGTGGTAATTGCCTTTGTTACAGCAAAAGTTATTGGATCTTATGCTTATGCAGATGGACAAATTGTAGAGGATTGTAGAAAGAAGTAGCTCCAATGTCAGAGGTGGTAGCTGCATCCGTTTTTTGGTTGACAGAAATATTTGTTACCGGACTTGTTTGGACTCTCTAGCCTTGAGGCCAAAATCTATTTGATATTCTGCAGTTGAAACGAATTTAAGTGTGCTGTTATATGCTAAGATTAATCGGTGCAAATGCTTCTTGGACGACTAAGGATAATATATATATATATATATATATATATATTCAAGCTTTTAGTTTAGCTGTTGGCCCCTTCTCAATGCTTTTTTCACTATGAAAAAAATCTATTCAACAGTCATACATTACACACCTACTGAGTGCTAAATATATATATGTATATATGTAGTGTAGGGCTGCTAAGAAAGAGCCATTTTACTCATTATCCTCTATAACGCATAACACACTTTTTTTTTTTTTTTTATTCGTACTAAATTAAAGAAATTCTTCTATTTATCATCTATATATATATTTGGTAAGGAAAAAAATAAAAAAATAAAATGTGGTGTGCAGTGTAAAGGTAGAAGAATTTTTCATTTTGCAAAAAGAGCCCAAAAAAAAAAAAACTTGAGATGGGCCGCATTGCTAAAACTAAAAGGAAGTTTAGGAGAATATGGAAATGGTGTGGTTAGATTCGTTTCCCAACTTTTGGATGAATTGTACGGTCCAACCAACACCCATGAAAACGAAGTCCAATACGATAAAAAAAAAGCCCATCAAAGTTGTTCCCATCACTACTGGGCTCCCCGTCTTTACAAATAGATCCAGTGCCTGACAAGTAAACAAATCGACGGCTCCGATAATTTTTCTTTTTCTTTTCTTGCAGCTGCAGGTATTTGGATAGGGTGCGACTGCGAAGCACAACTCGATAGCTCACTGCAAATTGACCTTGGTTCGGACTAGAAAAAAATGGCCACGACCACAATCTCAGTTCCCTTGATTCGTACATCTGTAAATCATCGTACATTTGTCCCCGTTCCATTCCTGGCGCTATCCCTTCGAAACCTCCACCTCCGAACCCATGGCGTTTCCAACTCCTTCAACCATTTCACATTCGAGAAGAAGAAGACGAAGACGACGAACATGAAGCAGCCCTTAATAATAGTGAGGTCTGCGGAGGAAGAAACCGTACCGATTCCAGAGGAACAACCAGAGGCACAACAACAGGAAGAAGAAGGAGAAGCACCGTCGTCGTCATCAGAGCAACCACCCGTTTCGGTTCCCGTTTCCCCGTCTGACACCCTTATCATGTTCTTTCAGGTGCCTTTTCTTTCCTCCACTCTATGTTTATTGTAATTATTTCGTCTCTAATCTTCAAATTAAGTAAATTGAGTCGACATACAGGAAAAAAAAGAAAGAGGAGAGACATTTTATTCAAACTCGTGGTCATAAGTAATTTTTAACTAAAAAAAATTGTCTTTTTTTCTGTGTGTGCTGTATGGTTAATCTTAAATCACCTAAGCATTTTTTTCATTGTTCCAATTTCTCTTTAGCTTTTATGGTTTCAAAATTTCTATTCCATCCCATCTGATTAGGCCTTCTTTGTGAATTTCTAATATGGATTAATTTGCTGCTTAATAGTATTGCATCAATAACATTCTCCTTTACGTTCGAATATCCGTAGGCAGAGGGAACACTGAGCGAAACAGCTATTCCTACTGTGACCAAGGCATTAGAGGTAAATCGATGCATTCCCCAACTCTTTCATATATGTCGCAATGTTATTTTGAGGAGTTCCAGCGATTGAGGTGATATTATTGTGTTGGCTCAAATGGTAAGGACGTTGGTCTTGGGGCATGCTCCCTCGGTTCCAAGGTTCCAACTTTTGGTGCAAACAATTTTTATGGGCCATGTTCCGGCCGTGAAAAGCTGATGATTTACCAGATAGTAATGAGGGCGTGTTATATGGGTCCTAGGTTTAATCAGGAAAAAGAAGAGTTTTGTTTGCACGTTCTCCGGAGTTCTGTCACTAAAAAAAATGATATTGGATGAGTACAGGCCCTTGCTTTCTCAGGTTCAATTTCAAATTCTGTACTGATGTCATTTGATAGAATTATTTATATGAATTGGAATTTTAACTGGAACATAACAGGTATACCTCTTTGCATCTGATAAGTCCAAACCTTTTATTGATACCATAAACTGGGAAATTGTATCTAGCATGTTACTGAAGTGGGGGATTTGAATGGAAGAGTCAAAGGTAAGGGGAGTTGCGGTGTAGAGAACTATATGGTCAATATCCTTCGTGAACTGTAATTTTCTAGTGTGGGTAATCTGTCTTAGTTAGCTGGGGTTTTTAATTACCATTCTGTCCCCTACGGATTTATGCAGGGGTGAAAAAAGAATGCGTGTTCTTCACTCACGTATTGATAACTTGTTGATTCCCACCCATTGTTTTTTCATCTTTTATTTTGTAGGAAGCGGAGGGCATTACTAGTTTGAAGGTTCAAGTTGTTGAGGGTATTGCAAGTGTTGAGGTGTGTATGCCCAAGTTTTTTGTATCTCCAATAACAAACTTTAATAAATGTGACTAGTACTTGAATTGAAACTGTAGCAGTTGGGAAAAAAAATGTACGATACTCTCTATCATCATTCTCACATACAAATACTAGTATCGTAAAATTTTGAAGTTAATCTTTTATCTCAGTTGACTGTCATTGCTATTGATAAAAAATCTTTTGGAAAGAGGCATTAGCATTGACTATTTTTTCTTCTTTTGTTTAGTTGACAAAACAGACAACAGTACAAGCTACAGGAGTGGCTTCCAGTTTGGTTGAGGCCATACAAGGTTCAGGGTTCAAGCTACAAACTTTGAATTTGAGTTTTGAAGATGAAGAGTATTCCCTTGCCTAGAAATTATATGTTGATTTTGAAAAAAATATATTAGAAAACTCATACAAGGAAGCAATTTATCCTTGAGCTATGGGATCTTGGTATGTAGGCATCTGATTGGGCTTTTACGGAATTGCTTAGTTGCTGGTTCGTATATGTTGGTGGTGGTGGTGAACTCATTGTATTGCTGAAAAGATGTTAATGATATTACTTTACCTGGATCAATTTCAAATTTGAGTTTTCGAACTTTTGTTATGAGGTAATTGTGATGTTTGCTAGGTGAAAAAAATTTATGATGCAGGTTTTCTGATTTGGTTCTACCCAACATACCACTGCCTCGTTTTTCAGGAGTCCATCTTGAATTTAGCAAGCCATGTGCACATCAAGTGATGCCGTGCTTGATCAAAATGCAAAAAATTTCGCGAATAGGGGTCGGCTGTAATATTCAGAATAAGAATGAAGTGCTTTATAAAAGTAGGAGGAAAAAATCAAACAAAAATAGTTATCTTAGGCCTGGTGTCTCCAGTGAAGACATGTCCTTGTTGGCTGGGCAGTTGGCTCTATAAACATGAGATTATTGAGATCTGAGGTCCTATCTTGACAGAAATGAGAGATAAAGTTGTTCCCACATTGTTTGTCTAGCCATAGGGAAGCAGATGCATGGGCAGGATTCTAACGATGACATTGTCAAATAAATCCTTATTCGTTTTCTGAAGGTGAAGAAAGCTGAATTATATTCCTAGGAAAAGAGTCTTATGCTTTGTGTCCGAATTTCAGGATTCAACTGGGATTAAGCAATGGAAAAAAAATAAAGAGGGGAACTACGTTTCTGTACCGACATGTATTTCATTGTCAACGATGTCAAACCCCAATTAATAGATGGAATGGAAACATTACAGGTTATAATGCTTGTAGGGCAGAGCTGAGGGGTGATTGTTCGGCAAGTTGTAATCTATGTTAGGTTAATTTGCCTTTGTAGGATGCAGGATTCAGCTTGGTTAATTGCTAAGCATAGTTGAGACTTACAAAGAACAATATTTTGCTTAAAATAACAGACAAAGCATACACCAGCTGGGGTAATGGATATTTTTCGCATTGGGTTGACCATTTAAAAGAAAGGTGGGTCATAATTCATCTCTTTGTAAGATAACGATGAAAACCACCAACTCGTCTGGTGCTATGAAGTCAACATCTTGAAAGGCGGTGATTAAACTAATATGAGTAACCCTTACAATGACGAGACATGCAGTACTAGTTGACCATGTGTTGGAACAATCAAGTATTGAAACTGCTATTTTGAGTTGAAAATTGTCCATATTGGGACGCTCACATCGAATGTACTGTACCACCAGTGCCAGCTTGTATTTCTGAAATTGCAATTGAAATTGAATATTACAACTCGAGGCTGTGGCTCTGGGTTCAAAGTTCGGGTCCTTCGCGGAAGAGCTAACAATAGATGGCTGTCACTTTTTGGTGTGTCTGGTTTTCTTGTAGCCACTCATAATTAACATGTTAAATATGTTTTTTTGGTTGTATCTGGTGATACTCTTCATTGACAGCTGCCACCTACAGAGGTTTTAGCATTTAAACCCTGCTCCTACAAAAAGTGTTCATGTATTCTGCTTTCCTTAAATCTTTATGTGTATGAAAGTCACTCGAGATTCAAATATAAAAACAGGACATCAATTTTTGACCAACCTAAATACACATACAGAGATGCTGGCCGAGGTGATGATATAAAGACATTAATGCAGGTAGTACATGTTTGTATCAATATATGTTAATAGGTGGGGCAAACTAATCCTGGCAGGAGTCGTTCATACCCTGCTGCCGCTGGCTGCTCAGGCATTATTTTCTTACCGCACAATACGCCTCTAGGATAATGCAAAAGGGTAACCACTATAATGCCATAATTCCTACATGGTCGATGACATTAGGCTTTTGAAATTTCCACATGATGAAATCACAAGACAGCCAGTTGGGTAGATATTTTAAACGAAAGAATTTATGGGGGTGTGCAAATTGATTACGGGGTGTTCACATCACAAATGTATTCAACAATGCGTGGTAGGGGCCCCAAGTCAGATTTGAGATCTTTTAGATTATTTGCCACTTGCAGTTAAAACTAATCAATTTCCAGCAATTTCCCGTGCTGTTTCAAAATTTTATATCTGAAAAACCTAACACAATGCACCGTCTTCAAAAAAAAATCCCGGAATCTATCTTTACTGGCGTGGTGTTCTACTGTTCTACATGCAAGGCAACCATCCAAATGAGGTAAAAAACAACCGGAACATATATATGCATGTATGTAAGTATGTATGTATTAATGGATCCTTTAAGGCCCATGTCCGGGTGAATCCAACTGTGACGGTCATCTTGACAAATGCCCCATATAATATAGGCACGGCTATCTAAATATACTTGTAACTACAGGATATTGCAACTTTGAACTCCATTAACCCGACAAACACTCAATACTGAAAGACTTGTGCTTTAAGTTAGGTTCCAGTGAAGAAGGTCCATCTACATGCCCCTCACAAAGACAGACCTCGTGTGCAGGCTAATAAATTACTGGCAGTCTGGCACTGATGAGAAATAGATATACTTATGTAGCAGACACAGTTTCCAGGGCACGTGGATCAAAATCCTGAGTTAAATCTTACTTCCAACCAAAATAAAAGAAAAATACCCATTTAAGTTTCTGACAATTAGCCATAACTTGGGTTGCAGTGTTCTGGTGAAGCTGGCATACAAAGTTTGATTAACTCGAAGCCAGCTTGTCCTCTCTCCATGCTTGAGCTCTATTTATACCAGAGATGTTCTTACTTGAAGCAGCATTGAGTGACTTTATTTCCAATTTTCTTGGCTTCTTTTCTCGTCCTGCTCGATGGCTTTGAAAGCTCTGCTGTTTTTGTTCACCTGTTTTATTGTAGTTACCTCAAGAGTATGTCTCTCTCTCTCTCTCTCTCTCTCTCTCTCTCTCTCTCACACACACACACACACACACACACACACACTTCAGTATATCTATTTGCTTCCTTTAGTTGGGTGTCCTAATTTGTAGGATTTGCTGTAGGTTTCATCTAAAGATGAGGAACTCGCAACAAAGGTGATTATTAAGACAACTTTACAGCTAGTCTTTTTTACTTTCTTTTCCTTTTTGTCCTTTTTATTAGTTTGGTTTAATTGATTCCCCCATATGCTGTTATTTGAGTACCTAAACAGGCTAAACTTACATTCTCGATTATTGGAAGTTGTTACCTACAATATCGTTTTTCACGAGAAACGTGGTTTACTTGCTACTTTGATTTACATGAAGTTTTATATTTTCTTCATGATTCTTGCCAAAAAAAAACCCAAGTGAATAGAAGTGGACTTCACCATTTTGTATAGGCTGTCATTGTCGAAGCCCCAGTACCATCACAGGCTCCTGCTAAGGTCCCTGCAGTGAAGGCACCAACTCATGCTCCTCCAGCGGCACCCACATATGCGCCTCCACCCAAGGAAACCGCCCCCGTGCCCCCAGTTAAGCCACCTGCTCCTGCACCACCGTCCCCACTTCCAGTGAGGTCGAAAAAGGGTAAAATATATCTTTCCCACCACAGATAAAGTTCAACAGACATGTTTTGTCATGGTATATTTATATATTATGCACTTGTTTTTTTTGTATTGTTTTGTGGTAAATGTGGTATTGTGGATTGGTTGCACAGATTGCATCCCCCTATGTGATCAGAGATGCCAACTACATTCAAGGAAGAGGCTCTGCACGAGAGCCTGCATGACATGCTGTGACCGCTGCAAGTGTGTTCCCCCAGGAACTTTTGGCAACAGGGAAAAATGTGGCAAGTGTTACACAGATATGACTACTCATGGCAACAAATACAAGTGCCCTTGAGAAGGCTCCCAATATATTTCCTAAAAAGTGGGTTATAAGTATGAGAAAGGGGTGAAAATAAATGGTTTTCCTGAGTCTTTTCTACTGCTTCCTGGAGCATTAATTGGTTTGGCATCATCTAGTGTTGTTACCTTTCTGTTCTGTTTAGGCCAATTAAGAGTACTTTGTACTGTCTATTAAATTTCCCAGTTCATGTGGCGGATATTGATATTAATACATCTCTCACCATTTCTTGTAAAATCATTAAATGGAGCTTTGTCTTATTTGCAAATAATTTGTTAACCTGTAATTGGAAGCTCTCAAGACTCATGGCAGGTTCCAATACTTGGCACTTCACCTTGTTGAACAAAAATAGAGAAGGAGAATAATTTTTATTTTTATTTATTGGCACCGGGTGTCCAGGAACATCCTGACTAATCCTGAGTGCACAGACTATCGGCAATGAGTTTTCTATAATTGCATTTCGGGTAATTCAAAGAAAAAATCTCAAAGTTTGATGGTTCATAGAGATTATTTGCACCTAATAAGATTTGAATCTTAGACCGGGTGAGCATACTCTCAAGTCTAATGCCTTTACCACTTGAGCCACCCCTTAAAGGTTAAGAAGGAAATATATTTTTAAAAGGATCAATCCATTTGGGACCTTATCTACCAATTTATTATCATTTAGTAAAATGATTAAATTAAGCTTGCAGTTTTCAATTAGCTTAAATTTTTAAGACAACAGATAAATATAATTCATTTTCAAAGGTTGCTCAAGTCATCTCCTCAAGTCAACGGTTTTGAACTGTTGATAAAGATAAACAGCCTTCAACCAATTCCATAAAAATACAATTAGACAAATTCTTTTTTAAACTGTAAAAAATTTGGATGATTTTAATGAACAAGAAATTAGAGCGATGCTGCAGTTTCGGGCTGATTCATGGATATATGTATGGACCACTCACATTTTTATTACCGTTCTTTATTATGTTCAATTGTCCGTGAATCAGCCCGTTTTCCTATCATTTCGAAGAGTAGAGGCCCATGAACTGAGACCCATCATTCTTCTCGATGTTAATTCCCTAGGCCCAATTAACCGGCCCACAAGTCATATCAGCCCATAGCGCGAGCATAGAGAGAGAGAGAGAGAGAGAGAGAGAGAGAGTAGGGGTTGAATTTGGTTTTTCGTTATTCTTTCAGGTACCACTTCCAGGAAGAGACTTTTCTCCGATACGCATCGGAGCAGGGAGGGGTGACACAGTTCGTTCTCTCTCTTTACAGACTATAGAAGAAAAAGAGGACACGGAGCTCAAACCGAGAAGCAGCAAACATGAGAGGTGGCGATGGGATCTTAGGCAACAGAGAAGTAGAAAGAAGAAATGCATTTGTGAGCACCACAAGGAGAAAATGGCTGAAACGGCGAGAGATATGGCTTGTTGTTCTAGGTGTCATTCTTCATGCCGTTTACATGATGAGCATTTTCGATATCTACTTCAAGACTCCCATTGTACACGGCATGGATCCCGTCGCGCCCCGCTTCAGCGCCCCGGCCAAGCGCCTTGTACTGCTAGTCGGTACGTTCTACGGAAAGTCGCACTCTACATGTTGGTCGAATTGTCTTGCTGCAATATTTTGCTCTATTTTGTCCTTTTGGCGAAAACTCACTTGGCATTGGATACGGAATGGGCTGGGTTCGTATTGTGTATAGAGAGATCCATTTTTTGAGTTTACACTATTTAGTTAACTTTAAATTAGTCGTTTGAGGTCAAAGGTTTTCCATTTTTTTAAAAATAAATTTTTGGGTTTTTGAGTCCTTGTCGACGGATCATTGACGGAGTTGAAAGTGAGAAGTTTCTCTATTAGAATTCATTTGATGTTAAGAATGATTTAACTAGAAATTTGAGTAAGCTATAAAATTTGGAACTTTGTTTAATTGGGAAAAATGTTTATGCAGCTGATGGTTTGCGTGCTGACAAGTTCTTTGAGCCGGATTCTGAAGGACATTATAGAGCTCCATTTTTAAGAACCATAATTAAAGGGCAAGGTCGCTGGGGAGTATCTCATGCACGCCCTCCAACTGAGTCGAGGCCTGGACATGTTGCCATAATTGCCGGTTTCTATGAGGATCCTAGTGCTGTTACAAAAGGTGGATTGTCTATTTTCTTGTGCCAAAGTTACGGTTGTGCTTCTTTCACTTTTATTATTATTCTCGTTGCATTCCGTCCGGCCACTAAGGTAATCCATTCCGTTCACAGGATGGAAAGCTAATCCAGTTGAATTTGATTCGGTATTTAACCAAAGCCGGCATACATTTGCTTTTGGGAGCCCTGACATTATTCCAATCTTCTGTGGTGCTGTGCCACACAGCACGTGGAATGCCTATCCTCATGAGTTTGAAGACTTTGCAACTGGTTCAAATACAATCTCTGACCACAAATTTTTTTATTAATTAATGTTATGATAAGCAAAGGCTCGACGGGAATGGAAGGCTAAGATGGTTATATTCACATTTTAGAAATTAACTTCTATAACTCGCACTTTTATTCATGAATTATCAATTCAATATTGTTAATGCAGATGCATCCTTTTTGGATGAGTGGTCTTTTGATCAATTTCAGAGCCTTTTGAATAGGTCCAGTGAAGACTCAAAGTTGGAGAAGTTACTCCTGCGGGATCATCTTGTTATATTTCTGCACCTACTTGGTTGTGATTCGAATGGTCATGCACATAGGCCCTATTCCTCCATCTATCTCAATAATGTAAAGGTTGTCGACCGTATTGCCGAAAGGGTGTACCATCTGATTGAAGACTATTACAAGGACAACAGTACAGCATATATATTTACAGCTGATCATGGAATGAGCGACAAAGGTTGGAACTTCCAGCAACTTCATTTTTTTTTTCTAAAACTCTTTTGCTTTACAGTCACTTGATGTTGATACTTTGATATAAGCAAGCCATCTTCTGATACCTCCTTAAGGTATGTGCTTTGTCAAAGGCATCCTTAATTGGTTAAATCTATGTAGCATGAAAGAAATAGCATCAAAATGCTTCATGTTTATATGCATACCTGACTACTTCTTGGCCTTGAATATGGATGCTAGTAAACCTTATCTGTTTTTGACATATGTTGTTGTAGAGTCTGTTTGTTAAGATGTTCTCTATTTGGCTTCCTTCGGGCCAACTTGTATATTTGTTATCCCTAAATCATTTTTTCCCTGATACTTCAACTTGCTTTGAAATCTAATCCTGACACAATTGCGATTTTATTGATAGGAAGCCATGGAGATGGGCATCCTTCAAACACTGATACACCACTTGTTGCATGGGGAGCTGGTATTAAATATCCGAAGCCAATGTTGAGCACCAACCATTCTCATTGCAGTTTCCGTTTTGTAGATGAACATATGCATGACACACCAACACCTACAGAATGGGGCCTTCATGGCATAGAAAGAGTTGATGTCAATCAAGCTGATATTGCACCACTTATGGTTGTAAATTTTTTATTCTCCAAGCCTGTATCCATTGAAACATCCTCCATTTTACTGATCCCATGTCCTTGATGGATTTTGTTTCAGTCCACTCTTATTGGTTTGCCATGTCCTGTTAACTCTGTTGGAAGTCTTCCCCTCGATTACATTAACATGATCGAGGTATGTTCACTAAGCTTTTATTGATGGTTAACTTCTCTTATCTCGATAAATAACGGCAAGCATCTCAGTTTCTTTTTAACATCTCGTTGTATTATTATTTTTTGATAAGTAAATGGCAGAAAGTGTTTTTCATGTGTTTAGAACCCATGACCAAGTGGAAGCCAAGAGGAAAGCACACCACTAGGCTGCTGCTTCTCCTGGTGTTGTATTATTGATAATTGAATTGGTCCTTCTCAGTTAAATGAATAGAGGAGTAACAATTTATAGTTCACCATAATCTTCAGGCAGAAATATTTTTGTTCTTAAAGCTTCTAGTTGATTATTTGAATCAATCCAACTTGAATTGAAATTGGTAGATAAGTGATGAAGGTTTTCATTTATTATAATTTTCAGGTGGAAGAAGTTCACGCTGTATTAGCTAATACAGAGCAGGTTCTCAACCAGTTTCTTCGCAAATCACGTATCCCTTATATCAATTTAATGTCAAGTAATATAGTCCTTAATGGATATCACTTTCGTGAAGCTTTGAGCAGTATATCTTCGGTTCCTCTCAGATAAATATTTTTGTAAGAGCTAATGGAAATAAGTTTTTTTCTTAAATATTTGTTTGAAACAAGAAAAGTCTTCTCTTTAACCCATTGTGTTTCTATTTCTGATTTTCATTTATGTGCACTAATTTTCTTCCCAATTGAACTCATTGTGTAATACCTGTATGATACTTTCACAGCGTTGCTTCTTTGAAAAATGTTTATATAAGTCTTCTTCCTAATTTAGTCTTAGGTATTCTGGTGGCGATACAAAGAAAAGGTGGTAGGCGATGAGCTGTCTGATTTATGTTTGTTTTCTTAACTGGCTTAGATATAAAGCAGTCAAATTCGTTATATTTCAAGCCTTTCAAACCATTAGCCAATTGTTCCTCCATACTGGATCAAATTGAGCATCTAATTTCCATTAGAGACTATGAAGCTGCTATGAAGCTATCAGAAAATCTCAGAAGCTTGGCACTTCAAGGGCTTCATTATTTTCAAACATATGATTGGCTGATGCTCATGACTGTAATTACTCTGGGTTATATTGGTTGGATGATCTATCTTGTTCTCCACATCCTGCAATCTTATACTTCACTGCCAGGAAATATGTTAAGAAAGGAGCAAGCAGTTCACCAGAGGAACTATACCAGAAAGGTAATGTCTCTATAACTTAACCTCCAAGATGTATTAGGATCATTAAAAGTGAAGTAAGGGAGACGTGAAATGAAGAGAAGAACAAATAAGTTTAAAAAGGTGGGAGGAAAAGGAAAAGAGAACAGGCTGGAATAAAAATTTGACCTCTTGTGTTGTTTTTGCTAACTATGCATTTCATGTCTAATATGCCTCATTTTCTTGGCAGGTATACCTATTTGGATGCATGCTCATGGGATTACTTTCTGTTTTACTGTTTCTGGAGCACTCTCCTCCTCTTTATCATGCCTACACTACAATGACAATATTTCTCTGGACACAAATAGTTAGTGAATATTGGCTCATAAAAGCATTATGGAAGCACTTACATGGAAGAAAATTCAATTACATAGTCAAACTTTTAGTGACTACTGCGGTGTCAGTGATCATTCTTGAATTCCTGGTATGGATATCAATATATTATATGTTGTCCTGCTGTAGTCATGATGAAGTAATAGCCTACATTCCAACCGATGTTTCCTGGTACCTTGTGCAGGTGAATAGTTTCACTGACAGGAAGCTCTACACTTGGTGCTTCCTGACCATTGGGGTCACAGCTTCTCTTTATCTTTATAGCTCAATTCCATGGAGATCTGGCATTCCAATTTTTGTTTGCATTGCATGTTGGTTTTTGTCTGTGTTTACATTGATGCCAGCAGAAATCCCAGATAACAATCAATTAGTGTAAGTCACTTTCCTTGTGTTTACATTTCCTACTGTGTGAATATGATGGAGGCAATGTTTCAGTATGTTTAGTTTATGGTTTTGAATTTTTGAAACGATTTTAAATTTTTGAACCGAGAAGAAGGGAATTTTAAATGTTAGTTAGCATGAACACAAACCCTCAATACAATGCATTTCTTCAATTGACATACTAAGTGCTGACAAAGCTTTGTACACACAAGGTGGATATGCTGATTGACGGATTAACCATCTTTTAAAACTTCTTGACATCGATAGGTGTCTTCTCATCTATGTGATCATTTTACCATTAATTCTTTGTCATGGCTCATAAAATGTCTGTCATGTTTTCATTTTCCACGGTTCTTCGTGAATACTCAATCAGTCTACTTTTCTTTCACCTGCTATAATCTTGTAAATTTTTTAAAAATTTTAATCCTCATTTTTTAACGGGTAAAAATACTTGTATAACGATGATTATTTGTGATCAGAGCACTCAAGAGGAAATTATTTATGGCAAAAGGCTCATCTACTAGTTGATTTCATTTGTATATGTTGGATATGTGTGGGAGCATAGTTGAGTAGATTTGTGTCTCTATAACTTGGGCTATCAATTGCTTTAAATCCACTAACAAAAACTGCCCTTAGCATTTGAGATGTGAAATTGCCATTATTGTTTTCCATCAGTAAGTAACCGTGTAGGTTGCCATCTTATGTTTTGTTCATGTAGAATTAAGACAGGAATTCATGATTACTTGATGAGATCCACAATTATGACAAATAATAGCGTGTTCACTATCAGAGGTCAAAGTTTCTCAGTTACATATGGGTGATCCTGATTGCATTGTATGTGTGTTAACATTAACTTCTGCAGAATTGTGAGTGGAGCTATGATTATCTTGATAGGAATAGTTGCGAGGTGGCTAAATCTGCATGCTGAAGGGAAATATTGGCTAAGCATCTCTAATCATGAAGTAGAGAAACCCAAGTTTCCCATGCTCTTTCAGTTACAGGTGTGTAGCGTGGCTTTACCTTTCACTGGGTTACACTTAACTACATATGTTGCTTACAGATTGAATTATTACTCCTTTTTTTTAAATGACAACCAGGCTCTTTTGGTTGGTTTATCTTCGGTGATGGTGTCATTATCAACATCTCATAGAACACAGAAGCAAGAACTACTTGCATTACACCAGCTGATAAATTGGTCTATAGCTGGTATACTCTTGTACTCTTCCTTCTTTGCCTGATGTTGACTTCTGCTGTATGGGCTTTCCATGAAGATAACATCAAACTCTAACTCTTATTCTTTTCAAGTTCTGATTTTCTTCTATAATGGTGATTGTTCTCTTGTACTGTATATAACTCAGCCCATGCCATGCATGGTGTGCTAATCATTTTAGAAACCTGTCCCACGCCCAGAGAAAGGATGAAGTTTATACCAATTGATTCTTTCTTACCCTAAGCCAAAGATTCATGGTAGTGATGCTAGTACATGTAGTTTCATGAAAGTATTTGTTGAAAAACAGAAAAGAGCTTCAAACACTGTTGGTCTGCAGAACTTTATGCATGAGGGAATGCCTACGGTAATATGATGGTTCATAACGAATACATCAGTTTTTTGTTAAACCCGGTAATAATAGAGGATAAAACTTTGTAAAGTATAGTCCCTATATTTTGAAATTGTCTTTTGAAAGACGTTGTACCTAGCCTGTATCCATATTTGCAGCTGAGAGCCTGTAGATTGATTAGGCTCATGGTTAAGAAATAGTGTGAGCATGCCATCAAAGACCCACCATCAGTAACTGGCTAATTTGAATATCTGAAAGATCTTCTGAGTTTTTGTTCTTTATCAGCTCTTAATATTTTATTATATTACAACTTAGAAAAAAAAAAATCTTTCTTATATTACAAAACCGAACCAATATTCCTGTTTGATCATGGAAGCTCCTTGATTCTACATGTGTGCATTCCTATTTTCACTTCATGGTACTCATTGCGGAGTTTCCACTACTTGAAGCATATGCAAATGAACATTACCTATCTATCTCAATTCACCTGTTAGTTTTTGTATAATAGGTTTTTCGATGGTTCTCCCGTTATTTTCAGCAAATGGCCTCTTGTCCCGGCTTACTTCTATATTTCTAGGTTTTGCACCCACGTTCCTTCTTCTATCTATTGGGTATATCTCGTTTATAAGCAACTGTGGTGGTATTCATTTAACAGCTTCATGAAAAACGGCTATTCTTTTTCTTTCTTTACATTTTTTTTGCTCTTTTTCAAACTTTTGCAGATATGAAGCTGTCTTTTATGGTGCTTTGGCTCTTGTACTAATGGCATGGATAATATTTGAAAACACAGTTTTATACTTTAGTAAGGTTAAGAAATCTTCAGCTTCCACTAATAATGAGAATGACAGTGTCATTTTTAAACTTGATGAGAGATGCTTGCAGCTGTCTGATGTGAGAATCCCTTTAATCTTTGTAAGTCACATCCTTTTTCTCGTTATAGTTTCATTTATACATCTTAATCAATTTTGACCATATGTAAATATGTCTAGTTTGGATTAATTCTCAGTGTAGTGAGGTTGACTAGATGTTTTTCAAATGTTTGTTCTTTTCCTTATGGTCACCAAGTAATTTTGGAACAATATCAGCCTTACGTTTTTTTTTTTTTTTTATTAAATAGTTTTCTTGTTTGGTGGCTATTTTATATTCATCCTTTCACGAAGTAATGTTGGTGGAGAATTTCTCAGATATTGACTTTATAGATTTGTAATAGGAGAGAGGCTAGGAACAGGATGTGGTGTAATGATAGAATTTACACCCTCCAATGATCAGATGACAAGTCATCATTCTAAGAAGATTACAATAAAACCGCCCACACAATCCCCCCCTCTCAAGCTCTGCTCTTTGTGTGCTCTCTCTCCTCAAGCCGCACCCCCAGTCTCTCTCCTCTCAAGAATGCTGACCAGGAGTGGTATTTATCTTCCACATATATACAACTTACATTGATCTATGTAAGGACTCGATTTTGGAATCATTCTCAAACCGTGTGAATGAGAAAGAAGAATCTGGGTCTGTGGCCAATGATTCAAAGAACAAAATGAAGAAACTTAAGGCAGCAAGGTGCCAGGAAATGGATAATGCGGCCACAGGTGAAGTGGGTCTTGGTTTTGTGCGAACTGGTGGGTTTCTAAGGTTTGTGGGGTGGATCCATTTGCATAATTATTTGCTTAAGGCTGTGATGGATTGAGGGGAGGGAGACCGAGGGGTGCAGCTTGAGGAGAGAGAGAGATGGGATTGCTTTGGAAAATCACCTCAGACCGGTTTTATTGTAATATTCTTTGAACGATGACGTGTCGTCTGGCTATTGGAGGGTGTAAACTCTCTCTTTACACCACATTCAGTTTGAAGTTATTCTCTTGTAATAGTGGTAGGGTTTGCAATGATTGGTGTGCGATTGCCAATGATAAGATTGGGGTTTTAGTAACCTGTTTTTTTTATGCTAATTGTGTTAATAATTCAACGGCACAGCCTTGTAAGTTACAGAGAATCTAGAGACAGAGATGGAAAGAAATCTAGGCAACTATGTATGTCTTCCCTTCTTCTGGCTGCTCCCAGATAATTAAATCAATGGCTCTGCTTGAAATTCTGTGAATGCTGATATTTAAGCTGATTTACTGTATATCAGTACGTTGAACCTAAATTTTTCGTAATTCTCCTGATTTCAAGAAATAGAATGATTTGCATTGTATAGAGTTGTATCACAATCAAAATGGTCATGATATTGATGTGTCTCTTTTGGCTTTTTGGCTTTCTTTTTAGATGATTTTATTCAACGTTGCCTTCTTTGGAACTGGAAATTTTGCAAGTATTGCTAGCTTTGAGATTTCCTCTGTCTATCGGTTCATTACGGTCTTCAGTGTAAGTAAAGATTTTCCTTTGATGTGTATCACTTTCTTATTAGAAATCTATTACTGAGCTGATATATTTTACTTTTAAATGCAGCCGTTTCTGATGGCAGCCCTACTTATATTCAAGCTATTTATACCATTCATGCTCGTCATGTGAGTGAAATAAATGTATTTTTGTTTTTCTATTTCTAATGAAAAAATGATCACATAAATTCTTCACTTTGAAAAGTTATTTTCCAGTTGCAATGGCATGTAAAAAAGGAGAGCAATTTAAGATTTACCTGGACGGGGTCAATAGGTGATCAAGAAGGCCGATGGCCTAGGTTGGTGACCTCCATTGTACACAGGAGGGGTGCCCGCCTAGTGTCTCTCCAAGTGGGAGAGCCTACATCATAATTTGTGGCAGTGGGGGCCTAAAATCTTACTTATTTAAAAATAAAAAAGGAAAACAATTCTAAAATGAAAATATTGAGGGTCTTTTTTTATTTTTTTGTATGTACAATCATATTCATTTTTTCACTGTCATCAGTGAGAACCATTTTAGGAAGTCCCTGTCCAGAATCCAGATAGCCAAAAGTCTCGATTGCTATAGCTTCCAGCACAACATTAAATCTGCAATCCTTATATTGCTTGTTTTGGTTTGAATTGCAGATGTTCATTCAGTGCAATAACCAAACTACACCGACTTCCACGTTTGGGATGCTATTTTCTTGTTATAATTTTTTCAGATGTAATGACCATTTACTTCTTCTTCCTGGTAAGAGCATTATTTTCTTCACCTGGCCCTTTGTTTTCATTAGTTCTCATTTCTTTCCCATCACATAAAATGACTCTTCTTTTTGTTGCTCCTTACAATAGACAGTACAATATTTTCAGTACTCAAGTGAAAATATGAAACTCGCATTTGTGGTTAGGAGTTTTTAGTCACTGTAATCATTATTTATTAATCATGTGCTTGTTTTGCAAATACATGTCATTGAAGGGCCTGGAATTTTTTTCTGGTCCAGTTTGGGAACTTTTTTATTGGTGTTAATGTCTTGCTGGGCCAAGTTATGCCCGTGAACTAAACGAAACTTACCTAGTTGGAATTTTTAGACTATCCAGATTAATGTCAGGTTAATCATTCATTTTTTAGTCCCACCAAACCCAAAGCTCCCTGCTTCCATTGACTTGGCTGACTAAATTGTCCAGTTTTTCTTGAATGGTAAGAAATTACGACTTTATTGATAAAAAAAAATGACTTTGTGCATAGTTTTATATTGTCTGTCTGTCACGACGAAAGTAAAGTAATGGGAAATTGTGATTGGAGTTTGAGGTCGAGACAATGTATGGAATCATTGGGGGTGGTCCCACTGACTTTGTGAAGTATATCAATTATCAGGTTCGGAACACGGGAAGTTGGATGGAAATTGGGAACAGCATCAGCCATTTCGGAATCATGAGTGCCCAAGTTGTTTTTGTGCTGTTACTATTTGCACTCACAAATATATACACGAAAGATATCCAGTGTAGTTCAGCACTGGCAACTTCTCATAAAGCGATGTGAGCCAAATCAAATTGGGAGAATTGGCCTTCTGCATTCCTTGAAGGGTTAGCTTTTTCGTTCCTACAGCAGCTTTCCTGGATATTTAAGAGCGGCTTCTCATCCCACACATCGTTGTGAATGCATGCGTGGTACAAGTGCTTTATGTCTTTGTCTTCTCTCTTTTACCAGAAACGAAATGTTCACATCGTTGTAGAATTATCTGCCAGCAATTTATGTCGTTGTTAAAGAACTTTGTACCAATGTGACCTTATAGATGGCCCCTTTTCATTTTGCAATCATGGCTTTATTTTTAGCTTATGTACGAAAGACTTTTCCTAGCTAATGAATTAAGTTATCATGTGTACGGATATCATTGACCAGTTATGGCCAGAAACCAAATGATCGGACATCTATAAATAAACCAAATCTGTAAGATCGAACACTTACATAGTGGCAGTGCAGATGGGTGGTTCATGATGAGCATAATTAATAAACAAGAGAGTCATTTCAACAATTATTTGGAATTTTCAAATAAGCATTCATCATGGAGATTATGGTTATTACATGATTCTATCAAAATTGTTATTATCGTGTCACCATTATTACTAATTACCACGTTGTCATTGCTACCCATATTGTAATTGTCGTCTGTTCCCATTGTTACTCCCAAATCCCAAGGCAACTACTAGACGACAGCAATCGACTCCATTAAAATTTCGAAAGAGAAAAAAATCAAAAAATTTCGTCTTGTTATAAACCAACTTGTATGACCATCTTTAGCCGTCATACTAGTCGTGTAGCCTCCTTTGCACTCCTATATATATGGGTATCCTTGCTGTCATACTAGCCGTGTAGCATCCTTTGTACTTTTATATACATAGGTATCCCTCAAGGCTATCATTAATGAATTCTAAAACAGCTCTCTCTCTTTTCATTAGTTTCATAACACGTTATCAACATGACCTGCTCTCTCGCTGCTCTGGACCCCTCGCCCCAAGCTACTCACTAGGCTCTGATCTAATCCCCCACTTTAACTGTTTTCCAACCGTTGCCGTCGGATTCCTGTTTCGAAGATCCCTACCCTCCAATCTTTCTCTCACCATGTTGGTCTTGTTCGAGCCGCTTTTTGGCGTTGCCGACTTTCACTTCGCTCCGAGATGTTCTTCTTTCGTGTGTCGTAGATGAATCGTCATTTGTCGATTTGGGCTTTGTACGGATTTTGATAAGTGTTTCGGGTTTTGCTTTTTTAATTGATTCGCTTGACAGATTTCGGTCTCGAGAGTTGAGGGTCTAGAAGCGTCTGAGGCTATCTTTTACTTTCTCCAGCTTCTCCAGCGGGAGAGGAAGAATTATTGTTTCCTAAAGAAGTAAAAACAGTAGATAATTTTGTTTCCCCGGCGATATTTCTTGGAGTTCTGGTAGCAATGGAGGATTGAAAAGTCTCCAGAGTGCGTCCCGGAATGTCTGAGGTGGTTATCGGCTGAGTGATGTCGTATATTCACGACCCCAAGGACCGGGATGTGGTTTCTCTGGTGTGCCGGCGCTGGTATGAGCTTGACACGCTGATGTGGAAGCACGTGACGATCGCTCTATGCTGCACGACGAGCCCCGATTGATTGTGCTGGAGGTTTCGGCACCTGGAATCTCTGAAGTTGAAGGGAAAGCCAAGGGCTGCGATGTTCAATCTGATACCCGAAGATTGGGGAGGTTACGTCACTCCCTAGATCAACGAGATCGCCGAGTCTTTCAATTGCTTAAAGTCGCTTCACTTCCGGCGATGTATCGCTGAGAAAACGGCGTCGTACTCGGAGCGCACTCCACAGTGCAGCGCCAGGTGGCCGCATAGCGAGTCAATGATCGCGTTAGCTGCCGCGAATTCGCCGTAGTACCACGCGAGAATCGCGTCACGGGCGAAGTTGTCCGACATCATCATCGGGTTCTGTATCGGAATCATCGTGGGCAGCACGGCAGGCAGAGCAGATCTATCGGAAGGTGACGCTGCCCCTGCCTCGATTGGCATATTACTTATACCGGCTGGTACTCTGTATAAATCGGACGCGCAGAGAGAGAGAGAGAGAGAGAGAGGGAGAGGGAGAGAGACAATGCGTTTCTGTATTTTCAAGCACGATGTTCTGTTGATTCTGAAGCTAGTGGTCTTTTCATTCAAGTAAGTTTTTCAATATATTATTTGTAATCCCCAAGGTGAGTATTAAAGATTATATTCCTTATTATTACTTGATAAAATTCTATGTTTGTTCATATAGTTTATATACAAGTTCTATTTATTTTTTTATACTTGTTATGAATTATTGATGATAAAATTCATCTTGGAATAGAAATTGAGCATCCCTGAAGGATCGCTCTAAACCAATAATTTTATTGAGTATCTCATAATAAAGGATCTATTGATTCTGTGAGATAGTTTAAATGAGTGATATGTGTACCAAAATCTCATTATGATTAATGCACCTGAAGTTGCATAATTGAAATTGTATAGAGAAAAGTCACTAAAGAATATATGTTTAAAATGAACGCCTCGAATGTGCCTTTGAATTAGCAATATCGAGTGTAAAAGTTCACAATATATTCTAAATTTATATCTAGTCTTCTAGTGGCTAAGCAAAATAATGAGATTTTGTTAAGAAATCATTAGTCACGTCTTACTAGTTCCACATCATTCCTTGAAGTGAATGGTATTGGATTTATATTATTCTCAGAATAGAAGGATGCATTGTTTTAAAAAAAAAACCAAGAGATTGGACATGGTGATGAATATCTTTATTGTACTTCTATGATTTCGGGCCAGAAGCTCGTATTGGAAAAAATTATCAGCTTTCTCTTTGAGATAATATTATATAACTATTGAATCAAATATTATGATGCATCAAATTGATATGATTCAAAATATTTGTATGCTTTTTATGATTATCTTGATCATCCGAAATCAATTATGATAAGTTGAATAATTTTCATATGGATATCTATAAAAGAACCAGAAGATTCTTTTATTATAAAGTCTTCCCACTATGAGCAGAAAGAAAAATTTGCTAGAATAAAATAAAATGAAATAATTCGACGTTATCTTGATTATCATAGGTGAACTGGAAGTTCATATGATAATTAATTTATGGATGCAATAAGATAAAAGGTCTTATATTCTAACCAATGTTTTGAATACCGTACCGGATGGCGTACCGGTCAAGGCACTGGAATGAAATATTTCGGTACCGGTACCGTTTCGTGTACCGTTTCGGGATAGTCGATATATAAATAAATTATATATATAAATATATATATATAAATTATATTTTAAAATAATAGTCTATATATAAAGAAATTATACATGAATATATATATATATATATATAAAAATTATAAATAGTCTGGTCTGAATTAGGAGTCAAAAAATGAGTTTAAAATGTGAAGAAATGAAAAAAAAAAAAAAAAAAACTGAAGGCCGAAATATCTGCCGGTACCGGCCGGTACGCAGGCCGGTACCGGCCGAAATATAGGCCGAAACGGCCGGTACGGCCGGTATTTCGGCCGGTACGAAATATATATCATATCCGTACCGGACCAGTGACCGGTACGGTATGTACCGGCCGTACCGGCCGGTACGGTACGATATTTGAAACGGTGCTTCTAACTGCTAAAATCCCAGTAAGGATTGAAATCCTCGTAGGACAATTAAGAAATTTAGTAGTATAATGAACATAAGACATGTCTGAAAGCGTATAAGACCTATCGATACAAATGATAAAGCATCCCGAAAGAGAAAAGCACAAAGAAAAGATATTGGTACTCCTGAAGAGGCCATACCCACAAAACAAGCAATAAGATCCATCCAAACTTTCTATACAAAATTCTCTCATAATAAAAACTCTTGAAGAGTATAATACTCCTGAAGAGAATTTTCATGAAATGACTTCACTTGAAAAGGGACAGGTACCTGAAAATAACGAAATTTCGATACATTTCATGAGTAATGGAGAAATTCTGGATAAAAATAAAACCGTTGTCGACAATGTATTGTCATATCAGATGGCACTTGACATTACCAGAAGTAATAAAGAAAGTGAGCCAAGAATCGTCGAAGAATACTGACGTAAAAATATTGGTCAAAATAGAAAGAAACAATTCCTGCAGAATTGATATCAATAATAAAATGTGATACATATGGACTTGTAGTCCAAACACCTAAGAGGTGATGCTTGTTGAATATCAGTGGGTATTTGTATAAAGGAAATGAAAATGTGATAAATAAATCACGAGTATATTTTCCGTATAAATAATATTGATATGCTTTTGAAGTTGATGAGATTATATTGAGATTTGTATTAGCTTGATAATTACCAAGAGTTTGGGTATGCATGATTAACTGCATATTTATATGGATCACTAGATATGAAATGCATGAAGCATATAGTCATGAAGTACTTATTCTATCAAGTCTCAAAAATCCTTATATGATCTAATACAATCTAAACGCATGTGGAACAATCTATTTTCTATATATTTTCAGTATTTATATGAGCTTTTATTACAGTTTATATATATGATTTAAATGTCATTGAGGTTCCAGAAGAGCTCATGAAAATTACAGAAACGATGGATTGATTATGATGAAACATACTTTCATGTTATGGATGCAATCACATTCAGATTTTTTATTAGTTTGGTAGTTACAAAAAGATTGGATATGCAGTTAATGGATGTGGTCACTGCATATTTATATGGATCATTGAATCATGACATATATATGAAAATCCCTGAAAGATATAAAATGCCTGAAACTTCTAATCTGAGTACATCCAGAAATATGTATTCTATTAAAATTCAAAGATCTTTATATGGGTTAAAACAATCCGGACGCATGTGGTATAAACGCCTTAGCGAATATTTATTGAAAAAAGGATTTGAAAATAATCCAATATGCCCATGTGTTTTTATTAAGAAATCAGATTCCGGATTTGTTATTATTACGGTTGATGATCTAAATCTTGTTGGAACTCCTGAAGAGATCAGAAGAACTGCACATATTTGAAATATAAATCAGAAACCCTTTCGGCTTCAAGGGGGAGATAAATGAAATTATTAGTTTTGAAATACCATATCTTAAATACAATTAGTACTTCAGATTCATATTACGGTTTTGTAAAAAATGTGCATTATTAAATGAGAAATAAAATGGAGCACACAGAACATCTACCAGAAGATAGAAACACAATATGAATATTTGTGAGATATTATTTTATTATCTCGAAACAGAATTACAGAAATTTGAGGCTCTTTGCCTCATTCTTTAAACGATCTTGCTCTTCAAAAATTTGCATGGCATCTCTGTCTAAAGGAGTAGGCAATTGAAAAGAAGACTTAAGCAAGGATTTTAATTTTTTATTCTCTTACTTTATTGCTTCTATCTTCATGTTAGACTCCAGAAGAAGTCGCTGAAGGATAAAAATTTTCTCATTGAGTTTGTCAACATCATAAGTTTTGGATTGTAGTCGCTGAGAAAATGCAACAATAGTTGATGAGTATCGGGTACCGAGACTCACAAGCTCATAGATAGCTTCAACATCTGACTTATTAGTCAGATAATTATTGTATTGTACTATAGCACCTACGGTAGAAGCAGAAACAACTGGTGAACAAGGTGTAGAATCCCTTATATATTGGTTACGAGAAGATTGTTGGGCCATTGCAGAGTAAGAATGCAAAGAGAGATTGCAGAGTAAGAATGCAGACTAATTACAGAAAAATAAAAAAAATGGGATGTGAATGAAGATGAGCTGAATATTTCTTTTATAGAGAAAATTATGAAAGGAATGACAAAGCATCTCTATTGCTTCACGACGTCCCTCATGAAGCATCTCTCTACAAGAGACAAGAGATGTAGCATCATAACCTTGCAGCGCCTGACAGCTACAGAAAAGCTGTAAAATTCTGCGGTGCTTATCTGGTCTAAAAAGGTGGCCACCGTTTTTGTTAAATATGGAGGTTGGCGGCTTAATTTTGATGATTTTTCTACTAACTATGTTATTTACAAGAACTCCAGAAGAGCACAAGTCCAGAAGAGTAGTGAATTTAATGTTAAAATGATCTTGAAGAACTTTTATATGGACAAAGCCCATCCCCTGAGTACTCCAATGGTTGTTCAATCATTTGATGTGCAGAAAGACCCATTTCGTCCTTGTGAAGACGATGAAGAAATTTTTGGTCCTGAAATACCTTATCTCAGTGCAATTAGAGCCCTGATGTATCTTAAAAATTGCACTCGATCTGATATTGCATTTTCAGTTAATTTACTTGCAAGATATAGTTCTGCACCAACTCGAAAACATTGGAATGATATTAAACATGTCATTCGTTACTTTCGAGGTATGATTGATATGAAATTATTTTATCAACATGGATCAAGTCCACAATTAGTTGGATATGCGGATGCAGGTTATCTTTCAGATTCACACAAAGAGATCATTGCAATTCATGAGAAGAAATGTGAAATTGAAGATTGTGCAAAACATTGGAATGCGGAAACTTGAAAACCTATTATCATGCACTTTTCAGAGGAAGTAAAGTCTTGAAGACTTGTGCTTATTGTACTCTTTTTCCTTTGTTAAGGTTTTATCCCACTGGATTTTCCTTTGCAAGGTTTTAAAGAGCTAATCTTAAAGCACTTGGCGATATACATGAATATTGTACTCTTTTTCCTTCGTCATTTGTTTTTTCCCACTGGGTTTTTTCATGACAAAGTTTTAACAAGGCATATTCTTTATATGTGGTCATCCAAAGGGGGGAGTGTTATAAACCAACTTGTATGACCACCTTTAGCCGTCATACTAGCCGTGTAGCCTCCTTTGTACTCCTATATATATGGGTATCCTTGCCGTCATACTAGCCGTGTATCATCCTTTGTACTTCTATATATATGGGTATCCCTCAAGGCTATCATTAATGAATTCTAAAACAACTTTTTCTCTTTTCATTAGTTTCATAACACGTCTTACACATTTTCTAGGACCTATTTGTAGCAATCAAGAAAATTTCTAATGGATTTTATATATAAAGGGTAGCGCTACGGCTATTGCTGGTAGCTACGTTAGTTATAATGTGTGTTTTTATTTTTGGTCTTTTTTTTTACATATATTTTTAAATGTTTTTTTTAAATTCACAATATTATTAAAAAAACACTTACTTAATCGTTAAGCAAAAGTCAAAAAAAAAAATTCCTGCGGTGGCCCCCAGCGGGCCTAAGTATTTCCCATATATAAAACTAGCTCCTCATCGTATTCCTATCATATGATGTCGGTGTAAGATTGTGTATAATTCCTTAGATCAGTATAGCATTTTTCGGTTATGAATTTTCTGCCTAACTCCCCATGCATGTCTATCTAATTTCTTATGTTGACTTGCTTTGCTGGTCGTTGGGTCTTTAATTTCCTTTTATTTTCCTATGCTTGACTCGGTAGCTATTGTCCATTTCTTGTTTCTTCGAAGTTACTCGGGGAGGCCCTTTTGATTAACAAAGCTGCATGGTAACATTGATATATTCTTTTTTCTCTCGGTTAAGATTGGTATCGATTCTACTAATTGTTCATTTCTATAAAGCCAAATCAGTATTGCTGCTTGCGATAGCAGATCTAACAATGCAGTAGAGGATGAGCCAATCTCAATTGTAAGTTAAAAATTCAGTACTGCCACTTCTTTTGCTTTCTTTCATTTTCTTTGTTGGTTTTGTTTCTGTTCTTTCTTCATGTTGTTTTTCGACCAAGACATCTCCTACTCAAACTTTGTTATAGATTTACACTTCTTGACTATTTTTGATTCCTGGTTCCAGATTTAGCAGTGGATCAGAAGTAGGAAATTTGGCTGTGACCTCTGGTGTCCTGAGCCATTCATGGGAGGCAATTTCTGAGCTTTACAGCCAAATTAAGAATGCCCCATCCTCGGATCTCCTTGTTCAATTCAAAATTCATGAACGATCAAACTTTAACATTATTGCTTTTGTTACTTGGCCTCCTTGTACCACAGAACATCTTCAAGCAGTAGGAGCAGCAGATTTTGTTTCATCGTCAGCTCTCAAAGATACCCTTCCACTCTCTGAATTCCTCTGCTCCAAAACCAACCCATGTTTCTCCATTAACAAACTTGCTGTTGAGGGTTTTAAGTCTCTCCGTGGAGTGCCTTTCTTGGAATCTAAGGTACCTCTGGCTCTCTGTCCTGAAAATTTCCTCTTTTTTATTTAAATATTTATTATTATTATTTTGTGTTTTGCTTTTATCCGTGATGGATTCGGCTTGCGTCCGGTGCAATAAACGGACATCTCTCCTGTTACAAAGATCAATGGCCAATATTACATGTTGATCAACAAGTCGAGTTCCTAAAGTATTTCTCTATTTATTTTAAGTGCAATGGTACCCTCGGTGATCCATGTCTCAAGCTGCATGGGTCAAACTCCCTGCATAACGTTTCATTTCGTTGAAAGTTCTTTGTAACTACCAAGCTATGCTACGTTTTACCTCGTGTCGTTTCAGTGTTAGTCTTACAGATACTCGTACTTACCACCACATGATTGAACTTATAAGTGATTTGGAAGATTAGCTATGCAATGTACTTTTAAGGTCTTTGTATACTTATATATATATATATTTATATTTTTTGTCATTTTGTTGAGTAAAATGACATCGAGAACGATCAATTGGCCCGTTTTATTGTCGTATAGGATTCATATCTCAATGCAGATTTTGAATTCCACGCCAATGAAGCCATTAATTATCACTGGACACGGCCTGGGAGGATCTGTCGCCTCTCTCTTCACCTTATGGCTGCTATCAAAAATCGATTTATCAAAAAACAAACGCCCACTTTGCGTCACGTTTGGTTCACCCCTAATTGGTGATGAAAACCTGAGAGAAGCTATACTAAAATACTCAGCATGGAACTCTTGCTTTCTGCATGTAGTTTCTGCCCAAGATCCACTCCCCAGAGTCTTGACTTCAACCCACAATCCTCCTTCCACTGAATCAACTTCCCGAACTAATGAATACAAGCCTTTTGGCACATTTATGTTGTGTTCGGAACCGGGTTTTACTTGTTTTGAGGACCCCGAGTTCATTTTAGAGTTTTTGAAGTCAACCTACTCAGAGGTCTCGCCGCAGTTCCTTGACTATAAGCCAGTTGTCGAACAGCTCGAGCTTAAGGTAATTTGCGAAGATAAGACAAGGTTGGATGGCTCTATTTCGGATCCATTACGGGCAGGCATTACTGTGCAAGTATTAGCAACCGGACTCGGACAGGTGCGACCTTTAGTAGCTCAATTTCAATTCAACTGCGTGCAATGCTTTTTTGACACACACACATATATATGTCATGATTTGTGCAAAGACCTAATTAAGTCTAACCAAAACGTGCAATGCTTCTTACTAGCTGAAAATCACAACCATTTTATATATTAAGGCATTGATTTGTCTTAAATTTGAGATCTTACAAATTAAACCTCACTTAGCTTCTTGTTCAACTGAACTCATTTAAAATGGCAGAATAGCGACATGATCGACACTCTGACTACAAACACACGGAAATCGATAATACAGGAGAGATCGGTTTCTGATCCGTCCAAGGAGCTGAATGACATGAAAATAAACATGGCCCAGATGGAATGGTACAAGAAAACTTCCAAGGATAATAGAATTGGATATTATGACAGCTATAAGAATGAAAGCTTCACAAGGGATCAAGATGTTGAGAAGTATAAGAAAACCCTCACGTGGTACTGGGAGAATTTAGTTGATGAAGTAGACAAAAGGCCCCAGAAGGAAGGCATTCGTACCCGCGAGCTCTTTGGAGGAACCAACTACCGAAGGATGATTGAACCTCTGGACATTGCTGCATTCTACAGAGATGGCCACAGGGACTACTTAAGAGCAAGGCCCAAACATTACAAACTATTGGAGGAATGGCTGAACAACGATAAGAGACCTGCAAGCATTCCAGATATTAATTCCAAGAAGAAAAACGTGGAGGCTAGTCTGACCGAGGATTCTTGCTTCTGGGCACACGTCGAGGAGGCTCGCATTTCATGCAAGTTGCTGATCCAAAACAGCGAGTCGAGCATCGTGGAGGGACAACATAAAGCCAAACTGAATGAATTTGAAGCCTATGTATTGGGCTTGCTAAGTAATTATGCAGTATCGCCTGAGATTTTCTTGCCAAAGAGCAGCTTCATGGGATGGTGGAAAGAGTACGAGGAAATTATAGATAAACGTATTATGGGAACTTTTTACAGTTCGCGACTCACCGATTTAATGAGCCATTATGCTACTGGCTCTCTATAGAGTTCCCTGAAATTTGTATGCAATAATCAAACCTTTTGACATCCATGTGTACTTGGTTTTTAATTTGTGTTTGATTCCGAAGTCATTCCCCAACCAACAATGTGTAAAAGAATGGCTTTCTGTCTTTGTTTCTTCTCATCTCTTTTAATGGCAAAGGAACATGCAAGTACTATATATACCTTTGAATGAATGAGTGATCTTTAGGGAGAAGGGGGGGGGGNGGGGGCGGTGGGTGGGGGGCGGTGACCTTTTAAGACTTACGATCGGATGCTTTCTTGTGTCTTGCTGCCTAGAGTTGCACCTTGCCTTATGTGAGGCCCTCTACGTTGTTCCAAGTCCAACCTGAAAATCCCTATGTTTTATTTCTTTCCTCCTTTTTTGGGTCTGTTTGTGAATGCTTCCACCGACACAATTTTAACAGGCAAGACTCCTTCTAGTTCTGGTGTTCTTTTTTCTTTTTCTTTTTTTCCCAATATTTTTGTTCTACTAAGGTATCCAACCTAGTCCTTAGATTTTAAGAATGTAACTTAGTCAATGACTCAATACAATATGTGGAACCCTTATGAAAAGACAGAATTCAATACTAATGCAAGCATGCCATTACATTAAAAACTTATTACAATTGTATAAAACTATCATTCATTTAATATAGAATTGTAAGAATTCAGTTATAAATTAAGTATTTTTCATACTATTTTATTAATCCATTAGTTCTAGAATTAAAAGGGCACAAATTGCGAAAAAGTAAAATACAATATTAATCTTAAATGAAAGCGATTAATTTAATGAATGTGACTGATTTAAAGACATTATCAATTTAAAGACTATATAGCTAATAAAATTTAAGGCAGGCCCCGACTCCAGCCCCCGCATAGGCAAAAGTATATGATTACTATAGCTACTAGTTTTATCTCCAGCATAATAACATTAAATCAGCAGTCCTATTTTCTTGTTATAACATTTTCAAATGTAACGAGCATTCACTTCTACTTCCTGGTAAGAGCATCATAATAATATTCTTCACTTAGCCCTTTAATTTCATTGGTCCGTGTTAACGACACGTTTCATATATTTTTGGGCCAGGTCTTCGATGGCTTGGTCTTTAACCTACTCTTGCACACACGAAACAATTCCTGAATCCAGCAACGGTGGGGAGTGGTTGAACGGAATCTCCAATGCTTAAGTTAGCTTCGAGTCAAGAATGAGACAAAGCCATTTTAAAGTTTTGAATTACTAACCTCTCTCTTTCCTTACGTATGGGAGGCTACTTTATATCTGTGTTAGGGGTCAGCAACCTATGCCCTAGTATCGAGCAGAAAGACGCCTCTTGGCAGGCCTCATTTCATGCAACGTGACTTTCTGGCATAAACAATTAATGCAGCATGGCCGAACGGAACTAGGGTGTGGAGTCCCATCGAGATAGCGTACTCTCTCTTCTCTGTCCGAAGAAAAAGAGAGAGAAGGCCCTGTACTTTTTGACTAGCCTGACTCGACACCCCAATCCATGCCTGGCTGGGCCGAGAGCTTCCTAGGTGGGCCTTCAAGAGATTAAGTAGGCTTCAACCTAATTTCGAAAAAGGTGTCAATATTCATTAGGCTGGGCTTGTGCCCTTGGGAAACATCCCCCAAGAGTCCTCATTTCTTTCCCATCACATAAAATGACTATTCTTTTTGTTGCATGTTACAATAGACAAATTACAATATTTTCAAAACTGAGTGAAAATATGAAACTCACATTTGTGGTTAGGAGTTTTTAGTCATTGTAATCTTTATTTATAGATCATGTGCTTAGTCTTGCAAATACATGTCATTGATGGGCCTGGATTTTCTCCGGATCCAGCTTGGGAATTTTTTTTTTTTTTTTAATCGGTGGTAATGTCTTGCTGGGCCAAATTATGCCCGTTAACTGAGGGAAACATACTTAGTCGGATTAAATTTTACTATTATTTATTATGTTATCATTATTTTTTATTTATTTTTTACTATTTTGTACTACTATTCAATAATTTTTATTATTATTTATAAAATATATGAGATCACTTCACTACTCAAACACAATCTTAACTATCCATATTAATGTCAGGTTAATCAATCATTTTTTAGTCCCACCAAACCCAAAGCTCCCTGCTTCCATTGACATGGCTGCCTAAATTATGACTTTATTGATAAAAAAAAAATGACTTAATGGATAGTTTTATATTGTCTGGTTGTCACGACGAAAGTGAAGTAATGGGAAATTGAAACCAAATGATCAGACATCTATAAATAAACCAAATATGTAAGATCAAACACTTATATATAGTGGCAGTGCAGATGGGTGGTTCATGATGAGCATAATTATTAATAAATAAGAGAGTCCTTTCAACAATTATTTGGAATTTTCCAATAAGCATTCATCATGAAATTATAATTATGACATGATTCTATCAAAATTGTTATTATCGTGCCACCATTATTACTAATTTCCACGTTGTCGTTGCTGTCCGTTCCCATTGTTACTCCCATAAATTCTTCACTTTGAAAAGTTATTTTCCAGTTGCAATGGCATGTAAAAAAGGAGAACAATTTAAGATTTACCTGGACGGGGTCAATAGGTGATCGAGAAGGCCGATGGCCTAGGTTGGTGACCTCCATTGTACACAGGAGGGGTGCCCGCCTAGTGTCTCTCTAAGTGGGAGAGCCTACATCATAATTTGTGGCAGTGGGGGCCTAAAATCTAACTTATTTAAAAATAAAAATAAAAATAAAAAAGGAAAACAATTCTAAAATGAAAATATTGAGGTTTTTTTTTTTTTTTTTGTATGTACGATCATATTCATTTTTTCACTGTCATCAATGAGAACCATTTTAGGAAGTCTCTGTCCAGAATCCAGATAGCCAAAAGTCTCGATTGCTATAGCTTCCAGCACAACATTAAGTCTGCAGTCCTTATATTGCTTGTTTTGGTTTGAATTGCAGATGTTCATTCAGTGCAATAACCAAACTACACCGACTTCCACGTTTGGGATGCTATTTTCTTGTTATAATTTTTTCAGATGTAATGACCATTCACTTCTTCTTCCTGGTAAGAGCATTATTTTCTTCACCTGGCCCTTTGTTTTCATTGGTTCTCATTTCTTTCCCATCACATAAAATGACTCTTCTTTTTGTTGCTCCTTACAATAGACAGTACAATATTTTCAGTACTCAAGTGAAAATATGAAACTCGCATTTGTGGTTAGGAGTTTTTAGTCACTGTAATCATTATTTATTAATCATGTGCTTGTTTTGCAAATACATGTCATTGATGGGCCTGGAATTTTTTTCTGGTCCAGTTTGGGAACTTTTTTATTGGTGTTAATGTCTTGCTGGGCCAAGTTATGCCCGTGAACTAAACGAAACTTACCTAGTTGGAATTTTTAGACTATCCAGATTAATGTCAGGTTAATCATTCATTTTTTAGTCCCACCAAACCCAAAGCTCCCTGCTTCCATTGACTTGGCTGACTAAATTGTCCAGTTTTTCTTGAATGGTAAGAAATTACGACTTTATTGATAAAAAAAAATGACTTTGTGGATAGTTTTAAATTGTCTGTCTGTCACGACGAAAGTAAGTAATGGGAAATTGTGATTGGAGTTTGAGGTCGAGACAATGTATGGAATCATTGGGGGTGGTCCCACTGACTTTGTGAAGTATATCAATTATCAGGTTCGGAACACGGGAAGTTGGATGGAAATTGGGAACAGCATCAGCCATTTCGGAATCATGAGTGCCCAAGTTGTTTTTGTGCTGTTACTATTTGCACTCACAAATATATACACGAAAGATATCCAGTGTAGTTCAGCACTGGCAACTTCTCATAAAGCGATGTGAGCCAAATCAAATTGGGAGAATTGGCTTTCTGCATTCCTTGAAGGGTTAGCTTTTTCCTTCCTACAGCAGCTTTCCTGGATATTTAAGAGCGGCTTCTCATCCCACATCGTTGTGAATGCATGCGTGGTACAAGTGCTTTATGTCTTTGTCTTTTCTCTTTTACCAGAAACGAAAGGTTCACGTCGTTGTAGAATTATCTGCCAGCAATTTATGTCGTTGTTAAAGAACTTTGTACCAATGTGACCTTATAGATGGCCCCTTTTCATTTTGCAATCATGGCTTTATTTTTAGCTTATGTACGAAAGACTTTTCCTAGCTAATGAATTAAGTTATCATGTGTACGGATATCATTGACCAGTTATGGCCAGAAACCAAATGATCGGACATCTATAAATAAACCAAATCTGTAAGATCAAACACTTATATAGTGGCAGTGCAGATGGGTGGTTCATGATGAGCATAATTAATAAACAAGAGAGTCATTTCAAATAAACAAGAGAGTCATTTCAACAATTATTTGGAATTTTCAAATAAGCATTCATCATGGAGATTATGGTTATTACATGATTCTATCAAAATTGTTATTATCGTGTCACCATTATTACTAATTACCACGTTGTCATTGCTACCCATATTGTAATTGTCGTCTGTTCCCATTGTTACTCCCAAATCCCAAGGCAACTACTAGACGACAACAATCGACTCCATTAAAATTTTGAAAGAGAAAAAAATTAAAAAATTTCGTCTTGTTATAAATCAATTTGTATGACCACCTTTAGCCATCATACTAGCCGTGTAGCATCCTTTATACTCCTATATATATGGGTATCCCTCAATGCTATCATTAATGAATTCTAAAACAACTCTCTCTCTTTTCATTAGTTTCATAACACGTTATCAATACAACCTGCTCTCTCGCTGCTTTGGACCCCTCGCCCCACACTACTCACTAGGCTCTGATCTAATCCCCCACTTTAATTGTTTTCCAACCGTTGCCGTTGGATTCCTGTTCTGGAGATCCCTACCCTCCAATCTTTCTCTCACCATGTTGGTCTTGTTCGAGCCGCTTTTCAGCGTTGCCGACTTTCACTTCGCACCGAGATGTTCTTCTTTCGTGCGTCGTAGATGAATCGTCATCTGTCGATTTGGGCTTTGTACGAATTTTGATAAGTGTTTCGGGTTTTGCTTTTTTAATTGATTCGCTTGACAGATTTCAGTCTCGAGAGTTGAGGGTCTGGAAGTGTCTGAGGCTATCTTTTACTTTCTCCAGCTTCTCCAACGGGAGAGGAAGAATTATTGTTTCCTAAAGAAGTAAAAACAGTAGATAATTTTGTTTCCCCGGCCATATTTCTTGGAGTTCTGGTAGCAATGGAGGATCGAAAAGTCTCCAGAGTGCGTCCCGGAATGTCTGAGGTGGTTATCGGTTGAGTGATGCCGTATATTCACGACCCCAAGGACCGGGATGCGGTTTCTCTGGTGTGCCGGCGTTGGTACGAGCTTGACGCGCTGACGCGGAAGCACGTGACGATCTCTGTATGCTACACGACGAGCCCCGATCGATTGCGCTGGAGGTTTCGGCACCTGGAATCGCCGAAGCTGAAGGGAAAGCCAAGGGCCTCGATGTTCAATCTGATACCCGAAGATTGGGGAGGTTACGTCACTCCCTGGATCAACGAGATCGCCGAGTCTTTCAATTGCTTAAAGTTGCTTCACTTTCGGCGATTTATCGCTGAGAAAACGACATCGTACTCGAAGCGCGCTCCACAGAGCAGCGCCAGGTGGCCGCATAGCGAGTCAATGATCACGTTAGCCGCCGTGAATTCGCCGCAATACCACGCGAGAATCGCGTCACAAGCGAAGTCGTCCGACATCATCATCGGGTTCTGTATCGGAATCATCGTGGGCAGCACGGCAGGCAGAGCAGATCTATCGGAAGGTGACGCTGCCCCTGCCTCGATTGGCATATTACTTATACCGGCTGGTACTCTGTATAAATCGGACGCGCAGAGAGAGAGAGAGAGAGAGAGAGGGAGAGGGAGAGAGACAATGCGTTTCTGTATTTTCAAGCACGATGTTCTGTTGATTCTGAAGCTAGTGGTCTTTTCATTCAAGTAAGTTTTTCAATATATTATTTGTAATCCCCAAGGTGAGTATTAAAGATTATATTCCTTATTATTACTTGATAAAATTCTATGTTTGTTCATATAGTTTATATACAAGTTCTATTTATTTTTTTATACTTGTTATGAATTATTGATGATAAGATTCATCTTGGAATAGAAATTGAGCATCCCTGAAGGATCGCTCTAAACCAATAATTTTATTGAGTATCTCATAATAAAGGATCTATTGATTCTGTGAGATAGTTTAAATGAGTGATATGTGTACCAAAATCTCATTATGATTAATGCACCTGAAGTTGCATAATTGAAATTGTATAGAGAAAAGTCACTAAAGAATATATGTTTAAAATGAACGCCTCGAATGTGCTTTGAATTAGCAATATCGAGTGTAAAAGTTCACAATATATTCTAAATTTATATCTAGTCTTCTAGTGGCTAAGCAAAATAATGAGATTTTGTTAAGAAATCATTAGTCACGTCTTACTAGTTCCACATCATTCCTTGAAGTGAATGGTATTGGATTTATATTATTCTCAGAATAGAAGGATGCATTGTTTTAAAAAAAAAACCAAGAGATTGGACATGGTGATGAATATCTTTATTGTACTTCTATGATTTCGGGCCAGAAGCTCGTATTGGAAAAAATTATCAGCTTTCTCTTTGAGATAATATTATATAACTATTGAATCAAATATTATGATGCATCAAATTGATATGATTCAAAATATTTGTATGCTTTTTATGATTATCTTGATCATCCGAAATCAATTATGATAAGTTGAATAATTTTCATATGGATATCTATAAAAGAACCAGAAGATTCTTTTATTATAAAGTCTTCCCACTATGAGCAGAAAGAAAAATTTGCTAGAATAAAATAAAATGAAATAATTCGACGTTATCTTGATTATCATAGGTGAACTGGAAGTTCATATGATAATTAATTTATGGATGCAATAAGATAAAAGGTCTTATATTCTAACCAATGTTTTGAATACCGTACCGGATGGCGTACCGGTCAAGGCACTGGAATGAAATATTTCGGTACCGGTACCGTTTCGTGTACCGTTTCGGGATAGTCGATATATAAATAAATTATATATATAAATATATATATATAAATTATATTTTAAAATAATAGTCTATATATAAAGAAATTATACATGAATATATATATATATATATATAAAAATTATAAATAGTCTGGTCTGAATTAGGAGTCAAAAAATGAGTTTAAAATGTGAAGAAATGAAAAAAAAAAAAAAAAAAACTGAAGGCCGAAATATCTGCCGGTACCGGCCGGTACGCAGGCCGGTACCGGCCGAAATATAGGCCGAAACGGCCGGTACGGCCGGTATTTCGGCCGGTACGAAATATATATCATATCCGTACCGGACCAGTGACCGGTACGGTATGTACCGGCCGTACCGGCCGGTACGGTACGATATTTGAAACGGTGCTTCTAACTGCTAAAATCCCAGTAAGGATTGAAATCCTCGTAGGACAATTAAGAAATTTAGTAGTATAATGAACATAAGACATGTCTGAAAGCGTATAAGACCTATCGATACAAATGATAAAGCATCCCGAAAGAGAAAAGCACAAAGAAAAGATATTGGTACTCCTGAAGAGGCCATACCCACAAAACAAGCAATAAGATCCATCCAAACTTTCTATACAAAATTCTCTCATAATAAAAACTCTTGAAGAGTATAATACTCCTGAAGAGAATTTTCATGAAATGACTTCACTTGAAAAGGGACAGGTACCTGAAAATAACGAAATTTCGATACATTTCATGAGTAATGGAGAAATTCTGGATAAAAATAAAACCGTTGTCGACAATGTATTGTCATATCAGATGGCACTTGACATTACCAGAAGTAATAAAGAAAGTGAGCCAAGAATCGTCGAAGAATACTGACGTAAAAATATTGGTCAAAATAGAAAGAAACAATTCCTGCAGAATTGATATCAATAATAAAATGTGATACATATGGACTTGTAGTCCAAACACCTAAGATGTGATGCTTGTTGAATATCAGTGGGTATTTGTATAAAGGAAATGAAAATGTGATAAATAAATCACGAGTATATTTTCCGTATAAATAATATTGATATGCTTTTGAAGTTGATGAGATTATATTGAGATTTGTATTAGCTTGATAATTACCAAGAGTTTGGGTATGCATGATTAACTGCATATTTATATGGATCACTAGATATGAAATGCATGAAGCATATAGTCATGAAGTACTTATTCTATCAAGTCTCAAAAATCCTTATATGATCTAATACAATCTAAACGCATGTGGAACAATCTATTTTCTATATATTTTCAGTATTTATATGAGCTTTTATTACAGTTTATATATATGATTTAAATGTCATTGAGGTTCCAGAAGAGCTCATGAAAATTACAGAAACGATGGATTGATTATGATGAAACATACTTTCATGTTATGGATGCAATCACATTCAGATTTTTTATTAGTTTGGTAGTTACAAAAAGATTGGATATGCAGTTAATGGATGTGGTCACTGCATATTTATATGGATCATTGAATCATGACATATATATGAAAATCCCTGAAAGATATAAAATGCCTGAAACTTCTAATCTGAGTACATCCAGAAATATGTATTCTATTAAAATTCAAAGATCTTTATATGGGTTAAAACAATCCGGACGCATGTGGTATAAACGCCTTAGCGAATATTTATTGAAAAAAGGATTTGAAAATAATCCAATATGCCCATGTGTTTTTATTAAGAAATCAGATTCCGGATTTGTTATTATTACGGTTGATGATCTAAATCTTGTTGGAACTCCTGAAGAGATCAGAAGAACTGCACATATTTGAAATATAAATCAGAAACCCTTTCGGCTTCAAGGGGGAGATAAATGAAATTATTAGTTTTGAAATACCATATCTTAAATACAATTAGTACTTCAGATTCATATTACGGTTTTGTAAAAAATGTGCATTATTAAATGAGAAATAAAATGGAGCACACAGAACATCTACCAGAAGATAGAAACACAATATGAATATTTGTGAGATATTATTTTATTATCTCGAAACAGAATTACAGAAATTTGAGGCTCTTTGCCTCATTCTTTAAACGATCTTGCTCTTCAAAAATTTGCATGGCATCTCTGTCTAAAGGAGTAGGCAATTGAAAAGAAGACTTAAGCAAGGATTTTAATTTTTTATTCTCTTACTTTATTGCTTCTATCTTCATGTTAGACTCCAGAAGAAGTCGCTGAAGGATAAAAATTTTCTCATTGAGTTTGTCAACATCATAAGTTTTGGATTGTAGTCGCTGAGAAAATGCAACAATAGTTGATGAGTATCGGGTACCGAGACTCACAAGCTCATAGATAGCTTCAACATCTGACTTATTAGTCAGATAATTATTGTATTGTACTATAGCACCTACGGTAGAAGCAGAAACAACTGGTGAACAAGGTGTAGAATCCCTTATATATTGGTTACGAGAAGATTGTTGGGCCATTGCAGAGTAAGAATGCAAAGAGAGATTGCAGAGTAAGAATGCAGACTAATTACAGAAAAATAAAAAAAATGGGATGTGAATGAAGATGAGCTGAATATTTCTTTTATAGAGAAAATTATGAAAGGAATGACAAAGCATCTCTATTGCTTCACGACGTCCCTCATGAAGCATCTCTCTACAAGAGACAAGAGATGTAGCATCATAACCTTGCAGCGCCTGACAGCTACAGAAAAGCTGTAAAATTCTGCGGTGCTTATCTGGTCTAAAAAGGTGGCCACCGTTTTTGTTAAATATGGAGGTTGGCGGCTTAATTTTGATGATTTTTCTACTAACTATGTTATTTACAAGAACTCCAGAAGAGCACAAGTCCAGAAGAGTAGTGAATTTAATGTTAAAATGATCTTGAAGAACTTTTATATGGACAAAGCCCATCCCCTGAGTACTCCAATGGTTGTTCAATCATTTGATGTGCAGAAAGACCCATTTCGTCCTTGTGAAGACGATGAAGAAATTTTTGGTCCTGAAATACCTTATCTCAGTGCAATTAGAGCCCTGATGTATCTTAAAAATTGCACTCGATCTGATATTGCATTTTCAGTTAATTTACTTGCAAGATATAGTTCTGCACCAACTCGAAAACATTGGAATGATATTAAACATGTCATTCGTTACTTTCGAGGTATGATTGATATGAAATTATTTTATCAACATGGATCAAGTCCACAATTAGTTGGATATGCGGATGCAGGTTATCTTTCAGATTCACACAAAGAGATCATTGCAATTCATGAGAAGAAATGTGAAATTGAAGATTGTGCAAAACATTGGAATGCGGAAACTTGAAAACCTATTATCATGCACTTTTCAGAGGAAGTAAAGTCTTGAAGACTTGTGCTTATTGTACTCTTTTTCCTTTGTTAAGGTTTTATCCCACTGGATTTTCCTTTGCAAGGTTTTAAAGAGCTAATCTTAAAGTACTTGGCGATATACATGAATATTGTACTCTTTTTCCTTCGTCATTTATTTTTTCCCACTGGGTTTTTTCATGACAAAGTTTTAACAAGGCATATTCTTTATATGTGGTCATCCAAAGGGGGGAGTGTTATAAACCAACTTGTATGACCACCTTTAGCCGTCATACTAGCCGTGTAGCCTCCTTTGTACTCCTATATATATGGGTATCCTTGCCGTCATACTAGCCGTGTATCATCCTTTGTACTTCTATATATATGGGTATCCCTCAAGGCTATCATTAATGAATTCTAAAACAACTTTTTCTCTTTTCATTAGTTTCGTAACACGTCTTACACATTTTCTAGGACCTATTTGTAGCAATCAAGAAAATTTCTAATGGATTTTATATATAAAGGGTAGCGCTACGGCTATTGCTGGTAGCTACGTTAGTTATAATGTGTGTTTTTATTTTTGGTCTTTTTTTTTACATATATTTTTAAATGTTTTTTTTAAATTCACAATATTATTAAAAAAACACTTACTTAATCGTTAAGCAAAAGTCAAAAAAAAAAATTCCTGCGGTGGCCCCCAGCGGGCCTAAGTATTTCCCATATATAAAACTAGCTCCTCATCGTATTCCTATCATATGATGTCGGTGTAAGATTGTGTATAATTCCTTAGATCAGTATAGCATTTTTCGGTTATGAATTTTCTGCCTAACTCCCCATGCATGTCTATCTAATTTCTTATGTTGACTTGCTTTGCTGGTCGTTGGGTCTTTAATTTCCTTTTATTTTCCTATGCTTGACTCGGTAGCTATTGTCCATTTCTTGTTTCTTCGAAGTTACTCGGGGAGGCCCTTTTGATTAACAAAGCTGCATGGTAACATTGATATATTCTTTTTTCTCTCGGTTAAGATTGGTATCGATTCTACTAATTGTTCATTTCTATAAAGCCAAATCAGTATTGCTGCTTGCGATAGCAGATCTAACAATGCAGTAGAGGATGAGCCAATCTCAATTGTAAGTTAAAAATTCAGTACTGCCACTTCTTTTGCTTTCTTTCATTTTCTTTGTTGGTTTTGTTTCTGTTCTTTCTTCATGTTGTTTTTCGACCAAGACATCTCCTACTCAAACTTTGTTATAGATTTACACTTCTTGACTATTTTTGATTCCTGGTTCCAGATTTAGCAGTGGATCAGAAGTAGGAAATTTGGCTGTGACCTCTGGTGTCCTGAGCCATTCATGGGAGGCAATTTCTGAGCTTTACAGCCAAATTAAGAATGCCCCATCCTCGGATCTCCTTGTTCAATTCAAAATTCATGAACGATCAAACTTTAACATTATTGCTTTTGTTACTTGGCCTCCTTGTACCACAGAACATCTTCAAGCAGTAGGAGCAGCAGATTTTGTTTCATCGTCAGCTCTCAAAGATACCCTTCCACTCTCTGAATTCCTCTGCTCCAAAACCAACCCATGTTTCTCCATTAACAAACTTGCTGTTGAGGGTTTTAAGTCTCTCCGTGGAGTGCCTTTCTTGGAATCTAAGGTACCTCTGGCTCTCTGTCCTGAAAATTTCCTCTTTTTTATTTAAATATTTATTATTATTATTTTGTGTTTTGCTTTTATCCGTGATGGATTCGGCTTGCGTCCGGTGCAATAAAACGGGACATCTCTCCTGTTACAAAGATCAATGGCCAATATTACATGTTGATCAACAAGTCGAGTTCCAAAAGTAATTCTCTATTTATTTTAAGTGCAATGGGACCCTCGGTGATCCATGTCTCGAGCTGCATGGGTCAAACTCTCTGCATAAGTGACATAACGTTTCATTTCGTTGAAAGTTCTTTGTAACTACCAAGCTATACTACGTTTTACCTCGTGTCGTTTCAGTGTTAGTCTTACAGATACTCGTACTTACCACCACATGATTGAACTTATGAGTGATTTGGAAGATTAGCTATGCAATGTACTTTTAAGGTCTTTGTATACTTAATATATATATATATATATTTGTCTTTTTGTTGAGTAAAATGACATCGAGAACGATCAATTGGCCTGTTTTATTGTCGTATAAGATTCATATCTCAATGCAGATTTTGAATTCCACGCCAATGAAGCCATTAATTATCACTGGACACGGCCTGGGAGGATCTGTCGCCGCTCTCTTCACCTTATGGCTGCTATCAAAAATCGATTTATCAAAAAACAAACGCCCACTTTGCGTCACGTTTGGTTCACCCTTAATTGGTGATGAAAACCTGAGAGAAGCTATACTACAATACCCAGCATGGAACTCTTGCTTTCTGCATGTAGTTTCTGCCCAAGATCCACTCCCCAGAGTCTTGACTTCAACCCACAATCCTCCTTCCACTGAATCAACTTCCCGAACTAATGAATACAAGCCTTTTGGCACATTTATGTTGTGTTCGGAACTGGGTTTTACTTGTTTTGAGGACCCCGAGTTCATTTTAGAGTTTTTGAAGTCAACCTACTCAGCGGTCTCGCCGCAGTTCCTTGACTATAAGCCAGTTGTCGAACAGCTCAAGCTTAAGGTAATTTGCGAAGATAAGACAAGGTTGGATGGCTCTATTTCGGATCCATTACGGGCAGGCATTACCGTGCAAGTATTAGCAACCGGACTCGGACAGGTGCGACCTTTAGTAGAGCTCAATTTCAATTCAATTCAAGTCGCTGACAATAATATATGTAACTGCGTGCAATGCTTTTTTGACACACACACATATATATGTCATGATTTCTGCAAAGACCTAATTAAGTCTAACCAAAACGTGCAATGCATCTTACTTGCTGAAAATCACAACCATTTTATATATTAAGACCTTGATTTGTCTTAAATTTGAGATCTTACAAATTAAACCTCACTTAGCTTCTTGTTCAACTGAACTCATTTAAAATGGCAGAATAGCGACATGATCGACACTCTGACTAGAGGGACATGGAAATCGATAATACAGAAGAGACAGGTTTTTGATCAGTCCAAGGAGCTGAATGACATGAAAATAAACATGGCCCAGCTGGAATGGTACAAGAAAACTTCCAAGGATAATAGAATTGGATATTATGACAGCTATAAGAATGGAAGCTTCACAAGTGATCAAGATGTTGAGAAGTATAAGAAAACCCTCACGTGGTACTGGGAGAAATTAGTTGATGAGGTAGACAAAAGGCCCCAGAAGGAAGGCATTCGTACCCGCGAGCTCTTTGGAGGAACCAACTACCGAAGGATGATTGAACCTCTGGACATTGCTGCATTCTACAGAGATGGCCACAGGGACTACTTAAAAGCAAGGTCCAAACATTACAAACTATTGGAGGAATGGCTGAATAACGAGGGGAGACCTGCAAGCATTCCAGATATTAATTCCAAGAAGAAAAACGTGGAGGCTAGTCTGACCGAGGATTCTTGCTTCTGGGCACACGTCGAGGAGGCTCGCATTTCATGCGAGTTGCTGATCCAAAACAGCGAGTCGAGCATCGTGGAGGGACAACATAAATCCAAACTGATTGAATTTGAAGGCTATGTATTGGGCTTGCTCAGTAATTATGCAGTATCGCCTGAGATTTTCTTGCCAAAGAGCAGCTTCATGGGATGGTGGAAAGAGTACGAGGAAATTATAGATAAAGGTGTTATGGGAACTCTTTACAGTTCGCAACTCACCGATTTAATGAAGACCCGCCGGTACAGCCATTATGCTACTGGCTCTCTATAGAGTTCCCTGAAATTTGTATGCAATAATCAAACTTTCGACATCCATGTGCACTTGGTTTTTAATTTGTGTGGGATTCAGATGTCATTTCCCAACCAACAATGGGTAAAAGAATGGCTTTCTGTCTTTGTTTCTTCTCCCATCTCTTTTAATGGCAAAGGAAGATGCAATTACTATATATACCTTTGAATGAATGAGTGATCTTAAGGGAGAGGGGGGTGTTAAAATTTCAGATCAATTACTTCTGTTTCATGTCATGTGATTGAGTTACTCTTGGAAATTAGTGGTGCATCTTTTTAGTAACGCAGGGAGAGCTCCACGGACCAAACTCATCATTAAGTTTAAAAAAACTCCTCGTCAAACTCGTGCCGTGGACAAGGGATGGCTAAGCAGACTGAAAATGACAGAGAGATGATTGCTGTTGCCCTAGGCCAACTTAAGAGCATCCACATTGGTCTATATATATGAATATGCAAAGTCATATTTGCATAATATAAGCCTAAATTCACCTACATTGGATTATGCATATTCAAATATTTGTATAGCTATGAACAAACCTTTACATATTTGAAGATCTATTATTCACTCTCCAAAACATATTTTACTCATTTTTTCTCTCTCCTTCTACTCTATTTCTACATATTTTACCTTTACATATTTTACTTATTCATTCCCCAAAAAAAATTTTACTCAAATATTTTACATATTTGAATATCAAACCCGTGCACCTCTCTCTCACAAGTTCTGAGTACATGTATTGGGTACTAATGAAATTTTTTTGGGTGCTGATTGCATGTATTAAAACAGTACATGTATTAACCCAATACATGGAAATTGCAAACTCTATAAAAAAAATAGGCAAAAATAATAATAAAATGATAATATTTTTTTATTATTTTGTCTCAAATTTACAAAAGTCAATGTGAGAATTTTACTTATATGACAAAGTAAATATTCAAAAGAGGTGATTTTGTATATGCATATGCATAAACCAACGTGGATAAACTAAAAAACAGCAAACTTAGACTCACGAATGGTGTGGGGCTTAGGAAAAGACAACTAGGGAAGGTGTGGGAACAACACATCATTATTGAGGTAGGATGAGATATCTAGCAATCAGATGCAGCAGAGCTCGGATTTTGACACAATAATAAGTCTAGTTTGGTTACGAGATGATATGAGATAAAAGTTAAAAATTGAATAAAATATTAGTTTAATATAATTTTTATTTTAAAATTTTAAAAAATTAAATTATTTATTATATTTTACATGAAAATATAAAAAATTTATAATAATAATTACATGAGATGAGATGAGTTAATTTGTAAAACAAACTAGTTAGGCCTTTTAAGACTTACAATTAGATGCTTTCTTGTTACTTGCAGCCTAGAGTTGCACCTTGTGTGATGGCTCAAACTCCCACGTATGGAAACACAGGAATCGTGACGTCGGGATAATAATAATACGAGTCACACACCCCAACGATAAGTGCTCCCATTGTGTGCGACATGCAAAATGCGTATAATAAGGTCGCAGTGAATGATTAAAAGTCAGCCAATTAAATACCAGAAATTTAAGTACACACAAACTAAAAGAAAAGTATTTCAAAATATTATACAGTTATCCAGCGAAAATAAAGTAAAGACCAATATTTACATAACTAAAAAGTGATACATAACCCATGATCCAAAGTGACCATATGTCACTCCGACAGCGAAGTCGATCCCTCAAGTTCAACATCATCATCTACATCAAAATCTACAGTACCGTAAAACGGTACCGCAGGGTATCAAATACCATGAGATTGCAACAAGTAATCGATCAAACAATCCAAGAGATAAAAATATATTAATACACCCAACAAACACGTGTGCACATGACGAAAATATGCATGTGACCCAAAACCATTCTCCAAAAATAACCACTTACCATTTTTTCAAAAAATGGTACAATCATAAAATTCACCATTTTCTCAGAAAATGATTCACATATCCATTTATTAAAAACTGCCACTTTTCTAGAAAATGACCCATTAACCAATTAACACTGTAGGTAGGACTCTACCACCATCCCTACCGCATGCACCGTAGGCGAGACTACCACCATCATTGCTTACCATCATCTCTACAGCTCTTACCGTAGGCTGGAATCGCAGACGAGACTACCACCATTCCTGCTTACCACCATTCCTACTGCATATACCGTAGGCGAGATTCTACCACTGTCCCTACTTACCACCATCGCTACAGTTTCTTTATCCTCTCTTTCAATCAATCATAGCACTGTAGGCGATAATCACATGCGGGACTCTACCACCATCCCTACCACGTGCACCGTCGGTGGAAATCACAGGCAGGACTACCACTATCCCTATAGCTCCCACTGTAAGCGGGAATCGCCAGTGGGACTACCACCATCCCTACCGCATGCACCGTAAGCAGGAATCACATGCGGGATTCTATCACCGTCCCTGCTTACCACTATCTTTACAGTCTCTTTTTCCTCTCTCTCAATCCTTACCAATCATTTATCACAAATCAACCCAAATTCCTTTCTCACATGAAAACCCAGTTTTTATATATAACGCATAAATATGCATGCCATAATGTAAATCATGATACCAAACACAATATAATGCACGCAAGCACAATTTATCTCATTAAACAAACCATCCTCAAATCCAACCCAACCTCTATACTCCTGGGACTCCAAGTCTGACACAACCAACCAATTGCAGAAAAGTTTTTAGTGCAACAATATAATTAAATCTCAAGAACTTCTTTGAAAAATTACTTACAATGCTAAAATATAATTTTCGGATGATCAAGGAGGTGCAAGAGGTGGCGGCATAGCAACGTAATAATGCAATTTGGGCTAAGGTCGTGGGTCTTAAAATATCCAATTTTGAACAGGATCAAACGAAGACGTGAGATGGCTAGGGAATGGTTTAGAGGTGTTTCTGAAACTAATGGTGGTGGTGGTTGGCTGTGGGTGGCGACATGAGTGGCGGTTGGAGGCCAAATGGAGTAAATCAAAGTGAGAGATAAGGAGACCACGTGAGGGGCAGATCGGGAAGAAGGGTGGCTGGGAGGTCATTGGTGGCATGGGTTGGTGCAACTACGGTGCTGGGGAAAAAGAGGTTGCGGCTTAGAGAGGGGCGTAGGGGAGAATGGTGGCTCAGTTGGGGCTAAAAATGAAGGGAAGTGGTCGCCTGCGTGAGGGGAAGGCTATACCGAACGGAAGAGAGAAATGGGAGGGAGAGCTCACGCGGGAAGAGAAAGGAAGGGGAGGAAAAATAAAAAGAAAGAAAGAGGAAAGAGAAAAAGGAAAAAGACATGGAAAGAAATATCGTCTAGTCTTTTCAATCTGGATCTCAAAACTGATCCAACGAAAATAATTTCAAAACAGCAAGTTAAATAAATAATTTAAATGCAGTGACTAAATAAAAATAAAATAATTTAGAATAAAGAGCAACTTAAAAAAATGAACAATATTTAATGACAAAAAAACACATTAAAATAAAATTCACACTTAAAAGTCGTAAAGTAATGCCACGTACATCTTCAAAAGTTTAAAACAAAAAAGCCCATAATCTTAATTAATTAAATAATTTACTTAATTAAAATACACGTGAATACAGGGTATCACATCCTCCCCCGCTTAAAATAAATTTCCTCCTCGAAATTGCATGGTCAAGCATCAACACTAAGGTAGTTACAAGATACAATCCAGAACACGCTTGAAAAAATTATACCATCAAAAACTCCCAAACAGGCATGAGTAATGCTCTCTCATGTCTACTCCTATAGGTGCTTCCATCATACTCACATTAGTCTCCCAGTGGCACATCACATCTAGTACTCTTAGAGTGGCTATATAATCTGAAATCTCCACTTCCACAAGAACCTTAATACAACACTCAGTAAATTTCAATGATTATTATTTTCATACAACAAACTGTGTTAACATCAACCAACTCCTATGCTAAAACTTTCAAACCTATATTGTATTCTACAAGTTAGTAACCTATTAGCCACCTCCCAAGTTAACCATCAATGAAAAAAAATTTCACAACCAAATGATCAATCTCCAACCACAAGTATTGTCTCAGAATTTCAAGTCACCCCTAAGTCCTCAAAATCGGCATGATGTTTGAACCCCCAAACTATATCACTAAACACCACGCTCTCGCTGCGCACTCGATAATTCGCCACAATGCATAAAATTATGTCTTCATAAAATAACACCATCAATTACAAGCTAGCTCAACCTACTAACACAAAAACCTTTACCACATTTTGGTAGAAAATACTCAGTCTGTCAAAATCATGAATTATCACACATATTCCTCAAAACCAACAAGAATCATTTTCTGAATCTACACCATCTATTATCCTTAAATTAGGTATGGACCAAATCCTAAAACTTGTCACTTTAACCTCGAGCTAATAACGATTATTTTCCAAATTAGATCAAAATCTTCAATCTTCCAATAAACACACAAACTAAATCAATACCCCCAATCCTCAAAAATACTCTAATAGAAAATTCCTATATCAACAATTCAACTCTGATCAACCTCATTTTAATAGTTACAGACCAATCAATCTCCAAAATAAATCAAGCTATCACACCAAGCCTGCGGAACTAAAAACTCAAATCGTATTATAAATCAGTCTTTCAATTTTGCAAATTCTAAAACTTTAAACTATATAAGCATCATTTTCCGAAATCCTCAAGATCGATGAACCTAGATATAAAAGCAATTGTCTTATAGAGCTTGTAGATCTAAAACTACTAATTTAATTAATCCCTCAAATGCTTGTTGAACCTACCACCTTAAATCCCATAAACTTGTTTCATAAAATCTATCCTCGAAGTTCGTTGAACTTACAACCTTCTATTTTATAGACTATTTCATAAATTCCACGGGATATAAGACCTCAAGTATCCTATCCCCTCCTCAATTGCGACTTGAGTTCCTACTCCAAAGAAATCACTTATACCATGACGTTCCCTTCAAGCCTCGACATTTAAAAGCAAACCAAATTACAAGGAGTTCAGACCTACTACACTAAATATTCATACCTATCACTGGCATTCTCGGTCGTACCATCCTTCCTGCCATAGCATAACCCTTAACCCCGCTTTCAACTCAAAACAAATTAAAATATAATATAGTAAAATAAATTAAAATACAACAAAATAATATAGAATAAAATAGAATAAAACCAATAAAATAAAATAACATAGAATAAAATAAATAAATAAAATTAAAGTAGCATACAATAAAACAATTAAAATAACATACTTCAAACAAAATAATTTCAAACTACAACTTTTAAAATTTTTTGGTACTGCACCTATGGGATATATGGTTTTACCCAAAGCCGAACTGCTTTGATACCACATGTGACGCCCCCAACTCCAACGTATGGAAACACGAGAATCGTGACATCAGAATGATGACAACACGGGTCACATACTCAAACGATAAGTGCTCCCAGTGTGTGCAACATGCAAAATGTATATAATAAGGTTGTAGCAGATGATTAAAAGTTAGCCAAATAAGTACCAGCAATTTAAATACACACAAACTAAAATAAAAGTATTTCAAAATATTATACAATTATCTAGTAAAAGTAAAGTAAAGACCAATATTTACATAACCAAAAATTGATACATAACCCATGATCCAAAATGACCATATGTCACTCCTCCAGTGGAGCCAATCCCTTAGCCTCAATATCATCATTTACATCAAAATCTACGGTACCATAAAACGTTACCACAGAGTATCGAATATCATGAGATTGCGAATCTCAGCAAGTAATCAACCAAACAATCCAACAGATAAAAATATATTAATGCACCCACCAAACATGCGTGCATATGACGAAATCATACATGTGACCCAAAACCATTCCCCAAAAATAACCACTCGTCATTTTTTCAGAAAATGGCCCAATCATAAAATCCACAATTTTCTAGAAAATTGTTCACATATCCATTTATTAAAAACTATCATTTTTCCATAAAATGACGTATTAACCAATTAACATTGTTGGCGGGAATCGCAGGCGGGACTTTACTACCATTCGTATTTACTACCATCCCTACTGCGTGCATCGTAGGCGGGAATCACATGCAGAACTACTACCATCCCTACAGCTCTCACTGTAGGCAAGAATCGCAGGCAGGACTCTACTACCATCCGTATTTACTGCCATCTCTACTGCGTGCACTGTAGGCAGGAATCACATGCAGGACTACCATTATCCCTACAGCTCTCACTGTAGGCGAGATCGCAGGCGGGACTACCACCATCCCTACTGCATACACCATAGGCAGAAATATAGGCAGGACTCTACTACCGTCTCTGCTTACCATCGTCCCTACAGTTTATTTATCCTCTCTTTCAATCTATCATAGCACTATAGGCGGGAATCACAAGCGGGACTACCACCATCCCTACAGCTCCCATTATAGGCCGGAATCGTAGGAGGGATTCTACCACTGTCCCTGCTTACCGTCATTCATACAGTCTTTTTTTTTTTCTCTCAATTCTTACCAATCATTTATCACAAATCAACCCAAATTCATTTCTCACATGAAAACCCAGTTTTTATGTACAACACATAAATATGCATGCCATAATGAAATAAAAATTATGATACCAAACACAACATAATACGCGCAAGCACAATTTATCTTATTAAACAAACCATTCTCAAATCCAACCCGACCCCCATACTTTTCGGACTCCAAGTCTGGCACAACCAACCAATTGCAAAAAAGTTGTTAGTATAACAATATAATTAAATCTAAAGAAATTTTTTGGAAAATTACTTACAGTGCTAAACTATAATTTTTGGATGATCAAAGAGGTGCAAAAGGCTATGACACAACAACGTAATAGTCCAATTTGGGCTAAGGTCGTGGATCTTAAAATATCCAATTTTGAATGGGGACAAACGAAGACTTGGGATGGCTAAGGAAGTGTTTAGAGGTGTCGGTGAAACTAATGGTGGTGGTGGTTGATCATGGGCGGCGGTTGGAGGCCGAATGGAGTAAATCGAAGTGAGAGATAGGGAGACCACATGAGGGGCAATACGGGTATTATCATCAAAATCGACAGCAACCTACTCCAAGGGACCTAAGTGATTGCAATTCTGTAAATTTATCCTTTCAAAAGTTTGAAAGAGAAAAAATCAAATAATTTCATCTTACACATTTTCTAGGATCAATTTGTAGCAATCAAGAAAAATTCTTATGGACTTCAGTACATATATATATACTAGTTGAGGACTAACGTGCGATGCACGTTTGCTTCGTTGTACTGTTAACTTGTTTAGTTAAGTTACAAAAATTTGTCTGCAAAAATATTACACAGATATAAACAACAAAATAAGTTATAGATTTGTTTTTTTGTCTTAGTGTCATTCTAGTGCAGGTCCATATTAGACAGGACCGATGGAGATAACATTAAAGTTTTTGTGTATCTGCTGGTTGAAAATTTTTGGGTCTACAGCAAGTTGAATCATCCATTCATTTTCTAAAGCTTCTGATGCCATTTTTTCTATAAATGGTAAATGTTCCTGTGTAGTAAATATTTAGTGAGGTTAGATAATTAATAAATGTATAAATAAGTTATTTATAATTTCATTTGAAAATTTAGTAAAAAAAAATAAAGTTACCTCTCCAGTATGATTCATGAAATCAATGGCTGAATGACCTAATGCTTCTTCTGCAAGTTCACCAAATATAACAGCTGCTAATTTTCCTGTGCCGTCGTCAACTTCAACATATGCTCGACAACTATAAATAATAAAAGTATTATTTTTGTTAGTATTGATAAAACTAATATATGAATAATTTTGAAATGAATTGTTAATTATTGAAGTTAAGAAAATGTGTACCGTGGTTCAGCAACGCTTTGATGTTTGCAGTGATAACAAAGAAAGCTTTCATTTTGGTCATGCCCAGTTCCTCTGTTACAATTGGTGCATGACATATAGAAGAAGATTTGGTACAAATTTATGATATTTATCTTTGTCTTGATCCAGAATTTTGCTTTCTATATTATAGTAAGAACAATATTTTGTTTAATGAGAATGGATATAAATATAAATATGATGTTAAGAAAAATAATTTACCTCAATTGGTTGCAAACTTTTTAGTAACGCAGCAACATCACAATTTTTTGTTATTTGTCGAATACCAACTGACGATAAAGATGTAGATGGGTATTTTAATGATTTTGCAATTATGCTTTCAAGTCTTGAATCATTGATTGCAACCCTTAAAAAAGAAAAAAATAAATTATAATTGGAACATTTTTAATAGATGTGTTAATAAAAAATTGTATAATTAATATGAATTACCATCCTTGAAGTGGTTCTGCATTAAGGATAAGAGGATTGACTGTAAATGCACTTGCTGGTCGAGATGAAAGAGATAATCCTGTTTCATTAATATAAATAATTGTTAATTAAAAAATGTAAGATTTAAAATAAGAATTAAGAACTTGAATTATTAAAATTACCATTGTAAGAACGAACTTTTAGCTTTGTTGCAAGTAGAATTGGTTTTGTTTCAATTATTTCAGAAATTTTTTTGCATTCATCTTGAACAAAACGACCCCACATAGTTAACGAGATAAGATTGAAGCTACAGCATATGAAAGGAGAAAATTAAGAAAAATTTATAAAACAAAGATTATAAAATAATTTTAAAAGATTAAAAAGGGAAAAAAATTTACCTTTGATCTATAACATAGATTTCTTGAAGAGTAGCTGGTCCATTTGTTAATGTTATTTCTTTTGGAGGTTTGATGTGAACAGCAACTGCTAAGAGGTTTGATTAAGAATATTGAAGTTGTTAGTTATTTAGTAAAAAAAAAATTAAAAAAAATAATAATTTACCTATTTCTGATATTGAATCCTTAGAAGCATCCAACTCACCAATGGGAATGAGGTTGTACTTTGGCATTTCTACTTGTTCTTCATTTTCTGGTATCTCTTCAATGATTGTTTTTGCATTTATAATCCATTGGTATTGATGTGATTCAGTTTTATATTTAAGATCGAGTAGCTTGACATATGCGTTTATAATATAGTAGGATCGAAACATTTGTAGAGAGTCTTCTCTTGAATCAACATCGTTTCCAAACATTGTTGCTTGCAGACGATTTCCCTATATCATATAAGAAAATGTAGGTTGTTAGTTTTTATAATAAGTAAGGAATTTGTTTTTAAAAAAAGTAAAAAAATTTTACAAACAAATATAATTACATAGAATGTGTAAGATATGTTATATAAAGTATATATACGTATATTTGTAGAATAAATTGTAAGTAGAGAAAAAAAATATTGTACATGTTCATCAACCAACATTAAATTTTGGTATTTTACTGATGAGTATTGCCTAATTCGTTTGGGAGATTTTTCAACCACGAGCATTTTGATTTTCCAGTCCCTTGTCTTGGGAGTAATATCTTTAATCGATGTATAAGTGATCCGCATCTTGCAAACTGATAAGCCAAAAAGAAATGAAGTCTATGAATATAAAAGGTAAGAAATGGAATTAATTAAACTGTAAAATAAAAACTAAAAGAAAAATATATGTATTAATTAGTTAACAAGAATAAATTAAAAAATATTGAAAATGGGAAAAAATAATTTGTAGGAAATTTCTAATTTATTTATTGCAGTTAAAATTAAATATGAAAAAAAAATTGTTACTTGTGTAACATCATTCAGAGGAGGCCAATGTTAATAAGTCTGTGTAGACAATATTTTTTGTGCAGTTTTTTTCTGATTCATCAGTTGAGATTGGTCGTATCAAAATTTTGATTGCAGAAATAGTCTTAGCTCTTGATAAAGCTACATATAATTGTCCATGTGAGAAAACTGGATGCGGCAAGTATATCCCAACAAAATCTAATATCTATCCTTGTGACTTGTTTATACTCATTGCAAAGCTTAGTTTAACAGGGAATTGAGTTCGTTTGAATGGGAAACCACTGTTTTCATCAAGATTTGGTAAAAATTGGATTCTTGGAATAAAAACCTTTTTGCCACTATGATGACCAACTGCAATTTCTGCATGAATAACGTTACGATCAAAATTGCGACAGATCAGTCGTGTTCCATTGCATAGTCCTTCTGAAGGATTGATGTTTCTCAATAACATGATTGGACAGTTTTGTTTCAACAATAATTCATGTGGAGGAAGTCCATTTGGTGTTAAAGTATGTAAGAAATCTTCCATGACTACCTGTTCAGATGCATCGATTGTTTCATCAAAACTGTAATACTGTTTTAACTCTCCAGAAAATCTTTGAATCAGCAAAGTGTTTATTTCATCAATATAGCTGTTTTTTGGTGTCAATATAGCTCGATTCACCATGCTTGAAATATTTGCTGAATAATCAGAAATATTATGAAAAACAGTATCTACCAAATGATCCAAAGAAGCAGCATCATTTTTATATGGAATTAACATGACTGCAGGAATTTTGATGTGTTCATTAATTGTGGTTGGTGGTAACCCATTCCCTAAATCCAATATGCATTTTGAAAAGTTTGGATCTAATCTTGCACGCATATTTTCAATCAAACGAATTTTTGTCAATTTTGGCCATAGGTAGAAAGAAACTAAGTTGGCATCAATCTGTTGTTGTCTTGTTCCTTTTGGGACCACAGGTAGAATCTGACGAAAATCTCCACCAAATACAATAACTTTTCCACCAAAAGATAATTCTGAATCATTAATGTCCTTTAGCATTTTATCCAATGCTTCTATAGATTCTTTTCTTGACATAGGAGCTTCATCCCATATGATCAACTTTACTTTTTGTAGTAATCTTGCAAGTCCACTTTGTTTGCTGACACTACATGTGAGATTTTTGTTGGCATCTAGTGGAATTTTAAATCGTGAATGTGCAGTTCAACCTCCAGGTAAGATTGATGCAGCTACACCAGATAAAGCAGTTGCAAGAGCAATTAATTGCTTTGTTCTTGTTGTAGCAAGGAGTGCTTTGTATAAAAATATTTTTCCTGTACCACCAGGACCATCAATAAAGAATATGGCAGTTTCATTTGACAAAACTTTTTATAAGATAGAATTATAAGCATTCTGTTGTTCGCAATTAAGCAGTGTTGATGCATGAAGATCTTCTTCCAAAATTGGAACAGCTAATTCATCATCAATTTCTCTAAACAAAAACTCATCTTGATCAAAATCAATGTTTTGGTGGATAAGATGGAACGAATTGATGTTTCTATTCATTGATTCAAATATTGTGAAGATGGAGCGTAAAGTTTCAGTTCTAACAGTTGATGAAGAACTTTCAACTAATTGAAAATCAGTAGACATATCTTGTTCAAAGCATTCCCAAAGATCTCTTGGATTTCTAGGATTACAGTAAACCAAAATTGTTGCAAATAGTCTTCTTAAACTGAAAGGCATTTGGTAAAGAGAAGCTTCATATAAGCATTCTTCTAAACTGTCATTTCTCTGTAATAAACCATACATAGTTGCAGCTTCACGAAATGTGGGGGCCAAGATACCATTTACAGTTTTGAGATGATCAAATGATAAAGGACCTCTTATATGATTTAATAATATCCGCAGATAATACATTTCTCCTTCAAAAGGATTTACTGTAACAATTCGACCTATCACAACTTGTTTTTTCTGAATAGTCTACATTTTGTATTGTTGGCTCCAAACATAAAATTCAGGAAATTCTTTATACAACAATTTTCTGGCATTCTGATCAACTTGATTTGTTGCAAAAAATTCAATTAGCATTGATTTTGCTGAAAAGTCAGAATTCATCACATTTGTTAAGTTTTCATGTGCACAGAAAGTGACCTGGTGTTGATTTTCAAGATGTAAATGTAAGCTATAAACTGCTGGATGAACCTCATTGATAATAAACCCAAATATTCTCCACATAGCCTCTGGTGGAGCAATCCATCGAACTGATTGAAATCGCTCAATTTCATCAATCTGTTGAATGCTTTGTTCAGAAACCAGATTGAAGGCAACACGATCATGGCCTTTATAAATGTATTTGTAGAGATACTTGACAGCTTTTATTGTAGAACATATCTCAACATTAATATGGTAGTCAAACATTGCAAGTAAATAAGGATTATATGGAACAACCCAACGATTATCTAAATCATGTCCTCTGATTTTGGCTGTTCTTCCATTGTTGCAGCGTTTGTATATTGGGAAGCAATCATTTCCAACAACAGTGTTTGGGACAAACTGTTTTGGGTAATTATTTTTGCAACAACCATTTTTTTTCATGCATACATTTGTTGGATTTAAAACTCCATATGGGCCATGTATCATATGCTTAACAACAGATGTATAGAGATGTAAGTTGTTGTCTTTGTCAGGTAATTCAGCAGATACGATTTCATCAAAAGATTCTGGTGCATATAATTTCCAATCTTGACGCAATATAATTAGGAAATGGGCATGTGAAAGTCCCCGTTTTTGGTACTCAATAACATAAACATATGTTGAGATTTTTCTAAATATTTCTCATTTGAATAGTTGGTACTTCAGATCCTCTAATTTTGTTCTAAAGATTCGAGCAATTAAGTCAGGTCGATTTTGGGTTTCCTCATGTGGTAACAATTGAGTTGAGATCTCTTTCTAGTTTGGATTGCATGTCATTGTCAAAAAAATATTTGGTTTGCCATATCGTTGAACTAAAGCCATTGCTTCCAAATATCTTTTTTGCATATCTCTTGGGCCTCCAATAAAAGATGAAGGCAAAATTATACGTTTGTCAATTCTTGAAACGTTTGTTTTTCCAAGATTAATGCTATCAACAATGCCTTGATATAATTCAGATCGAATATGTTGTTGATTGCAACGAAAATAATCTAACCTTGAAGTCTCTATCTTGACATACATGTCAACAAAAAATTGTTGAAGAAGTCGGCCAGAGATTATAAGGATAGATTTCAGATTTCTTCTGATTTGTAACTTGTAACAGTAATATTCACGGTAAGAAACAATGGGATCTTTTCTCTTTTTCTTTAAAACTACAAAATTAATAAAAAATTATTTAGAAAAATACATACCAAATATATTAATAATAAGTTGTTGTATAAAAAAGATAGAATAAAAAATTTAACCTTGTTGTTCTCTTCTGAGTAATTCTTCTGCTAATGTTGATTGATGAAGATCAATTAATTGAGTTGTGCAATTATTGGTAGATACAGATGCAGTTCTTTTGTTAATTCTTTGTATGCCTTGATGCCATCCAATATCTCCGAGAGGAAACAACAAAGGATATTGAAGCGGATCATAGCATCCAAAATAATATTGAACTAAATGACTCCCTCCAATATGGTTAAATACGAAAATATCACGAGGTGTTAAATGTTCTGAATCATCATTTTCAACCCAAATAGCTACAACTTCTGATGATGTTGGGGCATTAAACACCCGTTGATCCAAACCAGGATCTGATTTTATACAGATTTTTTGATATTCTAAATTTGGTAAATCACCAATAGATCGAAAAAAATGTTGAATATGGATTTACACGAAGGAGATCCATAAGTTGGGCAATAATAGAATGATCCATTCTGATTGAGTCAACAATGCGATTCTCGAATTCATGTTCAATGTCATAGAAATATAGCTGCAAATTAGAAGGTTGACCATCTAAAGGAATCAAATCAGGGAGATAGTGATAAATTTGTCATTGAGCTCGAAATGTATATATTCCTCTGTTTCTTCGACATAAATTTCTGTCAAATTTAACTCCAAAAGATATGAAAGCAAATTTGTTGTTGTACGTTCGAACATATGTCTGAAATTGTGTAGATTCAACAGTATTTGAAACAAACAAATTATAAAGTTGATCTGGAACATCATTTGTAACCAAAGAGATTGATTCATCAGCACAGCAGAAACTGTTTGTTTCATGAAAGAATCTTTTCACTTTGCAATGCTTACAATGTGACACATTTGGTAAATAATTTGCTTCAACTGGAACATTTTGTAATATTTGTCTATGTACAATAATATTATGACGACGTAATGTGCCTATTGAGTTGGGGTAAAGAAAAAACAAATATAACAAATTTCATTAGAAATAATTAAATAATTTTTTTTGAACCAATATTTTAAATATAAATAAGAATAAAATATAATGTTATTAAAAAATTGATTTTATTTTTAGTTCTTACCAAAACTACGTGTTCGTAGATTTTTTTGAGGACTTGATTGTGATTGATCAACAGGCAGAGCCTATTTTAGAGAAAAAATAATTATTGAATGAAAGTAAATAAATAAAATATATGACGGAAAAAAAAGAAAAGTTACTAAACCTGTTGGACCATAAGTTGTTCAGAAAGTTGACTTGTCTTTATTGGTGCATTTGTTGATTTTCCTTTCAACAAATTTACAAAACAACTTGAACCAGCAGAAGAACTATATGAAATATCTAATTGTGTAGATTCTTCTGAATTTTTACCAAGGACGTGAACATCTGGACATATGCTAGGCTCTTTTGAAGAGGTCATTCCAAGAATGTTAAAATTACGGCGAGAAATTCTGGATCTCTTTCCATGACATTGTTGAATATTAGAGTTTTCAATATTGCTAATTGATGACTTGCAAAATTTCATGTTACAGATTTACAAGATCACTCGAACAGAGGCTTTTTGTCGCTCGAGCGAACTCAGGCAAATTCAAACGCTCGACTGCCGCTCGACAGTGAGCTAGAGCGGGATGCAGGAATACAAAGATCGCTTGAGCGGAGACATTAGTCGCTCGAGCGAAATCAAGCAGAGTTGAACGCTCGAGGTGCGCTCGACAAGTCGCTCGAGCGAAGTTAGGCAGAGTCGACGCTCGATATTCGCTCGACACCCCGCTCGAGCGAACATTGTATTTTGAAAGATTTAGGGTTTTCCGCTGTCACACCATATAAAAGTTATTTTTCACTTTATGGTCGTACCTTTTGACTGGAGAACACTTTTTGGGACAAAAAAACACAGCTAGGAGGATTCAATTCATCTGTTTTGGAGAAAGAATTCCACATATTGCACGTACGTTGGAATCATACACAAGCACAGACGGGAGAAAAGCATTGAATCATTTCCTTGAGTTTTTGAAGACGATTTGCAGCTGCAATGAGTATTTTTTAGCGTTTATTTTCTTCCAATATTTTCAGAACAATTATGGTAAATTCGTTTATGTTGAATTCCATTTCTAGCATGAGCTAAATTTCTTTTATTCTAGGAAAACGATGTAATCTAGTTCCGAACTATGCTTGATTGTCTATGCTAATTTAAGGCAATTCTCTCTTTGTTTATCTGATTTATTCTGAGTTTATTGCTTCTAATTAACTAGCCATTGATTAGATGATATTTAATCTTGTGATTTGCTATCGAAAGAGGGAATCATAGGGTAGATCTTGAATATTTCAGCATAGGTAAGTATAGAGATCGAAAGACTTGTATGAATCTATGTAGTAATTAAATCATTGGTCTTATTGCTTTCTTGATTATTTAATTTGCATAGTCTTGTGTGAATTGATGAATAAGAATAAATTTCAATTGACTATCGAAAGAGGCTTTTGGATGAATTAGAGATTTGCTAATAGACAAATAGAATTAAATTAAATTAGTTGGATGAGAAAAGCATAGTGAAGAATTAGGTGAAATCGATTTCCTAGAAGTTTTCTTTCCCATTAATTTGATCTTCGAACGTCGGATTTATTTCCTTTGCATATTTCTCTTTGCGTTTATCTTAGTTTAATTTGCAACTACAAAAATCTTAGTGATTCTTCTAGATAAAATCGAGATTAGTATAATTTTGGTATTTGGCAAAAGTAAGGTACCAATTCCTTAGGACGATACTCTTCTTATCACTTTATTATAAAACTACGATACTGTGCACTTGCAGTTTTGCACCGATCAAGTTTTTGGCGCCGTTGGTGGGGATTGGTTTATTCTTATTCTTTTTGTCAATATCGATACAAAGTAATCTTGGTTTTAATTTAGAATTTTATTTTAAGTTGTTCTTATATTTTATTTTTATTGTTCTACAGGTGTGTTTTTGACATTGGATGCGCCGTGCTAGATCTCGTGATATTATCCCTTTTGATCCGGAAATTGAAAGAACTCTTAGATCACGAAAAAAAAATAAGATACTAGTCATGGATGAAGAAGAGAATGAGGCACTGCCACGCACCTTGAATGACTATGTACGGCCAATTGTAAATGGGAATTACTCGAGTATAAGGCGCCAAACTATTAATGCCAACAACTTTGAGCTCAAACCAGCTTTGATTAGCATGGTGCAGCAGGCTCAATTCAGTGGATCGCCACTTGATGATCCCAACA